>CM021732.1:59561569-59836599 GCA_011075105.1 Heteronetta atricapilla | reverse complement strand
CGGTGCGTGTGGCGGGGCGGTGCGCGGCGCTGCGGGCCCGGCCGGCCGCGGGCACGGTAAGCGGGCTGCCGGCCGGCAGCGGGCGCGGGAGGAAGCCGAGGAGCACGAGCAGGAGGCCGAGGAGGGGGCCCGTTGCCCGGCGCCCGCCTCCCGGTGCGGCGAGAACGCGGCGCCGCGTCTCCATGGCGCCCTGAGCGGAGCGGCGGCCGAGTGGCAGCGCCGAGGCCGCGTCCCCGCCGCGGGCCGTGAGCGGGCCCCATGCCGAGCACCTCGGAGGCGGCGGCGGGCGGCGGCGGCAGCGGGGGGAGCCGGAGCTGGGCTGGCGGCGGGGCGGAGGCGGGCGGCGACAAGAAGCGGCTGCACCACCGGCGGCGGAAGCGCTTCGCGGCCCAGCCGCAGCCGCCCCCCCCCGCCGCCGCCGCCGCCTGCCCCGCACCCGCTGCTGTTCCCGCTCCTGCAGCCGCCCCTCCTGCAGCCGCCGCTCCTGCAGCCGCCGCTGCCGCCGCAGTCGCTGCTCTTCCTGGCGGCCACCGGCGCTTCGTCGTGCTGCGGGGACGGCGGGGAGCGGAAGCGTCCGCGGGGCAAGCGGCGCTCGGGCTCCCGGCACAAGCGGCGGCGGGGCCGCGGCGGGGGCGGCGGCGGCGGCGGGGCGCAGGAGGCGGAGAAGCGGCGGGGTGGCGCGGGGCTCGGCACCCTGCTGGAGGAGTACGACGACGTGAGCTCCCAGTCCGAGGGGCTGGTGGGCGGCGGCGCGGCCGGAGCCGGCGGCGGCGGTGGAGGAGGAGGCAGCGGGGCGGGGAGCCCGGCCTCCTCCCCCGGCGGCAGGCAGCGGGGCGAGGCGGAGAGGAGCAGCCGGTCCCGCCGGGAGCACCGCAGCGGCAGCGGCCGCTCCAAGGAGCGGCACCGGGAACACCGGCGGCGGGGCGACGACAAGCCGCAGCAGGAGGGGTCGGCCACCTCTGGCCGTGGGGGGACCGAGGCCGCCTCGTCGTCGTCCTCCTCCAAGTCCCGCAGTCGCCACAACCATACTGGCGGCCAGGACCGGGAGGGACTCAAGAGCAGCAGCAGCAGCGACCGCAGGAAGGGGTCCCTTGCCTCGCCCAGCAGCAGCAGGAAGGAGCGGGAGAGCAAAACCCACCGGAGCCGGACTAAAGCGGCCAAGGAACCGCCGTCGGCTTACAAGGACCCGCCGAAAGCCTACCGGGACGACAAGCCCGAGCCCAAAGCCTACCGGCGGCAGCGCTCGTCCCCCAGCCCCGGGCGGGATGACAGCCCCCCGCTGCACCGCTCGTCGCAGAGCCAGCGGAGCCGCAAGTCCCTCAGCCCCGTGGGCGGCCGCTCGCCCCTCAGCCCCTACAGCCGCCGCCGCTCCCCCAGTTACAGCCGGCACAGCTCCTATGAGCGTGGCGGGGATGTGTCGCCGAGTCCCTACAGCAGCTGGCGGAGGTCACGGAGCCCCTACAGCCCTGTTATCCGGTGAGTGCGGGGTGAGGGAGGGAGTAGAGCAGGGAGAGGCTTTGTGGGCAGAGGAGGGGAGCAGAGGCCACGGCTGGGCCTGAGGGCAGGCTGCAGAGTCTCACAGCTGGCAATAAAAGGCCTTCCTCTTTCTGCCAGAGAGCTGTGGGGAAAGGGAACTGGGCCTCATACAAAGATCAGCCTGTCCTGCCCTGCCCTGCAACGGGGAGAGGGAGACGTGGGTGTTGGTGACACTCCTGCCCCTGGTTCCTCCCTGTCAGGGACTCTGTAGTCCCTGGACTACTACTAGGAGGGGCCTGCTAGTGCTGGAGCCTGAGAGTGTACTTTCAAGTGAGAATGACCCAATGAAAACACTTCTTGGAGGACAAATTTTCCTGAGGACCGATTTTGGTTTAAAATCTTAAGACGTATGGGTATTCTCAGGTACATCCTTATTATACTACCTGTACCCCTCTAGAAGAGGGTGTGTGTTAAACGTATTTGTGTTGGTTTACTTCCCACTAGTCTAAAGAGGAACCAAGCTGATGGGCAATTTGCGTTACTACTGTTTCTTGTTTGTTTTAGAGGCCTATAGAAAGATTCAGACTTGATTTCAATAGGAAAATGAGCCAATGTCACGTTTGACTAAATTGCCTTGGTGCTTTACGCAGCTCATGAAAATGCTCCTGAGCTTTCACAGTACCTGTTATTTGAGGTGTGCTTGCAAATTATTTTTCTATTCTTAGTGGGGACAAAGAATGTGAAGGTTAGTGTTTCTGTGACTTTCTGAATTTCATATAGAGCAGAAACGGGGACTGTATCTCTATAATCAGAATGAAATCATTTCAAAATATTTTAGCTTACAGTAAAACCACTGGGAATGTAAAGTATTTGGTTAGTATGTTTTTAGTGCTGAAGATTCTAATTTCCCACATTGAAATCCTACTGTTGCCACGTTGTTTATGAGCTTGCTTAAATTCACATCTGGACTTAGATTTCAAATGTATCAGGTGACATTGGCAAGAATTTTGTTTGCAATGCGTTACCTGGTAGGTTGACTGAGAACTGTTCTCTGGTGTTTCTAATGCATCAGTTACCGTTTGGGGCATCCAGTGATGATGCCCAAGTTGTTCCTGTGTTTTGCTGGCTGTTGGCAATGTCTGCTGCCCGGGGTGTGCTTCCAGTGCTGTTTATAGAGTGAAGTAACAAAACTGTGCCCTGTTTTGTTCAGAGGGCCAAAACAAAGGTGCCTTTGGAGAAAGAAAGAAAGAAAAACTGATCATTTAAAGGTACAGTTGTATGGAAAAATGTTGTTAACAATAGGGTGTTTCAAGCAGAGAGCACTGAGTACTCTGAAAAAGAGCACTTTGTTGCTTAACGGAGTCTGTTCTAAGTTGTTAAGGATACTTTTGCAGGATGATTTGAATAATAGAATAGCAGGAATGTTACTGGAATATTTGGATTTAACCGTTCTACAGAATATTTTCTGTAGGTACTTATGTCTTGGAATAAGAAAGCTAAATAATGTCAGAACTGCATACACAAGGTGCTTCAGAGTAGCCATGTTAGCCAGACTGACAGTCCCATTAATTTGGGATCCCATCTGATGTACTGGCTGATGCTGCTGTAGCAGCAGGCACAGCTCGTGGGGTGCAGTTACAGAACAGTTTTGTAGGTGTTCTTTATTTACTTTTTTCTGTGGGTCGGGGACCTGTGGTTTGAAGCATGAGTTTGTTTCCTCATTTTTGTATTGCCTTTGTCATAAGCATGTAGACCTCCAGTTGCAGGTCTGTTTCCAGGAGTTAGCTTTGTGACTTCACTCCTTCCTTCCTACAGTTAAACTGGAATTTGCATCCCGCTTTTATCTGGATACAGAGAAATCGTTTTTGTTAACTAATGCAGATTGTCAGGTTTATTGGAGAGGGATTGGAATAGCTGAGAGGAAGAAGTTGTTCCATGTAGAAGGTGAGGTCAGTCTGTCCTAACGTGGCATTCAATTTTAAAATGTCATTTCCACAGAAAAGGAAGGAAAACAGCTTTGTTGTCCATGATGTTTGCCTCTTGTGGAGAAACGCAACCTACTGTTTCTTTGCTCTCATGCAGCTCCTGTGTGTTATGTGCATTGTGGTGGTGCTCGGGAAATAAAGATAGAAGATAATTAACTGATTGGTTTAGCCCTTCAAAACTGTAATTGTTTTTATTGCTTAACTTCTTGGTACTGCACTTAAAATGCTGAAAATTGTTGCTGTGTTGTTTAGATAATGGTATAGCAGCCTTAGACGTGACAGAATATAATTTCATGAAGGCAACAGCTTTGTACAGCACCTGTCTACTTGATCTGGATGATTTAAAGATGTAATTCTGGGCTTGTGTCCAGCTGTAATGGTGTCAAGACAGTAAGAATTTTGTATGTTACTATGCATTCCAGCCTGCAAGTCTTTGCTCTTTTCGATCTTTTTCATATATGAATTTCCAATAATGTTATATTAATTATCGAGTTATTTTGGGATGCAGAAAATGAGAATGAAGTGGTTCTAGCAAGCCTGGAGAACTCAAGTGTCTGGAGCCCTGTTTTTTTCCATCTCTGAGCTGCTCAGGGAGAAAGTTCTAGTAAACAGTAGAGGAGAAACAAGTGAAGTCAGCTCCACTCATTGAATTCCTGGTTTTCTGGAGCAGCAGTAACAATGAAATTAACACGAGTTAGTTCTGATTGCAGTAGTGACTGACTGGTATCTTTCAGTGGTGTTGCCTGGAGATGGCTTCTAAACAGAAGCAAAGACAATAAATACGTGTTTCATGCTTGGAAGATTATGTTTGAATGGGAGACTAAGTGTCTTTGCCATTATAATCAAAATAAACATCTATGTTTTGGGCAAACTGCTTGAGCTATTTCCACTTGCTGGACAAAACTTTTTTTTACTTGTTGCTGGTGGATTTGTATTACTATGTTTTCTTGTGGACTATAGAACAGTTGTTCTAAAGTAGTGTGAACACATCTCCAGATTGGGAATTCTTCCGTAATATGGAAAGCATGAGGAGTTTAGTTCCCTACTGAGAAATGGTCTTGATTTTTATTGAACTTAAGTTTTTTTTTTTTTTTTAATTAAATAAGAAAACACCAAGATCAACAAAATAAGCAGTCTCTTTTTGGAAACTGGCTTAGAATGAGATTGTAAGGGGAGAGCTTTTTTTTTTTTTTTTTTTTTTGTAACTTCAATCAGGTCATATGCTATGTGATCACACATTTAATTCAGCTAGTTGTATGGATGAGTAATTGCGTTTTTCCAAATGTGGATACACCTACCCATCTGCCTGGGATAAAAGTAAGTAGGTGGGGCACCGCTAGCATAGTACTATGGTGCGCATGGATGTTGCTTGTAGGAAAAATACAAATTTGCTTCTCCTACTGGTACTACGGAGCCATTTCTTTCTACAGCTGTAGCTAGACTGTAGTAGTGAGGCTCTGAAACATGCATCATTTCTGTGATAAACCAAGACGAGTGTAGGGAAAGTGGTCAAATTGACATTAAACTGGTAAATGCCCACTTTGTGGAGAAGCCATGATTTCATGCGCTGTACAAAAATAGCTTTGCAGCCAGTGATTTTGATACTTTGGGATTTAAAGCAGTAGGAAAAGTTTTCGGATGTTTTTTCCTCTTGTGCGGTAAAAAGAGATTTTCTGTATAAAACCCTTTAATCTTGTTTAGTAAATCTGTATTTTGCAAAATTTTAATGTGGAGCTATATATTTTCCCTGTTGGAATAGCGATTACTTGCAGTGTATTTGAGGCCCTTGCTCTAGTATGTATTTTGAAATTAAGACCTCTTCTTACTTGGCAGTGGACTTTACCTTGTGCTGACTGTGATGATGCGCCTTTCATCTTCATTCTTGCTCCTTTTTTTTTTTTTTTCCCTTATGAGAGGGGACATCATTTGAGGGAAAAAAAATACTTACGATGTGTAATAGCATTTGAGTTGACTTTACTTTTTGCGAGTTGATTTCTTTGTATGCAGAGCTCTCGTCTGAGGACATTGGGTTATAAAGCAGATTTAAAAAAACAAAGTTCATATTCCTTTTTAGTATTGCCGTGCTGTATGTGTTGGAGAGCCTTTTAAAGACTTACTGTTTGACTCAGTAAAGCAAGTTATGTGCTCTTTGTGTGCAAAGCAGGATAGGTGGTAGGTTGATTATGGAGCTGCTTAGAATAGAACCCTGAACAAAGCGCTCAAAAAAATAAAATGAATTTAAAAGATACTAAGAGAGTGCTAATGCTGTTATGGCTTAAAGAAATGAATCGTGCGTTGGCCTGTTACTGCAACATGGCAAAGCTGTATTGTGAGCTGAAACGTTTTGTCAAGGTGGTTCATGTTACTGAGTGATTATAAGCGTCTTGGAAGATCTGTGGTGAAGCCAATTGCTTCACCCTTTAAAATGCACTCTGACCTTACCATGAACTGGAAGCTGGCAGTGTGTGCTTGGTAGTGCAGCGTTCGCTGCCTGTTGGTGATAGACCTGGGTTTTAACCTCCTCTGGTTCTGTTTGCTTGCTTGTTATTCCCCTCTTATTCTGATGAATCCCTTTGTGTTATATTTTGTCTAAAAGTAAGTAAACATCAGACAAAAATCTGTTTCGTTGTTCAGCTCTGCAGACCCTGATACCTTTCAAGTGTAATATTGTTTGTGTGTAGGTAACGCACATAGCTGACTATTGGCACGCTCCTGAAGCAGTTAAGAAGAAAAGAGGGTCTCAAGTTTACAAACAGAAGTTAACGTATCGGTTCTGATTTGTTAATCAAATTTAGGGGTTGGTTGGTTTGTTTTTAATAGATGTGTGGGGGTGGAATGGGGAAGAGAGGAGCGCGTAGGAAAGTAGCATGACAAGAAATGCTCAAGCTAAGTGAGACCCATGTTCTTGGAAACCTGACATGTTATCTGCTATTTTTCATAGCATTTTTCATAAACGTTTTCATAATGTCCACTTTTTTTCCATTAATTTTCCTTTCTCTTTACTTTCAGATATCAAGATAGTAAAATGTAGGCCTTTAAGTTTTCAAATGCTGGTTGGAATAGTGCCATTGTCTGCCTGAAAATGTGACATTACATTAACAGACATTTCTTGTTAAAGTTCATTGAGGAATCTACTGTTTGATAGATGATAAATTAACTAATGAAATGCAATAGTATGTTTTATTGCAGGAAGGAGGAGCGTTGTGACACTTTGGAAATTTGTAACTGATAATACTTTGATATCTGAAAGACATTCTTATACAGTGAATAAGTACATTGTATTAAGCAACAACAATTTTTTCTTTATTTCCTAGAGGAAAACAAATCTCTGTTTTCTTTTTATTGCCATAAAAAATGGAGGAAAAGTGAGGCTGAGTTTTGGGTTGGGGATGAATTCCTTACTAGTGCTATCCTCCTTTGTTTCTTTAAACCTGCCACTTTTCCTACATGCTTTCTAGATAACATCTTGATTTTTTTTTTCTAGTTTCATTTTTTAGCTAGACATAATATTGTGTAATTACGCCAATTTCCCTTTGCAGCTAATGTAGTTGTGCTCCTAGTCTCCTTTGTTGCTGTCTCCAGGGAAGGAAAAAAAGCAGCTCTGTGTAAGGAACTTCTTCGTTCTGCTGCTGACTGGTCCTGCTGATACTTACAGGTTTTCTGATTTTCCTCTGTATGTAAAACACACTGGAATGTGTATATGGCTCAGAAGTGGTTTTATGAGAGTGGTGAAGTTTGGCAGTTACCCTCTTTGTGGGGACGGAGGCCTGTGTGAGATGCATCCAAGGCATTTTTGGAAGGCTGATGGCCAATCGTGGTACTTGTAAAGGTAGCTGTAAATGTGGTGGGACTGCTGGGTGCAAACTGGAAGAAATGTTAACTGGAAGAGTGGCTCACTAGTTGTTTCCTCTCATGTGCATTACCAGCAGATGCTGGTGCTCCTCTTGGTTTGAGAGGTTTGGATGCTGTCTTGGCGATAAGGATGTGTCTGATCTCTCCAGGCTGGGTGAAGATGCCTGCATTGTTTTTCTGGATTTGTTTGCTGTTCGCAACACAGTTCTGCATGTTTGGAGCCGCTGTCCTGGTGTTCTTGGTTACTGTGTTTAAAAACAAACTGTCCTAACTAAGGACTAAATAATTGGTAGCAAATAAATGTCAGGTAAGGCATTTTATGTGTGTGCATATGCATGCATACGCATTTCACAGAAGTCTGGTGGAAGATTTAGAGAGTATTTCAGATGTCTCTCCTGGTGTTTTCTCAGGGTCCCAGTAAAATGTTAGTGTCTCGTTAAAATGACAGGCATTGGCTGTTGTGTCAGCCCATTTCTGTGCTGCTGTGACTTCATCTTTTATTTCTAATGAGTGCTAGCTCTGAAGAGCGCGAGTTGGCTGGCTTTACATATAGGGCAGTATTTCTCCACTCTCAGAGCCCTGTGTATGCTTCTGAGGGAAAGCTTGTAAATGTCTGCTTTGCTTTTGTGCCATTTTTATAGATGGAAACTTGTACACGAGTTTTGTCTAGTGTGGGAGATTCTCTTGAGACTTTTGAATGAATGCTGATGGCAGTGATAGTCAAATATCTGGAAAGATCGTTAACCTTAGGAAGACATGAAGTTTTATCAATGTAACTGGGATACCTAGAGCTTTGACAAAGCTGCCTTTTACTTAAGCTTCAGCATTTGTCTGTTCAGTTCCAAGTGTTTGTGTTTCCTGCCACTCCTGCATCAAGCCTAGAAGACAAGGTACGGCAAGATGTTGTTGCAAAGGTCTTTGGGATGCTGATGGGGGAGCTGGTTTATTATTAGCCCAGACATGCACTATGTAATGCAATGAAAAAAATAAAATTGCTGACATAAATCATCAAAAACTTTTTGGAAAAATAAAACCAATGCAGAGGCTGTGCTCCGCACATTTCATAACCTTGTTCTGATCTGATGTTAGGGGCTGTAGTATGCAGTGGAACTGAAACAATTGAACACAAGAGATTTTGGTCTTTGCATTCTGGATGCAGTTCTGACATGAGAACATTACACCATTGTCTTTTGGGGTAGGAAACCTGGGGAGGGGAATATTTGGGTGTTTTGTGCTGAGCTTGCATAAATCTGTGTTCATGTCTCAGACTATCTTGGCTGATACTGGTAAAATATGTATGTGGAGCCACTGTCAGTGCTTGACTTGACAGTGCGTTTCTTTTTGAAGCTGGTATAAAGACTTAAGAAACTTTTTCCATAGCTTTTCAAAACTGTCTTTTCCTCACCAAAATGTTCGGAGCCAACCAGGTGAGCATTTGTAGTTGACTTGAACAGATTTTGACTGTGACTTGAACAGATTTTCTCACTTCGTCCTTAGTTGTGATTTAAGTAAACGTGTTTTATTTTGGTCTGAAGTGGAACAGAAACAGCCTTATGATCAGACATAGTGTCTCAAGAACCCAAGGTTTTAAGCTGGTGCTTCTCTTTTCAAGTGAATGTGGAATTATACCTGTATTTTTTTGCTTGTTGACATAACTTACTTGTTTTATTTTAGGCACTTTTGTAAAAAGAAAATTAAGAAAACAACAAAAAACAGAAATCTTACTTGTGAAGGAAACACTTATTTAACCCCCACCCCCCAGGGCATGCTTTGTGTTAAAACTTGAACACAGATGAGGCGGGTTGCAGAGAGGTCTCTGAAGGTGGAAGACAGTGTTCTGCAGGTACTGGGAGCAAGTTTCAGTTCAAAAGAGCTAATCCAGGAACAAGATGTGCAAGTGTTTTCCAAGATGGGGCAGTGACGTTCTTTGAAATGACGCATCATCTATACAAGTCAGCTCAGGACTCATAGGGCCTATTAGCTTGCACTTGATGCTGGAGAAATTGAATTATCCTGATTCCACAGCCAGTACAGATTGGCAAGCACCATACATCAGCTGGAGGTAATAATTCCTCTCAGAAGGTGAGATAGCAGGATGAAGAGAGCTCTGACCTAGCACTTGAAGGGTGTTTATTATTTGCATATCTTCAGCCCTCCTTTTGTTTCCTGCTGCCCCATCACAACTTTATATTATGGAACTTTTTAACATTTTTTTAAAAAAAACTTATTTCACTTCTGCCAAGCATCTGAAAGCTTTTTGAGCCTAAAATACGGGACTTAGACTTTCCAAGTAACAGTGAGAAAAAGAACTTGAGTGGCTTCTTTCATAATGGAGTAGAAATTAGTTTTCAGGAGATTTTTTTCTAACAAATACTGTGTTTTTGCTCGGCTTTTAATGCACATGCGATTTAATATGTCTTTAGTGAACTGAGATGAACTGCCTTTTACTGAGCTGTGATTGTCATTTAAATGACAAGGCCTAAGTAAATGACTGAATACTTAGCGTTAGAAAGTGGAATAGAAGGGATCAAAGCATCCAGGTATCCAGAAGCCAAACACTACTTTGTCCATTCTTTCACTAAAACCTATACCAAGTGTTTTTTAAATTTTATTTCTTTAACTGAGGCTTGGGGAGCAATTAAAAATTCCCCCTCCCAAATGCAGATTTATTTTTTTTAATATTTACTTTATCTGTAATTTATTTCAATTACTTTGTTGTCATGCAGTGCCAGAAAATTCTATAAAGCTGTCCCTGACGTAGGATTGAGCTGTGTTAGTTTTCAAGAATTGCCCTCACATGAGTTTTGATTTTTTTTTAAAGGTCTCTATAGCTGTTTGGATCAGTTTCAGTTTCATCTATAAAATGTTGAAGCTTTTGATAGAGTATACAGTGTGGACCTAGACTTTTTTTAATCACTCCTACATAATCTCAATTGTCTTAACGATTTTTCCTGTTGTTCAGGACAAAAGACTGAAAAGGCATTTTTTTTAATGCAGGAAAAGTGTGTACATCTGGAAAGTAGCACATACTACACATAAAGTAGAAACATTTTTATACTATATTAAATATTTGTTCAGTTGAAGCAATGGAATGTGATTTTGTATGTTGATAATTAAAACTGTATTCATTTAATTGTTACCAAAATAAGGATTTGACATAGTGGTGATTAGTCCTGACCATAAAGATTGTAGTTAGCGTTATTCTTGTTTGTCTTAAACTTTTGGAAACTTATACACGGTGATGCTGTCTTTTGAACTCTGAAGTTTCTAGATCTCCAGGAAGTCTTATTTTTACTACTCCTTGATACTTTTTTTTTGTCTAGCTAACGGAAACAATTTTATTTACCCTGATTTAATTTTATTCTTCTCTGCAAGTCAGGTACCCAAGAAAAACAGATTTCCAGCAGACCTGAATCAAGATAATACTTGTAAATATAATGAATGCCTTTGCTATTTTTAGTATGGTATAATGAATTTAAAAAACCATGTTGTATGTTTGTATCGAAGCACTGGTCTTGGCTACTTGTTCTCATGCTGTTCATCTCAATTAGTTTCTTCCTTTTTGCTTTTATGTGAATTGTAACGACTGATAAAATTAGTACGTCCCTTTGAAGAACTGAATGAAAAATAATTTCTAACAAATTATATTTTTGCAGTTTGTTTTTACAGTTATTAAGATAGTTCCATTCCTCCCCTGCTGCTGTTCAAGGCTGTTTTCCTGCTGTGATTTTGTAGACAGCTTAGATAAAATCTTTTCCCTGTTCTGTTAGGCTTTTTGTTCTGTTGCAGGTGTAGCATAGAGCTACTCATAGTTTGTTTGCCTCTCAGTAGATGGAACAAATAAATATTGGGTGCTATCTTTTCAGGGAGAGGAAGGAAGTCTTCATTTAAATTTTGAAAAAACAAAACACAAAAACTAAGGTTTATTGCTGTCTTTTAGCTGGTTATATTTCAGCCTTTAGTATTCAGATTATTTCTTAGGTAACGTTTTAATCACAGTTGCAAAAGTGAAACTTAAGGTGATTCTACAATCGCTTCCTTCAGCATTGTGTTTGGCTGCTTCTTGTTGTAACATTAATTTCATTTTGTTGAATTTTGGTTGTGTAGGCAGCTGTATTTTTCTAAAATCTTGCATAAACTAAAGTTGGCAGCACAAGTAGCATAATATCAGATCTTTAAAGGAAAACAATGCTTCTGCTAAATACTGACGAAAAGGCAACGTATTTGTCTTACAGTATATTATTAGCCCTACAACGTAGTATTTTGCAGTTCCTTATTGGAAAAAAACTGTATGTAAGAGATCTTCAATGTTTTCTAGCAACCTATTTTGATATAGAATCTGGATTTATCTTATTTTTAAACTGCGAAGATATTTTTTAGATACTGTGTTTCCTATTTTGTAAACTTTTGTTTATTCTGTAAACATGGTGCTAGTGGTTGGTTTAAAAAGAGTACTTCATCAAAACAGCAGATACACTGAAAGAAAAGTTAGACTAATTTTCAAGTGATTAAATTTTACTTTTCTGAAACAGGAGATCAGCAAAATCTCGAAGCAGAAGTCCATACTCATCAAGGCATTCAAGATCTCGTAGCAGACACAGATTGTCTAGATCCAGAAGTCGCCATTCGAGTATCTCTCCTAGTACATTGACTCTGAAGAGTAGCCTGGCTGCTGAGCTGAACAAAAACAAAAAAGCAAGAGCTGCTGAGGCAGCTAAAGCCAGTGCAAAAGCTTCCAACACTTCAACACCTACCAAGGGAAACACTGACACTGCTGCAAGTGCACCTCAAGTGAACAATGTAAAGGACCTGAAGAAAATAAAAGTTGAGCATACACCTTCTCCTACAAGCAGTGTAAATTTGAAGAATGACAAGGCAAAAGCGAAGGCCCCGCTTCCAGAAACTAAAGGAGAAAATAATTTAATTGCAGATAAAAATACTAAACAGAAAGCTGCAGCAGTAAAAGAGAATAAAACAACCGTTGTAAAACAGCAGCCAGTCACTGTAAAAGAGAAAACCAAACCGAGTACACCGAGTGTAGTAACCAAGGAGAAGGATCGTATTGTTGCACTACCAACCTCCACACTGCCACCTTTGCCTTTGCCTCCCACGCTGCCTGAAGATAAAGACACTGATAGGTGAGTTGTGTCATAAATTTGCTTTGGGGGGTTGTCTGTTGGCTTTATTTATTTATTTTTCCTTTGCGAAACATACATGTAATTCTGTTTGCTAGGTGAGGGTGCTGAAATAGTTTGTTCTTACTCTTCAGTTAAGATGGCAGTTACTGGTGAACTGTAGGAATGCAATGTTAAAAGTTATTTAATCAACTGTTTTTTGAAAAGAAAGGTTTAGCCTAGGCGGAAGCTTTCAATGAAAAATACACTAGAGATGGTTTAAAATTGCAGGCACGTGATAGCTTTGGGAATAACGTGCAAAATTCAGGATTTTAAGTTCAGTGCAAATGGGGGCATAGTTCTGGGGAAAAGATGAAATCAGTAGCAATATCTGAAGATCTTTTGATATGATGGGATTTAGGGTAAAGATTCTCGTCCCTTTGGATGGCAATTATTTTCCTAAAATCATAGATGTGTGTTATTTTTGTGTAATTCATTTCAGAGATTGGTATTCTTTATGTATAAGTGAAGTGAGGTTCGTGGCTTGTAATTTGTGCTGACTTTGAAGCATAAAAATTGGACTGTAGTGAAGAAACTCAGGTCTGTATTCCAAATGTCACCTGAGTTTAAGCTACACTGAGTCTCTTTGTTGTGCTAACAGAGAATACTTGATGTGGTTTCTGTTGGAAAATGATGCTATTGAGCTGTAATCGACCATTTTTCTTTGGTTTTGGTGATGAAGTTGAAAAAAGTTGCTTTTGGTATTACTCATTGTATTATGTGTATAGGAGAGATCAACTTCTCACAACAAGCAAAACAGTTTCTTTGCATTGAAGTAATAACTGATTTAAATTTGTATTGGTAAACAAAACTGTAAAAGAAATTCAAGAAATACTGAAATACTTTATTTCATATTCTATATCTGTGCAAGTAGTCTGTTTTTTCTCTTGCTTGTCATAAATAGAAATATTTAGTAAAAGTCATTATAACTAGTTATGTAAATGCTTCTCTGTGTTTGCTAGCAATTTCATGCCCTGGTCAACATTAGGATGCACAGGGCTTGGTGAGTAAATATAACTTTAAAAGGTATTAGATTTTTCTTAGCAGTAAAAGAGAAATTGTGTTCCTTGCCCTTCAGTACTCCAGCAAATGTCATTCCAGTTGTTCAGAATTACATCTGTGTAGTGAATAGATGCTTACATTTAAATTTAGAACAAAACCATCCTCTGTAGGTAAACAGGCTTTCTGCCCCTGTTGTTTGAGAGGAAGATTTACTATTTTAACTGGCTTTGCAGCGTTAACTGTGGTACCATGGAATGAGATTCCACCTGAAGCTGGCACATGGCTTCTCATTATTAGTATTTTTTAAATGTCTTTCTTATAGTTAAACTGCGTGGAATAGTTGAACTACAGTTAAACAGTTCTATCAGCACTGGGCTCGCTCTCTTTTTTTTTAAAAAAAAGACAAAACTTAATGTTTGCAAACAAACTTCATTAGAAAGATTAATGACAAATAATAGGATGTCATTTATGCTCTGCTTTGTTTTGCTTTTAGGAGGTTATGAACTTCAGGTCAGAATGGTTATGATCGCAAGTCATGACAAACCTTATGTCCTCAAAGAAAATGATCTACGATTTCTGGGAGGAAGGGAGGGCCAAGGTGTTTGCCTTAGACTCAGTTACTATGGGGAAATTTTGCCAACAAAGAAAGCTTGATACTCTGCAGAACTTAATGTCAGTTGTGAAGAACTCTGCAGAACTTAGTGTCAGTTGTGAAGTTCAGTAGGAATCTGATAAAACCACAAATGAGCTACCTAAAGGAACAGCAGTGTTGTGAAACCACTGTCGAAGATAGCTGAAAGGGAAAACTGTTCCAGTGGTCAACAGTGTGTAATTTAACAGACCTGAAAAGAAGTCTGCTCTTGACTGCCCCTGTTTTCATGTACGGCTTTTAAAATTGTTTCAGAACCTCTCACACATCATACTCCCACTAATACTGAAAGTTTGAGGGCAGAATTTGTGAGAGAAATGCAAATATTTAAACTTCAAAAATAAGAATTTTTCTTGACCCTGAAAATTATTTGCTCTGCTCAAGGTGGCTTATAGCATGCTGACCATTATATTTGTGATGAGGACAGCATGTGCTTCCTTCAGGTGTCTCTTTCAATTCAGGCACTGGTAGGAGACACTCCAGGGTTTTGTTTTCATGGCAAAGCATAGACACCAGCAAAATGCTGGAATGCTTTATTTAAATATATATAAAGCTCAGTAATTGCAATTACTGTAAGAAAGAGCATGCGTGTTCTCCATGATGGGAGGTAGCAAGATCTTTCTATTTACAGAAGTTTCTACTTTACCTATGAGATGAGGTGGATATGAAGTAGTAGGAAAACCTCTCCTCCAGAACAGGCTTCCAGAGAGGGATGCTGACAGTGGAATACTGAGATTTTACAAATGCAGCTACCTTGGAAAATACACCTTCAGAGCATGACAAAAAGTGTTATTAACACATTGGCAAAGTTTGAAATGTAAAGAGAAAATGCTACCTCAGAAAATAGTTAATATAATTACAAAGCATACAGAGAGGGTCATGGGTATAAAGTTATGGGATATACTGTAACAGCAAAATGGAGCCAAACTTAAGGAAATTCTGATAAACCAGCCATACGTTTAAAAAAAATAATACTGTAGGTTGTAGGGAGTGCTCAAAAATTCCCCATTAGAACAGAAAGAGCATTTCTAGAATTATTGTTAATAGTAACTGATGTAGGAATACCTTGCTGTGTGTTTGGGGGATTCTCCTCAAGACAAAGATTGACTCTCAGGATCTGTTCCCTGCTTATTTTTTTTTTTTAAAGACATCAGTAAACTGGAAAAACATACAGTCAGTTTTCCATTAGATTTTTTTTTCCCACTTCATTTGCATGCTGATCAGTAAGAACATGTTGAATCTGGAGTGTTTCAGCAAATGTATGAGATTGGAATCTGTAAATGGCATAGTATAGATGCCTCATAATGCCCTGCAGTAATTGTAACCGTGAAACTAGTTATCTCTGGAGAGTAATGTTGTAGTGAATTGGATTAGGATAATCTGCTCTTTTATAGGAGAAGTCAGAGTGCAGATTTTACCACTGTTGATACTTGGCAGCACCTGAGCTCTAAATATTCTTATTAATCTGATCCCTAAGAGGCTTGGGGAAAAGGAAAAAAAAAAAAAATCACGTGGCGGAAGTCTGGCCTGGAACCCAGGGCTTGTTCTTGCTGGTAAGGCTTGCTGTGTTATCCAGCTTCAGCTGTCATCAGGAATGTGAAGTCTGAACATCTGATTTCACTTTCTTTGGCATTTTGGTAGTCCAGCTGTATATCAGCCAGCTGTTTGCAAGCCATTTGTAAAGTACAAATCAAATTCCTGCAAATTCTAAAATCACAGATTTTAAATGTTTGTGTTAACAGCCTAGAACGTACTTTAAGAAATCCAGTAGGTTTTATTTTAATATCATTGTACTGTGTTCAACATAGTAGCAAAACTGTGCCTTTTTTTAGTAGTCTGCGAGAGAATCTTTCAGTGAAGACAGTTAAAGAAGCAGAGAAGAAACTTCGCCATCTGCTTGCAGACTTGCCACTTCCACCTGAGTTGCCTGGAGGAGCAGAGTTAGCCAAAAGTCCTGAAGAAAAGAAACCAGCAGTTCAGTTACACAGCAAGAGAAGACCAAAGTATGTTTATTACAGTTTTTATGTTAAAGTCTATAACGGAAACCGAAGTTATAATAGTTTCTTAAAAATGTATTATATTAAAACCATTTCTACTTTGTAATGACTTCCTTAATACTACTGAGGCTTGAATCAAACTGGATGTTTTATTGCCATTCAGTGGTAGTAAGGGTTGTCTTGTAATGTTTCAGGAATATTTACTATTGATTTTTTTTTTCACAGTTAAAATAATCCTTAGATATATCAGCTGTATTCTTAGAGATTCTTACTCTTTTCTAGAATATGTGGACCACGACATGGTGAAACAAAAGAAAAAGAAATAGACTGGGGAAAGCGCTGTGTGGATAAATTTGATATCATTGGTATTATTGGTGAAGGCACTTATGGGCAAGTTTACAAAGCCAGAGATAAAGACACAGGTAGGTTCAACAAAAAAAAGTAATCCTGCACTTCGAATTCAGTGGGGTTTTGTTTTTATAATAAAATCTGGTATTCTGCCCCCTAATGGTTTGAAAGTTTTAAGTTGCATTATATGTTTTGTTTTCAATCTAGCTTTTGTCTAAATTAAAAACTCAATAAAAAGTCAATCTTTTTCTGCCTTGGAAAGTCATTCATCTATAAAGTTGTGGTTGAAAGCATAAGCTGAGTAGTATTCATTTCCATGTGTTATTTCTGGAGCTTTGCTCTGTACACGATTGAGGAAGTAAAGACAAGAGGGTAAATACTCAGGGGGAAAAAAATGGCACCCTAAACAGGGTGGTACAGAATAATGAAGTTTGTAAAAAGGCTGCAAGGGTGAAAGGAACTGTGCAAGAGATTTACCTGTTTTCCTTCTTTGTACATTGATCATCACTAGCTGGCAGTAGGGATAGAAGATACCTCTGTGTCATGCAGGCCTGAAGTGTTCCATATCAGATATTTTTCTTGCACGAACGTAACTTATAAATGTGTTAAATTAATGGTCAAATAAGCAGTCACCATTATGATATGCAGGAATGTTGTCACCACTTCTAAATAGATAATGCAGTGAAATTTATTTTCTCACACGTGCTATACCTTTCTAGTTTTGTGTTCAATTATTAGTTCTCTCTGAGTGCTTGCCCTTCTGGCTTAATTGCACATGCCTTGAATAGGGTATAATTTTCTACTTCAGTAACTGAAGCACATAGGATCATATACCAGCCTCAGTTCCTTCCTTCTGGTCTCCAGAAGAATGAGCAATGTAATTACTTTGTTTTGCATTCTTCACCTGTGCTTGTCTGAGTTTGCAAACTTTAGTTTTTAAGTTGAGCTGTCACATATCTTACTTTTTTACTTTCTTCATTTGGAGCCATTGCAAATCATTGTTAGGAGCTTCTTTCTGATGTCCTGTTCTTTGCACAGCTAAATTTCTAATCCCCTCATAACCATATTGGCCTCTTTGGTAAGCTTCAGGTCGTTTGTGTGTGGCAGTCATGTCTTTACCTCTAGCAGAATTTGTTGCTTTCTGTATTGAATGGGTCTGTACAGTTCCAGCAAGCCTTCCACCTTTCCATCCAGCCTTGAGTTTAAATCCTGTGTAAGGAGTGACATCATGGCCTTTGAGCTACATTTTAACAGGCTCTGCAGTGGGCTTTCAAACCAAGCATGTTGAAGAGAGAGGGCAAAGCTGTTCTTTTGGAGACCAGTCCAAAGATGATGCCACACCTTTAAAAAAAAAAAAAAAGCCATTCTCACATGGCTTTTGAGAATGGAGTATGTTTGGATCCATGGTCTGGATATCTCCAATGCTAGCAGAGGAGAATTTGCACTTCTCTACAATGGCATCTGTCCTGCCTCTTAGGCTGTAACAACTACTGATGATTTTTATCAAAACATTTGAATGTGTTTTGTGCTTGTAGCACTTGTTCCTTGCACAACTACTTCGCTTCAAGTGAATAAAAGTTAGAGTCTGTTTACTCTAATTTTTCAGCTTCTGATGTTACAGTGATCTCTAGTATACCTGCATTGTTGTCTTTTCTGGAACAGAGCTTAATGGTACCTAGAAAATTTCACTATGATTCTTTTATAAAAATTCAAAAGATACAAAGATTTCATTAGATCCTGTGTTATTACTGCTTCCCTTGCTGTCTGCTACACCATCTCATCTTTTTGGTATGATCTGAGAGTCAATACCTTATGAGGTTTAAGAACAGGTCTTGCTGCATTAGTAAGATTCTTAGAGACATAAGCTACGACATTGGGATCTACTTCCTTCTTTATCACAGCCCTAGTTTTTCTCACATCTGGTTTATGGGGCAACTTGCTGTAACTGTTCTATCTGATGGATTGCCGTAAAAGCCCATAAATCTACCAGGAGTTTGTAAATAACATCTGAGCCTCTTGAGTTCCAGTAGTCACATCTATATTCCATCCCTTGCATAAGGGAAGAACTCAACTATGCATGCTTATAGTCTGTGAGCCCTCTCCATTAATTCTTTATTGGGACCACCACAGTGTGAACCTGAATGTTCACGTTGCCATGTCCATGTGTCTACCTTAGCTTCCTCTAGAGATGTCACAAATTATTAGCCCTGATGAATCCTGTTCTGTTTCTTCTGTGTTAATTTCCAGTTAAATTCATCTTGAGTCATACTGGAACATTACATATCGCATGTGTGCTATACACAGTGGTGCAGAATAAACCCATTTTAGAGCTAACATTATATAGCTGTGTTGTCAGTAAGCTTCCCCAAAAAACCCAAATGGTTGAGCTGGCATACATTTTTAGATATCCTCAATCATTGCTAGATCATCCTTCTGCTGTTTTGCAGAATCTAGCTTCATCCAGGCCAGCCTGCAGGGAAATTTCTTCTTAGTGTAAACATAACAGTGACACTTCTGTTTGTAGAAAGTATACTGATAAGTAGTAGAACTCCTTTGTTGTCTGCCTCATATGTTAAACTGTAGTATTTCTCTCCAGATACATGCATGAGAATTCTGACAAAATTGTTATTTCTCAAGTTTACTGCCTCAGGACTTAACAACTTTGCCAGTGTATTGGTAAAGATGTGATCAGGAGCGTAGATTATAATGTTCTTACTTTACCAGTACTGGCGTTTATATTCTCCTGACTGCTGTGGAGTTGCAAAATTCCTCAATTGTGGTTCTGCATCATATGCCCACCAAGAATCAGTCTGCATAAGATCTTTACTTTGAGGGAAAATGTATCATCAGTTTGTGGCACCAAGGCATTGCATTTAGAGGAAAACACCCTGGTAGGTGTTGTTCATAACATTTATTTCCTTCTCCAATTTATCTCCTCCTGAGTCCCAAGTGCTTCTGCTGCTACGGGTATCTTAGTCCTTCTGTTGGCAAGAGAAATTTTTGATAAAGGTACTGTCCTCTCCTGGTGGCCAGAGTTCCTTGGTGCTGTGCTTCCTGCTATTTGAAGAAGCACCTCAGAGGCCCCTCCATGCCTACCCTTCCAGTCAGGGTGTGTTCTATGCCTCTTGTGCCCATGCTAATCTATACAGCACGTCCCAGTATGTCAGCAGTAATCTTTTTGTATTTGCCTTTGGAGGGTTTTTGGGTGCTGGCATAGGCTGTACCATTCAGTCCTAAATGCCTTCCTTTCTTCTCAAACAACCCTAAGCTTAACATAGGTGAGGGATATTGCTTGATTATGTGCCCTTCTCCCTTGAAGCTACAGCTAAAGATGACAAAGACCTTTGTTTGCTCCATTTTGGTAGCCATCTTCTCCCTGAGCTTGCTAATGAGTGAGGAATGTTTGATACTTTGCCATCTCAGAACAAAATAGCTGAATAGCTTGGCAAGTCTTTTCCTCTCTCAACAATCATTCCTCAGTGGGATCTTCTGCAGTCCACATCATCTGGATGGGTGATTAGAACTGATGGCTGACTCTTTCTTCCTTTGTTGCTGATTAAGTTTTCCAGAGGTAGTCACTGTTTCAGTAAGGGTAATAGCAGGGTTCTCTTATTTTATGGGACCACTTTGTTCAGAAACCTGCTGAGGCAAGGAATCAGTTTGTACTTTTTTTTTTTTTTGACTTAGCAACTCATTTCTGAAACTTTGCTTGTGTATTTTATATTTGTTCTTCAACATGTGAGGCACGCTCTTTTTGTCAACAAAAACCAAAGTATTCAGGGAAGCTTTTTACCTCACTTGGTGGATTGGTTAAAACATAAGGGACTGTTTCAGAGCCTAATTCCTACTTAAGTTAGTTACAAGACAGCAAAGGAGGTTGTGACTGTGCACTGCTATTGGTGGCCTCCTGGTAGACCACATCTATTCCCAAGGTATGCATCAATCTTTGTTTGTCCTTTCTGATCAAGCTGTTGAGACAGCAGTTCTAAAGGGTTACTCAACTAGTATCTCTGATACCCTTCTCTGTTCTGGAGTTTTATGAGCAGTGTTGTTTAGTGTTGCTCGGAATGTGAATATATACATAATTGCTTGAGAGCAAGATTACCTATCTGTAGCTGTTTTTCAGCATATTTTATTGGTATGAATGTATATCAGCAAACCGCCATCCTTCCAAGTCTGAAGGGGGGGATTAGGGAGTTCTGAGGCAAGGATGTTTGTTTTTTTTTTTTTTTCTTAGGGATGTATGGGAGACACGTAGAGGAAGAGAAGAGTTGCTTACACTTCTGCAAGTACTGCATTAAAATAATATAAACGTTTGAATTCTTTTGACTTTCACTGGGAAGCTGTGGGTGTAAATATGTTTATAGACAGCTTGTACCTAAGAAGAACAGTTGGTAGTAAAACCCTGAGTAGCCTGTTCCAGCTGACCCTGCTGGAGCACGAGGGGTGGATTGGATGATCTTCAGAGGTCCATTCCAACCACAACTATTATGTGGTAACTCTTCAGGTCTTTGTGAAACACGTTTCTCACTGAAAGACAAGAACTTTATTCTGCATTCTGAGCTGTGGTGATGCAGTACTCATAAATCCATAGCAGGCATAGGTTTATGTTCTTAAAGCTGCTGTTAATAATCACCGTTACATAGGGGGTAATTGGTAGACCTGGTGTGGAAGATCAGGACACAGGTGAGAGATGTACACAGGAGGAAGACAGGGCTTAGAACAGTTAGCTGAAAATTAATTTTTATAATTTTGCCTCTCTGTGTGGTTATTTCTCAACAGTGTTTAATTTTGTTTCTGTTCAGCATGGCGCTGATACAGGCACCAAAATCTTAACTGTTTAGTTTTACTATCTCAATTCAGAAATAGTAACATTTGGGAAGGGTTTTAAAATCCTATAGATTTGACTGCTAATGTTTATATTTTTTATTTACATTTTTTTTAGGAGAAATGGTGGCACTAAAGAAAGTGCGTTTAGATAATGAAAAAGAAGGGTTTCCAATTACAGCTATTCGGGAGATTAAGATTCTTCGACAGCTTAATCACCAAAGCATTATCAACATGAAGGAAATAGTGACAGATAAGGAAGATGCTTTGGACTTCAAGAAAGACAAAGGTATGTATGCTAGCACAGGGTAGCTCTTTCTGACCCTGTTCTTAGCAGTAGGCTGCTATGGTGGAACTGACGTTTCATTTTTTAAAAAAAGTTGGAAATTGTGACACTTGACAAGGGGTTATGATTGTGACTTAATTATTGATAGAAGTCCTTCACTTAACTCACCTACGCCTTTTGCTGATTAAAAAAAATATATACATCTTTGAATGTTTTGTGCAGTAAAAAAAAACAACTTGATTCCAGTTTTGAGAAACAGATGGTTTTCTCATACAACTTGGAATATCGAAGGCTCAACATTGAAGAGATGTTTCACTCTAGGTGTCAGTGGTTTTTAGATTTTGTTTCATTCCATATTTTTCAAAGTTAGTCAATGTGTGTTGAAGGATAGAAGGATAAAAGTGCTTTTTTCCTAAATTGAAGGCTTGCATTCTTTTGAAAGAAGAGATGACTAACTAGGAACAATAGCTACTTGTACATTTGTTCTGATTTATTTATTTAAAGTATTATTCCTGAAATTAGCACTTTTTCTGCTACATCCCTTTTTCTGCAAGAAAGTAATTAATGTAACTGTTCTGTTATTAACGTTCATTTTTAATTTTGGTTCCTTCAGTGCTAAGTCTGGCTTGTCTGAGTTACTGCAACCTCCTTAGTCTGGAGAATCAAGCAAACAATGGAAATCGTGCAGTGTTGCTGCATGGTACTTTTGATACCAAGTGGTTGTTTGAAAAAGTGGTCGTTTTGTCTTTAGAGGCCATTTTCTTCTAGCTATAAGTCTTATAAACCTATCATTCAGGGGTATTTTTGTGCCCTATGGGCATCTCCATGCATGGGCTGGCTGAAGGGGGTGTTAGGAGTATGTAACCTGTATTGCTTCACTGTTCTCCCACCACAGCATGTCTAGCACCAGTGTGGGTAGAAAACAAATGTACTGCATAGGCAGCAGAAACACCAAGTGATGTTGTTGTAAGTCAGAAGATGGCTGACAGAGTTAGGCAGGAATTAAGTTATTTTTCTAGTCTCTTTAGAAAGTAGCATATTTCGAAGGAAATAGTGTTGACATTTTCTTTTTTTATAATTTAAAAGTAGAAAGCATCTAGCAGAACAGTTTCTCTAGATATGTGCAGGTTCAGTGGTCAGCACCCTCTTTGAACTCTGATTCTGCAACAGCTAGCTTAGGCTTCCATGTGATCTTGTACTGAATTTTAATTAGGTCTAACCTACTTGGTGAATGAGACCACATTGAATCTTGACTTAAGTATTAAAGTCTCATTAATTAATTTTCTTGATTTCTGCTTGGTGCAATGTCTAGGACTGAGTTGTAAAGTTTTTGGTGCCTTTCAAACTGTTTCTCATGAATTTCAGATTTTTTTTTTCTTAGTCTGTATTTGTGTTTTTGATATTGCTTTCTATTTAGTTTTGCATTCTTGTTTAACAGCTTATTAAAACAATTACATTTTTAGAAGATTGCATGGGAAAGGGCTTCTCTGGAGATACAAGATTAAAATTAGCTTTTGGTAGACTCTTGAAAGCATTAGCATGACAATAAGACTGCTATTATGATTTGTCTCTGAAAAGATGGAAGCTGTTTATTTTTTTGGGCTCCTGCAGTCTGTATTTCTCTAATGAGTAGTTCATTGTGAAATGGAGATTTATAGCTGAGTAGTTGTGGGCAAGCTGTAGCCCATGAAGGGAGTGAAAGCAAATGGGAAGTTCAGTCATTTTCATGGTAAACCACTGTGAACATGCAAGTGGTAGTGACATGTCTTATTGAAGCAGAAATCACAGTAGAGTAAGTGTTTTGCCCTCTCATGAACATGCTTATGCTTAATGCGTGTTATGATTATCTTAGCTTTGGAATATAGCTCTTACAAAACCCTGCTGAAATCTCATGTATAAAAGTAGGGAATGAGACTGTTTTCTGCCAACACACTTTCCTCTAGTTAGTAAAATTAATTTTGGTCTAAAAATGTGTGTCATCTCCTGACCTGTTACTCATCTACTTCTTCACTTGTTTTTTGTTTTTTAATTGGGATTTTGGTCATTTTAGATGCAGCTTATGTAGTAATTGAGTATTGGGCACTCTTTATACAATGCATACTTTAAGGATGCTTTTTAAGATGGTAACATTGGTTGGCAAACCAGCAGTGGCTTGTACCACGTTGTCCTGATACTTTGAGAGGTGTTAGACGATTTGTCGCCTAAAAACATGTCTTTGTAACTTTTGAGTATCTGTCTTTAATATTTTCAACAGTATTTTGCTTCTAAAGAAAGTGGAAGAAAAATACAGCTTATGTTTTACTACCCTGACCAGCTTGGGATGTAAACTCAACAACAGCAATAGCTTGAATAGAAAGGATTTGTTTTATTCTCTCTAGGCCAACCATGAGAAAAGGAAATGTAACACATGAGAGCAGTGAGTTGCAGGTGTTATGAGTATTTCCATCAATGGAAATGCAGCACAGCAAATGGCATCGTAGTGTTTATAACTTTGCAACATACACAGCTAAGTAGAATATATGTGGATCTGTTGCATTGAAGATCTGAATTTTTTACCTTTATAGTCTTTAGTGTGTATTAGATGTGCTAGATGGTAAAATTGGAGAACAGTGTTACTGATTAGTGTAACATCTTGATTCTGAGGCACAATCTTGTTGGGTAGAACACGTGTCTTGGGTTTGGTAGGAAGGAGTATCTGTTCTGTATGTTTCTCTAGTGGTTCATCTGAATGTAGGCTTTTCTTCCCCTTCCTGTCATTCAGAGCTTACACATAAGCTCAGGGATGGGACACATGGGACTCCTAGTTTGCATTGTCTTGTATGTTTATCTATGTACCAGTTGATTACATAAATAAAAATCCACTGAACATACTGTTACAATTTCCTCTGCTTCTCTGAGGACATAAAGCCTTATTTGGCTTGATAACACCAATGACCCACTTGATGCCACTCAGTATTTTTCTGAGTCACAGAACTCTGGTTATTCTTACTGAAAATGTTCTCACAGTGAGCCAGTACAGGAGCAGTTGTGGGTGTCAGTCTTCAATGTTAGTAGAAGCAACCTGATACCTTTGGTACATGTGACCAAGTCTGCTGCAAACTGTACTCTTCCTTCACTTTTCCTGTTTGTTTGATTGATGGTAGTTCAAATTAACTGGGGTTCACATCCATGAGCTTCAGTTCATGTCTTTTTGTAGCTGGGTTTGGAGCAGGATTGTAATTTGTAGAAGCTCTTCATCCTCTCTTAGTATTTTTTTTTTTTTTTTGTCTGAGAGTGTTATGTTATGTTACCTATGCAATAGTGATTGAAGAAAGTGATATTTGATTAAAACAACTATTTGTTAAGTATATTTATTCATAGTTCTATGATAAATTAGTTGAACTATTTTGTCAAAGTTGGCGAGAGGAAAAGGTCTTTCTTACCCTGGGTGTGTCAGCTCTGGTTTGTGTTCTCTTGATTAGGCTATCATTCATATGACTGGAATTTCTTAGGTCTCTGTTTTCTTTGTGCTTAGTCGTCCTCTAGTGTTTAGTTGCCTGTTTATCAGCTGTGAGGTGTTTGCATTTGATCAGTCTAGTTTTGGAATTGCCACATTTTTTTTTTTACTAAACACAGAGTGCCTACTCTACCTGTTGTTCTGAATGTAAAACCACATTGACACATACAGGCTGGCTTGTCTTCCTTTTAACTGGAAGAGACAGTTTTCAGTTGCTAACTCAAGGGAAAACATGACACTTTTTGATCAGCCTCCCATGCAAAATGTTTGTAACACTGGAGCTTATTTGTTTGGGTTTTTTTGAGTGTTTGGACTGTGTGTGGCTGTTTCTATAATTCTTTCTGAAATCTAAGCAATGTTAGCAAGGTTCAGTTATGAATTTGCAGTACAAAAACCAATGGACCCTTTAGGCATGAAGTCAGTATCTATCCCAACAGTACTGTGCTGCACTTACCAAAAGAACTCCAAGTCTGTGGTGCTTTGTTACATGACTAGCTAGTTACTTTCTAGTAGCTACCAAGGAATACTTTGAAAGCTTGCTGTTTGGTAGGACTCCGTCACAGCAATCACACAGTCAATCATCAGAGTGCTTGACTATAGGGTTTTCTCTATTCCTATTGTAGCTAGTTTTAACAGGGCTTCCTAGGAAGTCTGCTAGGAAATGGAAAACTGAGTGAATACATACTGCCTGGAGTCATTCAGAAGGGTTAAAAAAACATAAGCACTTTTGGTTTTGTGTTGCTCTTATGGTTGGATTGAATGACTGAAGTGATGCTGCTGAAATGCAGATCTAAGTAGATATGTTGTTTTCTTGTTGGTGAGTGAAATTAGATGAATGCTGACCCAGCTGTAGAAACTTTCTTTTAGTATTACAACACAAAAAGAAACATCTGGAGAAGAAAGAATGGTTCTTCCTGTAGGCATTTGTTATTGGGCAGGATACCAAGGGCTGCTTTTTCTTTAGTTGCTGATGGGTCATGATCAGCTTGCAAGATGGAGAGCATCTCTGGTGAATTCAGGAGTTTGTATCCTCTGTTTTGAGGAGTTGTCACTATTTTTGCATGTTTATTGGTGTAAAAGGCTCTTTAGGTGTCAAAATTCCTCTGTTCCCATGCTTGTTTCTCTTCCAGCTCAAGCAGTCTCAAATTCCATTTATCCCTGCTGCCTTCTCTCTGATCCTCTTGCCTGCAAAGCAGCTTGTTGGAGCTTAGGCTGTTACACGGAATGCTTACAAAAACAAACCAATTTCAAATTCAGAAACCTCTAATGATCTATAGTTGCCTTGCTGCTCCTGAAATAGCTGATAAAAAACTTTTTACCCAAAGTCTTCATACTACAGCTAACTTATCAGGAGTAGTGTGACTGTCTGAGTGATCCTTTCCATTTCTGTGTGCTGTACTGAACTCTGGTTTGGAATGAGTTTCTCTTCAGCAGAAAAGTTCTGGTTTTATTACACTGTTTGTCTTAAGCAGAAAGACTTGTTCTGTCTTGTGATACCTACATGGAAAAACAAATACGGCAGTGATGATTTCTTTAGTCTTAAGGTGATCAATTTAGTCTTAAGGTAGACCACAAATGGATGTGGTCTACCTTGACTTCAGCAAGGCTTTTGACACCGTCTCCCACAGCATTCTCCTCAAGAAACTGGCTGCTCTTGGCTTGGACTGGCGCACGCTTCGTTGGGTTAGAAACTGGCTGGATAGCTGGGCCCAAAGAGTCGTGGTGAATGGAGCCAAGTCCAGTTGGAGGCCAGTCACTAGTGGCGTCCCCCAGGGCTCGGTGCTGGGGCGGTCCTCTTTAATATCTTCATCGATGATCTGGACGAGGGCATCGAGTGCACCCTCAGTAAGTTTGCAGATGACACCAAGTTAGGTGCGTGTGTCGATCTGCTTGAGGGTAGGAAGGCTCTGCAGGAGGATCTGGATAGGCTGCACCGATGGGCTGAGGTCAACTGCATGAAGTTTAACAAGGCCAAGTGTCGGGTCCTGCACCTGGGGCGCAATAACCCCAAGCAGAGCTACAGGCTGGGAGAGGAATGGTTGGAAAGCTGCCAGGCAGAGAAGGATCTGGGAGTGCTGGTGGATAGTCGGCTGAATATGAGCCAGCAGTGTGCTCAGGTGGCCAAGAAGGCCAACGGCATCCTGGCTTGTATCAGGAACAGCGTGACCAGCAGGGCTAGGGAGGTGATCGTCCCCCTGTACTCAGCTCTGGTGAGGCCGCACCTCGAGTACTGTGTTCAGTTTTGGGCCCCTCGCTACAAGAAGGACATGGAGGTGCTTGAGCGGGTGCAGAGAAGGGCGACGAAGCTGGTGAGGGGCCTGGAGAACAAGTCCTATGAGGAGCGGCTGAGGGAGCTGGGCTTGTTCAGCCTGGAGAAGAGGAGGCTCAGGGGTGACCTTATCGCTCTTTTTAGGTACCTCAAGGGAGGCTGTAGCGAGGTGGGGGTTGGCCTGTTCTCCCACGTGCCTGGTGACAGGACGAGGGGGAATGGGTTTAAGTTGAGCCAGGGGAGTTTTAGGTTAGATGTTAGGAAGAACTTCTTCACTGAAAGGGTTGTGAGGCACTGGAACAGGCTGCCCAGGGAAGTGGTGGAGTCACCATCCCTGGAAGTCTTCAAAAGACGCTTAGATGTAGAGCTTAGGGATATGGTTTAGTGGTGGGCTGTTAGCGTTAGGTTGGAGGTTGGACTCGATGACCTTGAGGTCTCTTCCAACCTGGAAATTCTGTGACTGTGACTGTAATTCACAGACATCATCTTTGGTATTTCTCAAATTAGTATTAGTAAATAGGTTTTTATGACCTAAGTAGAAAGAAAAGATGCATGTTTGTTTTTCTAAAAGCACTGTAATGTCAAGGAATTGTTGGATGATTTCTTATTTTTCAAGCTTTGCTTGATACAATTGTGTGTTTAAAACCATCTTGGAATACAGTATGTCATGAGTCCTGGAGGAGGAATGTTAAGGAAATGGAAGAGTAAATACAATCCAATTATCTCTAATCAATCAAGCACAATATCTATGTATAGCAGAGAAGAAGCTGAGGAGGCTTATTAGTGAAATGAAAATCTGTTCAACAACTCAGCACTGTATGCACCAGTCATGGAATGAGGCAGGGCTCCCTTTTCAAAGTATTCTTATTTTTCAGGGTACTCCTGTAATGCATATATACAAGGATTGAATTAAAATTATCACATAATAAGGCATCTCTGGTCTCACAGTTCCTCTGATCTGTTTTTAATCAGACATTTTGAAGATCCCCAAACACTTTCCTCATGAAATTACATTTGGAAAATATTAGCTTACAAGCTGTTATCTTTTTAGGTTTTTGTATTATCCCCCTTCATCTTCTGTTTTAAGCACTTGTATGTTGGTTTGGAAGCAGATGTGTAACTTAATGTCCTGCTTTCTTTGTTTGAGTTGATGGCAGTCTGAAAACAGACATAGGAATTCAAGGTATGTTTTCTGAGGTTGTTCGGCCCATCAGAAAATGCTTTATATATAATAGATTTCATCATATTTTGTCGACTTACTGTGCCGTATGGATAGCTCTACAGCATTATATGTAGTCCAGCTCATTTAGTGTTTTGATTGAGAAAACTTCATTACTTTTAGAGATTCATGACTAGAAATATATGAACAAGAAAAAGATAGATGTTAATCCTTCAGTTATTCTAAACCAGTACCTCACTTTCTGACCCTTATCCATCTTAACTAATGAAGTGGTCTAAAGGATGAGTTTTTCTAAGTGCAGACAAAAGGAGTAAGAATAGAGTTGTTTCCATCCACAAGTGTCCTTTATTTATTCTGTACTTTCCTAATAGATTCAGCTGTTATTCCATATTCAGAAGTAGGCAATATTCCTACTCTTCAGCTGCTCCAGCTGCTGCGCTGTCAACAATAAGGATTCCTATTATCTTGGTAGATGAAGGAATGGAGATCAGCTGCATGTATTAGCAAAGGAAAGTGGACAAAGACACAACATCCCTTTCAGTGCTCTCTTGTAGCACGTGCAAATGGACTGTAGGCTGCCTACTGCCCCACAGGTCTACTTACCAGGGAGTGCAGGTCTTTAACATACAGTAATAAAAAGAGTAACATTAAAGCCAAATAAGTAATTCTGGGTTCATTTGAATTGCATACACTCTATTGAAACAAAGCTTTAGGTGCTTTTATGACATTGCTTCCAGAAATGTGGATATTGGGCAAAGTTAGCATGAAACAAAGGAAAGTCATATTAAGATGCAACCTCCAAGCTATCGAACATCATGGCCTCATACAGGAAAGAACAATTCTTCTGTCTGCTGTTTTCCTTTTTGAGGAATAAGTCTCTATGGCATTTATATGGTGTTTGTTGCAGTTAAACTAAAGGGTGCTGTAAACTCAAATTAAGTATGCTGTAATATGCTTATTACTATGCTGTAATAAGCACACTTTTGCCTATGCACAGTTCACTCCTTCCTGAATATCGATAGTTTCTTTTCCTATTACAAAGGATCAGACCACCTGAAAATGCATGAAAATTTGAAATGATCAAGCAGAATAAAACAATTGGTTTTGAGGTCTACTGACCTCTTCTCAGAAAATGGCACCACATTTGTCTAGAAATAAAATAGCAGAAATTTCACTTCAGTTTGCTTAGTAACCTTTTTGCAACTATGGTCTCTTCCAAAAAATCAGTTTGAATAATACTGAGAATCAGATTTGTGATAGCTAGACTGCCAAGGCTAGTACACTAATTTTAATAGTTTCTGAGAACCAATAAAGAAGGTTAAGCTTTGGCAGTTTTCAAATCCTAACATGGTTTATGTAGATAATAATGCACAGGTATAATGGATCTGTACATTTGCCCCTGCTCTGATATGGGAGGAACTTTTTTTTATATTTTTCTTTCATACTGTTCTAGTGTACAGTTATTAATGAGAGCTGCAGAGAATACAAATACCTGGATGTCATCTTCCAGGTACTACTGTTTTTTTTATGAATCGTCTCCATTGTAAGCATTCCTTCTATCATGAGGGTACCAATTTTGTTTGCCACTCATAAATAGTGGTGAAAAACCCTGGGAGCTAGTAGACAGAGCTGGAAATTGCTCAAGGCACAGAGCCTGCTTTGTATATAAAAGATGAGACTGGGTTCAGCTGACAGAACAGGTCTGAAACCCCTTTGACCCTTCCCAGTCTTTGTCCTTGTCATGTAGTCTGCTGCCATGACAGGGTTAACTTTCATTTGTATTCCAGAATGAGGAGATACCAGCATCATTGGCATTCAGTTTTGTTGAGCTGACATCCTCTGAAGGGCATGTCTAGATTATTCTGGCACAGCTGCATTAGTATCAGGTGCTTTGTTTCAAGGGATTTAAAAATCTTTCCTGCTTCATCCTTCAGCAGCTGTCAGAGAGGTTGACCTAACACCAGGTTGCTAGCTGTCTTGCTTTCAAAGACCAAGATTTGGAGCCTCTGTGCTTACACTGTACTGAACTGGTGAACTGCACTGGTGAGCTCATTTATGCAGATATTGAAACTCGGCAGACTTCTGGTTCCACATGGCTTAACACATCTTTCATTTATTTTCTTGAAGTGCTGGGATTGGGTTGTCACTAGTTGGTTTACCTTCTGCTCTACCTCCTCTGAGCGTATGGATGGCTGTTTTATGACCAGTATTTTGCTTCCTCCATACAACATACAGCTGGACAAAAAGAGGTGGATTAAAAACTGTGAGCCCTGAGTCTTAGGCAGTAGTCTGTTGTTTAGCTGCTCTTCACTGATCTTTGTCTCAAATTAAATGCTTGCTGCGTGAGTAATCATTTTTCCTGTTTAAGTACTAAATATCAGATGTAGTTTAGAGTTGGTGATTTAGCACTTTTTCTTCCCTTTTTAGGTACTATACAAGAAACTACATCAGTTTGCTAAAATTTGACTGTGTGCATGAATGTTTTAGCAAGCTGACTTGTCATTGTTGCTTCAAGACTTACTTGAAACTTCTTGCTTTGGAACTAGAGTCTGTAATGAGCTCTTGTTGGGCAGAACCACTCTTCAGAGTGGTGGCTTTGAAATCTTTGGGGGAGGTTTCTGAAAATTGAAGTGGAAATTAAGTGGAAGTTAAATGAAAGTTAAGAAACCCTTAAATATGGTTTCTGCATTGCAGCCAGTGCTGTGCTGGGTCTGCTTTGTCTCTACACCAGAGTTAAGGAGAAGGGGAAGAATTTGGTACTAAACCAAATGCATTGTGCTGGGGATTGGTTATTGCTGCCTCAGATGTACTTAGCGCCTTTCTTCTTTAAGAATACCTACATATATCAAAGGTCCTTTGTTTTAATACGTTGGTTATGGAATAACACGGGCTAATGTGAGATAAGGCCAGATTCTGTAATGCTTCATGTGTATGTATGTGGCAACTTGGGATATGAACTTCATCTTTGTACTGCTGTTGCTAATAGGTTAATTCTGCTTTCTCGTTTTGTCTTTTCTTATAGGTACTTCTAGTCTTAAGAAAGACGGGCTTACTTCTGACCCAATTCCACAATAAAATAAGCCCAAGAATCATGACAGATGAACTCATGCTGTATATATTTTTGTGCTTCTAGATTTCTCCACAGAAATTATAGGGAATACTAACACAGTTAAACTTTATTTAAACAGAATGATGGGGTTGATGGAGAGCTATAGGGAGGATAAATGTCCGTCTAAGTCAGAGCATTTTTTTGTAGAATTACATTTGCTTTCACAAACATTTGGAGATTAGAATAACTTCTTAAATGAAAAAGCAATGTTATGAAAATATTTTACTGCACTGGATTCCATTGTTATGATGGGAAATGAGGTGCAGCTAAAAATATTTCAAAATATGTAAAGAGTTGTGTGAAAAATGCTCCTGACTTTCAAAGGCTGGGAGCAAGAATGTTTTTGACTGCTGATAAATCTGTTTTTCTCTGTTTCCTTTACCCCTTCCCAATTTTCTTCCTAGGTGCATTTTACCTGGTGTTTGAATATATGGACCATGACTTGATGGGACTGCTTGAATCTGGTTTGGTTCATTTTAATGAAAATCATATAAAGTCATTTATGAGACAGCTGATGGAGGGTTTGGCCTATTGCCATAAGAAGAACTTCTTGCATAGAGATATCAAATGTTCCAATATTCTACTAAATAATAGGTAGGGATGTTGCTTTGATTATGTAAAACTTGTATGTCAAGATCATGTTTAAATTTTTTTGTAATCTTTACAGTTCACCTGTTTTAAGCTGTTAGCCAATTTTTTATTATATAGGTTGCCTAGCTTCTTTAAAATCAATTGTAAAATACTTATCTGGTAATGTTAGTGCTTAACACTGGATCCTGCAGTTGTTTTTTAAACTTACCTGTGTCAAAATAGCAGGATTAAAACATGAATCTGGTAGGTCAGAGTATGGGAGGAAATTATCGAAGTTCAAATACTATAAAATAGAATTTTAGGAAATAAAAATACATTAAAATAAAACTTTAGGAAATAAGTGTTTGTGTATTCCTTTTACCATCTCATTGCAAAATGAAGCGTGGATAGACTGATTCTTTGTGGCAGGAGGTCCTTGTTAATTAGGATAATGCTTTTAAAGCATATTCGATCAGGCATTTTCAAATGTGTTTTGGCTTGCAGTTATTGCTGTAATCAAATGGAGAGAAGAATGTTTCTTTTTTTATCATCTTGTGATTATAAGCCATGTTAATAAATATGCTTTTGTTCAATATAAAACAGAAGAACTGCAGTTTACTGTTAAGAATGCTATTGAGAACAAGATACAGCGCTTTGTTACCTTGTAAACCTTTTGCTTCTCTGTCTTGAATTCTTATACCTGTATATGAAAGCAGACAAAGTAGAAGTACAGAATACACAGAGAAGGACAGCTAAGATTGGTAAGAGAGTGGAAGGAGATGGATTATAAAAACTGTCACTTATCATTTTGAAGGGGATGTATGGTTGGAGTGTGAAAAACTATGAAGCTAGCAGATAACATTAATGCAGAGCTCCTGTTCATCACATCCAATGTACTAAAACCAGGGAACAACTGTAGAAACTAGCAAGAGAGAGGCTTATAGCAGATAAGAGTATCTTTACAGAGCAGGTAGTTAGCTTCTGGAATGTTTACCCAGGAGGTTTTCAGGGTAGTGTTAGGAGACTCAGAAAGGGATGAGACAAATTCATGGACAGGATCATTAAAACCTGCTGAGGGGAATAGACAGGAATCTCTAACTCAGTGATTATTGTAGGTGGCTGAGTATAGGGAAGGTGAGCCTCAAAGTGGCTGGTTCACACATTGTGTCTAAAAATCTGTTCATACCACTGGTGGAGATGGAATACTGGGCAAAAAGCATCAGGGGTCTCATTTGGTAGGGTCCTAGTTTTATCCCAGGCTTCTCAAAATTGAATTTTTCATTTTTTTCCTCCTTTTCTTGCTTAAATTAATGCTAGACTTTTCTTGGCTCTGGATCCCACCACAGCCTTGTCAGATTCTGATAAAGATCCTTACCTTACACATGCCTCCACATCGCTCACCTTTTCCATTCCCCTTGTCTTGCATGGCTGTTGATCAGTGATGTTGCTGTCACGATGCAGCTCTGGGAGCTCAGAAGTTGAGGTATAACCTGACATTGGAGCATTGGAGAAGTACAGTAGAGGCAGTGGTTTTTTTTTTTTTTTTTTTTTTTGTTTTTTTTCTTTGTGCTCTCTCAGCTTCAAGATGAACAGTACTTTCCCTCAGAATGTCTTTCTGAGCATCCTTAGAGGTTTCTGCTGGAAGAAGAAAAACGTTTGTAGTTGACCTGAATAATTTTAAGCCAGTGCTTCTAAGATCTCATTACCATTACAACCTGAAGCCAAACACATGGGTTTTATATCTTTTAGTGGTGCAAATTAAATGTCTTTGCTCAAAATTTCTTTGATAGTCCATAAATACGATATCCGAGGAATAAAAGTACAAATTTGAAGGAAATATTTATTTGCTTTGGGGAAATTTCCATGAAGTGTTACAGCAGTTCCAAGCATACATAAGAGGAGAAAAATGCAATGGAAACTGCAATCTGTACATCTTGTAATCACAAAATGGTCATTCTTGCACACATCAGCAAGTCTTGTCCTGATTTGATAAAATAGCCAAAATTATAATTTATTTGAAAGTTGCAAGTTTGAAGAGCTCATAATTATGTAAGAGAAAGAAACAAAGCCTGTAACATTGCCAAATTTGTTCCATGTATTAAAAAGCTTGCAGATAGCTTTCTGTTTAAATCATTTCAGCTTTATAGATGGTTCAGGCTTGTCAGCATCGAGCCTTGTATGTGTATGCACATCTTTTGACCGTAGCAAGAAAAAAAAAGGGGCAAAGCTCTGTATCTTCTACTCTTCACCTTGTGTATGGGAAAACTCAAGAAGGGGTTAGGGTTTGTGTCATTCAGCAAGTTGTCTGCTGGCAAAAATAGAAGCCCTTATCTGTTCAGTCACCCTGATTTGAAGTCTGTATTTATACTTTACAAGAGCGGAGCAGGGCTGTGACTGCTTCCTAGAAGGAAGTAGGACTGCTTGTGGTTGTTTGCTGTACAAATGCTTCTGCTAGCAGTATTTTAACTGTCAGGCACAAGAAAACAGCAGTCTTCCTCCTCAGATTTATATTGCAGAGTTGCTGATTTGAATATTTAACAGTACGCACCATGAATTTTGAGAAGCATCCGCTGATGTAAATGCCATTTGATGACCATGTCTAATTTTGCTTGCTTTTCTTTGATATCAAGTAGTTTAGTGTATTTCTTGATTGGAGAGATATGTAGATTGTAAGGAGTGCCTCCTCATTATTGTGCTTTGGTGAAGTTCAATTGCAGCTGTTTAAAAATTTGAAACTTCACCTAGTTTTTGGGGAGGAAGTTTAACAGGATTAACCACTAAACAATTCTTTCTGTTTTCCACCAGAGGGCAGATAAAGCTTGCGGATTTTGGGCTTGCTCGGCTGTACAACTCAGAAGAAAGGTAAGATATAATTATACTGTGAGAAAGCATGGAGAAGTTTGGTTTCTTGCATAACTGAGTATTACGAGGGCCAGAATTTTTGTTTGTTTAGAGAAGATATTGTACTGTAACATAAGTAGTTGCTTAAGAGATGGAAAGGAAGAGCATGTTGTCTTACACTGCATACAAACACAAAGTTCTCTTTGTGTAAGTGTATTGCCTTTCTGAGTATTCTGGATTCTGTAGAGAGCAGCCGTATATTGATTGGAAATGAAGAGCTGCAGTTTTAAGTAGGATGCATCAATATGTAGGGTTTTAATTAATATTAGTTTATGGTCCTGTAAACCTAAAGTATATTATTTCTATTGGTATACCTGGGAAATGTTTGCTTAGGAAAAGAGAATTTTCTACGTTGACACAAATTCATACAGTTTCTTTTTAAAAAGCCTAACTTTTGTGTAAGATTTAACCTTACATTTGAAAAGGTTCATTGTATTCTTTAGGCAGACAGTCCCGTTGAATCTTCTGGAAACAGAAATACAAGTTTAAATAAAAGCTATTCTGAAACTTCTTGTGACTTGTGCTTCTGTTGTTCTTGGCTTCATTATACTTGTACTCCAGGAAACAGGTGCACAGTTTTTATGAATGAGAACTTTAATATTTATATTGTAATGTCATTTATTTTGTTGTTTGGAATGGGATTTTCAAAATTCAGGCTGAATGTTTATTGCACCAGTATGTATATGTTGGATTACTGGATACAGAAAATATTAGCTCTTTCAGCTTATTTTGAGTTCTGCATGCCTATTTTGGGAAATAATGTCTGTAGTGTTGGTTTTATGAGCTGATTTTTTTCTCACAGAGTTCTGAGGTTCTTGAACACGATAGTGTTAGTTTCGCTGTCTTCTGAGCTGTTATTTTAGGAACATATGCTTAAGTAACAGTTATGGAAACTGTTGAGTACAGCAGCAGGGTAAGATAATTTTAAGCAGCTGGTGCACAGTTTAGTTTTGTTTTGGATGTACTGTTAATAAAGGAGTGGTGCCATCCTACCTCACTATTTTAGTCTGCACCAAATCGGCCTGTTTTTTTTGTTGTTGTTTTACTATTGATGTTTTTGATGTCTTTTTTCTATTAAATTAAATTTTGATTTTAAAACCAACTGTTCACTAAGAATTGAAAGAGTGAAATTGAATGTATATATAGTGCAAATAACAGATCTTAGTGTACATGAAAACAGCAACGTTATTAGTTCATTATATATAAATGAAGATTAAAATGTAGCTATGCTAGTTAAGCAAATTGCTAGTTGAACTTGGGAGGATAATTACAATCTCATTAGTAGTTTTTTTGACAATTCTTTTGTCATTCATTTTCCTTCTGAATAGCTTCTGAGCTGTTGTAACAGAAGTAACTGATGTATACCAATGAGCATATCATAATTGCTGATTACATTCCTGTACTTTGTTTTACGGTTAGAACAATATACTGTTCAAAAGGTTACAGAGTTTAGTAGGAGCATGATGGAGAAGTAATAAAAGTAAATTCCCACCAATTGTTGTAGTTGCTACTTTAAATGTTATTTTGGAGGACTTAATGTGGTCAGAGCAGGAAATGTGACAGATTATATAAGAAAACAGCTGTTCAAACAAAAAGCACTGTATACTAATATATATGTGAGTGGCTTATCTGTAGAGAAAGTTCATAGCATGTAAGCATTTTGTAGATGAATGAATGTTTGCTTCAGAGATAAAATGTGATGAGTGATGGGATCGTTTCTAAAACAATACTATATTTAAAAAAGACATTTTTTATGAAAAAGAGATGGGTGATTTTGCAGAAATAATACCTGAACCACTGAGTATGTTGTACAAGCTTGTTCTCAAACACTGCATGTAATGTTACTCTGTTTTCTATTTTGGAATTACTTTGTACTGCTAAACATTAATTATTAAAACTAAAACAAGTATTTCTGAATAATTTCTAAAAGAAAAAAAAAAGACCAAACAAACCCACCACCACGCACACACATACACACACAAAACATCTGTTGCATGACTTCCATTCTGAACTGTTCTCAATGCTGTATCTTGGCCTATCCACCAAAAATGCATGTCTAAGAAAGTAGAATCCTTGCCTTATTGTGAGGATGGAAAGGATTGTTCACAATGACCAAAACTTCTGGTTAGAGCTGTAGAGAATTAAAAATGTTGAAATACAGAAAGATAATTGGAAGAGTTCCGGTCTTAGAATTCAAAGTTTTTGAAGGACGTAGATAAAGACTTCATCTTTTTTGGTTTTATTTGCAGAGGGGAGAGTGACTTCTTTCTCTTTTTCAAAACACTTGTAGAGATCCTATGTTCAGTATTCCAATAATCAATAATTGTCAAGAAGTTGTTGATTTTATCCAAGCAGGTCCTTCTCTAGAAATTACTAGCAGTATAATAGATAAACAGTATTGCTGTTTAATAATTGAGATATAGGATTCACATAGCATCAAGTTGGCTAGGTGATTATATATGTTCATTATGTCTTTGAGGTGATGTTTCAGGCTGTCAGATGGTTGCATTTGCAAATTTGCAGAATTAAAAAATAAAAATGGAAGATTTCACTGTCTTGTAGCAGTACCACAGAATTAAAGCCCTCAAAATACCACTTTTCCAGAAATGAGATTGTAGTAAAATGATAGTCCTCTTTTTTTGCTCCCCCCAACAGCCGACCATATACCAACAAAGTTATTACGTTATGGTATCGGCCTCCTGAACTTCTGCTTGGAGAAGAAAGATACACGCCAGCTATCGATGTCTGGAGCTGTGGGTAAGAATTTGGTACAGAGTGTAGCAAGCAGAACAAGCTGGAAGTAAATGTTAGATTTTTCTGTGGAGCTGGATTGAAAGCCGTAATGATGGAATTGTGTAAAACTCTTTTACAGCTGCATCCTGGGTGAACTTTTTACAAAAAAGCCAATATTTCAAGCAAATCAAGAACTTGCTCAACTGGAACTTATAAGGTAAATAACGCACATGATAGGTGCCTCATAAACTGTCAATTTGTTCATGTTAAAATGGAGATAACATGCTGCTAACACTTAAAAAGACTTGATAATCACCTTGAGTGAGATATTAGTGGTTTTCAGGGGCATGTAAAGTCAGTGGCATATGCTTGGATGTGGAGAAGTGATTTTTGTGAGTATGCTGTGGTCCTACCAGTGTACAATTGATCAGTGTTTTCTTGGTAGTGCAGCTGGATTGCCTATTACTGAAGTTGTAAAGGAATGGTCAAAATTCCGATTTTTTAAAAAATTGATAGAAATTCCTTGTGGCAAATCAAAAGAAAAATATAGATGACAAATGTATTTTGTGAGCAGTAGGTACTTTGCATACTACTTGCCTTGAGCTCTTGCTTTAGGGCTTCCACATACACACCTGGGCTTTATTATTTTCATCAGAATATTTCTCTTCCCGTACAAACTGCGCTTCATGGAGGTAAAATTGTTTCCTTCATTATCTCAGTAAATCTTAGGATATTATGTATATTAACTGCATGGACCAGAGCATGCTATCTTTCCTTTTATTCAGCAAGCAAAAATTGCTCTTGATTCTGATAATCATAATTGACCTCATAAGTGAGGAGAGGTCGTCTTCCTAGAAACAAGGGGAAAAGGGTGTGAGTACTATAGAACTTACAGAACCTGAAGAGTAAATGGTCGAGTTATTAAAAAAAAAAAAGGTGACATGGAGATATTTTCCAAAGTAGATTAAACAATACTATGCTTCTGTGTAATATTTTACTAGGTTGCCTGGAAAAATTGAAGTTTTTAGGAGGTGCAAGACATTACAATCATTCTCAGTATGATGAACTCTCTTTGAGTTTTTGCTTTTGCCCACTAGATGGAACTGAAGCCCATAAGAATGCAGTTGTCAGGAGTGAATTTTTAAGACTTCTGCACGACTGAGGCTGGCAGCTAGCTTGCTTGTAGCTAATTTTTCTTCATTGTATTTAATGCGTTGACACTCTGCATTTGAGGGCTGTTAAAGTGTAATATATCAGTTTTATTGTATCAACAGCTCAATCATCATCATGTTAGTCAACAGTTCTACGTTTATCCTTTCCGTTATCCTAAATTACTTTTCAAAGATAGAGCTGTAGAAAATTCTTATAGGGAAAAGATAAAATTATTTTCTTTTTCCCTGCAAGTTTCATACCCCAACAAGTGTAAAGTCAGTTTGGTTTGCACAGCTGTAGGGATATAATTAGTCCATTATAGGTCTCTTGCACTAGCTGTTTAACTCAAATAAATGGAAGGGGGTGAACTAAGGAAATGTATTTGCAAGATATTATTTTATGACTGCTTTTTGGTAAAGGTCTTAAGCCTTTCATGGTATGGTAAATTGCTTCTTCTGATCTTCTGCTTGGAAGTGTGGTGTTTGTTAGGCTGTGCTAACTGTCCTTGGCTGGACAAAACAGGCAGGGACAGAGTGAGAGGAGTGAGTTTGGGCAACTCCATTTGTGGAGACAGATTAGGTCAGACACATAAGGCTCAAAACTGATGTTAGAAAAAAAAAAAAAAAGACAAGTTTTTTAGCTCTCCAGTCATACTTTTGCCCTTAGGCCTTACTGTGTTTAGTTTTTTGCCTCTACATCATCTGTGTCAACTAAATTCTCTTTAGTTTTAAATTTGTCAGGCCTGCTCTTTCAGGCATGTGGTGTGTCTTTCTTCACTGATATTGGGAACTAAAGGCTTGGCACCTGGGGTTTCTTATTCTCCTGAGTCTGGAGGATGCCCTGGGGATGGGAGAGAGTTCAGAAGCAGTGGACTTTCTAAAGCCAGTTTATCCTGTGAAGGGTGGTTGCCTTTCCTCGATAATTCACCATTATTTAATGGTGTTAAGCCTTGGACTGTAGAGAAATTTTAGCTAAATGAAACTGAACATTAACAATTAAAATTAAAAAATATTTTTGTATCCACTGTCTTTCTAAGAATAAAATATCAGCTTTCTTTACTTGTGTTTTCTGGATCTCATACCCTTGTTTTCTCCTTTTTTTTTTGGTGCAGCCGAATTTGTGGGAGTCCTTGTCCAGCAGTGTGGCCTGATGTTATAAAATTAGCTTATTTCAACACGATGAAACCAAAGAAGCAGTATCGTCGAAAACTAAGAGAAGAGTTTGCTTTGTAAGGATGAAGAGTTAGTTTAGTCAACTGTAGTAACATTAAGTTTTGCTGGGATCTTTATGAACTACACTATTTTCTATAGACTGGCTGAACATAGATTAAGTGTGAAGAAAACTGGTTCTTATCCTTCTGAAGACACCTGCGAGTTCTTATTAACCCTTACTAAATAAAGCTTCAAGAAGGGGGAAGAAGGCCCTAAAATTTCATCCACCTGTCAGCTTTCACCTAAGGAAGCATTTGTTTTCCATGATTGGTACACCTGCTTGCTGCCCCTGTCCAAAAACAGCTTGGAGTACTTAATTGGTTTTTATTAGGACAACTGGTTACAGCTAAATATGCAGTCTGGTTAACATTACAGTCTTCTGGGTCATAAATTCATTCAGCATAGAAGAGTTTTCTGAACCATGTATTGTAAAATACTACCACTGGGCTGTATTTGTGCAAAGATCACACATGAAAGTTATGGTAAACAGCTGTATATTTATTTTAAAGGGATTGTTCCTCTCCATCTACTTTGGGGTTTGGGAGAAGTGGATCATCCTGTTTGTATTAATGAGATCTACATGTTTCTAAAGCAGTAGAGTTATTTTGTTTGGACCAATGAAAACTACATCTCCTGTTGTGCTAAATTCCAAAGTGTAAAGTAACAATATAGTCTTACTTTAGTGGGTTTCCTTGTTGTTTTGGTTTGGTTTTATTTTAGAAGAATGTTTCAAGCAGTTAAATCATACAAAGATAAAGAAACACAAATAGCTAAATGTAGTCCAAGGTGAACTTATCTACCTCTTACTGCCAAGCAAGGACTTAACATTAATGATCAGTTATTTTGGAGGGGTTGTGTTAATTAAAATTTTGCACTGAAGTGTGTGATTCAGAATACAGTTGTGATGCTTTTCTCCATTTTGTTCTTTTGTAGCATCCCACCAGCTGCATTAGATTTGTTTGATTACATGCTTGCTCTGGATCCCAGCAAGCGCTGCACAGCCGAACAAGCTCTTCAGTGTGAGTTTCTGCGAGATGTGGAACCATCTAAAATGCCTCCCCCAGAGTAAGTCATTACTTGAGTTGTTCCTTACCTCAACAAGACAGGAACATGCACTGATTTCATTTAAACTCGTGTTTCAGTTCAAGAGGCTTGTGGTGGAAGAAAATCATCAATACATACCATTGGCTAATAATCATTTTCATGCAGAATCACTATGCAGATCATGGTATCAGAGTCTGTGAGCATCTGAGACCAGTCTGATTCACTATTCCTAGAAATAGTGACTGGGTTAGTGCCATTTCAAAAAAAAAAAATCCTCTTATGTGAATGTCTCTGTAGAACATCATTTCCCTTTTATTTCTGTTTATAAGTGTCTATTTCTTCCAAGGGGTTTGGGGTCCTTCATGAATCTGAAGTGTCTTCTTTGAATGGCACTGGGCATAGAATTCTGCAAAGGTATCTGAGAGTTAGTGAAATACTGTACATGATTTCGTGTGACAAATAAGATTCTTGGTTTCACAAACAGAAGTTAAATATTTTGAGCATTTCGTTGTTTTTTTTCCTTCTCTGTATGTTTTTCTGAGTGGAAATATACTGCAAGGTCTAGTAGGGTTTTTGTAGTGACTTGATTGTTACTTTAGTTGGTGCAAGTAATGTTTGAACCAGCCCCAAGGAAAACAATGAAAAACTGACATAATCTGCAAGTTTAACTCTTCACTCAAGGTAGCTGGCTAATGATAGAGCATTTAATAGTTTGAATAAATTGTACCTTCAAGGCAGCATTTTCTATTTTCTTTCTAATTAGTTACCAAGTAGGAAAAATACTTGAGTTTTATCTAAGAATTTTATTCAAAATCTTTCAAGACTTACCTGTTATGCACAGGTTTTTACTAATGGTCATGATGCATGAGATAAAGGGTTTCTTTCATAATCTGAATATGATTATGTATTATCAGTGGTTGAATATTAGTGGTGACCAATGTTAAATATTAGGCTATTCATTAAAATCTCAGAAACATTTTGTGGCATGTTGCTTATATACAGTTTGAAGTAAGTGAATGGGAAGAAATTGTTACTTTTGTTTTTTTCCAGGGGTTTGGTAATCCATCTATTGCAGAAGCTGATACAGGAAAATTTGGAACAAACGATTAATTGGTGTCCTTTTAAGACTTAAGAACCACACCCACATTTAACGTAGTCTTCAGGGGAAGGCGTTGACTGTTCTCAAGAAAGAGTAAAGTTCCTTTTTGGGAAGGAGTAGCTGCCCATTTAAGAAATTGTTGATTGCAAATACTGTAGGGGACTTCTCACAGTTGCCAGTTTGTTCCAAGTTGTTGTGGACTAAATACCCGGCAAGTCTTTGACCTGTAATATGAAGGGAGAGAATAAAGGAAACAAAATTTCCATTTCAATGGCTCTTGTCATCTGACACCTAATTTCTTCCGTGTTCCAGGGTGAGAGAACTTCTCAGACAGTTATTGATTTGTAATAGGAAAACAAAAGGCACTATTTTAATGCCTCTGTCAGTATTTCCATAAGCTATGGGATGGGGCTCTGTATTCCTCCGGACATCAGAATTGAGATGCCTGCAGGGAATAGTAATGGAAGGACAACAGCCATAGCTGATGAGTTGCACAGAAGATTTTTGCCTTTGCTTTTATCTGTCTTAAACAATTGGGATATCCCTTGTTCTTCCTTGCATCCTAACTTTGCTAGTGTTAAATACTATCTATTCCTGCAACTTTTTTTTCTCCCTCTCTTGTTTGTCTGTGCTGTATGACTACAAATAATGGGTAGCCATGTCTCTTTCTGTGGACAAATACATCTTCGCAGATGTGGTACTTTCACAAGCAAGAAAGTAATGTTGATTGTCATTGAAAGATACTTGTTCCCTTTTTCTGCCAGAGGGACCTGTGCTTGTGAAATAGGCAGCTGAAGAAGAGATTTCATCCAAGAAAGAATTCTTGTAATTTTTCTGGCTTTGGGTGTTTTCTGATGTATTTCTAAATTTCAGCAGGTTCCTCTTTACAACAGTTACATTATTTTACTACCGTGGTTAAAAATGTTTAAAAAAAACAATCCAGGATAAAACTGATGATCTCTAATTGTTCTTTGCAGCCTTCCTTTGTGGCAAGATTGCCATGAGTTGTGGAGTAAGAAACGCAGAAGACAGAAGCAGATGGGCATGACTGATGATGCAACAGCAAATAAAGTCCCTCGGAAGGACCTGTCTCTAGGCATGGATGAGAGCAGAACCAACACCCCACAAGGCATGCAAACTTCTTCCCAACTCAAAACTCAGGGCAACTCTAGTGTAGCACTTGGTCAGTAAATATTTTCAGTTCTTATAATTACCTTCTACTTGGATTGCACCTCTAGAAATTTTAGATGTTATTTTCAGAATACTGACATCTCCTGGATTCTTGAGGGAGGAACAGCATTGTAAGTTAAATCTTTGTTACAAAAGATTTGCCTTCATTTTTGGAAACTGGGCATTTCTTTTAATTTTTACTTAAATTTTTGATCTGGTCAGAACAACTACTTTGCTCTTTGTTTTGAGAGGATTTGATCTCTTGCTCATCTGTAGGTCTTCAGTAATCCCACTAGTCAGCTTCTGCTCTAAGTTCATTGCAGTCTACAGAGAAGGAGTTTTATTGGTATTGATAAACTGACCCAAAGGAAGATTTCAAAACAGTTATCACCTCAAATAAAACAGATTCCCTCAGCATTGTTATGTTAGTCTTTAGCTTTCCAAGTTGTTTGGGCTGAACCAACTCTTAAAAAATATATTTTTTTAAAAAACAACTCTTATAACAAGAAGTAACCACCTCTGTAGCCTGCACAGACATTAATTCTAAAACATAACTGAAGTATTTTGCTAGGAGACCAATGTTGTAAATATAATATAAAAAATAAAGTCATGGTCTCCTTGCATTGACACAGCTTGAGATAATACGAAGTGCATACCTGGTAAGTTTTATTTAGATCGTTTTTAGTTGTGCAAAGTGACCTTAAATCCTGACACAGATACAGGAGTTCATCTGAAGGAAAACAAGAAATGGAGATTCACTGAGCATGAAAATTCTATAATACTAACCATCTTGAGTCAACTCGTCATTTAACAGTGGAGCAGAATTCCAAATATGCTGTGAAAAGCTAGAAAAAGTATTTTTTTTCATATTTTATTGCAGTTTATTGCTTCTTGCACCTGTTCATCCTGTTTCTTACTCTAAGCTGGCTGTGAGCTTCTGCCACTCCTTAACCTTAAGCTAAAGCTTTGGCAGCATTTTCAAAGACGATTTTCTGTAGCTCTTACAAGTTTTTTTTCCTCACAAATGAAAGATGTGCAAGAGTTTAAAAAGTCCAGAGGATAATAGTTATTTTCTTTATGCTTTTATAACAGGTAGCCTGTTGATGGTCTAATGTGTTTATTAGTCATTAACACTAACAATGCTAAACAAACTAAACAACAAGAAGTCTTCCAGACCTAAAATACCATTTGCCCATAATTACATAGAAAAATATATCTAGGTAGAGAAGACAGAATTTTAATTTTCAGGGGAGCTTAGTTCAGCATAGAGATGTATTAAACAAAACAATTCCTGAAACCCTTGTACACCTTAGTTAAAATCATCCATAAGGCACACTACAGGACTCAGTGTATGTGCTGTATGCATACTTAAAGTTGCTGCATTTTTTTCTGAGTGCCAAAAAAGAGGTTTAAAATGTCATGATGAATTGCTAATGTTCTGCTTCACGAATGGGAACCCTGGCTATTGCATCTTAGAATTTAAGAGGAGATATGTAGAGCTCCTTAATTCTGTTCTGGTAGAAACTGCTAGGTTTCCCAGAAAACAGTTAGCTCTTGGAATGGACTTGAAAGTAGCCAAGGATATAAAGATAGATAGGTTAGTTACCCTTTTTGACATTTTCACGTTGACAAGCTGGTAGATGTTTGGATGTTGGGATCCAACAGTAGAAGGCATTAGAAATGATATTTTTTCCTCTTACCAAATAAAATGTGATTTTTATATTTATATAAATATATAAGATCTTTGAAATCCTTGGAACTGCCAGAGTGAGGTTCCAAGTGCTTGCATCCTGGTGCGCATCCACAAGTAGGGTAATGGGTTGTGGGTTTTGCAGCACTTCCTGGCTATGCTCTTCTTAGTCTTGCAAGGCAAGTACTTAAGGTTTTGCATGACCATTTCTTCAGGTGTGGCTTTGAATCTGCCATGAATGAATATATTAGGGCATTAGCAGACAGGCAGGAATAGAAGAAGACAGAAGGTGTTTGTGTTGACTTGGGTTACAGAAATTTAAAGAACTACACACCTGATTTTAAATTTTTTACTTTTCTCAGTTATCTATTCTTGGGGCATGCTAAAATCCATGCTGCTTCGCTTCTCCTTTCAAAATAAACTAACACAATGGCTGCTTGAAATTAAGAAAATATTTCTATATTCTGACTTCCTTATTTATCTATCTTCCCCTGCATCATCGTAATTTCTTCTTACGTGTAGCAAATAAATTCAGTTAAAAAAAAAAAAAGATGGGTATCATCACAAACGTGCATTTTCCTGCTACTCAGTGGTTGACTGCTTGTACTTCAAACTCAGCATGTGCTTTTTTGCATTTATACTACTAGCTTCTGGATCACCTACGGCTTGGTCACTTCAGCAGGTTTTAGAATCCAGATGCTGAATTAGAATGGGCCAGAATGTGACTGGAAATGCGTTTTGCAGATGGCCACTTTTTAACAGAGGGATGTGATATGTCAAAGATAGGAAATTTTGTGGGGATTGGAAATTCTACAGCTGCCTAAAGCTGGTGGCTTTAAGCCCCAGCCTAGTTGTACTGTGGAAAATTGAGCTCTAGCTTGATGTTTCTCATCTGTCCAAGTGCATGTGTGCACCCCTTGGAAGTCACTTTCTTTATATTGGATCTTACTATTCCATTTCCTATAGAGACTCCCCCCAAGGCAGTTAATCTGTAAAAGCATTCCATTTCTATGTTGTCCAAAACCATGCTTTGCCAGTTGTGTCAGCCATGCTAGATTAGACTTAATTTTGAGTTTCTGAAATATGAAAGTTCTAAATAATACTTAAAAACACCTTTTTTGTCTTTAGCAAAAACAAGCACTGGACAGCAGTTAAACCAGAATGAAGTGGCAATCCTGCTAAACCTGCTACAGTCTAAAACAAGTGTTAGTTTGGCACAGTTTGCCCAAGTGTTGAATATTAAGGTAAACCCAGAGACTCAGCAGCAACTAAATAAAATAAATCTTCCTGCTGGAATTTTGTCAGCAGGTGAAAAACAGTCAGAACAGCAGCAGCAGCCGCCGCCGCCTCCGCCACCACCGCCGGAACAGGAGCCTCTAAAACAGCCGACCGTCACGCAGCCTCCTGTGCCCCCTGCTCAGCTGAGTCAGCCCAAAGTTGAGACTGACGCTGCCCAGGCAGCTGTACAGAGTGCATTTGCTGTTCTGTTGTCTCAGTTAATAAAGGCTCAGCAAACAAAACAGAAAGATCTGGTGTTGGAGGAGAAGGAAAACGGATCAGGAAATGAAATGTCGTTACAACTCAGGCAGCCTCCAGAACCCACCACTCCTGCGTCTGTCAGCCGGGATGATGTGGAGTCGCCAGCACCCGGTTACCCGCACCTGATCAAGTCACTGTACACGGCTGCTGCAGGTACTGGTGGTCTCTGGGGCTAACCAGTAGGTACCTTGAGCAGTGGAGACACGATAGTTTGGGGACAGAGTTAACAAGTTAACAATACTGAGTATATGTGAGTACAGGAGAGGTGATTACATGATTTTATCACTTAATGTTTGCATCATTTTTTCATAGTCATGACTGTTCAAGTGCTAGCCGGTTTGTTTTTGTTCCTTTGGTGGGAATCTAAGTGCCTGGCTGGACTTCATGCCTTACTGTCGCAGGAGGCATGCAAGGTATCCCCATTAAAAGAGATTCCTGTGCTTTTTCTGATGAAGCAGTTTGTTTTTTTAAGGGTGTTTGGGGTTTTCTGAGTGGTCCTAGTGTTGGAGAAGACCAGATTCTCTAGCAAATTCATAGCTCAGGCTTACTGGTTTTGACTCTGTGTTTATGTAAAGCCTGTTTTGGGGAGGAGGTATTAAATTTTTTGGTTTTAATGCAGACTAGAGCAATTTCCTAGTGTCAGATTCTGTAAGTGGTTGCCCATAATGATCACTAACACACGTGGCTGAAGGTCTCCATTGTGTTATAGTAGTGACTTCCTTAGTTTTCTTGAAGTCTAGAGCTCTGGTTTTGGTTGTCTTGGGTTGCTATTTCAGCTTTATTGTACTGTGGTTTATGCTCTGTGGTGTGTGTTGCTGTTGAAAGAAATATTCTGAAGTGGTTTGGGAGTGTTTTTTGAGAGTTTTTGAAGTTGTTTTGTTTTTAGCCCTAAGTTTTGCTGTTCTCTGAAAGGATATCCTTTTGTCCCTCAAGACCTTTTCTAACATGTGTGATTTGAAAATCTTTTCTGTTTGCTCTTTGAACTTACTAGTGTTTATCTGTTGCTTTAGTAATTGTTTTTCAGAGGAGCTTGTACTATTTAACTTTGCTTGGAAATGCTTGGAAATCTTACTTGGAGGAAAACCCTGCACTGCTTTCCTGAGGCAACCGAACTGTTGCCTTCTCCAAAATAACCTGTCCAACTACTAGTAAACGTTACCTCAGTTCTCATTAACTCCTTAGTTACAAATCTGTCATGTTCCGGGAAAGAGTCATTTCCTTTCTGGTATTGTTACTGTAGACTTTTATTCCAAAGCTTTTCTTTTTTTATCTGCTTAGGTCCAGAGGATTTGGTTAGGCAGTCTGAGATGAGGCTTCTGAACCGAACACCTGAACAAGAACGCCCTCGGATCTTGCCTCCAGACCAGCGACCCCCAGAGCCACCGGAGCCTCCACCTCTCACTGATGAAGACCTTGATTATCGGACAGAAAACCAGCATTTGCCTATAAGTAACTCTTCAGGAACGGATCCCCACGCAGGAGTGAAAGCAGCTCTTCTACAGCTGCTTGCTCAGCATCAAGCTCAGGCAACAACGGAGGAGCCAGTACAAACGAGCGTGGATTACCAGGCTAGAGACTCCTACGTAACAGGCCCAGACTACAAGGATAACTTTGGATCGTCTACCTTCTCCTCTGCCCACTATGGCAGTAGCGATGGCATAGGAAGCGGGTCATCAGGAGCGTTAGAAAGGAGGAACTTCCTCGGAAACTCGGATATTCAGCCTTTGGATAACTACAGTACTGCTTCATCTCACTCTGGTGGTGCCCCTCCTCCATCTGCCTTTTCAGAATCCTTTCCCAGCTCAGTAACTGGTTACGGAGACATTTACCTCAACGCTGGCCCCATGCTATTCAGTGGAGATAAAGACCATAGGTTTGAATACAGCCACGGCCCAATCTCAGTCCTGGGGAGCAGCGGTGACACTTCCACAGGGCCAGAGAGTACTCATCCTCTGCCTGCCAAGATGCACAACTACAGCTATGGAAGTAACTTACAGGAAAACCCCGGTGGCCTTGGCCACATGCATGGACAGACTTGGACTTCCCCTGCCCAAGGACCTGGCTATTCCCAAGGATACAGGGGACACATTAGCACGTCTACAGTGAGAGGGCGAGGCAGAGGATTACCATATTGAGTATCTGTTTTTCCTCAGGCACATCATTTTTATCTGGAAAAACTTTTTTTTTTTTCTAGCTGCAGTTTAAAGCAGCAGTTCAACAGACTTGAATAATGTTAATTCAACAGCTTTATTTTTATGTGGAAAAGGGTCTTGCATACAGTAGGAAAAATTAAAAACGCTTAAAACTCATGCTGTCTGAAAACTAGATGAATTGATTGTACATGTTCACAAACTCTAGTTCTGAATTTTATTTTGTATTTTGGCAGTTTTAAGTGGATGCTAAATTTAGGGACATCAGCTTTTTATGGCACTCTTTCAGATCTTCTGAACTATGCACATTTGTGCTTTTTTTGTAAGTTTGGACCAACTTTTATGTAAAAAAAAAAAAAGATTTTACAACAATCAAAACAGGGCACTGATTTATTTGGTATTTTTCTTTTTACAGAACTACCTTTAGTCAAAGGTCACTGTCAGTCTTTGCACTGCTTTCAGTGTTATTGTGGAAGGTGTACTTTGTGCTCATTTCAGATAATAAAACACAACCTTTCTCTTGATGCAAAATTTTATAAATATTTGGTCAATGTTATTTTTTTTCCTTTAAAAAAAAAAAGAATGGATGTTCTGGTGAAAAGTTCTCTCCATCTCCCAGGCTTGTTTATATAAAAACTGTTTTACTTGAATGGTAAGTGCCTTAACTTGTAAGCTTAAGGTGTGCAAAAATTTGGAAGTACTTTATGAATTGATGAGAAAATAATACTTAAGCCTAGGTAGTTGAGATGAAAATTCAAATAATAATAGGAAACAAATAGGTCATAACCTTGTGTTGTTTACTTCATGCAAGCCAGTTACTTAGAGACCTAATGATGAAGTCATAATCTCCAAATTGAACTTCATAAGAAACTATGAAAGTGAGGAGAAAAATGAAGAGTAGTTTTTACTCAGCTCCCCCTTGGAGTTGTAGAAATTGTGACTTCCTCTGCCAAATAAACTATGCTTTATATGTCCTTACCAAGTGGTGAAATAGTTTTTCCTCTTAAATGTCAACAGCAGTAATTACTTTACTTTGTGTGAAAAGCTGACACTGTCGTCTTTTTACCACAAATACTGCATTATGGGAAATAACCAAGGGCAAAATGACCAGTATTTAAAGCAACAACAAAACATTTTACACTAGCTCTAATGCTCTGTAAGTTTGTGATTGTGCCAACTAATCGTCTTTATATCCGTTGTTTCACTGAGCATTTCAGTGTTGGAATTGAGTCTCCTTCAATAACTGATAAAATGACTGTAGTTACAACTCTTAATCAAGAGCCACTCCTCATTAATTACAACATCCAGCATGGTTTTTTTTCCTTCAACATCAAGTGGTCCCTCTCCTGCAGAGAGGAGGTATAGATATATTTTGCATGTACGTAAAAGAATGTTTTAAAGCCCATATTGGAAACAATTTTCCAACTGATTATCCAGTTGACAAATCGGTACCTTATGTAACTGAGTGTTTAATTATTACTTTTTAAAAAGTAAAATTTCTACTTACACTATTACAAATGTAGTCTCGTCAGTGACTTTTTGGACTTTCAGAATAGAAGCCAAAGTCGTTGGTGTTTTCTTTTGTTTAGTTCAAAATCCCGGTTGTCATTTGTGGCTAACTACCACCTTGTAGAGCATGGAAAAAGTCACTTTGCTAAATACGTAGCATTTGAGGATCTGGCAAATGAAAAATGGAGATGTCCCTATAAGTCTTACAGTTGCCTTTACTAGGCACAGGGGAATCCTACCATTTGAAAATAAAATCAACCTGGACAAATACTTGTGACTTGAATAGCCTCTGCTTAAAACCAGAATTTCACATGTGAATGACCGTGCGCTGGGTAGGCTTCCTTGAGTAAGGACACCCCTGCAGCATTTTTTCTGCTAGCAAAATCTTAAAGGCAGAAATCATTAGTCTCATTTAGATAAAGACAGTTGTCAGCTGAGGCTTTTGTTTACTAATTTATAAAAACATTATCTCAGTATTCAGATACATGCATTATTTTTTTCAAAATCAGGCTAGACTTTAAAAGCTCGTAGTTTTTTTTTTACTAAAAAATTGCAGTCTGGTGTTCATTTACTGCAGTTCAAATGTAAATGTTTGCTAAAAAAGCAGGTAAGTTCACATGGACAGTAGGCCTCCAAGAGGACTAAATGATTTGAATTTCAATACAAAAATATAGGGAAATTTTCTCCTGCTTTCCTCCTGGAGGTAAACATTCAAGTCATTTAGTTCCCCTCATTTAATGCAGTGAAATCAGTCTCCTCTGAGTGATTAATGACTGCGGTTTGATTACTGACTGGCAGTAGTCTGATGTTGCATCATTCCACTGAAATGGATTTTAGTCTTCAGATACAAGAATGCCAACACAAGTATTCGTGACTATGATGAATACAAAGGAGATGGAGTAGACAGTTGACTTCCAGACACATCAAAACCAAAACTTCCACACTGTTGCAGATGCTATTGCACGATGACTTTATCCAAATTCAGTTTAAGGATGACTAGCCTCTGACTGAAAATTATATTCCTGGGGCAGCAGTGTTGGTAATAATGTGGAGGGAAGGTTGACATGTTTCCATACATGATAACTGCAAAGAGGTTTTTCCCTTCTCTGCAACCCAGGGGATCTTGGCTCTTTCACCAACTCCTTCCTCCTGGGCCGGTAGCAGCTGTGCAGGGGGGTGTGCTCTGCCCTTCCTTGGCCTGGGGGCAGCCTGTGGCAGGAGGGTTTCTCCCTGCAGCCACGCTGCCCTGGCCCAGGAGTTGTATCTCAGCAGGTGAGCAGCCAGGGAATGGGCTAGGCCTATGGACTGCTGGTCCACGTTCATTTGTACCGGGACTGTGTGTTTATCAAAATTTCCTTTATGTTAAGTCATGAGGTGCTTACATCAGTTCAGAATTTGACCTTTTTGAGCAATTTTCACGCAGCAGAGTGAGTCTGTCCTAGTGTGACATCTTACATTGCGTGGCTGTTGCATTTTTGACATAGTGGTAGGCATTCTGAAAACCATGTTATTTTTCTGTGGAGCTGTGGCTTTTGTTACTTTTCCCTCCATTCCTTTGGGTTTACGTTTTCCGTGCTGCAATTCCAAAGTGTGCTACAGAGACCTGGATACTACATCAAAAAGTAAGTGTTGTGTGTTTGTATTTCTAAATAAACATAGCAAAATACTGTAATCATGGACTATTGAGTAGTGAGTATTTCATTATTTATATTAAGTGGACTGTAGCCATACCAAAAGGAAGAATGTGAGCACAACTGGACTGCTATGACTATGACTTAAGATGCTTAGACTTGCAGAACACTTAAAATCAGCTGAAGGAAGAGGAAACAGCTTTTATCCCGGACTGCTAGTTCTTGTTACCTGGAACAGAGGAACAGTGTTTGGGGAGGGTGTAGAAATATATGTATCTTTAAATGTTAATATAATTTCTTGGAAAAGAAATATTAAACGGCAAACTTCTATATTTTCTTACATTTCTGTAAAACTTGGTCTGTGTTAAATCTTGCCACAGTAGTGTAAAGCACTTCATGCCAGCGGAGGCGCCAAGCGCTGTAACGTAACTTCAGAAGATTGGAGTGCTCTTCTTTTGCTTGGTGCTTGCTGCACCAGGCAGATTTGGTGTGGTTGGATCAGTTTAATTGGTAACTGCAGTAAAAACCGAAGCACTGAAGTAACTTATGTAGGATACCTCTCGTCTGCAGGTAAAGTAGAACTTAGACCATGAATTCCGTTTCCAAGAGAGAAATCTCGGATGTATTTCTTGCGTTCTTGTAGGTAATAAGACACGCAAGCATTTTACATAGCACGTTTTGCCAGGCTATTCTGTTGTACCTTTTTTTTATATGAGGAAATTGGCTATTTCCCTTCTTGATAGTTGTGGGATGTTCTTCATACATGGGCGTGTGTTAAAAAATTAAGGAATCACAGAAAAAGTGATTTGAGTTCTGTATTTAAAAGATGAAATGACCTTGGTTAAAGTTGAACTAACTTTTGCTTATCAGGGTGAAGAATACTTTATTGCAGGAGTTATTTCAAGACAGCCTAATTTAATATAATCAAACTGTTATTCTTCAGCTTGCTTACTCTTTGTTATTTTAAGCCATCTGTATATAAAATGTATTGTGTGGCCTGTAAATAAAATACATGAAAACTTGAATTTTTTCGTTTTCCCTCTCTGGTTATCAACTGGCATTTAAAAAGAGCTCTGGGTTGAACTGAATTATTTTTTTTCAGTATGCAAGTGAGTGTGATTTTCAGCATGTTAAAATATCAAAGGTTATTCAAGAAAGTATTTCCTGCTCTGCTCCTTTTCTGAAGGCAAGCTGCAGCAGCGCAGGGCGGTGCGAGTGCTTGTTGCTGGAGCTGGCTGCAGCTCGACTCACTACAGGCACAAGGCCTGGCTCGGCACCTTAGCAAGGAAGCGACAGCAAAAGCAGGTGGCTGAGTGGATCCAGCCCCTCCGGGGGTGCAAAGATGCTGCTGTTTCAAGCACCACTGCAGCCAGAGTGATGTGTTAGAAGTGGTGGGCAATCTGAGACAGAACCAGGTGTTTTCAGTACCTGCTGGTACGTGCTCAGTGCTGGTGAGGTGGCATAAATCCAGAGCGAGTTCAGCAACCACGCGTTGAATGCCTGAGGCCTCTCCACTTTTTTCCTGCCTTATCAGCTACTCTAATGAAAAAAGATCACTTCTTTCAACAAACACTGTATCGTCCATGCTTTTAAAGCATTTCAGGCAGACAGCTGCTCTCATCGCACTGGGAGTGCATTGGCAGAGGTGGAAGAGGCATGGTGATGGTGCTGTGGGAGGAAGTTAGGCATGTCAGCGCTGGTTACACTGACATCAGGCTGACAAAAAGCTGAAAGTCTTCTTATTTTGGAGAAATTACTTTGGCAGCAGGTATAATGGAAGCCTGGATTTTTCTGTAGATGAACAATTCAGGCTGTCTTACCCAGGATGTCAACTCGCACGTAGATCAGGTGGATGCGCGAAACAACTTCCAGTTGCCTGCTCCTCATTAAAACTGGCATTGCATCTGGTAACATGGCTTGCAGTAGGCACTGGTTCGTTTTGTTGTGCTGGTGGTGTGAGCCTGTAATGGCTACAGAAGTGTGCTGCATCTGTTCAGCTGGCAGTGCTGTATGGCCATCAGGCTGTGCAATAGGGCAACGAAATACAATAGGGCATTCCAGTCAGACCTGCATGTCAGTCAGTGTCCTCAGCTGCAAATAAAATAGCAGCAAATGAGAGAGGAGAGGGACGTGACTGCAGCAATCAGCCTGTATCAACACAGAGTAAGGAAAAGCATCCGTGGACCCAGTGGCAGAAAAAGGAAACAAAACGTTTCATTTCATCTCATGTGAGTTATTGCACATTATCTTTCAAAGAACCAGGAGCCATGCAATTTTGCAGAAACTTCTGTTTGATTAGATGAAATAGGATTAGGTTGCTTCTATTTGTAAGGCGTATCAGTAAGCTCTGATGGGCCGTGCAGCAGATGGGGATTGCATTCAGCAAACTCCCCTGTCACCTGTAAGACAAGTCAGAGCTCTTGGCAGCTACAACAAACAAGTGGAGACAAATTTTCATTTGACAAATGAGAACTGTTTCTTTTTCCCAGTCAACTGTGTTCACTTCCATGAAGCTTGTGGGTTCTCCTTTGAAAACCACTTGCTCGTTATGGCTGCTTATTTTGGACTTTTTTTATTGCCTGTAGAGAGAGTTTGCAGTCAGCATGATTTAACTCAGGAAGAAATTTGAGTTTGATGTAATTTTTCTTCAGGTATAGCAGCACTTGCTAATAGGCAATACTCGGATCACTTTTCACAGCCTGGCTTCAGTTCTGCTTAAATAATTCCTCCGAGGGTACTTGGGATGTACGATTGCTAGGGCAAATCCTCAGAATGTGATGAATGAGTCTCTAATACGGCTTCTTCCAAAGAGGCTGTGTAAAGATTTTTTCAACACTTGAAAATACGGTGTGGAAAAGCCAGAATTGGGTAGAACATTAAATATTTTGGTTACAAAACCCACCCTTGGAGATGCTAGTACTCGTGTAGCAGGCCTGGCAGCCACGTGCTGCCTGTAGGGTAACCGATGGGGATTAACTGGCTTTTGTGGTTAGTGCTTGGCCTGTGCTGACATCTGTCTCTGCTCTCCCTCCCTCCTGCTACCTACTGCAAGACCTCCTTTGCTTAGCTGCCATGCGTTGCTCCTGCTAGACCTGCTGGCACACCCCTCCTGTTCTTACTCCCACCTCTGTCTAGTCCAACTTGTGTAGGCAGGATGTGGGATTCTGCAGCTGGGATGGGACATTTCCCCTCGCCTTGTCCCTCAAAGCTGAAGGTCAATTACTTGTGCTAGAATTTCTGACGGATGTTAGTTTTCTCCTCTCTGAAGAGTCAGAAGGAAAGCACCTCTTACATGAGTGAGTATTTTTGTTATTTAAGAAGAGAACATCTGTGCACCTGTCTCCTGGGCTGCTTCTCTAGATTAAAAAGAAGAATGCCTCAACCAAAAAAAGAAAAAAAAAAAAAAAAAGCTTTCTGTTTCAATAGATTACCAGAATTTGAACCACCAGATTGGCCCAGCCCTGTGGTAAGATTTCCTGCTGCACCGATCTGCTCTTCTAAGTCTAGTTCCCTTCTGTTTTACCCAGATAAGTAAGTGAGTAGCTGTGTTTATAACCTAGAAAAACAACAGGCATTTTTTTGCTTGCTATTGTTTCATTTTTTTTTTTCAATGTACCAGCATATAAAGAAGAAAGTGTATGCAACGTGTCATAGAGCCCCATGGTAAGCACTTTGCTTAGTCTATGAGACAAAGCACCATGTCTGGCCCTTCATCCAACAAGAATCTCCCTCAGTTTTCTCCCATTTTTGTCAGACTGAGCCCTTGCAGGCTCTAAAAATCCCTCCTCACAGGGAGAAGACAGGTGGATCTTGTGTTTCAACATGAGGAATAGCGGTAGACAAGAACTGGAAACAAACTGAAAGCAGGGGTTCCCCTGCATGTAAGAGCTCTGAGGTGCCTTTGATGTCTGGGAGGCAGGGGAGACCCAACTACTGAATGACGAAACCCAACCAGAGACCACCATTTTGTTCAGGTCCCCCTTTGTGATCAGGTGCCTGGTGTGGCAGGCCTGGCTGCAGGTGGGTGACATCCCCGCTGTGGCAGAGGTCTTCAAGCTCTCAGGGAAGTGATGGGACTGTGGCACCCAGTTAAATAGCAAAAGGAGAAGTTTTGATCCGAGTTTCCTTCATGGAGTCCGAGCATCTAGAGTTTGGATCCAAGTCCCAGGTGTGAGTCAGTTAATTCATGGTTGGAAATACCCCCGAACAGCCAAAATGCCATCACTGGTTCAATGACAACACCATTTTCAGTGCTGCTGGTCCTCTGGAGCACATAACCATGTGGCATCCGCTGGGATGGACCCTTCTTCATTGCCTCTGCAAGAAGGGAATTACCTGCCTCTCCTCAGCATAGCTTGTGAGCACAGCATGACCCTTCTCACCTGGCCTTGGGGGTGATGAAGGCTAGAAGGTGCTAGAAGGCTGCTGTTGTCATCTGGGATAAAAGGGCTTGTCTGAGGTCACGTAGGATGTCTACAGTGAAACGAAGAGCTGAATAGGGGTTGTTCTGCCTAGGTTACAACAGTGAGTGTGGAGATGAGTATGCAGGCATTCCAGTTTTTGCACTGCAGCACCGATATTTGTCTCTACTCCAAGCTTCTAGACAAGATAAAATGGAGGTCCTCTTTCTGAGGCTCTGAGGAGATGCTTTTCTAGTAATGTTGCTATTCCAATGCATTGATGTTTGGATTGTAGTGCAAAAACACAAAAGGTGCTGTGTAGCAACTTAAAAGCCAGTATTACTGATGTTTATGTTTTTATCTTTTGTGTTTCAGAACAGGCCTTCCTCCTTCCTTCACGTGTAGAGTTGCTTAAAATGAAAACCCATCACTGCCTTGAGAAACAAAGGATGTTGTGTGCAACACACAAAATCAACTGCTGAATTTGTTCCTATTTGGTCCTGTAATGCTCCCAACCCTGCAAAACTACCCCTTCTGCTTTGGGACAGCCAAAAGACGTAATCATGTCCTACTTATCCAGACACAATGAATATCCTCAGGTTTCTTGCCCATGCTGATCTGTGTTGAGGTTTGGTTGTTGGCACATAAACTGTTGTCCCTGTGCTCTTGTTAAGCTGATTCTGATGCTGTGAGCAGTTCTGGTAATGGCCCCAATGATCCAGAAAAGCTCGTTTTGTCTAGCTTGCTTCTCTGAGCAGAAAAGGGAAATCTGTATGCTAACTGATGTCCAGACCTCTCTGTCTCTTTCTTCAGGGTTTGTGATGAAAAATGTTCTTCTGGTTGACAGAAGCTGGGACCAGAGATGGTGAAAATGCAACAGAGATTATTTCCCCTCTTTAAAACTTGTGTCATTTCTAGGCTAGAGGACTTGCTGTCAACATAACCACCCCATCGGGAAACCTGGCACTGGGCTGTCTGACCATGCGGTCACCTTTCTGCTTTTCTACACTGCTACTGTGGAACAAACAGTAATTTTACACATTTACTTGAGTATTTTTTTTTTTTTTTTGTGAAAATTGTTCATCATGGGGGAAAAAACAGACTAAGATCTACAGAAGACATGGGAAATGAAATCTATCACTGACGTAGAAGAGAAGTGGAGTAGTAAATAATAATTAAAAACTTATCTACAGATGTTCTGGTGATTCCACATCAGGAAGATATTACTCTAAATCTGGCAGACTTTGTTAGAAACTACGTACATTTTTCTCCCCAGATTGCTTCATGTTATGGATTGCAGATCCTGCTCTGAGACTTCCAAGCAAGCACATACAATTATGCAAGATAGTGAAAGAAGACATGCCAGTAGTAGTAATAATTTTTATTTGCAAACTGTACTTGCAGTTACAATATTGCCTTTTGGGAACAATGACCCCCAAAAATAATTAAAAAAAAAATAATAACCACAGAATTCAGCAGGTCTGTTCTATCATGAATACAAACCTATTTTAGCTTATATTGTAAGATAAACCAGAGATGGCTTTCTCTCTTTCTCTTTCAGTTGGTCTCATGGGAAACTCCTTTTTTTTTTTTTTTTTTTTTTTAAACAGCATTTAAATCATAACCGTAAGGATGCAAATTCCTTATTGACCTCTAGGGAAAAGTTTTGCATGCTTTATTGAAACACCTGTCATTTGTTGTAAATGGCAAATACTCCTCCCTTGCAGCCAATCGACTCTTCTTTTTCATTTTTTAATTCCTGTATTAAGGTTTCAGAATCACAGAGCTTTTTGTATTACAAAAATTATTACTTTATGCACTTTATTATGGGTGAATCAAAGCATTACTTTGGATCTGAAATCTAGTGCATTCTGGGCTTACTTAAAATGTAGATTTATGGCAGATACACTGTGATGAAAATATGGTGCTCTTGGCTTTGCAAAAAAGGCAAAATGTGAAATGCAGAATGGATAAGTGAATATCAAGTCTGAATCAGGAAAATAATCTTAACTATCTTATTTTAGTGTGCTCAGAATATATGCACACATGATATTAATTTTATAGAAATTGCATACAATTAATGTGGATATAGATTCTTAAGTATGGAATATAGATGAAAAATTCTAAGAATAAGCCACATGTCACATACATATTTAGTAGACTGCTAAGTAAATAAATGATTATTTTCAATTACTTTTGTAAGCAACATTTGTTTAAAAGCAAAGCTGTTCCTTGGGGGGGGGGGGGGGCGGCCCCGGAACAATCTGAATGAAAACAATGTTTGAGAAAACGTCAACATTGTAAAGAAACTTTAATTTTCACCAAAATCTTTTGGTGAAACTGGCATGACTACCTAAAAAGTCTGTTCCTCTTGAATTTGTTGGGAGAAGGGGAAAAACCATCATCCAACAGAATGACACAGTTACTATGAAGTCCAAAACAAATAAATTGGTTCTTTAAATATTAAGTGTTTCCATAGAATTGGGAAAATGCAGAGAGAAAAAGAAGGATATGTTATATTGACAAACCAAAAAAAAAAATCGAGTACCTCCTCCCAACAACAAAAGAGGTTGCAGATGACATGAGAAGATCCAGGGATCCAGGTTTCATAGGCAGGTTTCATATGAACATCAAACTGAGGTGCTTCATTGACCCTAAGGAGTCTGAGGGAACCTATTTCTAAGTATATTGTAAGGGAGATCAATATTCAAAACCAAATATTTTTCAAAATATTCCCAAATATTCCAAATATCAGAAAAGGGGATAAATGACCATCTTTCTACGCATTTAAAAATAATTTATTAGGACAAACAATTTAACAGGACAAAATCAGCATGAAGAACATAAAAGCATATGCCCATTGATGGTTTAACAGGACCTGTACTGCTCTAGTTCTCTTCCAACAGAGTTATGGTTTGGTTGCATGACACTTTGACAAGCTGTGTGACTCTGTTGGAGGATTTCATGGGACAGGAGAGAAAACACATCAACAGCAGCTATTCCCCTGGGCACCAACATTATTATAAGCGTATAAACAAAACTAACAAATTGGATTAGATTTCTTATTTCTAGGATTTTGTAAAGCGTGTACTTCAGTGTACTGGAAAAGCTGGCAGTTCCTGTGCTTCAGAGCAGTTCTAAAACTGTTCGTAAGTGGGAAGTAAAAAAGCTGCTCAGGTTGACATTAAATGTTCTGCAGTCAGTCAGCAAAAGCAAGAAATTGGGTTTATAACAGTTGTGTTACACACCTGGTGTTTTCTGAAATATCTACATCATGCAAGATATTATTTTGTAGGAATTTTAAATTCAGTGATTCAAGATCTTAAGCACTACTAATGATACATTAGCATTTTCATATTTGTTTTTCTGTAGCTTTTAAAAAGTAAAATACATGAAAATGCTTGTAATTATTATGTTGATAGTTTTATGCTCTAGGAAGAGATTATAGCGTTTAAACTCCTGTCCAAAAAAAAAAAAAAAAAAAAAATCAAAAAACCGACCCACCAAAACAAAAACATAAAGCTTGGAGACCTGAAACCTCAACCTCTGGATTATTTTTCTCTTTTGCTATATGAAAGTGTATTACAATACATTTTAGAATATTGTCATATTTTGCTTTCTGATTCATTAATCAGAAAAGCAGAAGTACATTTTCTCCAGGAGAAAACTGAGCAGATGCTTGGCCAGATTATACACCTATCAGATATTAAGATATTGGTCATAAAAAAACAAACAAACAAAACTAAAAAATAATCCCCCTAAATCATTAAATTATTGACTGATAAATTTAAAAACTGGTTATTTCCATGATAATTGTTTCAGATTCTCCCACTGGAAAGAGCTACACTTCTGGTTATGACATAAATCTTTCCCATGTGCAGTCAAATTCAACAATATAACAATCCTCCTCTATTTCTTAGGAGACTGTGACCTCTACATCTATAGTTCTGCATGAAAACAGAGACTGTTATATTAGTTTGAAATTGTTCCTGCTGTCATTGCAGAGTTTATATCAGATAAAAGATGAAATCCAAACACCTGTTAACTTCAGTAGGGAATTCAATTCTGTTCTTTTGTGAATTTCCCTTATGAATGGAATCTTTTTTTTTTTTTTTTTGATAAAATTACCTTCTATTAAAAAATGTATAATTTGTCATAGTTATTTTGGCCAAGGAATTTCATCTCTCCTTAATCCAGCGAACCATACAAATGTATGGATTATCTAAGAAATCACTGGAGATTTTAAGTTGTTCTAAGTTCTTGCACACTAACAACCTAAGAAGTGGATTGATTTTGTTAAAAATAATGTTTCTGAGTCTAGTTGTATTCTTTACAGCAAAATTGAAAGGTGCTTGGGAAAATGAAAGAAGTTTTGAAGACTTAAATCAGAATCTGGAACATTTTAATAAATAGTTATAACACAGAAATAGATGCTCACAGCATTAAGCAGCTACATTTTACCGTTGGTACAAGTTGGAAAGCATGGTTCCCCCTCTGCTGGCACCCCTCATCCAAGGAAGGAAACACATTTGCAACTTGCTTTGGAAGCTTTATGGATTAATCAGCTTTAGGTAATGGAGCAGGGGATGCGGACAACACCTGGTTGTCTTCTGTCATTAAGTAGTGATAAGGCTTAACAAAGACACCTCCTCTTGCTATAATTCAATTTCCCCATTTGTAAAATGATGGAGTAATAGTATTATCCTCTCTAGAGTCAGATGTAATGCTTAATTAAATGTAATTAATGTCTTGGTTAACTTCACATTAGGAGTAACATCTATAAAGTAAATTGGTATTTAGAGGAATATGGGGATTAAGTTTATTTCTAGAACTGTGGATTTTTTCTCTCCTTGCACCGATCTTTCACACAGGCCTGCCTGGAGCAACACAGAAGCAAAATAATTAAGCGATGAGTGCTGACTTCTAAATCTGATAAAAAGGGATTGTTTGTGTTATCAGACAGAAAAACAAGTAATGGAAACATGCAGAGTTTCACTGAAATACCATTATTTTGGTTTTGAAATCACTTTTTTGCATGTAGTGTCTCTAGCTGACTGATCTTCACACCTGAGATGTTTATTATGCTTCACAATTTCCCTTAGCTCATTTTGGTACACAAAAGTTACACTTTTTTTTTTTTTTTTTTTTTTTTTTTTTTTTTAATAAGAGAAGCATATTGGATTTGGTACTGTATTCTAAAAGAGTTGTATCATTAGGTATCATTCAAAGGATTATACAGACTCACAGTTGCCAGGGACATAAAATGGTTTCAACAAAGTCAGCATCCTTCATCCAGCTGTGGCTGCTTGGGAGCAAGAAGAAACTTGCTCCCAAAGTGGCTCCCAGAGAGTGGCCTGGAGCACACGTGCTTCATCGACAGCATCTGGCTTTACCACCACAGAGTGGCTTTTTATTCTTATGAATTTAAAAGGAGGAAGAACAAAGTGATAGCTGGCAGATGTCAGTGTTTGTCTAACCTGCAGGGAGCTCTAGGACAGTCCTGGCCTGTGCTCTGACTTGTTCCTGAATGGAGGGGACAGGAAAATGTTATGAAAGAGCTGTTAATTGTTTTAACTCTATGCCTCTTGGAGAATAAAGGCAAATGTTGCCTTTCAAGGCCTAAATGATACCAAAGATGGGGTAGCTAATGCTTGAAATTCAGGGTTATTACATGGAGTGTTACGATGTTTGTGTTGGGGGTATTGACAGAGTTTTTATTTTAGGTGCTATTCTAACCATTGCACAAAGAGATGAGGGACACTGAGCACCTACCTCAGTATTTTAACGTGGTGAAATGTTAAGATCACACAAAACAAGACACAGGAAATGGGAATGAAGTGACAGTGAAAAGGACCAACCGTTACCCTCCAGTGTGAGGCTGAAACTAAGGGTTAATATGATACACAAGTTGAGGCTATTAATCAGTAGGACTTTAGCATATGATTTTAATGAGATCGTTACTTTAAAACATATTAGAAAAGCTTCAGAAAACAGATACAGAAACAATTCCAGTCCTAGAAAAAATGTCCTAATGTGACTTTAATGGCTGTACTTATTTGCTGCAGAGATTATTCAGCTGTTATTTGATCATCTACTTTTAATAGAAACTTGTTATGTAACCCTTTAATACTATATAAAAATGAAAACTGTAATCTGCTAAGAGAAGCTAATGCTGGACAAAACAAGCCTAAACAGAAAATTTTTAAGTGGCAGGTTGGTCTTGGGATCAACTTCAATTGACAGATCCCCACCCCGGAGGAATTTAAGAGACATGTGGATGTGGCACTAAAGGACATGGTTTAGTGGAATGTGGTAGGTCAGGCTGATGGTTGGACTTGGTGGTCTTGAAGGTCTTTTCCAATCTAGATGATTCTATGATAGTGTTGTATGGTCTGGTTTAAATGAAGCTGTTGGTTTGATTTTTAAGTTGTTAGATGAGGTTTAGATCTAACATTGTGCAGGATGGTGGGATAAATACTTCTGCCATTGACTGATGGACAGTGATTTGATGAAATCTCTGTCTATAGAATCTATCCTCACTTATTAGGAAAACAAAAACTCACATTCTGTTTTAGTTTGTGGAATCCATGCTTTAGGGAAAAGGTCTGTATCCCACACCTCTTAATGAGCTATCATTGTAGCTATTCATGTCATCCACTCTCTGGTACTCAGTATGTATACATTTTGCTTCAAGCTTATAAAGCTATTTACCTCTTTCAAAGATGCTCTAAAAATGGAATTAGTTGGGGAAAAAAAAAAAAGAAAAAGAGAACAAATAAAGCAAAACAACCAAAAAGGACCTAACAAGACCTCAGGACAAAGGTAGTTAAGCAAGATTCTGAAAAGAATGCACAGGAAGACAAAAGGAGGACGATGCAGACAGATTGCAGGTGGAGGTGCCTTTGCAGACCACTTTGCAATTGAAGTTGGCAAAAGTAGTGTTAGTACTAGTGAGGTTACTGATAGCTTCTGTCATGAGATTCATTGTTGGAAAAGTTCACTTGGGTCAGCTTTCTTGTCTCAGACATCAGCAAGTTCAGTTTGAAACGTGTTTTAAGCTATTCAAGCTCTAACTTTCTTGATTTGACCACAACTGCAAGAGCTACTTTGTCAGCAGAATGATGGCAACAGTGGTAATCAGTCCAGGATGGAAAAATTTGTGTGATACAGATAGCTCTGAAGAAGATAGATTTGGGATGGCTTAAGTCACAAAAGAGTCTTAGTGTCATAAGACTGGAAGAAAAGAGGGAATTATCTGGTTCAGCGTGTTAGCCAAAGAAAGAATAGGGAAATGGTCAGTGGAAAGGGAGTCTGGACAAAAGTGAAGGCCTGGCTACAAAGCATGTTGTGGAGCCTCTGAAGAAACAGAGTAAAGAAAGAAATGAACGCAGGTCTTAACACCTGGAGCTTTCTAGTCTTTCATGTCACAGGGAGATGTGAGATGCATTCTGTACTTCTGCCTTATGGTGCTGCAAACAATGGAGAGCGGCTGATGTGGAAATTCAGGGGAGCTGTGTGCTTTTGAAGGTGTCAGCCTCTCACTGGGGAGTCTCCTTGCCAAGATGTGCTGGAGGGAGAAGTCTGCTGTGCTGATGATATTCCCCAGGCCCATAAGTAACACCAGAAATTGGAGCATTTGTTTTTGGATTTTTACATAGCAACGTCCTAAGCACTAGTAAAGGTGTGTACTTTCATTGGATGTGCTTCTGCTGCTTTTCTCTATGATACATCAATACAACTGGAATGAAGCCAGAAACTTGCTTTTTCCTTTCTGCATACTGGGAAGTTTACAAGACTGAGAAAAAATTGCTCTGTAGCAGATCTTCTGGCAGTTTAAAAGCTTCTGAAATAGAATTTAGTACTAAGGTAACTGTAGCTGGACTGAAGCTGAACTTATAAAATTTACAGTAAATGATTAAATATAGTGAATGGAAAAAGTGCCTACACATGCAGACTTCTTGCTTTTGCTACTCATAAAACTCACTTCTCTCTGAAATGCACATCTGCTTTCTTGTTCATGGACTGAAAAACAATAGTATGTTCTCGGGCTGCTGAAGGGATAGTACCTAACTTGACACTTTCATGAGGCAGTTTTCCTTCCTTCCCTCCAATGTGTATCTCCCACTAACAAGAATTTATGGAGTATTTGAGTATATACATGTAGAGGATGTGGGTAGATAGGTATATATGCTGGGTATGTGAAAATAGAGTAAGAGTCAGGCGTGTTGGGAAGCTATCAGGAAGAAATGGGATCAGTGTGTCTCTGCCCACACCATTTTCTTGCATGCTTCTTCTGTTGTCTTCCCAAAGAGTGACTGTGCCTGTATCTTTGCAGTGCCTAGGGCAGATTTGAATACCGTTTGTTTGTACGCTTAGAAGACAACTTTTCTTTAAACTAGAAAGTAAAGGGTGGTAGCTATGGTAGAGGCATGTCTGCCTTGTACAGTTCCCTCTAGACATCTGATGAAGTCTGTCAGCCACCCACCCAGTGCTCATTTAGATGAGCTAAAATGATTTTTGTAGACTTTACTTGTTGGCATAATTCCATCCCACCCACCAATTCAAACCAAAAGGATGTTCATCGAACTGGGATGGTGGATGGCTGAGTGGACCCAATGCCACCAAACACTCCAGTAGACAACTACTGCTAGCAGGACCCTGGAGGGCAGATCGAGCCTGTTCCAACAGGAGGAGTGAGAAAGGCAGGCTTATTTCCATAGAAAACCTTTGCAGAAAAGACGTTAAATATGTTTTGTGCACAGACTGTTCTGTGAGGAAGAAAAAAATGGAGAAAAAGAGATGATACAGGACTCACCAGAGGAAAAGTTATGGTAAGGCTATTTGAGTAAGGCATTTTCTCGGGGTGAAGTTAAGGAGTGTGTGTGAAACAAAGCTCTAAGAAGACAGATTTGATAATGAAAGGAGAATTCTATCACTTGCTCTCTGGGTCGATGCTACCAATTGTGTGTTTAAAATATATAGAAAATGTTATTTCTCCCTCACCTCACAGCAGTGAGGAGGATAGGCTACAGGAGAGTTAACGTATAGAACATCCAGAGATTATTCTGAAAGAAAATCAAATGTCAGAAAACATAACCAGATGTAATAGAAATCCTGAAAACAGGGATTTAAAGGTTCTTTGTGCAGGCTTTCTACATGCTTGGAACTTTATTTAAGAAGCTATTCTAAGTACAGGAACACCGTTTGTAGTGTAAGCTGTCTTCAGTTTCAACCGAGATGCAATTTGGCAGTTCATTCATCTACAGTCAGAGCAGTTTTTCAACCTTTTGCCCGTGGTGCACATACTGCTTTCTTAACATCTGGAAATCATTTTGCTTGGTGTAATTTAATTGCCATAGCAACCAGATGACCACTAAAATTTTACCACTAAATTTTTACAGACAAGGGAAATAGCTTTAGGAAAGTGGAACGGCAAGTAATCAATAGATGGACCCTTGGTGCCTTCCTGTAGTTACCGGCCCAAGGTGTACCCTTGACTCAGGTGCAGGTGTTTCCCTTTCACTTTTTTTGGAGACCCCTGAGATCTTCAAATGCAAAGTTTAACTTAGGTTGAAAGAATTGATGATGTGGGACTTACGCAAAGATGCTAGACTTCACAGAGGTGATGAAGATGCTGTTTCTGTTCTGGAAACTCAACTGTATGAATAGCAACTTGTTAATTCCTGACAGCTGTTAAGGGAATACAGCTCAAAAGTCTTATTTTACATTAATCTAAAAATCCTTGTTAAGACACAGGAGGTAGTGGTTTGTTTTTAAAAAGTGCTGTGCAACTACTACTTATAATCCAATTACTGCTGATACTACTCCCTAGTTGGCAATCAGTGTTTTTTGAAGCTCATGTTTGCTGTTATTTGTGGTTTATGCTGTGCAGTCATCCACAGGAGTTGTCAATTAGCTTAATTCCTCTTCCCCTGTTCCAGCATGAACTCAATGTGATTCTCAAAAAGGGAATGTTTGCATCAGTGTGAAAAAGGTTTTGTTCTTCTATTTATAAGCATTTACAGTGATACATCAACATCATGTTCAGCAGTAGGAACTCTTGGGAATCTCCTCATGCAAACTACAAGGATTTTAATCCCAAAGCAAACATTTGCTTATTCTACACTAAGAGCTTTCAACTGTCTTGACTACAGAGCAATTAGATTGTGGCAAAATACATATGGATACCAGAAGGTTTAAATGTATTTTTTAAATTTTTAATGTATTTTAATATGACCTTGAGCAGCATGATCACTGCTGGCAGTACGGTAACACAGGAAGATTTTTGCTAAGTGCAACCCATTCTAAAATAATTGCATTAAAAATTTGTCTAATATGCTGTCAAATGCTTTGCCTCCTAAGACGGTATCTTTTCTTAAAAAAAAATAAAATAAATAAATTAGTCCTCCATACTGCTCTTGCTGTTACCCAGAAAAACTGAATACTGAGAATTAAGCAACTTTGGGAATTAATTCTAATATTTGAAAACTACTTCCTTGCAAGCACTCGGAGGTGTAACTTTTACTACCAAAAATGCTGGCATACGAAATCTTAATGTGGGAATACCTTTTACTCTAAAATTGTAAGAAATACATGTTAATCTAGCGTCAAAAGTTTTCCGCAGCCAGTGAATATTACAGCCTACCGTTCTGTGAAATTATATTCAATATTCTATGTAAACCAGACTTTTCATTTTTGTCAGAGAATGTTTACAAGTGTGGTTGAGAAAAGGAATGTGTAACAGTCATAGACCAGGGAAACAAAAGGCAGTGACATTCACCTGTGATTTTACTTCAGAAGAAGAGAACATGCAAGAGTTTTAGGGGCTATACTACAAATTAAATTTTGCAGTGCTGTTAAAATTTTAAATCTAGGACATGCACTAAGCAACTCTCTGACATGAAGTGCTGCAAACGGAATGGATGACTATTTGGCTGAAAATATCTCCTGGATGTGAGCACATGGAAATGGCAGGGAACTAGTGGTAACCTCTAGGAGAGGAATGGTAATTGGACCTTGTTCTGGCACCAAGCTTCTGCCCCTCTGCTTCTAGCATAGTAATTGTGTTCCCAAAGAAGTAACGAGGATGAGATAAAGTTATTTTAATGAGATCTAAGCTGCTTTTAAGGGAAGGCCTAAACTTGCCCCTAAGCTGATAAGGATAAATTTTGTTAAGTTTTGTTACCTTTTGTAAAGGTAAATTCAGAACTCCTAGTTGCGGAAGCATTCTTAAACTCTAAATCTGCAAAGCACGTATTTTAAAGAAAACAGCAAAAAATGAAACTGATATAATTCTTTGTGCATAGTGAGACATCCAGTTGAAAACAAAAGTTGCTGTAGGCAAAAAAAAAGAAAAAAAGATAGCAAACTGACTGAATGCTACAACTATACTACTGTTAAACACTAACACACCTTGGTGATTTCCTTCCTGTGTTTTCTGGAGTGAGTAGTTCTTTGAGCCATCTGAATGATGAAGAAGTATACATAGCTACCTCTCAACTAGCACACAAGCTTCTGAGAGATCGCTACATGAAATCAATATATGATTCCTCAGCAATCAGTGGGTGCAGTCCTCCATTTTCCTTCCTAATACAAACAAGTTGGATGGAAGGAAAATGTGGGGAAGGGAAAACAAAGTCTGCATTCTCAAGAATTTAGGAAAATGTGGTAAAAAGATTTAATTCCTTGCAAGATAGGGTTGGCTCGTGTATGAAAAGCACACACATGTACAACTTGGAATTCAGAGCAACTGCTAGACATTGCAGTTTATTGCAGAGCTGGTAAAAAGCACTGACAGACCAATGGGTGATATAATTTTCAAATTTTGTTACTTAGGTATCTTAGGTGCACAAGTAAATCCTCTGATGTCAACAAGACTCCTTGCAAGTGTAAGTCAGAACCCAGACAGTCTATAAAAACTCTTCTTAAGGGGGGAATTTAGGAATAGATACTTGTAGACTTTACATAAAATGCATGTTTCTTCTCCCAGCTGTCTGATGAACACTTTTGCATATAGTTAGAATAAAGATATCCCTAACAGGAAAAGAAAAACAGCCTTGGTGCAAAAGTACTTTCTCATTCTGTTGACCAGAAGCATTTTCTCTGCAAAATGTCTTACTGCTAGTTTAAAAAAAAAAAAGAGTAGCTTGATATGTATTTTTAAAATCCTGCTTTAATTGAAGTTTCAACACTCTGAATTGCATGTTTTACAATTCCAATGTAAACAGTGTGTCCACAGTGCCAGAGAAGAATGACTATTCTATATTACATAATCACACTGAAAACCCTAACTTAAAGATAGTTTTATCTTTGAGGTATTATACAATTTGGGATAGTTCCCCACCTGGTGTGTTACCATGTCACACAGAATTGAATGCAGGTGATTTAAGTTATCTTACTGTGATATGGAGCTCATTGTTAAACACAGTAGCTAGCAATTAGCAAAAAATGAAAAGTATTTGCTAGAAGAGAGTTAGTAATGATTTATGCAATTTCTTTTACAAAACTGAATGGAAAGAAAGTCTTGATGGACAAAGGAAGAATGCAAATTAAACAGAATGGATAGAATGTACATCAGTCCAAACTTCTGAAAAGAGAGTGACTTACCTTAAAGTCTAAGTCATCTGTTGAGGAAAGAACAATGCCCATATTCTTAGTGTATTCATTACAGAAGAATCCCTTCATTAGCAAAGCACAGACATTATTTTGTTTCATGGGCTCACGAAGAAAGGATGCATTTCTGATGTGCTTTTTTATCATCAAATGCTATTTCCAGAGCCATCCTGTTCCTATGAAGAGGCTTCATAAACAAATGAGGAAGTGGTATATCCTATCTCCATTAGAAACATATGGGAAAAAGAATGTTTGCCATATGGGAAAAGGGACTACAATCAGTGAGGAAGTAAGTGCTTAAGCTTCCTGGATATCATAGTAAAAAAAGGCAAAGTTTAAATTGGCTTTAAGTACATTGTATTTATAGTTCTGAACATGCGTTCATGCATTTTACAGCTATTCAACAATGACATTTTGAAATTTTACTGTAATTGCAGATTTTCTCTTAGAAGCCAGAAAGGTAAATCATTTTTAAGCTTTTGGTACAGTGTGATGAGTTTGGTAAGCTTATTACATCTACATTTCAATTCCTTGCAGATTCTTGACCAAATTATTGGAGTCTTTAGTAGTATGATGTACTTATAATTGCTGGGTCATATCCTGAAGTGCATAGGAGCAGCAGCTTAACAGATGGAATTGTGGAAGGCCTGTATTGATTAATACAATGCTCCGAGATTATTTCCTCAAATCTCTTTCTGGAACATTTACCTTCGTTGATGTCTGACACCTGGTTCCAGGAGTTAACAGTTATTACCAGAGCTGACTGGCTTTGATCCCTTGGAAAGCCAAAGTGGAAAAATGCATCTTTGAAATGTGCAAGGGCAGCTGATATTGGCTACTGTAAAAGCAGTCCCACCTCTAAGAGTCTCTCTTCTGTCAAGAATCCTTTTCCTTTCCTTTCTCCTTTCCAAACCCAGTTTCTTCTTACCTCTAACTGGGAACACGGCAGAGCTTTAGTCTCTTAAAAACATCAGGTACTATCAGATCTATTTCCTCAAGATCACCAAACAGATTGCAAAAAGTAAACTGCATTGAGTTACAAAGACAAAAGTAGCAAAGAAGGTGATTCAGTTAAGCACCCTGTAACTTTGTGAACTTTACCTCTCAATGTTTAAAAAAAAAAAAAAAGGAAAAAAAATTATACTTTACTATTCAAAGTGACACAATTATTTGATATTTAAATTCTAAAGACTATCTGCAACTTGTCAAGTAATTTCAGTTTTGCTGGTGTGCATTACAGGTAACAATACTGATAGCCGCCATTTCAGGGACAGTTTTGATTCTGGGATGAAGATTTAAGAATTCTTGATATCAAGTAGGCATTATGGTCTCAGTTCTCTAAGCAACCTTTTGGGATATAGAACTTGAACAGTAAGATCAACTGAAGGAAGACAAGACAGTGACAAAATTTAGGTTATGGTCATAAAAGTTTAAGAGATTCAGCTAGCACATATCAGTAAATTACCCTCCCCTTCCAGTTTGCTGTTGTTCATGAAGGTGGTATTCAGCCAAAACATTTTATGATGAAACAGTCCAAGTAGTACTATAGGGCTATCATACCTCAGCAAAAGACAAGTTACTAAGAACAGCATGATGTGATTCCTTGTGCTTTTCTACACAGCTGTGTTTCAGGACTACAAAAGTGTTTCCTGTAAAGTATACAATGAGCTTAAAAGAAAGTATGTAGGTTTTGAAAACTGAACTAGTGCTTTTTATTAAAAAAAAAAAAGTTTTTGCCCTCTACCTCCTGCTAAAAAGCAAAGATCAACAAACAAATAACAGCATGTTCAACAACACTTTAGATAACCACTGCAGGCTTAACATGTCATGTAGAGCATTCCTAGAGCTGGAACTATTTCTAATTAGTTCTAAATTACAATATTGATTAGCAGACTTAAGAATGGATCTTCCATAACTAGGCTAGTCCTAAGAATAAAAAACAACAAACAAAAAAACTCGTTGTTTTCCTCTTTAGTATAAAACTATAGCATGCACACACAGAAAACGAGACTTCTCTAAGCAAAGATGCCAGCTGTAGGTAAAAATTAAAAGACAAAATTGAAAAATCCAAAGCATATCAAAAAGGAGGTGCTATTCATATACTTATGTCAACCGTACAACAAAGTTTCAATCATTCTATGCTATTCTAAAATGTAGATCCAGAAAGTACATTTGCATTTAATTCTGATGTTGTGTGTTGCTTAAACTAAAATTGCCACTGAACAGACTTGTTTACTATAATCCAGAAACATCTAATCTTGTTCCAAATATGATTTTTTTAAATACAGAAGTAATTGATTACAGAATTATGTTTATGACTCAAGATCTGGTTCAACAAATTAAACTTTCCAAAGACAATACACTTGTTTCCTGAGGTGGCTAAGTCGTATTTCATTTTCATGTTACACTACAATTAACAAAAAAAATGCTATGCACAAAATCAGATGTTAACTACAGCATACAAGCACATTTACAGAAGTCACCTAATTTAACTAGTACTAGTTCTGTTAATGAGTACACCTTAACAAAAGTCCTAAAATAACCTTTATACATTACAAAACAAGGATTTACAAAACTTTATTTTATTTCCAAGTTACTTCATTCTAAAAATGTTGAAACATAAAAAAATACCATTTCTTAAAGGAGTTTACAATAAAAGGCTAACAATCTGGCATGGAAGAGGTAAATATATGGAAACCTGTTTTAACAGTCACAAGATCGGTCGCTGGTGATTAAAGAACACTTTGTTCTTCAAAGCTGGTAGGCACTTCCACGCAGCCAGAAATATAAGTTATCCTACCACTCCTTTTCCCTCCCCACACATAAAAATTTCCAATGCAATAAAAAAAATTGGATAAAAGGGTGGACAGGTGATCAAATAAAAACATTAACTAAGGTCTTTATTACTGTTCATCTTGTGTAAGTGTAAAGATTTTGTCCCAAAGTTTTCCTGACAAGATGGAGTTATTTGGCCTTTAAAAGTGTTAACTGAAATACCTCCCTTTTTTACCAGCATATGTTGTTTGCTCACTGCTGTATTGTTGATTTATGTCTGTAACACAAACTGGCTCTAGGCCAGCCCATGGGTCCTCAAGCATTGAAGGTCTGTAATAGTTTTCCACATCATTAGACACTCTTTTCTCTCTGCCAAGCGCTGTACCAAATGGAGTAGATGTCCTGGGTGATCCCTTTGGAAGAAAACCATCAAGTAAAAAAAACATTTAATAGACTAATTCAAACTAAAATAAATTTCCTTCTAATGTAGCAAAGCTTTGAAGCTTATGAATAATTTCCAAAGAATATTTACTATTCCTCACCTGCTCTTCCTCAGAAGAAATTAACTTTATTATACTTTAATTACAAGTTGTGATTTACCAGGATAAACACCAGTCTTCACCAACCACCTTTTTGCCATACTGCCACATAACTAGAGAGAAGTTCCTCTGCTATTTTCCATACGCTGCCTAAGTCTAATGTCTAATTCAAAAGCTGAACAACAAAACAGGGTGTAGGGGCTGAGGAAGAGTCAGAAATGTTTATGAGAGCAGAAGTCAAATATTCAGTACTTACAGATTGAGCACCAATGTATAAAGCAAATAGCTACAAATGACATGAGGAACTTACTGTGAAAAACAATTTTTACTTTTACCAAACTAGTGTTCTGTGGAATGTGAGAAAAGGTGACTTTCTTCTGCCGTGCAAATCTGAACAGTCATCAATGATTAAGCAGGTATTACATGAAAGAAAAGTCTTTTGCCAGGAAGCTTTTGATATTTTTTTTTTCTCAAAAGATCAGGGATCAACGCAATTATTTCTACAAACCTGCTAGGATCTGCAACCTAAAGAGACCTATGACAAAGCAAATTTAGCAATTTAAAATAAAAAATATATATTTTTAATATATTTAGTGTTTAATAAAATATTTTTTCAGCCATTGTTCATCATCCATCAGCTCACTTCACTAAAGTGAGTTTCACTTCACTAAAAAGGGAGGTTTTGTCTAAAGCTACATCCACTCAAAATGCGTTTTGAGTGGATGTTTTAACCAACGCTAAACAACCTACGCTACAGACACACATGGGTTAGTCTACAAATGTGCCTGATGCATTCTGTTTAATTAAGAACAGGATTCCTTGACACTGATGCCACCACTGACTTTGTAAAGGACTGTAAAAATATTGATTAAAGACCCTTTTTTTTTTGGACCAACACTGATGATATTTGAGTTTTACTAATAAGCCCCACTAAATCTAAGTGGATCACATGAAACAATTTCTGGGTAAAATTGAGAAATACTGCCATATAGTGAAGACCCTTTTGCTTAGCTGTAAGCCACTGAAACAGCTCAGTCTTGAATCTATTTCTGAAAATGTGCTGACAGGTGGTCCCAATCATTACTGTTCTACAATTCCTAAAGCTTGATTATAATGGATACAAGACCAAACATGGGAACATCCTTGCCTAATTTACAGGGCATTTGTTTCTAATGATTCACCACAGAAAATTAGGTTCTGCAGCTAAGATAATGATCTCAAAAGCAGAAAACTACTAAAAGGTAGAGAATTACTTTAAGAAGTATAACATCAAAACCGTGAAGGTAAGATCAGAGAAGGACCTCAATAAAAGGTCTAAAAAACTTTCTATGGGATAAGGAGTCAAGTGAACAATTACGTTATTGTTATTTAAGCACTCACATTAAGGGTAAAGCACTAGTACATAGTGCTTTCTATCTTAAAAAAAAAAAAAGCTTTGAAACACCACGTCTAATAGTGACCGTGCAACTCCTACATTGTAAAACAGTTTAAATGTGGAGCGTGTTTAACATTATGTGTAATCTGCAGCACTCAGAAAAAAGCTGAACTGACTGACCTAACTCTCTCTCAGTACCCAGTGACAGAACAAACTAAATCAGTAGCAAGACGCTTTTGGATGGATTTATTTTGTAATGTTAAATTTCACTACAATATAATGCAGGCCATCCGTAACACTGACCTTTTTTATGCCTGACATCTATTATCACTAGATTATTATGTACTGCTATATGATACAAGATAGATGTCTTTCAATTAGTGTTAAATTCGAACATGAGTATTTTTTTTATTTTGAATACTAGCCATTATGCCTTTTTTTTCCTTTGTATTTTCTTTGTGAAAAAAATCAAGAGGTGATTACTCACATTACAGGCTTGTGGAAAAGGAAAACATAGAGACCTACCTGTGCAAGTGAAACTGATGCCAATGACATATTAAAAAAATAACAAGAAGCATCTTTTGGCACTATTCACTAACTTGCTGAAGGTGACAATAGGGACAATCATTTCCTTAATCAACTTTCTTCACCTGAATTTTAGATGCTGGCAGATGCACAGAAACACAGAAACCCTGCTTGTACCATTCAACTTGTTTTTGTTTTTTAAAAAGGTTTTTGTAAATTTTTCACCCCATTACCACTACTAGCTACGGCTTCACTAACTGCTGTTTAGTATAGAAAGGGAAACACTGCCTATAAGTGATATTAACTAGGTGATATTAACTAGATTCAACAAACTTGTTTTCATAAAATCTAAAAGCAGGTGCATCCCTGTGGAAAAAATTAAAGCTCAGTTAAGTACTGGCCACACAAAGGTTATTCTTTAAGTTTTCTATTCATTTCAAAAATGAAATTCTGCAAGCACAAAAATATTAGCTATCTTTTGGATTTCCTAATGAGATCTTAAAGGGTTACTGTCACCTTTGAGATAGAAATCTTTTATTTCATGAATTTCAAAAGCACTGCACTTCTCTTACCAATAGCATCTACAGAAGACAAGGGACCAATCTCTAAAGAAATCTGATGTTGAGAACATGCAATAAAATCCCTCTACCAAAATCTACTGATGGCCTCATGGACTGAGATTTTTGTTGCTCATGCCAAAGAAAATGAGGACTCACGGTTTATGAGATTTCCTCCATCCATGATTGCCCTTCCAGGCAAAACAGTCCACGTGTATAAGTGTACAAATACATGCACACACGTCACCTTACTCCTAGTCAAAGCAACAGCCATACAAATGGCTTTCTAGTCTAGAAAGGCATCGCTATCAGGTCACTGCTCTCAAACTACTCACAAGGTCTGCAGAAGGAAAGGGAAGAGGAGAAAACATAGAGGGACTGTGACCAGATTCAAACCTGTCCGTTCTTCACGTCAGGTTTCATTCCCAACACCAATGACAAAGCCTATGGGGCTGTTCCTGCTCATAGTTCCTAATATGAGACAGGTTTGGCTAAAACTAGAACCAAAGGGACTTCTGCATATACTTCCGCTCATTCAATATAAGGCAGGATCTTAAAAAACACTTAGGTGAATATACAAATGGTGACCTTATGGAGGGAAATCAGACATCAATGACTAAAACCCTCTCTTCAGTGTCAGAGCCATTTTAATGCAAAAATTAGATCCTACTTCTGCAGTAGAAACCCCACAGCCTTTGCTTTTTTAGGATCTGTAGGCTTCTGCCCTGAGAGGGCCTTAGATGAAAAAGAAAACGTATAATGTTCATAATGATCCTCTTTCACCAACTATGAGATTGCTGTAGGACAGCTGCTATCTGCACAGTAAAAGAAGTAATCAGACTATTTTGGAATAGAAACAAAGTGTCAGTAAGAGGACCTGAACATTTTTTATTGTCTGTACTGCTTGTGTCATTTCTTAGCTTCTACGGATCTCTAATATGTATGTAGATTTAATTAAGTTGGTGTCATCCCAATAAATGTCATCCCTATCTGTAGCACTTGTCATACATCCCAACTAAACCATCGTGAAAAAAAAAGTTATCTCACTTAGCCTGTTGATGACTCTTGAAAAAATATACTATATATAAAGTTAAGCTTTCAGTGCAGTGCTGGGACTTTAAGCAGATACTCTACCATTCCAACAGATGTTCTCATTTCTGTTTAAAGGAAACTCGGCTTAGTTGTCTTTAACAGATCACTACTCTTATCTATGTCCCGGAAAGCTCTGTACATGTTTCCACTGTCAGGCAGCACAGGCAAAGGAAAACACCAGCACTTTCCCATCTTTTTCCGGAAAACTGACCAGAGGGAAGTAAACAGAAGGGACAGCTGTCGGTTGCAGTTTGGGGCGGTGTCTAATTCTCCCTGTACCTCGGCACGACGGGATATTAAAAGGCAAACTGCTACTCCCTTGCGAGTCCTTGCGTCTTCCCTGAGGCTGAGCGGCGTCCGTCCTCTGCACTCGGAGCCTCTCTGCGGAGGGGCAGGACGCAGCGGCCCTCCCGCCCCCGTCCCGGCTGCCTCCCTCCCACCCTCCCCGCCCTGTCCCATACCTGGTAGCGCCTCTGGAAGCCCCCGGGCGAGCGCTTGTGCTGCTGCGGCTGTGGGGGAGCTCCGGCCGGGGACTTGCCGCCGTAGGGAGCCGGGTAGCGGGGGCTGGCGCTCTGCGGCCTGCGCGGGGTCTGCCCCCCCGGCGACGGGCTCCCGAAGCGGCCTCCGCCGTGGAAGCCGAAGCCGCGGGGCGAGCGGCCGCCGCCGTAGGGCCCGGCCCGGGGGCCGTAGGGCGGCGTGTGCTGGGGGCTGCCGTAGCCCCGCGGGGAGGGCGCCATGGGGCCGCCGCCGGGCGGGGGGCTCCGCAGCCCGCCGGGGTACGGGGGCGTGGGGGGGCGGAAGCTCTGCCGGTACATGGCCGGGGGGCCGCCGGGGCCACGCCGCTGCTGCCGGTCCTGGTGCCGCACCCGCTGCTGATGCTTCCTCGGGCCCCGCCGCCACGGGCCCGGCCTCGCGGGGGTCCGTGCTCACGGGGCTCCGGGCTCGCAGCGTTCTCGGCTCGTAGGTTCCGGGCGCGCACGGTTCCGGGCTGGGGAAGGCGAAGCAAGGAGCACACGAGGTGGTGACGCGCTCGCAGGTGCTGGAGAGGAGGTGGCAAAAGTCTTTGGGCTTTTAACGTTTTAATTTTGTGTTTTGTAGGCTTTGCATCGCGTTTGGAACTGCTGGCAGTTCTTCGGTAGAACGGTAGCTCGGGTAACAAGAGCTGTGGAACTCGCAGAAATTCGTGAAAAAAAAAGTCTCTTGGAGGAGAACACCCTGTTTAGCAATATAACAGTGTTACTACAGCGTTCCTCTTCCTAGCCATACGAGCATAAGTCCTGAACAAATCAGTGAAAAACAGGGAATGGATTTTTCAGCTTGCCATCCATGCAATGCAGCCCTACTTCACTTCAGCACATTGCTGCACATGACGGTTGACTGTTGCCTTCAGAACAGCAGTGAACAAACATCAGCCGAAAACACAAGGGGAGTTCATTCTTGCACACACTGGTCTTGTTTTTCTTTTAAACAACGGCTTGTTTGTTTGCTCTGTGAGTGGAGATAACTTTCTATTCCCATCAACTCTGCTCTCCACTGCTTAACAACTTCCCCATGAAAACATGGAGCGTTACCCTTGCAAAGCTGCAGTGCAAACACAGAGATTAAACCCACTCACTTAAGAAATCTTTTGCTAACCCTTTACTGTCCTATTTGCTCTATAAGACCAGTTTTCTACCTAATATTACACGTGCAAGAAATGCCATATCTATGCAAAGTAATTTATCAACATACTATCAGTTTCTCACTCTGACGACTCTTATTCCAGAAATTGATGATTTCTTTTGATTTAAACCATTTTCACACCAAACTAATTAGAAATAAGCATCATTACACAGATGTTGAGTTACACTGGGGTACTTTTGCTGATGAATTTCTTCTTGTTGACAAATCCTAATTGCTTTTAGGATTCTAAGCATACAGGTCACACTTTGTATATCCAGCCAACAAACCTGTGATGTAACTTTTCCCTTTGTTCTTCCTCAGCGTTCCAGGTGCTCTGTCAAGCAACACTTTTAAGACTGTGTTGTTTGTAATGCTCATTTTCAAGCAGCCAGAAGTTTTATCTAGATGCAGTTTTATCTATCAAGGTGCAGCTGTCATCCTCCCAGTACATTTCCCATAAATAAATGCTGAACCTCTGTGCAGGCTTTTTTATCCTATTAAGACTTTTTTGGGGGGGAGGCGTTCCAAGCATTTCACTCCGTCCTACCAGAAACAAAAAATAGTCTGTAAGTAGTTCGCTCAGGGAAGACACACTTAAAAGACCCAATCTTCTGAACCCTTCCAGGGTTACGTACAGGTGAAGAGAGGGCTTCCAGCATAACTAACATTGCACCTTTAATGAAGCAAGAGTGACCTCAAGAATCTACCACATGCTAAGCAAGAGGATTTAATGGCATGCAGTGTAACTGCCTGACTTGTAAGCATGGAAAATTGTGGGGATACTTTATTTCACCTTGGCAATACAGTACAGCAATCAAGAAACAGGGTTCTAGCTATGGTATGTTAGTTCAGCTTGGAGCTAGACAAAAGCAAAAAAGCCGATTTTGGATAAGTCTGACCACCTGCGTCCCACATGCTAAGAGAACACCTGGTTTGTTACCGCTTCGTTCCCCTTTTACGCGGGGGTAACAGGGCTGGCACCGGGACCAGAGGCAAAAAACCCTGCCCGACCTGTCCTATTTAACAGCAGAGAGCTGGGCTGCCTCACTACCGAGGGGCCTCATTGAAACTTCCCCACGGGCCACCTGGCTCCACACCGGGGCTGAGGCACTGCCCCCCCAGGGCGCCGCGCGCGCACCAAGGGCCCCAACAACCTCAACCGTCGCGGGGCGGAGCAGCCCCACGCCTGCGCATTGCCCCAAGCGGGGAACTATTTAATGCTCCCCTCTCCAAGGAGGGAAGTAAAGGGGAACTGTGCTAGCGCGCCTGCGCATTACGACGGAGTGCACCCCTTTTTGCACCGCTATTCGGGGGGCTGTCGTTAAGGTGCCGCGGGGATGCTGAGCGCCGCGCTGGGAGGAAGGCGCGGTGCTGGCAGAGGGCTGTGGGGGAGTTTGCGCCGCCCCGGCAGAGCCTCCTCACCGTGCTGCCAGGGAGCTCCGAGCGCTGCCTCGCCGGCACCCCCCGCGGCAGGTAGCGGGGGCATGCCGCGTCCCCGGTAGGGGCGGGGGGAGGAGGTGGAGGAAGAGGAGGAGGAGGAGGAGGAGGAGGAGGAGGAGATGGTGGCGGAAGATGAGGCAGCGGCAGCAGCAGCTGCTCTTAGCCCTGCCCCGCGTGGGGGTCCCTTCGCGCTAGGCGCGGTCGCGGGGTCGCCCAGCGCAGCAGCCGGGGTCTGATCCTCTCCTTTTCACTTCCCCGCAGGTGCCAGGAGCGTGGTTTCCAGCAGCTCCCTGCTCTTCCCGCAGAACAACCCCGGGCCACGACCAAGTCAGTTTCTGCTGGCTCTGCTCTGTTACTGAGTAACTCTGTTACTAAATAACCAACACAAGCACTAACACTTGCCCGGAGCTTGGTGGTGTTGCGTGCAGCCCTGGCTTAAGGTGACAGTGGATTTCACCCCGGTTGTGCTGGCCTCGAGCAAGGCTGGCTGTGTGTACAAATCACAGCAGTGTGTGCAGGCAGGGTAGGGGCATTGGGCTCCAGGGCTTTTCTTCCCTGGAGTTGGAAGCAATCAGAACAGGATTGCCATATTTATATTTAACTCACACTGTTGTGTAAGCATTGGATATCCCAATCAGCTAAGGAAAAACTTAGCTAAAGAAAAACAACTAAGGATAACTTTTCTGTGAATGTGACAGTAAATGGATATCAATCTGTTCTGCTATAGAATGATCTCCTTGGCTGCTTGCTCCAATTGTTACAATAGTCCAATTTATTGCTACTTCTACCTTTACTATAGGGGCAGTGTAATGAATTGAACTAGTGTTTAAATTGTCTGAAGATTGAATGGATCTATTTATTTTTCATTAAATACATGTTAGAATGGATACATATAGTTATCTTGTTTATGGTAAATTTGAGATTCATAGAAACTTAGGCTATATGAGTCAGAATGACAACTAAAAAGAGTCAAGGGAAAAAAGTTGGCCTTGGGCTTGTATAACATAGGTTATACAAGGCACATAGAAAAAATGAGGACAGGAGAGGCTTTTGGTCAGTACTTGTTCTTTTCTGATGGTATGTTTTTTCTTTATTTTATTTTTGTTCCTGCAGTGGTGGGTGGGTTGATAGCACTCAAGTATTCAGGATCAGTGCATCAGAACTGCTGTTTCTCTGATTGCCAAAAGGCTTTGTGTTGTGATTTTTTTCAGCAAACTGGTGTCCTGGAATGAGAACTCAGGTCCTAGGAGTTCTCTTCTGTGTCTGCCTGTGCTTGTTCTAGTTTGAAGTGACTAGCAGGTCTGTTGCCTCTCCTCTTTTTTGCATTTCTCTATCATTGTGGACGTCATTCTTATCTACAAGTGTTTATGGAAAATTCCTAAGGGCCTGCATCTCTGAAACAACGCTTGTACTCTCACGTTCTCTTTCAGCTATACCAGAGTCCTAATCTCTGAATAGAGCATTAGCTGTACCATAGTATAAGTGAAATTAGTAAGGATTCATCAGTCTCAGGGTGTGAATGTGTAAGTACTGGGCAATCTTGATGCTTCTCAGGCTTTTTACAGGCTTTTTTCTTGGGAAAAATCTTTATGGCTTCCTGAAACTGTTGGCTGCAGGTAGGGAATGTGTTGGCTGTGAAAGGCTATTGTGGCTGTGAGAAATGGAAGTAACACTGAATGTTGGCTCTGGAGGACACTAAGGTTTCTAGTGCTAGTGAGCAATTGAATAAGAATCAATTTTAAAATGGAATGCAAAGAAGAGAGGAAGGTGGGCCCTTTTGGCTAACTAACAAATGATGTTTTTTATTTTTAATTAATAACAGCAATGTTATTGTGAAGCAGATGGACTTAATTCTTTAAAAGATAAACATATGCTCAAGTGTTTGCCTAACTAGAGCTAACTTGCTAATCTTGAGGTTACACTAGAGCATCTGTGATGCTTACCTGGAACTAGCACAAGTGTTTTTCAGCACTGGGAGTTTTCACTGGGGTGTACAAATGTTGAAGAGAGGTGACAGTCTGAGTTTTCCAAAAGGGTTTGAAATGTTCAAAATTTGTGGTTGTTCTTAGACAAGCTTGTTAGCCTGTTTTCAACATGCTGCTTCATCTGCATATTGTGTTTAAAAAAAAAAATAAAATAAAATCCATTAAACTCAAATCTCTCTGAAGTGATTTGTAATAATTGAAGGGACATGTCTTAAAGATGAAGAATGGGCTGTAAATGTTTTTACTGAGAGCAGTACAGTGACTGAAAACAGCAAAAAGCCTTGAATTCTCAATGCTTCTTCATAGCTCTGTAGATTTTATATATATATATATAATAAACATATTAAGATTAAAAATCATTGAAATTAAAAAAAAAAAAGTGTTGGGGGGTGTTGTGATAGGTGGCTCTGATCTGACAGAGGGAGTGTGGTGCAGGCATTCATGGTTGCACACCACTGTTGTGAGGCTCTGGAAGATGCCCTGCACTTTGAAGGCTTTTAGTGTCTTCTTCCTGTTCTGTAAGTGTGTGCTCAAGTTGACTGTTTTTTCCATGTTTTACATTTTCTTTTACCTTGACAAACACACAAAGCTAACACAAGTTAGTGCTGTGTAAGTTTTGTGATGTTATTGGGCAGGTGCTGCTTCCTTTTATTTTGTGGTAGGAGCCCACCTTACAAAGAGTAATGAAATCCCCATCTGCATGGAACAGTGTAGCGTTTGCATTTCCAGTCTGCAGTTCAAGACACAAAGCTAGCAAAAGAAAAACTTCCTTACTCATGGCCACCCGGAGATATTTGCAAGCCTGTGGTCTAGATGATGTGACTATTTGCCTTGCCGTATCACTGCTGTTGTTTCTCAGAGCTAGTCAGGCTGGAAAGGGTGAGGAGGGAAAGGAGGAAAGAATTGTGGTTTGCTAGTAGTCTTGCCTGTGTAATCACCATTCAGAATTAAAACAGAGAATGAGTGTTTCCGTAGTTCATACGCTCTGCCTTCAGTTTTATAATTTCTCTTTTGAAATGTAGAGACTTCGTGTGGTGCAAGTGCATGGGTCTCCAGGTCAAACCACTTTGCTGCTGTGGATACTGTGATCAACATTGGTCTGTTATCAATTAATTTTAGTTTGTCATTCAAATGTTTTCCATGATTATCTTGGATCTTTCTTCAGGTTAGTCTTTAAAAGATGTGTGTTTGTGGTTGGTATATATAAAAATACCTTGAGGTAGTTTTTAGTGTAGAATTCTTGGGTGCCTATAATAGGTTCTGCTATATCAGGCATAAGATTTTTCAACTTAGAAAGGATTATATTACATTATATTAAAGCCTAATAACATACCTGTAAAGAAAGCTTTATTATCCTGTGTCTGGGGAGGGAGGATGATGAGAGAGTCACAAGAAGGGTTTCAAACTTCCAATCAGAAATGTCTTGGAAAAAAAATAATCAAGAGTGAGTTACTGTTTTCTGTTTCTTGTCAGGTGCTAGTAATGTAAAACCACTGGATGGTGTGAAAATTCTTGACTTAACAAGGTTTGTGTTTTGTCTTTCATTTGGAACACTATGTCTAGATGTGAGTATTGTGGTATGAAAGACTAAATCTTCTTATAATATTACAGGGTGCTTGCAGGGCCCTTTGCTACAATGAATTTAGGAGATCTAGGGGCTGAAGTCATCAAAGTGGAAAGGCCAGGTAAGGTTTGTCTTTATTTTAGCTATGTTAAGAATGTGTGCCAGTTTAGCAAATGATTGTTTGTGTATTTAGAGTTGTTGTCTTCTGGTGTTTCTCAGATTATTAACAACAATTTGGTTTGATGATGTTGTGGAGTGTTTACTATGGATTTGAGAATGTAAGTCTGGACTCTGAAAATATTTTAAAAGACAATGCTATGTTGCATTGACGACTGTTTTTGTTTAGTGTGTGTATGGTATTGGCTCAGAAAAACTTAATTTTGTAGCTGTTTATATTTTTTAAAGCTATAGCTTTCAAATTTCTGGAATACTCTGACATCATTATTCTGTTTCTGGTGTTTCTGGAACTAGTTACTAGTAAGTTTTCTTGCACGTATATGCTCTGTTTGCTTTAACAATGTACTCTGTGTATGTTTTTTTTTTTTTTTATTCAAAACCCAAAACATTTAGTGAAGATGAGTGTGAGAAGGTTGAAGTTGTAAGATCAGGTCACATTTTTCCAGATGTTAAGGTACAAAACAATACCAAGTCATTATTTACTAAAATGGCTTATTCCATCACTGAAAATTAAATTCATGTGTTGAGTTGTTTGGACTTTGAGGTTTTAGTTTGGGCATGGGAATACTTAGGTGTTTCAAATTTCTTGTAATGTGGTGAGGGGGTTAAAACAGTTGTAACTGTAGAGTGAAATCCAAAATTTGACATGCGAACAGAAACTTCCAGCAAGGTTTTATATAGGAACTATGAGTCCCCAGTCAAGATGCACAGATTTGAGGTTCAATCAATTCTTTTGATTTTTGATTTTTTTGACTTCAATTGTTTTCTTCCCTCAAGCTAGTTTTTTAATATGTTGGTAAATTCATTATATTAGGAGCTACTGTGGTGGCTTTACTCAGCTGGAAAGCTAAATTCCACCACAATGACACTTTCACTCCCCCTCCTCAAAGGGAAAGGGTGGGAAAATATGATGGAAAGGGCTCAAGGCTTGAGATAAGGACTGGGAGATCACTCAAAAATTAATCTCACTATGCCAAGTCTGTTTTGTTTCTGACGATAATTTATTACCTATTACTAACAAGCTAGAGCAGTGAGAAATGCAAAATGAACTGAAAACACCTTCCCCCTTTTCACTCTCTTCTACCTCCTTCCCCTGGGGGCTGCGGTCAGTCCCTGATGCTTCACCTCTGCTGCTCCCTCACAGTCACTCTCTGCCCCTGCTCCCCGTGGGGTCCCTCCCATGGGATGCCGTTCTTCCCAAACTGAGCCTGCGGGGGCTGCCCACAGGCAGCAGCTCTTCAAGCACTGCTCCCACACGGCTCTATACCACGGGGTCCATCCCCCAGGAGCAAACTGCCCCAGCGCAGGTCCCCCCCATGAGCGGTAGCTCCCCCCAGACCCCCTGCTCCTGCGTGGGCTCCTCTCCACGGGCTGCAGCTCCAGCCCGGGGCCTGCTCCTGCGGGGGCTCTCCATGGGCCGCAGCCTCCTCCAGGCCACATCCACCTGCTCTACCGGGGGCTCTTCCACAGGCTGCAGCATGGAGATCTGCTCCGTGTGGGACCCATGGGCTGCAGGGGGACAGCCTGCTCCACCAGGAGCCTCTCCACAGGCCGCAGGGGAATTGCTGCTGCGTGCCTGGAGCACCTCCTGCCGCACTGACCTTGGGGGCTGCAGGGCTGGTACTCACTCCTCTCCCAGCAGCAGTTGCAGAGCTGTTTTTTCCCTTTCTTAAATCTGCTCTCACAGCTGCACAACCAGTGTTCTGTGTCCCTTTGGAGCCTTCTGGAGCTGGCTCTTACCTGTCATGGGGCAGCTCCTGGACTTTTCTCACAGAGGATACAAAAGCCCTTACCCTGCTACATAAACCCAATACAGCTATCTATTAAAGTTCTTGCTTTATTGTTCCTAACAACAGGAAATTATATACAGAACAGTGAAACAAGAATGTTACAGCAGTTTAAACTTAAAACAAACAAAAAAACAAGTACAGGAATCATAAGAATCAGACATCAAGTTTGAATAACCTTATTGTGTGCTCACAATTATTCATTATGTGAATTATTAAATTCACAATTATTTTCTAACTATTGAAATGTTATCAGGAACAGTCTCACAGATACCTAGCAGCTCTTCAGACTTTATATGGTGCCTTTTTTTCAAATCCTTTGGGGCAGTGGCCCTCAAGTTAGGGCTCAGTATTATCATCATGAAGACCTTTACTTGATTTTTTCTTTTTTTTTTTGGTGGCCTTATCTCTTGGTACTGTAGCAGAGTAGTCCAAATGTGATAGAGAAAACATTCTCTTCTTTGATAGACAAAATAACCCATCTGCCTTTACAGTTCTTTTTAGTGTATCCTATGCCTTTGCCATATTAATTGGACATCTGTTGCTCATTTAAACTGTTCACTCAAGGATATTTTTCATCTAGGAAGTGTTTGAATTCAACATGTAGCTAATGTTAATGCATAGGAGGTTGTGCTGGTATGAACCCGTGTCTGTGAAGATGATAATCTGTTTTGACTTGTCCGTTCTTGCTATGAGAATGAATAGCTGCAGACAGGCCTGCTGTGTTTGTGTGCACTAGTTTTTTTTATAAATGGTTTGGGTTGGAAGGGACCTTAATGATCGTCTAGCTCCTATGAAGGTACAAAAGTAAATTTTGAGGCGTTTAGGTTTCACATAGCATGAAAGTAGGCTTTACTATTAGCATTCAGTATAATAGAATATTTTTGTAATTAGATTCATGTATTGAAGATTACTATCTCAGTTCTAATATGTAATTATAAAGAGGGATGACTCTGTAGCTCCTCATTTCTATGTCATCCTTAGAGTTTCCTGAACTCCACACCATTTACATATAAACTGCAATTACTTAGATTTTTTTTTTTTTTGTGGGGGTGTCTGTCAAAAGTTAAAGCTCTTTTCACATGCAAGCTGTTAGATTTTTACAAAAAGGAACAAACCAAAAGAACAATACCCTGCCCTTCTTTGCCCCTGTCCTCCCTCTCCCTCCAACTAACCAACACCTAATAAAATAGATGCCTTTTTTTCAGAATTCAGTTATACACAGATTTCTTGAATTGGAGGTTATTTACTACTCCCTAATGAGAAATTTTCTTTATTCTCTTTGTTTATGATGGGCCAGTACTGTCTCTGGGTTTAAAGTTAAACACTGTGCTGCTGCTAGGACTTTAAGTCTTTGAGTCACTGAACCCCAGAATGGCTTGGATTGGAAGGGACCATCCAGTTCCAACTCCCTGCCATGAGCAGGGACACCTCCCACCAGAGCAGGTTGCCCAAAGCCCCCTCCAGCCTGGCCTTGAACACATCCAGGGATGGGGCATCCACAACTTGTCCAGGCAACCTGTTTCAGTGTCCCACCCCTCTCACATTGAGGAAGTTCCTCAGTGAATGAGTGTGTCACCAGCCTTCCTGTAGGCCCCCTTTAGGAATTGGAAGGTGGCTATAAAGTCTCCATGGAGTTTTCTCTTCTCCAGGCTAAACAACTTCAACATTTCTCAGCATGTCCTCACAGGAGAGGTGCTCTAACCCTCTGATCATCCTTGTGGCCCTCCTCTGGACTCATTCCAATCTTAATTCTAGTGCTCAATGTGTCTGAGATTAACAAGCTTCCAGTGTGTATTTTCAGATGCAGAAGTAGATTTCTGTCACTACTTTAGAGTCTGGTTGTACTCCAAGTAGTTAGCTTCATAGATAGAACGTATTTCAGAAAGAGAAGTGTGTGTGTTTAGCTTAACATAATAGTTTTTCCACTCAACACTTGCAGTTGATATAAAAAGACCTGTTTCTGAGATCTGTTGAGGATTAAGTAATGGTAAAGCAAAAAACAACACAAAACAAAAAACCACAAAACTAAAAGCCCCAGCTCTTCATTCTATTGGAGTAGCTACATTTTTTAGTTCTTAAAACCACACAGGAATAACAAGCCACATAGCGTTCAGTTCAATTCTATAATTACACCCTTCATTTGACTTTTAGTTTAAGCTTCATTACACATTTGAGGCATGTAACTGTGCCACAGGAGCTGCACATCACATCAAGTTTCCATGTTTAAATTTCTTTACTTTGTTGTGGTATTGTCTTTACCAGTTCTTTTCAAAACTAATAAATCATACATTTGAGATACTATGACACATTACATGTCTTGTATTGTGTTTTCAATAGGGAATAGAGTTTTTGAACATTTAACAAAATATCGAACATCTATCAAAAGTCTTGTCACAGCAACCTATCGATCATCCTTAGTCATTTGCTGTTTCAAATGTTTTCACATTAGTGACAGGGCAGAAACTGCAGTAATTTGATGAGATGGACAGTGTTATTTCAAATACCTACATATGAATGGAGCAGTGTTGATTAGTATGAAGTAATTGTTTTGGAGATTTGCTTTCCTGCTCTTGAAGAGTTTGGTGGTTGAATGAGAACAGCAGCCTGAGAAGTCTGAATGTCAATCATTTGACATTCAGTTTGAATGTCAGTCATGGAAAATCTCATTTTTCTGTGAGATGTCCATAATCACAGGAGTGTTTATTTGTAGGGGATAGTAGTCACACTGGCATCCTACATGGAAAGTATTACTGAAATTTTGTTTAATTAGCTCAAGAGAGGAGCATATAGAAGCAATACCATTTTTTTTTTTTTTTTTTTTTCCCCGAGCTTCCTGCTTGAACCAATATAGTTCTTTGAGATAATAACCAATACAAATGTTGGTGAGTATAAGTTACATTTGTATAACTTCTGTGACATTTGAGCTTAGATGACTGTAACCTTTAGGTGTTCTTCCGGTATGTAGCATGATATGGCAGTAGCATGTTATGGCAGTGGCTATATTTTGTTGGACCAACGGTTCTTTAGGTCAGTTGTGTATCTCTGCTAGTAGTCTTCTTCTGTGTTGCCTCACTGAGGAAAGTTAACAAGCAGTTAAGGTCTAGATACTGAAACAGAGATATTGTGCATGCTTGCTACACTTCTGATCATGATTATATCCAAACTTAAATTTAGTTTTAATTCTAATTAGATTGAAACTAAAACTGGTGATTAAAACAGATTGCCAGTCTTCATGACATTTAAGAAAAGTTTAAAATTGGAAAGTAAGTATAAATGAATCGGTGACATCAGTAGCTGCAGAAGCTTGAATTCCATTTTCCCTTTATGTAAGACAAGAGAATTTCAGCATGGTGGAGCACTGTAGCAAGTGCTTCTTTTTGGTTCTGTTCTGCAGCATGCAGCTTAACTTGTTGCTGATTAGTGATATCATGACTTCTGTGTCTGGAGTCTTTCATGAATGGCTTGTTGACTGTGTGAACAAGAACATCTGCTAAATTCTTCCAGATTGCATGAAAGAATGGCATTGCAGCTCTGCTTTAAGTTAAAAAAGAATCAAAAATACAGCTGCTCCCCAATGTATGTATTTATATTTTAAAATGTAAATAATCATAGCAGGAACAAGGCAAGCTGTTTTAAAATCATCACAGCACGACCAAAAACAAAATTCACTTTGCTTAATCACATTAATTCTTAGGTGTTTTCTGAAATAAATGTCCTAGAATATGTATATTTTTTTCCTGCCTACTAATTGAAATTTAAAAGGCCTAAATATTACCTAGAAGGAAAAAAAAAAACTTATTCCTTTTGTGTTTTGCCAGTGTAATACAGGACAGTTATAAGAAATGTAAAAAACCAAACAAACAAACGCAAGTGATGGTATTTTTTTCAGGAGCTGGTGATGACACAAGAGCTTGGGGCCCACCTTTTGTTGGAACAGAAAGTGTTTATTTTCTCAGTGTCAATAGAAATAAAAAGGTAAATGAAGTGCTACATTGAAGATTAATCTGTTGTAATTGCAGTTAAAGATATAGTTCTCTTTCAAATTATTTACACTTGGTCTGGTATAAAGGCTGAACTCTGTACAGTACATTACCATTGACTTAAAACTAAGTCAAAATGAACAGTAAAACCATAAGTAAAGATGATTAACAGAGAACTTCACTAATTTTCTTAGATGTACTTTATAAGAATATAATTTGACTTAATTTGATTCTTAACATATATAATGGAGCAATAATTACATTGGCATTAATTATGTTGTCAAGGTGAATACGTTTCAGGACAAAAATTAAGTATTTTAAACAACAAAAAAAAGGCTGTAAATCTCTGCTATGCTTCTGGGGTCAGCTGAGGCAATTTCAAAACACAAGAATGGTCCTGCCAGTCTTCAGTTGCTGGTGCAAATCAACTGAAAATTAACCCTGATGAAATTCAGGTTTATTACTTCTTTTAAAAGATCATTTTTTTGGGGGATGGATCACCTGAGCTGACCTGCCTTACCTGGCAGCTGGAGATGGGGGAGAACAGGCATCATAATATAGTTAGGTTGGCTGAGTGTAGTGTGAAACTTGAGGAAGCTTCACAAAGTGAAGCTTCATATGAAGCTTCACAAAGTGCCTGAGCTGTTTAGTGGCTTGTTGCCATTGAAACAAATGTTTCTGGTGTCCCCATGTGTACTTGCAGTAGTAAGTGCTGTACAAACATACAGTGAGCAGACCACAGTGCAGCTCCCAGTTGCACATCCATCAGGCTTGTTCTGTTGCTTGTCTGATTCTGAGACCACTAAGCCTGCTTTACCAACAGAAAATTATTTTTAGGGGTGGAGTGGGGTTAAAATTTGTTTATTTAGTTGTAGAGTGAAACTTAACTGTTGGTTGTGTTTAGAAGAGGTTGATAATCATTAGCAGGACTTTTACTTTAATGACTTATTTTTATTTGTCTCCAGAGCATAGCTATCAATATGAAGAATTCAAGAGGAGCAAAAATAATCAGGGAGGTAGGTTTTAATGGAATGCAAATCATGCCTATTTTATATTGGTTTGGTCCTGTGTAAGGAAGAATAAACTCTACATAAACTCTCAAGTATAAGATATCTGATAATTAAAAATGTGTGTATGTGCAGTTTACGTCTTAAATACTTCTTATTACAGTTTATTGTCTCTACACTCTGTAGTGTTGCGTGCAGAAAAGTTTGGTTCACAGTGTAATTTATAATGATTTGATGAAGTTTAAGTAAATTTTATCTAAAAAGTTTCAGATGAAATATTGTGAGGAGAAAGTCTAAAAATCTAGTGAGTGCTTATCTGGTGCTGTATTAGATCTTACTGTACAATTTCATCAACATAGCCTGGAACTCCTTCCAATAGAGTCAGCAATGAGCTGAGAGGAGAATTGGGCTACACTCTTTGCATATTTCAGAGTGTTTCAGAGTGTTTCAGTATATTCACATCTTCAGTTGCTCTGCATCTTTCTGAAAAGTGCTGTCCTGTAGGTCAAATGCCTACAGATTCCATAGATCTGTGTTTTTTTCAGTATTTCAGTGCAGAATGCAAGGGTGTTTTAAGGTGATATTTTTTTTTTTTTTCCACATTGGAAAGCTACTAAAAGCACCATATTTCACATTCTGTAAAACTTGTGTTGTCATCCTTTTTTTTTTCCCTTTTTTTTTTTGGGAAGTATAGGATCTGCTACCTAGTTCTGTAGGGCTAAAAATCACAGCAGTGGCAATATATTTAAAAGGTAAGCTGGCTTCTGATCCTGTTTGCTTCCGTATCAGTTCCAATCACTCTTGTTTTTTGCAGTGAGACTGTATATGTCCTGTAATAAGTGGAATTTGCCTGGTAGTATTTTTTGCTAGGAACTTTATATGAAATTAAAATATATTAAGTTGTCTGATATTTTGATACTTTTTTTATTGTAAGCTCTATGAGAGAAAGACTCTTAAACTCCAAAGACTTTTATATGAGCCAAGGATTCTCTGGTTCCCTCTCCTTGTGCTCTTTGCAGAACAGAACCATTCATTACTGATTGTTATGAAGCTGTATGTTTATCTCCTAAGAGTTTTGGAAACAGACAGGCCATTTGGAATAACACAGATGTATTTTTTGGATAAAATAGTCACATTCTAAATAAGGGTTTAAAAAAAAGTTCCTCACAGAAAACCAGTAAAAAAAAAAAGCACAGCCTAGGTCTCTTTGACATTTGGGAAAACAAATGGTGAAGGGAAGAAAAATTACTGTAAGCAAAATGTCCACTGATTTCATGAACATGGGTTGAACCTGTTTGACAAAGTTGAAGACAACTGGGACTATGAGTCAGGATGAACTGGAGGAAGAATGGATACAGCATTAGCATTCTTATGTGCGAATGCTACTATTTGTGGTTAAGAAATTACTTTTCTCATCTTGACATTTGTGCAGGTAGGGGGCTGCTTGATTTTGTTGTTAAATGTACAACTTCCTTCTGCCTGCAGTATGGAGAACCTCTTCATGGTTTGTGCCACTGAATGACTAGTGACTTAAGAATTTACAGTATTACAACCTTTGTGCTTGAGGCTGAGTTCAAACTCCACGTGATTTTTGTATCAAAGTAATAACTTTGCTATCAATGTTCTACTTCACTCAGTGATAGCCTTGAAAGAATTTGGTGCAGAGGCCTTGACATTTTAATACTGCATCTCAAATGGAACCACAGTGTATCTTCTTCCATTTGGATTTTCTTAAAAATAAGAGTGTTATGTATAAGAGGCTATCATTTGTTGTCAGTTGTCTCCTGGTAACATCAGGAAAGATGTGTAAAGAATTGAGTGTTGTTCAGCAGTGTGTTTCCTATAATGTAAAGTAATGTTTGTGTCTGTAAGGTGACTAATGACAAGAGGAACTTTGCATTTGGGACATTGGTTACTCACAAGTAAATAGAAATTATGTCCTGGGCCAAAGATCTACAAAGAAAAGTGATGAGGTTATAATCATTTTCCCTTATTAAGAAAGATAACATGGCTAGAATAAATTTCTTCCCTTCCTGTAAATTCCATATAGGTGGAAGAAGGTCAATATCAGAATCTAGAATCATATTAACAAAGGATTTGAGTCTTGAGGTATATGGAAAAAAGCACAATCTTGATAATTGCATAAATATTATCAAGTATGCAAAAGAAACCTGTTAATCAACTGTCCTGGATTTGGCACAGTACTCAAAAAAAACCCAAAAAACAATAGAAACAAAAACAAACAAAAACACTTGCCCAAAGGTCTGTTCTTGCATAATTATGTGATTATTTTACACTGAAGTTCCTGCTACTACTTTAGTGCTCTGTTTTGTTTCTTTATTCTGTGTCACTTGTAGCCCTGTTTTCCTTCCTAATGCTTTTAGCTTGCTGTTAACTGCCTTCCAAATATTTGAATGTCTCATTGAATGGAAATGATTTTCTCTTCAGTGATGGTATGTGCACTAATACTATCCTCTGACACATAATCTTTTTAGAGAATTATTCACCAATTTTCAGAATTTTGTTTTTGAATTTTGTTCAAAAAATCTTTTTGAAGGTGATGAATACCCTGCTCTGTCAAGTTAGTAGCATCACTGTGTTGTTTATATTCAATTTAATGACTAGTTTTTCCCCCCCTTAGTGAATTGTAGGAGATGGATCTCAAACTAGCCTATACCATCTCTGTACATCTGATAGATCACAAAGCATAGTGAAAACAGGACAAGTTGTAACTGATTGCTTTTCTTGGATGTATTTAGCGAAACTTGTAGTTTTGCCAATTTGAAAAGTATTTAATGTATGGACTGTGAAGGATTTAGAGAGAAAATAAAACCCCTTGGCTCTCTTTTTCATAAAGGCATGACATTAAAAAACTAACAGCTTCCTCCACTGCATTGCCCTTAACTTACTTCTGTGGTTGGATCTGCTGTCCTGCACAGAGGATTGGGACAGTCATAGATCTGTCTTGAGCTCCTTCTGTTTTTATTAGCTAATGCTTTAGCTTTGTGAGCTCTGTGGAAACCTTATCTTCTTGAGAACTGTCCTGTGACAAATGCCTGTTTTTTATTAACTGTCATGAAGTTATGGTCTTCTATGGAGTCCACTCCTACTGAATGTGTTTTTTTTTTTTTTTTTTTTTAAAAAAAAAAGAGCCATTTGTCCACATAGAAATCCAACAATACTTATTTAGAATGTGGAGACTTTCTCATATTGTAATGGTTTAAAGCTAGTAGTCCTAGCAGTTCTTGACACAGCCCCTTGAAATAGCTTACAACATGCATTTTAAAATCTACTCTTACCTTATGCTGAACTTAGTTTCTGTAAATTTTACTAATGTTTCATCCATGCTTCCAGTTAAACCATTCATAATTTGCATGCCTTCTTGACTGAATAAGAACCAGTTTGTCTTTCCTGTTAAATATTTGCTGGCTCGGCTGTTTCTTTGGCCTTAGATTCAACTAAACAGTGTACATGCTAGAACAAAAATGCTTATGATTGTTGATATGATGACACTAATTTACAGAGGCTGGCCCAATGTGCTGTATATATTGATCAGACAGCTGCATGGTAGTTCCAGAGACTGTGACTGTGTGCACAGACACGTTCCTCTCAGGGAATAACTTAAATTCCTGTAAAAAGAAGAGGGGGGAAAAAAAAACCACACAACCAAACAGGGGAAAAACCCCAAAACTCTACAACTCTGCCAACCACTACATATTTCTGTTAATACGTAGTTCAAGCTTCAGAAGTTCTCAATATTATATTGAAACATGTATAAATACTTGTTCATAATTTTTGTAAGAATAAAAAGATACAATTTAAAGCCCATCAAGGTCATATGTTAATCTTTAACTTCAGTAGATTTTGGACTAGGTCATTCATTTAGATGTGATGCAGAAAATCATGCTGCAGAGCTTGACATCACTATTATAATTGAGGTGATTTTAAGATGTTCACGTTAACCTTATAACATTTTTGGGCTTTCTGTTTTGTTTCCACATACAGAAAGTGGGATATATAGTCTCTGTTCCAGTAAGTGTAATCAATCATTTTAAAACTTAAAAATAAAAAATAATCAAACAACAAAACAAACAAAAACAAACAAAACACCCTCCCCCCCCCCCCAAAAAAAAAAAAAATTACATAACTAAGAAAAACCATGAAGAAGAGTAGAGAAACCATGAAGGATAAACATGCATCCTTTCCCCCCTCCTTCCTCAAGCTAACTGCAGGTATAAAGTTGGTGACTGTTCTGTAAATTTTGATCAAGTATTTGGAAGTATATGATTCTGCTAATACAATCATGTTGTTTCATCTAATAGCTTTAGGATTTTGGTAGTTTCTTTTCTAGACACACAGCATCCCTAATGTGTAGTTTGCAGACATGCACAGTCTAACAGACCAAAAAAAATCTCATTAGGTTTGAATTCTCTTCTGTCAGAAAGACAAGAACCATATTGATCAGTGAGACGTCAAGTTATATGAGGAATTTATTGAACTTTTGGAAGCACATTAACAAATCTTACTCTTCTTTTCTAAAGCTTGCAGCTGTCTCTGATGTTTTTGTGGAAAACTACATCCCTGGGAAACTGGCTGAAGTTGGTCTAGGTTATGAAGACATTAAAAAGATTGCTCCTCACATAGTGTACTGTTCAATAACAGGTATTGTAACTTCAGTAACTTGTATAATTGTTTCCTTTATTCCACTCATCTTGTTACAAGTCACGTAGCAATATCAAGGTATATTATTTCAGTCTCAGTTAAATTAAATTGGAAGATAGAAAACAAGTCTTACTTAATTCAAAAACAGATACAGAAAAATTGCGAGGCAGCGATGATGTCAGCACTTTGTAAGATGATTGACAGTGGCAATAGTAGACTGCTGTGCTCCTATTGGCCACAAAGGAGCCAGCATTGGTGGGGTTCTATGCGTTTTGCTTTGAACAGATTGGTAACTCCCTTTTCCCCCATTGGTTTTACTGAACCAGTTTCCATTGCAAGTTTCCAATCTAGTCATTTCAATGTTTACTGCCCTGAAGCATCCTTCTCTCTCCAGAGTTACCTAGTTACATGTTAATGGAAAGGAAGTAGACATGAATATCAGGACCTGCATACATGTTAGAATTAAACTAAAATGAAGAAGTTGCACATGTTCAAAGACCAATTTAAAATCTTAGTTGCAAGTCAGGACAGACCTGTTTTGCTTCTGAATTTCTGAATAACATCTTTAGCTTTTTAATTACTCTGTGTTTTCCATTTAATGGGAAGCAAATGAGGTTTTTTAGTCTGTGATATATTCTTCATGCTTTTGTGCTTTTTTTGAGCCATTAAGAAGACAAGGGCAGAAAGGCAACTATGTTCAGGACTAGCTGTGAAACCTGTTAAGTCTTTATGTATGTTTAGGTTGGTCTGTGTGGTTAGTTACCGCAGTGTTTTTTCACATCTGCTTGTACATGTAATTCATCATTAGTAAATGAATGTTTTTGTGCTTTTAGTTGCTGTACAGTTGACGAAAGAATAAAATGATACCCATCTTGAAATTTATTTGTGATGACTTGGTCTTTGATTTGGTAAATCTGCTTTTCTCACTGAACATGTTAACTTCTGGGTGTTTTTATCTGTTTGTGATATTAGATTGAAAACTTTGAAGTAAGAAAAAACTACTTCATTTCACAGAATTGCTTAGGTGGAAAAGGACTTCTTGAGTTCATCTAGTCCAACTCCCCTGCTCAAGCCAGGTCACCTGAAGTGGGTTCCTCAGGACTGGGTCCAGATGGGTTTAGACTATTTCCACACATAGAAACTCCACAGTCTCTGGACAATCTGTTCTACCGTTTAACATTTGTTGTGGTAAAAAAAAAAGTTTTGTGTTCAGGTGCAATGCCATGGGTCTTTAATTTTTGCCCATTGCCTCTTTTCATTCAATGGGTGCTACTGAAAAGAGTCTGGCTCCTCCTTGCTCATTCCCTCCCACCAGGTATTTATATTCATTGGTAAGAATCCCCTGAGTTTTCTCTTTTTCTAGGCTGAAGTCTCAGCTCTTATCCTTTCCTCATGTGTCAGATACTACAGTCTCTTAATCATCTTCATGGAATCACAGAATGGTTAAGGTTGGAAGGGACCTTAAAGACCATCTAGTTCCAACCCCCCTGCCATAGGTAGGGACACCTCCCACTAGACCAGTGCCCAACAGCCACCAGACCACTTGCTCAAAGTGGTCTAGCCTAGCCTTAAACACTTTCAGGGATGGGGCATCCACAACTTCTCTGGGCAACCTGTTCCAGTGCCTCACTGCCCTCACAGTGAGGAAGAAGTTCTTCCTTATCTAATCTAAATCTCCCCTCTTTTAGTTTAAAGCCATTAGTCCCTGTCCTATCACTACACTCCCTAACTAAGAGTCCCTCTCCAGCTTTCCTGTAGGCTACCTTTAGGTATTAGAAGTCTGCTGTAAGGTCTCTACAGAGTCTTCTATTCTCCAGGCTGAGCAAGCCCAAATTCTCTCAGCCTGTCTTCATAGGAAAAGTTCTCCAGCCCATTGATCATTCTCTGTCATATTCAGCATCAGGTTAGCCTTGGCTTTCCTAACCCTTTGCTTACACTACTGCAAGTTGAGTAGAACAAACTGGTTTATTTCTAAACTTTGTGACCTGATTCAAGGCACTACAGCCCAAAACTATGTTGTCTACTGTACTGCATTCAAATATAATCTGCTTTTTTGGAGCTGTGGGATGAATGCTAATGTAGGAACATTTAGCTTTAAGAAAAATAGTAAAAAAAAAAAAAAAGTCAAAACTAAAATATTTGCTGACAAAAATTGCTTAGTGTAGAAGCTCAGATTAAAATGTGAATCTCTATGGAAAGAGACCAAAAGATTTTTTCTATTATAAACAAATAAGGTTAGACAAATAGCAAAGGAGGTTGTTAAATGCAATAAAACATTTGAATAGTAATCATAATCTGTGTGCTTCTAGTTATTATGGAGAATGCTAGGGGAGTTTCTGTTCTTAAGCCATTTTCTGCAAGGGGTCAATTTGAGAAATATTGTTAATTTGAATATTCAATATAAAAGTCTTCAGAACAAATTGGTAAAATGGATACTTATAAATAATCTGTATCAGTATATTGGAGCAAGGTGAAATTTTATTGGAACTTGTGTTGTTAATATGCATCATAACTTTGCCAAGGAAAACACGAAGTTAACTGACCACATCAGGCTGTTCATGTAAACATAAGAATCATTTCACTTTTCTGAAGCAGATAAGGGAACCTTATCAGTAATCCTTCACTTCTTAAAGTACTTCTCATTCCTTTGCTTGCTGTTCATAGTGTTCAAATGCTTTTCCTCTTTCTTCTCATTTGTGGAAGCCTATTAAAAATAAGGGGATTTGGGCACAGAAATCTGTTTGTAAACAATCTCTTGGATGTTGTGATGTTAGGCATGATAGTATGTGATTAAAAACCAGGTTTATGTGAGTTAATTGAGGCATCTGATTTGGATGCCTGGTTTTGTGAAAAATTGGTGCAGGAAACAGGTTAATGCTGTGTTCTGAAAGGCCCTCAAAAATTAACCAGTTCCTGGACTGTAGACAGGAGCTATGCATTGACAATGTATAAGGATAAGGATTGGAATTAAAATGAAGTGGAATGATCCTTGGACAAACTGAATTCTTGTAGGTTCCTGAGGGCTTAGATGCAATATTTCAGATGGAAAGAGACTGTGTTCTCTCAGTCTAAGATTATTTGGTAATACCATAAAGCTATGTGTATATAAAATGCCTAGCTGGAGATATGGAAAGTATGAGTTAAGGAAGATCCAAAGAGAAGTATTGTTTGTCAGATGTAAGAGATGTGCTGGCCTAGAACATTGGATTAAATGGACTGGTTGTCTCCCCAAATGTTGAAAATTGTTGAGACAAATTATCTTGGTTACAGAAACCCTTTTACATCTAAACAGTGGGATTTCATCCATCATTTTGCACCTCAGTTACAGGCTGTGCAAGAGATAATAGGAATATGTTAGTTCTCAAGCTCTTTCTGTTTTGCAGGTCCTGTGAAGGATAATGGATACACAATATAACATGAATTATGTTATACGGTCTTTGAACAGAGGATTGGAGTGGTTTATGCTGTTTCACTCAGCCAGTTTCAAATATGCTTTTTAAAGGGTGTATTTTATGTATCATGACTATTATTAACAGACAAAATGATGTTGGTCATTGTTAATGACTATCATGAACTCTATTACATTCTAGATATGAGAATACAGAGACAGACATTTTGGCATAACACTTGATAATGCGTAAGTAACCAAGAAATAAACATGTCCAGTGTGTCAGAATCAGGGTGTTTTCCCAACTTTTTATTTTTTTCTTCTTGTTATTCATTCTACATGCTGAAGACATTATGGCAGATTTGTTTAATAAATTACAAATAATTACTGGACACTACTTCCCCTATCCATTTAGTTAACTCATTAATGAGACTGGATATCATCTGGAATGTCTTGGTTTCTTATTTTTGGAACCATATTACCTTTCATGTTTAAACATCATAGGTATGGAATGCAATCAATAAACAAGTAATTTGAAGGAATCAGTTTCACCCTACAGCATAACTTGTGTAGCAGCTGTGATCAAGATGTCTTTCAGATTTTTTTTTTGTCTCATTCAGTTGCTGCATGCAAGTATAAATAAGTCAAGTTGGATATTAAAACTTTTTTAATTTTAGGGACCATCCAAAAATATGGAAAGTAACTTTCTGACTCTAGACCACATTGTATCCTTCCTTTGTGTTATTCCAGTGTGTGTGTGCTCAAGTTGTAATTATATATTGTAATTAATAGTGTTATTTTTTTTGAAATATAAGATTATTTATATTACCTTGTACCTTGCCCTTTTCTAGATACAATTGCCTAGCTTAGCAAGTTCAGATTCTTCCCCACTAGCTCAGTTCCTCACCAAACATAAGTTTCCCTTACCTCTTTTGGCAACCCACACTTTCCAAATTAATTTTCCAGATAATCTCATTCAGAACCTTCATTCTAACCTGTTTTTTGCTTCATAATGGGTGTGAGCAGTAAATATAAGTAAAAAGTGGGCTTGAGCATTCTCCATTGGTCCGTCAGAACAGCATAAATATATTTGTCAGAACCAACTGCTGGGACGTGGTATGGTGTAGCATGTGCATCATGCACTGAATCACTGGAGATCTTAGCCTTGAAGCACTAGCAAGTGTTTCCTTGGAAAGTGTATATTTCCCAGCTCCCATCATACCTTAAAACTGAATTCAGATATTTTGGTGGAAATAAAAAAAAATAAACAAAACCTTCAAAAGACACAACAATGTTAATAATAGAAAAGCATAACCATGACAAAAAGGTCTCCCAATATTTTCAAGTCTTCACTATAAGGAATAGAAATTCTCAGGGTTTTAAGCAAACAGCCGTAAAGTTGATGTTTGCTAATATAGCAAAACAAACCAGCTTCCTCTTCAGTTTTGTGCTTAGGAATAGCAGAACCATTCTGTGAGAAAACATTCAAAGGTTTTGTTCTCATTATAGTGTAAAGATCAAGATTTGACTCTACTGCATAAAATACTTTTTTTAAATGAAAGATATGAAAGCGACTGGTTCAGTGTAATAGGCACACATTGTAGCAGAAAAAAATATGGAGACAGGCTTCCTGGAAGTCAGAAGCTATACTGCTTTATAATCTACCCAGACTTCAGCAATTTCTCTTACATACAGGAATGCTGTTGGTATAGAATTGCCTCTTTTTAAATTTTGGACTGTTGCAAATTGTTAGCGATAGTAAAATGAAAGGCAGTGTAATTTTTCAGAATGTCCAAGGTCATATGTGGGTGAAGAGTTTAGACATAGGTAAGCCAGATGCTGTTGTCTTTTTGACATTTTGGAAGTCCTGATTAGCAAACCAAGTTTCTTATCCAAACAGCGCTGATTGAACATATCCAGCCCTGTGGCAGCCGTATTTCTCAATGTTTCTGCTGCTTTGTAAGTGCTCTCAAGCTCCAGATTGTCTGTTCTCACTCACAAGTTGGCTTTGCTGATGAGAGTAATCTTAAATTCGTCTAAATATATTTTGAGAGTTTTGTGGTTGAGATTGGTTTAATTTTTTTTTGAAAATCGACTGCTTAATGTAAATCACGCACAGGTCACAGGAGAATGACCATTTGTTGCTTTCGGTATGGTCTGTGTAGTTCAACGAAGAAAGTCAGTTTATTTCTGAACAGGAGGGGGCACTGTTTAAAAGGACAACGTTATTTTCAAAATAAAGTGCTTTTCTTAATACCTCTGAAGGTAATACCTTTGGAATGACTTGGAATTTTGTAGGCTTTTTGAATGATGAAAGCTATTGCTCTTATCTTCTCAACCCCTGTCCCCCTGCTCTATTTGTTTATTATTTTTTGATTGAACTGTGCTTGCTTTACTTCTCTTCTACAGGTTTTGCTGAAGCTGGTGTTCTTTACTTTTTGACTCCTTTCCTTCTTTTCTAGGAAGCAAGCTACATAATACCTTGTATCATATGAGGTTGCTTTTGTGTGTCATACCCAATTTGTTCTTTTCAATGTTTCCTTTTTTTTTTTTTGTCATGCCATTTCTTAAAATATGGCTGTGTGGTACTTAGTTTTATGCCTGTTTAAAAATTTATTTATTTTCTGCTGTAAGCAGGAGAAAAACAGTCTGGTGTATTTATGCTTGAAAGAGATGGAAGACATGATGATCTGTTATGCAGAAATATTTGTAGTTCAACAACAAAAAAATTAAGATATTTGGAATTGGTGTTTTTATTAACTTTGTATTACTGTAACAGATTATATTTTTCAGGATTTTTGGTCTCTAGCCACAGAGAGCCTTAACTCTGATTTTAAAACTGATTAGGCTACACTGAAGTGTTAATTGTGCTCGTTAGCAAAGAGTAGTTGTAAAAAGACAAAAAATAAGTGGAAAGAATGGCATTTTTTTTTTCACTTTTTGTGTGTCTTCTGAGTTTCATATGGTTCTAAATCTGGAATTGTACCTTATGATGAATGTACATAAAGTCCTTAAAATCCATAAATGAACATACTGCTTCAAAAATATGGAAGTCTTATGCATCTCTTGTCTGATTCTGATGAATCTGAGAAGCAAACTAGTTCTTCACTCTATCCATCTGCGTAACAGATAGTAACTCAAAATAATGTACTGATGATTTGTAGCTGTTCCTCATGAGATGTAATGTTATAACTTTCATACTCATCCTACTTTGTCTCCAGGTTTTTCATGACAGGGAAAAAAACAACAACCTCAGCATGTTTTGCTGGTCAAAGGATAGCCAAAGTGTTCTTAGTCCTCTAATTTGTAGACTTTCAGTGGTGAGATGTGGAATTGCCTTGGACTAGGTATAGTTTGTAGACTTCCTCTTACCAAATGATTCTGGCCTATAAAATCATAACTTGGATGGTCTAATTCTTGGTGCTCGCTCCTTCCCCTGATGCATGCCTGATGTTTTTGTCACTTCTAGATGGTTACAGGTCTGGATATGATTATCTGGGTTAAATTGGTAGACTACCTGCTAACATGATGATAGATCCTACATTAAAGAAAATAGAGTGTGTTTCATAACATGATATAAATTGGCAAAGTAACTTCTTAATGTTGTAAATTATTGCTTATGGAGATAGCATACCAGTAGGAAATGAAATTCTGCTCAGAAGCTGGCTCAAGCAATGTTTTAGTTGTAACTAAATAACAGCAACTGTAGAAATGGTTTTGATCAAAAGTTATTTTGATTATTCACTCACCTAAATTTACTAATAAGATTTTTTTTTTTTTTTGTAATTAAAAAAGCAAAATAACTTCATCAAATGATCCTAAAAGTAGGCAAAATGAGTGGAAAAAAAAAAGCACTGAGACAAAAAAAAAAAAGGTAAGCCAATGCAAGCATGAAGAGCAAAATGGAAATTTGGAGAATTAGCTAAGAATTTAAAGAACTGCAGCAGTCTTTTGATACTCAAAAAGCAGGAATAATTTGAGAGGATGAGATAAAGAAGCTGGGAACTGCAGAAAAAGAGGATCAGTGTCATGGTATTAGTCTTCAGTAAAAGAATGTTCAGAGAAATTTTCAACAGATCTATTGTTTTCTAAAAATAGAAGAAACTGCACTGTCAGACTGCCATGTCAAAAGAGGCATTTTCAGAACAAACTAGGTGTCTTGCTTCCAGTAGTTCTTGATGTGGTTTGAGAATGAAAAGGCAGGTCTGGAAAACTATGAACGTTATACCTCTCTTAAATAAACAGAAATATCAGATTTGCAATTTGTGAGGTATGAACTTACTGACAGCAATTGACAAAGCATTTGAAGGTGAAAAAATATGCAACATCTACCTGAGCCTGATTTGATAAAAAATAGAGCACTTAAAATCAAGCATGTCAAATATGTTAGTTTTTGCACTATACAGTTGGAAGATGGATTATAGACTTGATCTGTCAATTTTTTTGATAGCTTGAAGTTATCTGAGTGAGTTATTAAACTATTAAGCAGGATTTAGAGATAAAATAGTCTGTGATAATTTTTGAGGAGTTTTTGAGGCTTTTCAGAGACAAATCATTACTGGGATAATATAATTAGCAAGTATAATAGGGCAATAAACCTTGTGCAATATATTTCAACTGTAGTAAAGTTCTTGACACTCACAAAACACTTTCATAAATAAGCTAGGGAAATGCAATGTAAAACAAATAATAATAATGTTTTTGGAGCGACCAGAAACTATCTTAGATCTTGTACTATACAAGTGAAACCTATTAGTATCTCATATGTGATGTGGAAGGCAGTACCTCAGAACTGACATCGCTGGTTATTTTGTTTTGATAAAAATGATGATAGAATAAGGATGACCCTCAAATCCTCATGTGATTAAGAACTACAGGGTGCTTATTGTGGGCTTTGGAGTTAAGGGGCGGGAGGAGTCTAGAGCTGATTTACAGATATAAACCACCATTTTCTCTCTATAGCATTATAAATCTTCTTTAAAGGTGTTTCTGGGAGTGTGGCTAGCTCACAGATAAGTCATGTAGGTCTGGCCTCAAAAGCTCTGCTCAGTTTTTCCTCCCAAAACCAGGGATTTAAAACATTTTGAAGAGTCCCTGTGTCAGCAGAGCCCAATGGGCAGTTGTGTGATGTATTCCTGGTATAAAAGCTGCAATTTAATTGCCTGAGATCTGCATAAAGCTCAAAAGGTCCACAAAGCTGAAAGGGAGTACAAGTGTATTATACAGCATAATTAGAATTAGAAATGACCTTGACCAATTTGTCTACACAAATAATAGAGTAAGGGTAGAATTGAATGTTGGAGCAAGTCCAATGTTCTGTTCTTAATCAAAAATAACCAAGTCCTTTTTAAGATACTGTGGGTGAGAGAAGGGTGCTCAGATTTGGATGTAATAATAGTGAACATAAATCCATGATGTCATATTGTCATAGATGAAAGATTTGTGTTATACTGGATTATATTAAAGACAAGTATGACCTAAAAGACTGCTCCTGCCCTGCTCCATATTGGTGTGTTCTCAGTTGGAAGGCTAAGTCTGCTTCTTGGAGACATACTTAAAAAGTGATGTGAACAACTGAAGAGAGTGAGAGAAGAACTATGGATTAGAATCATTGTATAGGGAATGTAGCTCAAAACCCTCATTTTTTCTTAACTAAAAGCTGATCAGAAAGAGCTGTTGTGGCCATTTAACCCTTTCTTCCTAAAATGTTCTGTAAATTTCCACGTAGTAGTTTTAAAATGAAATCCTGATGGTACATGAAGGCATCAAGAAACAGTCCTTACATAATGTGTAGGAGCAGTCAATTTGTTGCTTGGTTTTCAAAGTGAGAGTGTTAAGAACAACAAAAAAATGGTAGGTAGTAGTTAAAATAATAAGAATTTGGATGTGACCATTGGAGAATTGGGTTGTCTGATTTTGAGAGATAAGTGATTTGGAATAGGAGAACAGCATATGATATAATAAATGATGCAGATCCACTATTATCTACTATTAAAGATGCCTTTCTGAAGCTGGGTAAATAAAGGTGGCATCTGGAGTTGGAAGACTGGATATTTAAAAATGGTACTGCATTGCGGAGAAATTTGTCTTATAGCACTCTTCAGAGTTTGCTGTCATACATCCTTGAGAGCAAGATCGTTGTAGAATTAAAAATTAAGGACACAAATAAACAGACAATGAGAACAGGCACAGTTATAACTAGATATTCACATCAGGATGTTTGGAACAAGCCAGGAAACTACTGACCTCTTTAAATTCCAGACTACATGGTGTCAATTTGTTGTACAGTTCAGGATTGATACGTGAAAGAAACTTAATCATGAAATTAAATGATGATCTGGTTTTGAGGAAGGTAGATGACAGTATTTCCTTGTAGATTTTAGATATGGTGAGAATCAAATACTTTGGTGCTTTTCTGCCCTGTTCTGATGTGCTCAGTTGTAATTCTCAGTATAAACTACATGTTCACTAAAATTAACAACTGGCTCCTTTTGCAGCTTCGTGGCATGCAGCAGAAACTATTAGAAGGGTACTATGTTTCTCACATGTAGTTATTCTGATATCTGAGGTGGTCACCTATACAATCAAATTTACTGATTAAGACTATATTTGTTCTGAATATGAATTTCTGCAAGATTTGAGGATAGAGCTTTAATTTATAAGGCACAATGATTAAATATTGTAGAGCCATAATCCCTCACTCTCTCACACACGCACAAAAACAACTCATAAAGAAGTTAAATAAGAAGTGATGCTTATATATATGTTTATAAACTGAGACTAGTTCTACCTATTCTGTGGGGGAGAAGGACAGTTTTTGAAGCTATCATTCCTTACTCCTTGTATTCACCAAATGAATAAAGTAGCCAAAACCTCCGGTGTGACAATTTTAACCTCTACTTGTATTATACCATGTTTGCAAGCAGAATTTCTCAATGTTTGGGTAAATCTTACTACAGAACTCTGCCTTTTCTACGTTATCTCATGAGTCCAAGATACCTGATTTCTTTCTAGACATCTAAAGAAATTTGTGTCTCATCCTGAAATATCTTTAGCTTTGTAGACATCATTTGAGTATCCAAATTGTCAATTTTTCCTTTTGGCTTATCCATCAAATGGAAAAAGTGTTTTTAACACTAAAAGGTAGAGAATTTTCTTGTGCAAGGAAGTTAGTTGGCAGAAATTCATATGTCTAAATTCAGATTTGATAATGCAAAAAAAAAAAAAAAAGGGGGGGGGGGGAACAAAACAAACACAAACCCCCAACCACAGAACAATTGTTCTTCTTTCAGTGAATGGAGAAGTAATTCTTGTTGTTCCTACGAACAAAGCAATCAATCACAATGGTGATACAGTGACAAATCAGTGGTAGTGTTACATAGTACGTAGTTCTGCAGATTTTTCTTTTTTAAAAAGTGAATTTTTGATGCCAGTCACAATGCATTTATGTAACCCAACAGTGTTGTTAAAAAAAAAAAAAAAGCTGGAATGTGCGGATATAGCTGCGTTGCTTTTGTGACCTGCCATCCTCAGTCATTTGTCATGGTGTAGCAGTACGTACTGATAATGGACTTTCATTACTTGTTTAGATCTAAAAGAAGATTTGTGTAAATGCAAAACGTCAGGAAAGAGTCTGTTAAGAGATGACCGTTGATTAAAGGAAGGTGGTACTATAGCAGAGGTTTTTGAAAATTGCCCCGAAGTTTCAGGGGCAATTCAGGGACTATCATGTTCTAAGGTTTTATGTCATTTTGACATTCTTAAATGTTAAGATAGCGTTGTGCCTCTGCTTTGCTGCCTCTTGCAGAAAGCTACCTGTGATGTTCCTAAACCTTCTTTTGCTTGTCACAAACTCTGTTCCAGAATTCTGCTGCCTCAGGGCTGGCACTCTGGCCATCATTTCTTCCCAAAGTAAAATACTTAATATATGCAATAGAAGCTGCAATCCTAACCACGTGAAACTTAGTTTGTGCAAATATGTTTATTTATAAAATAAAGCAAATATTGTTATTTGGTAGGAATGAAAACAGAAGACCTTCTAGCAGTTGACTGCTTTATTCAGAAATGAGTTATGGGAGCCAGTGGGAGCTTTTAAGTTCTTTTCCCAGCCATTAGTGTTAATTATTATCCTACTGATATACAGCTATGTGAGTGGGTCATTCTTACTGGTACTATATAGGGAACTTGATCTTGATTTCTGTTCCTTAAGAAGACCACCTAAATCTTCCCTACTGTCTGTTTTATATCACAGGTGATACATTCACAAACAGGTTGTAACCTCTTCTACTTTTCTGGACACAAATAAAAAACATTGTGTGAATGTGTTAGGCGCAGTAGTTTTTTCCATGTTGGGTTTAGTGTTGTATTTGGTGCTTTTTCTTAATATGGAGTTTTTTTTTTTTTTTTAATAAAAAAAAAAAAGTGGTAATCCTAATAACTCTGAGGAAGACTGGGAAACAGTGACCCCACTGTTAATCAAAGGCTTACAAATGGATGACAAACAATGGTATTACTTTGAATTGCTTTGTTGTTTAAAAAAAAAAAAAAAAAAAACCACCTTCTATTTTTTCTCTTTTAAGGTTCATTTGTTTTGGAAGTTTGATTAATAGGATTTGAATTCTTGGGACTGCTGGTTATAATATTGTAAAGTTGTTCAAAATCCTCACAATTTCTCTTTTGGTTTTGTTCATGTTGTGTCTGCTTAATCTAAGCACCTTAAACTTGTAAAGGCTTTCTGTATGCATTACCCCTGAACTGTTGGTTTGGGAGTTGTCATATAACTTTACCACTCAGTTGTATCATGCTCTGAAGATGAACCATATAAAAAATTTAAAACTATATCTACTTATTCAGGAAGTCTGTCAGCTGCAAACTGTTGGAAGCTGGGAGAGTACTCAAGAAAAATATTAGATAGGCTTATCCTGTTCATATTGGCATCTGTTTTTCTCCATTTCTGAGACAGAACATGTAGATAGCTGGGTCTTGAGTCTGATCTAGTACATTTGTTCTTATATTCCTGTGCTATCCTGTGCTTTTTGGACGGCAGCTGAACTTTCACACCCATCAGCACAGCTCAGACAGCATGAGGACAGATTCTCTGTGTTCCTGTCCCTCTGGAGCATTATTGATGGAACCAATATTGTTAACCAAAATACCAATTGCAGGACTAAAAAGTCCCCCTAGCAGCACCTTTAAAAACAATTTGTAGAACATGAGTTTCCAAAAGGTTGCAGAGTAATATGTGAACCACCCAGGCCTGACAGACATTGCAGAGGAATTTAGCTGGGTACCTCTTAATTGGAGGAAAAGCAAAATGGGCTTGACTTCTGGAGTCTCTTTGTAGTGGTGATGGCAACAATGCTTTGTAACCTACCTGTTACACACAAAAACTGTCCACTCCAGTCAGGGGTGATTGAAATATCAATATCCCAAAGGTGCATTTTAAGAGTATTTCAGAATAAAAGCAAACTTTAATGATGTCACCTTGTGCAAGACTAATATTAACCACATTAGCTGTTAGGATACAGGACCAAAGGATAATTTTCCTACTTAAATTGTTGTTGTTGGATTTATCTGTTTTTTTTTTTTTTTTTTTTTTTTTTTTTTTTTTTCCTCCTCTGGGTTCCCAATACAGTAATTTTGCAAAGAGCTAACAGACCCATTCAAAGTGGGGAGGCTTCTGTAACGTTCAGCTGGTTAACAAACTTCTTGGAACTGAATGTGAGGCTGTTTTCTATACAACAGGCTTCTGTCAGCACAGCTGTGCTGGTTAGGAATGTGCAGAGGTGTGAACATTGACCAGTTTAGCTGTTTTGGCAGAAGCCATTAGCAACTATGCTATTATATTGGCAAAAGTTTTTTTCTTTTACTGGTAAAAACTGATCTGCTCAGAATTGCATTTCTGTAAGTGGTTTTACATTCTAGGATAAAGCACAAATTGTCCTGGTAAGCTGTATTTGCATAAGCAGTGCTTTACATGGTGTACTGTTATCATTAGAATAATGAAGGGCTCTGGCATAGACACAGATCGAACTTCCAAAATATATCAGTAATACAAACTAATAAGAAAAGGTTGGAAGCTGAAAGGAGACATGTTGAAACAGTTTTCTGATAAACTGATGGGAGCTTACAGGCCCCCCACTCTGTTGGTGGGATTGGTATCCTTGTGTGATTCAGATCTGACGTGAAGGTAGGCTTAGCTGAGTGTCTCTAAGTCTTCGAGTTTGCATGCTTCTGTCACCAGCACACCAGCAGCAGCTAGGGTGCATGTATTTTTGCTGTAAGTGATTGAGCTAACCTTTTGCGCTTGCATTAAACATCTTAGCTGAAAAGCCAGGCTGTTTATTTCCGCTACTGTTTCTCCAATCACATGTAGCCTGAATGTCCAAAATATTGTGAGTTTAGAAAAATGGTTGAAACTAAGTGCAGTTCTAAAACACTCTTGTGTCCTGTTCCTTGTTCAGTATCAGAAATATATACAAAGTTTAATGAAAAAGTCATAATTCTTCCTTGCTTTAAAACTCAGTATTGACTTTCAGCTATAGAAGTAGTGGTTTTCTTATGACTTCATGCTCATTGCTTGTTCTTTCATCTAAATGTAAACACCCTAAAATTAGCAATATTTTGTATAAAATCTGAAACTTCAGGATTTTGGACTCTGTCCTAATGAAGAATACCAGAGAAGACAGCCTGTGAGTTGTAAGGTTTGACACTGGGTTAGTTTACAGTGAATGAAACCAGATTAGGCACTGAAATCCTGGGTATGAACAACATAGCAACGCAGTACAATTGTGGAGACACTTACTGATGGTTTAATGTTTATTTTTCAGTAGCTATTACACTTGGACTGATGCCTAGCTAAGTTAATAGAAATAAAGCTGGAAGATTTTAGGCAGCTTCAGAAGCAATGAAGTAGGCTTTTGTAAAGCTGTGCTTATTGTTCTTGAGTTGTAATATTCTAAAGAGAAGACCCAGGTAAAGATCACCAAGCATTTTTTGTTATTACTAAAAAGATCTCACATCTGGTTTCCAAGTAAGTTCATTTCAGGAGATAGTCATGTCTTGTAATCCTCTTTTCTTCTTTGTTGTTTTATTATTATTATTATTTTTGTACGATAGACTTACTGTATGATAGTTGAAGCATTTTTGTTTCTTTTACTATTTGAAATGTTGAGGCTTTGAGATTTCAGCAAAATCATGGATCAGTATGACTTACTAAGATGATGTAAAGTTCCCATGTCGTTGTTGTTGGACTTCACTGTATTTTCTGTGGGTATTATTAGATTGCTAGGAAGACTGTAAGTACCTGATGTTGACCTGAAAATGTTTCCTAGTATGCATATGGTCTTCATTACATCTGTTTTTAAAATACTGTGATAAAATAAATCCCTTTGCCAGTAGCTAAAAAAGAAAAAGAAAACAGTTTTGGGTGTAGAAGACACAAATTGTTGAAAAATAGCCTGTATTTTGTCATTTACAGAAACCGAAATGGTGGCAGTTTTTGGCACTTTTCCATGTGCTTGAACATTAAAAGCATTCTGTATCCCTGTGTTTATGTCAGAGTTGGCCAAAACCCACTGATCTGCAAGTTGTCTTGTACAGAAAACTTTATCATTAGAAGTTGCAGATTTTACTGCAATGTAAGGGTAATGAGAACAGGACTGTGTAAAACAGTCCTCCCATAAGTAAAAGTTCTTGTAAAGGAAAGAGAATAATCTGCTTGTGACACATAGGACAAGAAGTGATTGTTTAAATGTAAATAAAAATGACTCGTGTTAAGAAAAGCACCCTCATAGATAGAAGGCTTTCTTGCACTGGAGTAGAGTCATTATGGATACTGCAAAGTCAGAATACAGGTACATTGTGGTTGTGTGTTGCAGTGAACCATGACCATCTTTTCAAAAGGAGAATGGCTGGGATTGGGAAGAAAAAGTTTGTAACTTCTTCTGAGACAATACATCCTTCATAAGAATGCAGTGGAGCTACAATTACCAGATGCTTGCTTATACAAAGCCATATTCTTTGTATGGTAAGATGGGCTATCAGGTATCATGGAATCATAGAATGGTTTGGGTTGGAAGGTACCTTAAAGATCATCCAGTTCCAACCCTCCTGCCATGGATAGGGATGCCACCCACCAGACCAGGTTGCCCAAAGCCCCATCCAACCTGGCCTTGAACACTTTCAGGGATGGGGCATCCATAACTTCTCTGGGCAACCTGTTTCAGGGCCTCACCACCTTCATAGTGAAGAATTTATTCCTTATATTTAATCTAAACCTATCTGTTTTTAGTTTAAAATTATTATACTTTGTTCTGTCACAACACTCCCTGAGGAAGAGTCTCTCCCCAGCTTTCTTGTAGGCCCCCTTTAAATACTGCTATTATGTACCTGCTCAGATAATATGATGTACAATTGTCAGACTTCTATTTCTCTCAAATTAACTTCATTGCAGTTTTGAAAAACTTCACAATGTGATATATCAAGATGATTAGTGTTGTCTAATTAAAGTTGTTTGGACATTCTTTTTCTGGTGTCCTGTTTTATGTTGTATATCATTTATTCTGAATGTGTTTCTCATCAATGAGATATGAGTCAGAGAATTTCATTAGATGTTACCTGGGTTAAGAAAATCTTTACAATGGAAAAAAAAAATAGGTTGTGCAGTTTTCCCCTGCAGATACTTACTCTATGAAGGCAAATATTCTTTTCATATATGACTCTTCCTTAGAAGGCAACTGGAAAAATCTATTAGAAAAATATTCAAGTTAGGTAATAAATAATGAGTCGATGAATTAATCAGTTTATCTGTTTTAAGTAACCATATGCATTTTTTTGTTTGAGTGTTAAATTCCTGTAAATGATCAGTAACTATTGTATGTAATGATGCATAGTTTAATCAAGGAGTCTGCTATCATTAAAAATAGTAGAGCTTACTTCCATATGTATTTCCAAGGAAAGGCTCTTTCAAATTTTCTTTGTGTTCATGTAGGCTCTAATGTACATATATGTTACTGGATCCTTTTGCCTCCATCTGATCTTCCAGAGCAGTTCATTTAAACTTTAAGCTGGGATTTACACTTTCACTATGTTAAAAAAAAAAAAAAAAAAAGTTGTATGAGGACTTGTATGATGACTTCAAATTATATTCAGTTTATTGTTTGTGATGTCAGAAATCAGAGAGGGATGCTCATTCTTTGAACTAAGAGAAGATTGAGCTTATATTTATACAAGTAAAATGTACGTAAACCTAATGTAAAGCGATAATCAGACTCAAAAAACAGTGAAGTTATGTTGGAAGAAAAGCCTGGAATTTTAATTTTTAGAGATTTGCTTTGGAAAGTTTTGAGGAAATGTTTGGAAAAAAAATCATACTGATTTTGAGCTTGTTTGACTTGCTTTTCTAGCTTCAACTTGTAATGATCAATGTCCTGTGAGGAACTATATATTTGAACTGAGAGGGAGAGTTCATGGAGCACGCAAACCAACATGTATATTCAGAGATGGATGTAGTGAAGTACTCAGTCAAGGTCTGTTTCTTCCAGTAGATGTGGCTGCACAAAAGTATAAGCAGTCACACCAAGTGAAGGTCTCTTGAAACAACAACTACTTTAGAAAGAATGTTAGCTGATTCAGGTGAGAAATAATTGTGTAATTAAGTAGTTACTTTAAAATTCTTTCAGAATCATGGGATAATCATGTACTTATTACTGTGTACCTGTTGCTTTAATGTTGATAGCTCTCTGACACTGTACTGCTTGCCCACATCATTATAAATGTTCATGGAAAATGTACTCTGCAGCCACCCTCTAGTTTTATACATTTTTTCACTACAGAAACAGCAAGATTGTTTGTATCTGTTGAGCTGAAATATGACATCTTTCTTGAAACATCTTGAAAAAAATCTTTCCTTTGGCTTATTCCCAACGTTAGCCAGGGGTTTGTTCCAAACGTTCCTTCCCATACCTTGGTAGATATAACAAGGTAGAGGCAGGTGGGTGGGGTGAGGAGGACTTAAAGCAAAGCAGGTGGGACAACACAGAGATTCACCTTAGGACTTAGCTAGTTTCTGTGGAAGTGTTATGACCTGGATGAGTCTGAGGGGATGCTTGCACTGTACAGCTCGGAGTAGTTGACTTTACTATTTTAAAATTAGCTTTTACAATGTAAGTATTTGGAGTTGTAAGATCAACTGTATTTGTATTAAGCAGGGTGCAAGGAGTGAGTTGTTACATTTATGAGCATGTAGCTAGGACTATTTGTATTAACCCAAAACAATGGTGGGGAATTTAGGTTTGTCTGACTCTCCTTGTGAGGGGGAGTTTGAGTACTTAATCCAAGTGTCTTTTAAGAGCTTAAGCTTTTAACTGAAATTTTTGTTTCAGAAAATAGGCACTGAGTTTCACTTGATTGCTGAGGTCATGTAGAAAAGCACCTCTACATAGATTAGGAAGCCACTTCTGCCTTGAAATTCAGAGTATGACCGTTAAATTTCAGCTGACGTGGTTACAAAAATAAAAGCAATAAGAGCATCCTCTAGATGATTACAGTTTAGGTTATGGAGGCAACAACTGCTTTCTCTTGGCTCGTTTGGCATGTTGAAGGGCTAGAAAACACATCCCAGGAATTTGCAGACCTGATTACAAGCCTGTTGAAAATCAGACTTGCATTGTTTGAAACTGTCTGTGGCTGTGTCCCAGAAGCGTGGTTGGTGTTTTCAGAGGAGTTGGGTGAGGCTGGGTACCTGGATCACATGAAAATTGAATGGAGTTGAACAACTGGCAGAGGCTAATGTTTGTCCCCTTCTTGTCTTTCAGTAGCTAAATCCTAGCAGGAAGTTCTGAATTAGATTTAATCATTTTATCTTTGCCTTCCAATTTATAGCACGTGACATTGCTTAATACAGCACTAGAATGTTTAAATCTGCATGTGTAAAAGCAATAAAGTAATTGGTATACTGTACACATTCACAGTCATCAACGGGGAAATTAAATGTATTTATCAGTTTAAGATTTTTTACTTGCTGACTTGAGTTTATTTTTTACGCCTTTCATCTCTCCTGACAGTTTGCTCTGACTTCACCTTTTTCATATCAGCTCTGATATCCTGTAAGCTTGCCTGCCCAGGAAGTTGTACTTCCTTTCCTTCTGACCAACACATGGCAAGCATTTTCCAAGTTGTTACTCGTTCTGCAAACGTCTTTGGCAGCTCTGACATTGCAAAGTTTCATATAATGCGTCTGTTAGATTTTGGCTTTTCTCATTATAGGGAATTTCTTGTGTTCTTCTGCTTGTTTCATTAATCTTTATTAAGTAAAGATGTAAGCTGTCTTTAATTGAATGTTTTCTTTTGGCAATAGAACAAGTCAAAAGGTGTTTCTCATTAATTTGTTATTCAGCAGGGATAGCCATCTATCTGGATTGAATTTGTGACAATGTTTAGTTCCCATTTGTAGAAATGCCGATGTTGAACATATTTTTCTATGTTTTGCTCAGAATATCCTATACAGGCTGACTTTATAATGTCATTTGTCATGTGGGAATTGAGCTACAGGGAATTGGTCTGTGTTGACAGCATGTCTCCGTGTTGTTTTTTTCCTCTCCTTTTAGTACAATGTGTTTTATATTTTGTCTTATAAAGTTTTATCATGCTATCAAATCACGAAGAAGTGCAGAAATAATGGCTTTTGGTTTTCTCTAGCATATGATTCAAATATTTTGGACAAAGGTCATCATGAAAAATGCTGACCTTTCTTTTTATAAAACAGAGCAGCATATTTGGACTTTTCCTTAGCAGTTAATTGCTAGGCCATCATTAGCTTGAAGGCAAATGGTATTAAAGAAATGAGTGTGTTGCACTAGTGCTTTTTCTTCCCTTCCAGTTCCTCTGCTTTTAGTTATGCATTATTGTATTTTTTAAAATTTGTTTCTCTGTTGCTTTTTGGAAGGTGCACACTGTGTTTAAGTGACCAGTACCCTGGGAAAAAGTGTTAAAATTAATCAAATATGAATCAATTGTACAACAACATCAGAAATGAAGAAGTATTTTTGTTAACCATTGTAAAAATCCCAAATGAATCAAAGGTTACCTACATAAAAATATAGTTTTTTTTTTTTTTTTTTTAAAGGTGATTGTCATTTAAGTGATGATATTGTAACACATTGGTGTCTCTTTATCCCAGATGCTTGCATGCGGCTCCTAGTTGAACTGTTTTTATACACATGTTAGGAATTCTGTCATCATATCATCAGTAACTCCTAAGTAAGTAAATGGAGTGTCCAAATGCATGTTCAGAACACAACTTGGAATAGCATGAGATCTACAGACACATGGAAGTTCGTCTGGGACATAGTTGTTTATTTGGTTTGCCTGCTTTCTTAAAATTTATGAAGAATGCCTGCCATAATGTAGCTAAAAATCCCACTGTCATCTGGCAGAAATGAATTAAAGCTGTGTTGTAGCTGACATGGTATTATAAAGCTAAACCTGGGAAGATACATTAGTCTGTTTTTCTAACAGAGTTCTTTTTGGACACAGTTTTTGCTAGCATTTTTAAATTTAATGTGACATTTTTGAGCATCTGGCATTTGGCAGCTTTACTAATAATACTTTTGTGCAGTCTAACAGCTTTTACTGTTATTGCATTTTTCCTAATCTTCAGCCTGACCTTTTTCACTTCATAATATTTATTTCTGTCCCAGAACAGAATTATTTAGGGTGGATTCCAAAGCAGAGTGTGTCTCATGTGATGAATATATTCTAAAAAAATTGATTGTATTTAAGTGGATAAACTAGCACTCGTTTGTTTTGACATTGGAAAGTTTGGGAAAAAATAACCCCATAGGATGCCTGTAAATATTATCTTTTTTTCCTGTGTTATTTTTCAAAGCTTGAGAGCCATCACATGGCACTCGTACACTAGTCACAGAAATGATTACCTTCATAGTGTCAGAGGTGACTTCTGTTTCACACTAATTGGACCCATTTCATCAGAGCAGGAATGTTGCTCCAACTCTGAAGTAGCAGCTAACTTTTATTTCCCGATAAAGAGTGCCTTTATTTTATTAGTTCTCTCTGATCTGACTAGAAAAATCTGGGGAAAAGAAATAGTCTTTCCATTTGTCAGTAATTGTTGCAATGCATTAACAATGGTATGATTTAGTCAGATATCAGCAGTCTCACCTCTAGCTCTAACTGGATGGATGTATATCGCCAATATTTGTGGAAAACTTGCTGAGACTCACTTTACCAAATAAATCTGCAATCAATTGCAGTTAGTGCACTGCATAAAGTTACTGCTTCTCTAATGCCCTCAATGAGTGAAGCGAATCTTAATTTCTGCATAATTTAGTGTTTATTTTGATGTAATTATCTTCCAGTTTTGCTACATAAATAATTTTTAGGCATCTTGAGCTTTCTGTTGTTGCACTATATGGAAGATTTGATCTTCAACAACTGCAGGTGTTTTAGAACAGCTGTGAGCTGCATTATTATTCCATCTTAGTTGCTTTTTCATCTCATGCACTAGTTCATGCAACATTAATTTTAATATATCCCCAAATTTGGTGTGTGTGCCTCAGTGAGGGGAAGATAGTGGAAAAAAGATGTATCCTTTATGTCATATTAAGTGTGTCTCATTTTGAATATTCATACAATGTATGTTATGATGCTGCATACTAAAAAGAAATGAGTGGCAATCCTAAGGATATTAGGATATTCTCTCTGTAACATTTCAACTGCAAGTTTGTCTTCAGCCACATGGGAAGTTCTGAAAAACTGTGGATGCGAAATATATCCTCTAAGGCCACTTTTCCACTCTTGACTTATGTATCACAAGGGATACAGGATTGCCTGTGCAAGGCTATGGCATTTGCTTTGTAAATACTTTCCATAATGGCCTTTGTTTCCTTTAAGCTGACAGACACAAGGTAGCCAGCACAACTTGTTCTTTCATACTTGTCTCACATCCTGTTCATTTTAAGGTACTCTTTCGTGTGCAGAAGATAGACTTGGCTGAAGGCTCAACACAGCTCTAGGAAGATGTACATGCAAGTGATTTTGCTGAATAAACACATGGTCCTTTTGTGGACATTAGCAGTTTGCGCTCTGGTGGTTTCAAATGCTTGCTATACAGGTATACACTTTGAAGATGGCAATTCTTAGGAAGTGCTTAGAGATCCGTCTGGGGGTTACTGTGTCCTGTGATCAGTTCAGCTGATTGAAAGTTTGTGCACTCCTTCAAGCTTTATGTATTTGTATTTCTATTTTTTCTAAAACATCTGCACTGCATTGTTCCATTGACCTGTGTAGTTTACTCAAATAATAATGTTCAGCCTTTTTTTTTCTTTTTTTTTGGGGGGAGGGGGAAATGATGAGATCTTTCATTTTCAGAAATAGATATTTTGCAGTTAGATGGCTTCCTTTTATTCCAGGCATTTCTGGGCCAAGCTATCTACAATGACAATAGATTTTTGTCCCCACGGTATTGTTGTCATCTTAGACTTTAAATTAAAACCAGAATAATATATTTTTTCCTTTTAAATTTATTATGACCTTTGAAAACCAATCAGACACACCTTTGCAACCTGTGATTTTAACCAGAAAGACATCAAATAATCTTTTGTGTCTCGAAACCAGGCTGTTGTCATGTGTGGAGAAGAACTTAAAATCTACATTTCTAAAATACCACTAGAAAAATGTGTGAAATATGCCTGTCACCTTTCCTGAATTTAGTGTTTAAGGGATGGGTGTTTGTCATTACCAGAAGAGCATTGCAAAAATTTAGTTTTTCTGTCTACATACTAAATGTTTAATTATCAGATGTTCTCTGTTTATGAAAACATTTTTTGTGAGCAGATGTGTTGAGATGTCTTTTCTTTGTTAATAATTGAGGTTAGTGCATAATTTCTCACTTCAGTATGCTTTTCGCTATTCAATTAAAGTTGTTTTGAGTATATTTTTTATTGAGCAAGATTTTGTTTTTGAAGTGGGCCTACACATATTTAAATGATTTTAATGCTACAGTTCATCTCAATGAGATAATGGTATATGCTTAGTGCTATTCAGAGCATTTTGGGGTGGGTTAAATATTTTATTTGCAAATCCTGTTATGCTTGCAAATCAGCACACTGTTACTTTTTGTAAACTTGAGTGTGTAGGTATAAAAGGAAAGGCCACTAGTTGCTCTTTAGGATCTTCCAGTTAGGCAGTGCCAGAGAAACAATTTTTAATGAGTGAGTAAACTGGCAATTTTTTCTTCCCTCTTTCGATTAGTGAAGTTAATAATATATAGATTTGACCATAAGAAAAGTGTGAATCCTTTCTTCTGAAATATTTGTTTTGAGGCTACATCGATGAAGTCTGTGTTGGCTGTTGTATCCCGATATCGTTTGTAATACTGAGTGCAGAAACTGAGTTCCTTCTCAGCCTTGAACAACTGGATCTGATGTCTCCCAGGAAAAAAAAAGTCCTAGCAGGAAATTAGGATATTCTGTGGTACAATGGGGGGAATTGGTGTGTTTGTTGGATATTGTTTTTCTTTGTATTATTTACTAAATACTGGGGTAGTAAAACACTTTAACCGCAGTTGGAAATGATTATTCTCTTGCACTGTATGTTAGGAGTCGTGTATGAATTTTGTACATAACAACATTGGTCCAAATGTAGGAATTGAAGAAGGTTCTCCCAGTACATTGTGACTTTTACTTTTGTGCTGTTATCAATAAAGCCAATCTTGACTGTCACATCTACTAAACAGGCTCCTAGAAGATTATTCTGGGAGAATGAGCAATTTTTATCTTGCCAGTGCATGATGATATATTTTTATTTTAATACTGTTCTCACAGCTGAGAGTGATATAGAAACATTGCATTAAAAGTGCCAGCCAAACTAGAATTCTTGTCTGTAACATATAGCTCCTAACAGTTTGCTCCTGTAATTAGGGTATTTCTGCTAGAGATTTCTGAAAAGAGAAAAGAAAGCATGAGAGTAGCTTTTGAATTTGTTACCTCTTTAAGGAGGAGAAACTTAAATCTGCGACTTCTAAAGGCTCTGAGAATTTCTGTTAGTTTAAATAGTAGGAATCAAACATTTTTGATTCCCTGTTGACTTCTGCCCTCTGTGCTGATGTTCACTAGTTCATAAAAGGAAGAGCAAAAAGAAACCAGCCATGGAGCTTTGACCACTGTGTCATTGCATTGTACAGGCACAGTGCATTTACAGTCTCCAATTTCAGTCTAGAATTATTAGATTGAGAGGCGGTAATACCTGGAAGGGAGACAGAACTGATATCTGGATTTGGTAACTTCTTCAGCTGGATCTCCCTGATGTGGGAAGATCTTCTCAATGAAGATTTTTCGATAGCTGTTGAAAGAACATAATGAAGTAAAGAGGAGATAGGAAATCTATCCAGAATTAGGATCAAACTCCTCATCTAGCATATGATTAAAACAGCCACTTACTCTTAAAAATGTGCAGGAGTAAGTAGAATGCAGTAACATTCATTGGTTATACAGTCTGGGCAACTTGTGAACAGAAGCTGATGAGAAATATTAATTGGTTCCATTTCTTTTCATTCTAAAATAATAAGTGTTGTCCTTGTCCTTGATTGAATTTCTATTTGCTCTTTGTCTGTTTTAGGTTATGGTCAGACTGGTCCAATGGTTCAGAGAGGTGGATATGACTCAATTGCAGCTGCTGTTTCTGGTCTCATGCATATCACAGGGCATGAGGTACAGTGCTCAACTTTCAAATTTAATAGAATCTTTGACATACCCTATAGTGACTAGTGTATGGAGTAAGCTAGTCTATGCTAACATACGTTATGCATGCCTTCCACAATCCAACAACCTTTCTTACTTCTTCTGTGAATTAACTTACTTCTGTGAATCTGATAAAATGATAGTACTTGTGCCCTTGAGGTATCTCATGCCACGCCCACAAAACCAATGGCAAGGCCTGAGAAGCAGAAAGTGGAAGAAAAACGATGTCCTAAATTTTTGGTGAATGAGTTATCAATAACTTAGGGTAATCTCTTAAGCAACTTGCAGACACTTCAAGAGCTATAAGAGACACACTGTTGACTGCAGGATAATGGAACCATACCTGTATAGGAAGCCCCACCTGCGCTTTGATATAGTGAATACACGAGCCCCTTAAAACAGGGAATTGTGAAGCCACACAGATAACTCTGGCAAAGTATCTTTTCAGTCATCCTGCCTGAAAATACCCAGAGACATGTCATTAGTGGCTCTGGAAAAGCTTTATGTGCTGCTATTCCCACTGATATCCAAGATCTTTGTTAGCTGCAGCAGTGCAGGAAACATTACAGAGGTAACTTAGTATCTGGATTCCAGGAATACATAGAATGCGTGTCTTTACCTCAGAGAAAAATGCTGGTGAAATAGCCATTTACTTAAGCCATTTTGAATCACCTACAGATGCAGAGAATGTGGTCTCCAAATGTTATTTCTTAAGTAAGGTAGTACTACAAGTCTGTTCTCTGTGTCATAAATACTAGATAGTCCTCTGTGCTCCTGATAGTCTGGAATCAGTAGTGCAGATCTTTGTAGTATGACACTTGCATGTGCTAAATAAACAAGGAGCTCATCAAGATTCTGTACTTAGTGTAAGATATTCATATTTATTGGGTGGGTTGTTGAAAGCTGACCACAGATGATCTAGACATTACTGTAGGACTGATATTCCGCCAGTACATTTGTTTTCTCCTCAGAACAATAGCAAAACAGAAGAATGCTGTGCTCCAGACAATTATTGTTACCAGTCATCTTTCTGAGGTGGAGCATTATTTGACTGAGGAAGCTGAAATATCTCATGCCTAGTGTCTTAAGACCACACGTTGCTTCTATGTTAATGCTAGATACTCATAGAGTGTTCCATCTCAAAACACAAGAAAATATAGTTGAATGTGCTCCTCACAGATACTTCCCTTCAGATGTGTAAGGCATATATATATTAACCAATGATTGAGCACAGTAATTCTAGAGTTCAGTGCTTCTAATACAATGCCAGAAACTTCATGCCCACTTCAAAATGTACTGAACAAGGTTAGGTGGAAATATAAATTGTTAGAATTGGCAAATGTTATTAGTACCAGCTAAATAAAAGGGTATGGAGAGTGTGTTAAAAATGTTGAGGGGGAAAAACAAACAAAACACAGGACTCTTGTAAGGTTTTTAAATATGTAAATGACAGAAAATATAAGTGTTATGAGAGCAGTATTCCTCCATGGCATTCATGAAGATGGTTTTAATTAAAAGGTTGTGTTAAGACCTACACCGGGAATCCAGATGTTTGCATCACCTCACCGGGACTTGAGGCAATGTAATTAAGAGTCATTTAATCATTGTTAGTAACAGTTTCATCTATTCACTGGGAGCTTTTAACAATTCATTCAAACTTAGGCATTCTCTTGCATGATTAAAATAAACATGCTAAAAATTGCTTCTTATTTTTCTTCATTTGAGATTGGTCATATATTTTATCAGTTTCTAAAAATCATTTTCTGATTTATAGATGGGCAGTTTTGTTTCAAGTACTTGAATAGTCAACAGCTCCAAGGATTCAAGCGTGTCTTTTGTTGCAGTGAAAATTGCCTAACATGTTTTTAAAATCACACTGTATGCTTGCTTAAAATTTTACTGTTTAAAGTGTTATTTTAAAGTAAAATTCCCATGTTCTATATTTATACATGTGCCTGATTTTGTTGGAATTTAAACACTGCCAGCTCTGAAAAGGGAAGAAAAACCTTATTTCAGTCAGCATGTAGAGAAATGGCCAAAGAAGAAAAAAGAATTTTGCTCACTTCTGTGATTTTTCCTCTATTAAAACTTGTTTGTTGACTAGATAATGTGAATTTGTATACTGAAAATAACATAATGATCTGAAGCCCAGTAAACTAGATTTATTTTTTTTTTTCCTTACAGTAAATTGAAAATGTTAGTCTTGTGAACTGGTGAAAAAAAGAAATAGAAGTTAGAACAGATGATGTTTTTGTATTGCCTTGTGGTGTAGTTATTCATAATCAGCACAATAACATCAGTATAACGGTGCTCTGTGGAAACTTTCCTTTTGTAAACAAGCTGTTCAGTCTGCTTACAGGACAGTCTTAGAGGTCTTAGCTGCAGTGGACAAACTATGAGGTTGAGCAGCAGAAACAAAACATCTGCATACATCACCGAGGGGCTTAGTTTTAACGTGTATTAATACATATTTAGAGCTCCTCATGAAGCATTTTAATAATAGGATACTAAAAGTTATGTTCTATATCTGACATTTTAAAAATGGATAGAATTTATAGCAACATGAATTTTAGTTTAGAGACATTCCATATTGTGAGTTTGACTTTATTCCAGCCATCTGGCTGCTGATTTAATGTCTAAGAAAGCAGTTTACTGTTGCAGATCATTTAACTTTCTTGGGTACTGAGTCGCCATGCCTCCAGTGAGTAAACTCTAAATAGTATTCCGTGAAATTCGTATATTACCAACACAGGGGTTTGAGTAAAACTTCTGTGACAAAATTGATGGTTTGTAACATTCTTTTTACTGCAATACTTTATATAATACTATTTGTGAGGCATTAAAGAGATCACAATGGAAGAAACTAAGAGAAAGTTTCTGACTAAAATGAGTATTTTTTCAGTTACCTTTTTGTTAAGGATATAGCAAAGGAAGAAAAAATATAATATGAAAGTGGAACGTACCAAAAATACACAACAGTATCACATTTGGCACACAGTATAAAACTCTTGAATACAAGATTATGTGCTTTTTTACATGATTTTCAAAATCTGAGAGGAGATTCTCTCATAAAGAAAATTTGTGTCTTACCTTTTTTACTTCTTTGCTAAGAAATAGCTGTTACTGAAATAATGCTGACTATTTTTGAAAGATTTCCCAGTAAACTGCTGAATCTTGAAATCAAACTGTCTTTTGCAATATTACAATTAAAGGCACAAACTTTGTGCTAATGATGTAGCTGATCATGCTAGTGAACACTTGTGCTAGTGTTTTTGTTGATCATACTAAACCAAGCACATTCAGTGTAGAGTAGAATTGCTATCTTTAAACTGTATTTTCATGTGTAGATAGGGGGACTTGCATAGAGTTCAAGCTGTTGTAGCTTGTTCAAGCTAATGTACTTGACTACCTCTGTATTAGAAATGTTATGACACCTGTAAAATCTAAAATTCTAGTATGTATGAAAATTTACAAGCAACTGAGTGGAATCTGTTTTGTGTAAATCTGTACCACAAATGTATTTTGAAATGAAAGTTGATGCTGCAGGCCAGATTTTTTTTTTTTTTTTTTTTAAACATAAATTAAAATATGCTAAAAGGACTGAGTTTACACTAATGACACTTTTATTGTCCTGGAAGACATAATTTATAGATACTTTATTGGCTAAACACCACATTCAAGTTTTGAATTTGATGAACAGAAAGTTTGTACTTTAACATATTCAGATATATTACTGTCAGATGAATATTCCTTTGAAAATTTCAATGACTCATTAGGGCAATAACTTGTACATAATTAAATGAAAAACAATTTGGATGCAAGTTCTGTTTAGATCTCTAAGTGGATCATTACAGAGAATGTTAGATATCTTTATGGTGGTGCAGCCTATTTAGTAAGCATTCTTTCTTGCTGAAGAAGCATTTTTGTTTTACTGAGCATAGAACAACAAGGCATGATTGGGATCTACAGTACCAGAGGGGCCATTCTTCAACTTAAAAACAAACAAACTGCAAGAAAAGAGTATTCATTGTATAGAGATATGAGCTGTTTAAAAAATATAGCCATTGCTGGTTCATATTAGCTTTAGCAGTTATTTCCCATCTGTAAAGACTACTGGACTTAGAATACTTTTATTAAGCATGTCATTTCAAAGCAATTTCCATTTCTAAAGGATCATTTTTGTATTGCTGATGTAAATTTGGGAAGAGACATATGATTTATGTCAAATAACAAAAAAAAAAAAAAGCCATGTGTTGTTGCTATCACAGGGACAGATTGTGTTGACAAATCGTAAGGAATTTAGCAAACAGCAAAAGTTGAGAATAAAAGTGTAAACTGGTGGTAACATTGAGCAATAGCAAAGCACAGTGTCAGAAGAAATGGTCTGCTTTATTGGAATGGATGGTCTGTTCAAATGAGCAAAGGACACATCCTAGGGCTGACCCTAACTGGAATTCAACACAGCCTATGAGCCACGGCCTAAATCACTTTCTCCCTGACCAGAGGCTACATTTTGTTCTTCTACTAGAACAGTAATGTCACTTTAGGGTAGGGAGAAAGAACTTTGCTTTAAAATCATTTGTTTGAAGAAAAGATATTGTATAGACCTTTATTTTGCTTGGGGAACTTAGTATAGTGTTAGCTACTGTGGGGTACTGTCAGAAACTCCACCTTTGAGAGGTTTTTCCAACAAAGGTTTATCTGTATATATGGAGCTTCACCTAAAGCAGCTTAACATCCCTTGTTCAACAGGACAGAGATCTTAAAAAAAATAAATTAATCTATTTCATAGTAGTAAGAGCATGCATCCTGTCACAAAAAAAGGCACAGGGTGGACATTAAAAGCTGATTAAGTTGAAAAATGGCTGCTACTCAATTAAATTGCTAGACATAACAAAGAGGAAGGGAAATTGTTCAGGCTGAGTTATAGAGTTTAGAGGGTTAGAATGAAGTTAAAGCCAATGTTTAAAATAATATAGCAGTACAGAGCTAATAGTTTGATTTCTTGATTAAGGGGAAATTGTGAAAATATTTTTATAAATAAAAGTTAACTTTTTACAGAGGCAAAGGCAGCATTAGCCTTAAAAGTTTAGATACTTGAGGAAGGAAGCACTGGAATCAAGGACTGAGAAGACAAATTCAAATGCAGCAGTCTATTAAAATAGCTGTGTTTTTTATATCTTCAAAGTGCAATTTTCTCTGTTAAGGTTGAAGTCAATTGCACTTTAAAAAATATTGGAAATTCTTTTCAAACTAAGGAGACTGAGAAGAGCAAAGAACTATAGTTCTGCCCTGCAAGGAGTTATGTACCTGGGCCAATGTACTGTGGAAATCCTTTAGACCTCTGGCTTTCATTCTGTCATCTCTTTACAGTATCTCTTTCCTTTTTGTATTCATGAGTGGAAGCATTAGGGAAAAAAGTAGCATAAAAATCATTTGTAGTTTGCAGGCTTTACAGCATCTTCAAGTATGGATTTGTGTGGATGCTGCAAGAGTATCTTTTTTCAGAGGTAATTTTTGTTTCATTTCACTCAAAGATATTCAACCTCTTGCTGCTTGCAATGCAGATCCATGTAAACACTTTTAAAGACAAGTCTTATTTAGAATGTACTATAAACAAAGTAATATTTTGCCTTTTCTTGATTGTTTTTGTTTGTTTCTTTTGGTTTCAATTGGGTTGTTTTCTTTTTTTTTTTTCTTTAGGAGGGTGAGCCAGTTAGAGTAGGAGTTGCCATGACAGATCTTGCTACTGGGTTGTATACATGTGGAGCAATTATGGCTGGTTTGCTTCAGAGGTATAAGACGGGGAAAGGACTACACATTGACTGTAATCTCATGTCATCTCAGGTAGGAGTTTTTTTTTTTTTTTTAAAAAAAAACTTTTAGTTGTGTAGATATTTGAACCTAAAACCCACCTTTTTACCATGAATTAAAGTAAATGAGTAGGTACAATTTTTGACAACAATAATAATGGTTTCATTGATAGTTTCTATATTCTACTGCTCTGACAGTGGCTATTTTATATGACATGCTTATAATTACTACAGCAATGTATGGTTTTCACTTTTTACAAAGGACCTCCGTGTTCTTTGAAAACATAGGTTAATCAATGCTTATGATCTCCAAGAGACAATAAGTAACTGTTGTAGTAGCAAGTTGGAGATAGACAAGCATAAATGGTGAAACCAAGTGTTGGGAAGGGGGCCTTGGCACTTGGCAGTATAACTACTGGAGCAATCAAATGTCTTGAACAAAATTGCCCAAAGTTGTCAAATAATCAAGTGTCACCAATCACCAAAGTATCATAGAACCATAGAATGTTTTTTTGTTTAAGGGACCTTAAAGATGACCTAGTTCCAAATCCCCTGCCATGGGCACGGACACCTTCTTCTAGACCAGGTTGCTCAAAGCCCCATCCCACCTGGCCTTGAACACTTCCATGGGGCATCCACAACTGCCCATTTGTTCTCTGCCCAGCCTGTATCTGTGCTTGGGATTGCCATGATCCATGTACAGGTTAAGTAATCTAATCTGGGAGATCTGCCTTCTATTTTTGGGAATTCAAGAATAATGTAAGTGTGAAAATGCAGCGTTTTTTATAGGTGCATTTAAGAGAAATCTCATCAAATTTGTAAAGACAAAGATGTTTTGATCATGACAGCTATACAGCTAATAATGAAAACTTTTAAGTTGCATTTGAACATTTAAGCACCATTGGTATAATGATTTATACTTCACGAAAATAAAGTGATGTTGCTACAAGGTGTACGTGATGAAATTATATGTTGACTTGCTAATGTAAATACCTTCTGGTAGAAGCAGGGAACATGATTATGTAGGAATTTTGGTGTATATTTTAAAATATATGTCAAGACTGTATGTGCTACTTATCAAAGCTATAATAATGCTCTATTATTTTCTTCTTTATTCAAATGTATATTTGTTTATAATGCTCTTAATTTCTTTAAATCATAATACCTGTAAGTATGGTTGGGAGATGGTACAGTGCCTATTGCACAACCTGCTCTCAGTTAGCCCTGTTATGACCAAGAGGTTGGACCAGATGACGTCCAGAGGTCCTTTTCAATTTATATCATTATATGATAATAAATGAGACTTTGAAGGCTTCACTCATTTTAATATATACTGAAATGAGATCTGGAAAGGAGGGGAAATGCTTGCTTAAATTAACATAGACTTTTAAATTTGTTTCAGAAAATTTTGTAAGGACTGAGCCCTTTATCAAACTGATCTGTATTTGTAAATGTTGTGTCTGGATTTGCAAAGCGTAGTAAGCAGTGTAGAAAAATATTTTAAATATATATTTAACTCTTATTAATTCTGTTTTTATATGGTGTAAGATTTTCATAGTGTTTTATATTACTGCATTTTTTCTTAATATTCTCACTTCTAATTTTATTAAAGGACTTCCAGTAGCTTTCTGAGTCATTTTGTTATTTCTTGATTCTTTGTTCCACTGCTTTTTGTCTTTTAATGGATTCTTCTGAATTTCCTGTATTTAGTGGAGTCCGTCAAGGGTTGGTACTGGGACCAGTGTTGTTTAATATATTCATCGATAACTTGGATGAGGAATGGAGTGTGCTGTCAGCAAGTTTGCTGATGACACTAAACTGGGAGGAGTGGCTGACAGGCCAGAAGGCTGTGCTGCCATCCGGCGGGACCTTCACAGGTTGGAGAAGTGGACAGGGAGAAACATAATGAAATATAATGAGGACAAGTATAGAGTCCTGCATCTGGACAAGATCAACCCCAGACATCAGTATAAACTGGGGACTGCCCTGCTGGAAAGCAGTGAAGGAGAGAGGGACATGGAGGTCCTGATAGACAGCCAGATGACCATGAGCCAGCACTGTGCCCTTGTGGCCAAGAAGGCCAGTGGCATAGAATCATAGAATCATAGAATATCCTGAGTTGGAAGGGACCCTTAAGGATCGTCAAGCCCAACTCTTGACACCGCACAGGTCTACCCAGAAGTTCAGACCATGTGACTAAGTGCACAGTCCAATCTCTTCTTAAACTCAGTCAGGCTCGGTGCAGTGACCACTTCCCTGGGGAGTCTGTTCCAGTGTGCAACCACTCTCTCAGTGAAGAACCCCCTCCTGATGTCAAGCCTAAACTTCCCCTGCCTCAGCTTAACCCCGTTCCCGTGGGTCCTGTCGCTGGTGTTAATGGAGAAAAGGTCTCGTGCCTCTCGACACCCCCTTACGAGGAAGTTGTAGACTGAATACATCCTGGGGTGTATTAGAAAGCAGTGTGGTTAGTAGGTTTAGAGAGGTTCTCCTCCCCCTTTACTCTGCCCTAGTGAGACCACATCTAGAATATTGCATCCAGTTCTGGGCCTTTCAGTTCAAGAAGGACAGGGAACTGCTCAACAGAGTCCAGTGCAGAGCCAAAAGGATGATTAAGGGGGTAGAGCATCTCCCTTATGAAGAAAGGCTGAGGGAGCTGGGTCTCTTTAGCTTGAAGGGGAGACTGAGGGGTGACCTTATTAACATTTATAAATATGTAAAGGTGTCAGGAGGACGAAGGCAGGCTCTTCTTGGTGACGCCCAGTGATAGGACAAGGGGCAATGGGTATAAGCTGGAACATGGGAATCTCCACTTAAATATGACACAAAACTTTTACAGTGAGGGTGGCAGAACACTGGAACAGGCTGCCCAGCAGGGTTGTAGAGCCTCCTTCAAAACCTTCCTGGACGCGTTCCTGTGTGACATGATTTATGTGTTCCTGTTCCAGCAGGAGGATTGAACTAGATGATCTTTCAAGGTCTCTTCCAATCCCTAATATTCTGTGATTCTGTGATATTTTATCAAATGCTGAAAGTTGTAAGAGTTAAAGCTAGGTGTTGGTGTAATTCACATTTCACCTTCCTTTGTCAGCACAGTTGTCTTTAGGATCTTTTCCATTGGTTAAGACAACTTTAGCCATGCAAAAAAGTATTCTATCTTTGTGAAATTTACATCTCTGTTCACATCATCATTTAGAGCCATTCATTGACATACCCAAGAAGGGGAATGAGCACTTGGATGAATGTTGGTGAACAAAGCATGATCTGTGGTGTTTGACTTCGTATGTGCACAGCTGAAAAAACAAAATGGTGAAGGGGATTTTTTTTTTTGTATTTTTGCTTTTATATATATTATCTCATTTTATACTTGTTATGAAGTTATTTATATAAAACTGATTAAAGAGTAATTCCATGCATGGGCACTCTAATTCCAAAATAAATATTTTTATTTACCTCAAACTTGAGTAAATTAAAATTAAGTAAGTTGATATTTTGGAGTAGAATGTGTATGAGTTGTTATTCAGAAAACAGTTATTTTGTTTGAAACAACCCTACTACCTCAGTACAAATTAACTCTGGGGTGTTGGTCCAAGACTGTAATGAGAACATTTAAGTAATTGGAAAAAATATTTTTGGATGAGATGATGGGGTAAAAAAACCCAACACCAAAATGTGTTTAATCCCATTAAAAATATGTTAAAATAATTGAAGAAAAAATATAACTGACAGTTGAGTCTCTCTGAGAACATCTAGTAGTCCTGTTTTGTCTGCCTGTCCTTCCTTCCTTCCTTCCTTCCTTCCTTTCTTCCCAAAACTGTTGTTTACTTGTAAGTCTTTAAAGGTCAATGTCATCAAAGATGAGAAAAGAACAAAATTTAAATAGTTTTGAAAAAAAAATTGCTCTTAGTACTTCTTGTGGTAATGTTTTACAGGGAAGTTAGACAATTACTATGGTACAATCAGGTTTTTGAAAGATCCATGCTTTTAGAGCGATTATGTTTTTAGCAAGCTGAGATATCTAAAGCTAGCTCTTTATGTGATGAATGTTTAAAAAGAATGTCTTTGAAATCTCTTATGGGTGCTGTCAAAACAATAAGGAACCTGAAGTTGTAGACTTAAAATTCTGGTTGTTGTTGATTGTGGATCTAGATGTCAAATAAATGCATCACAATAACTTTTCCTTCAGTGAGGGTTTCAATGGAGTGTAGTTATTTTTTAATGAGGAAAAAAAAAATCATTTTTTTTTTTTCCTGTGTGTTAAACAAAAGTGCTGCTGAAATGTCTTTATATTGTTATGACAGCAGGGACCTATAAGAAACTTTTGGCTTCTGACAGCATTTCATGCACTGATCTGTTATGCTTATACCTTTTATACATCCCTTCACCTGAACTGGGAATTCTGAAACAAGACCATAAATATAAAAGTAATTAGTATTTTTTTATATAATTTCTCTTACTCTCTCTCTGTAGTACCTTCAGTGAGCAGTATTGTGGCCTTCCAGTGCTTAAGGAAGGATATGAACTCTGTATCAAGCAATGTTGTGATAGGACAAAAGGCTTTAAACTAAAAGAGGGTAGGTTTAGATTAGATATAAGGAACAAAATTTTTCACTATGAGTGTGGTGAGACACTGGAAGAGACTGTCCAGAGAAGATGTGGATGCCCGATCTCTGGAAGAGGTCAAGGCCAGGCTTTGGGCAACGTGGTCTAGAGGAAGGTGTCCCTGCCCATGGCAGGGGGGTTTGGAATTACATGATTTTTAAGGTCCCTTACAACCTAAACCATTGTATGATTCTATGAAAATAAAACAACAACAACAACAAAAAGAAAACCCAGGGATTATATCACATAAATGCTAGGAAATTCCTGAAAAAGAATTGGTACATTTTGTAGCAAGAAACCTTACATGTACATGCCCATCTGTATCTGTGCTATTACTTTTCTGCATGCCTCATAGAAATGCAAGAGGCTTCCTTTTTTGTATAGGGGGATGCTTTTAATGTTATTACTTGCACAAATATGCTAATGACAGAGAGCACAGAACTTAATTTATCCATCAATGAAACTTTTTAAAGAAATCTCCCTCTGACTGGCAAGTTTGTTTATTATTTGACTGGTCTATGTAGAACAAGTATCTGATAAGTGAAATAATGTTCTCTAAAAATGTTATTTATAGAATATCTTAAAATATATCTTGCTTTCAAAGTCTTTATATCAAGCATTTTTGCACAATATAGCAGTTTATTACTATCAAAGAAGACTTCTTTCTACACAGCAAAACAGAATTCTAGGATTTTACCAACAAGAGAGTTACAGTGACCACTAGAATGTGGTCTTGCAGTGAGCACAAACTTTCTATATCTATAATCTATAAACTTTTAACCCATGTCATACAATTCCTTTGAAATTTTTGAAATCAGATGATTTACAGTTCTCAGCTCCAGACCTTTCAGCGTCAGCATCTAAATAGTGTCCTTTAGATGATACTAGTAAATAAGAAGGAAGTGGGTTTTGGATTTGGTTCCAATTATGCAATTGTGCCTTTTCTTCTGTTGTGGCTTAAAAAAAAAATCTCTTGGAAGTTTTAATATCCTTCCTGTATTTAATTACAACCAGGCTCCAACAAATAGTGTAATAAGTTGGTTTCTCTTGGATTGAAAATCTGCAAGAAGTATTTTACATTTAACATTTCTACAATTTTGGAGTGTAATTTTTTCCAGATTCCACAGACAGGATAATGCAATTAATATTGTTTGTATTAAATAATTGGTCATCAGACATTTCTCTGCTTCTTATTATTATGTTTTAATTTGTATTTGTCTTAGGAAACTCTTCATCTTCTCCAAATTTTAAAGTGACACTGTAAAAACCTAGCAATTTGTCATAAATTAGTTTTCAGATCCTATCTCTATGCTTTAGTACAGCATTTAGTTTACTGAGAAAATGGTGAGGTTTAGATACTATTAGTTTTTGTATTTGAATTCATTTTCCCCAAAAAGTATGTGTTGAAGGCATATCTGTTTAAGGTACTTTGAGTGCTCTCTATTCAGAGCTTTCATGACATGTTTTTTACAAATTATTAAATATAGGTGAAACTAGTAGTGATTGCACGCTGCCCATAGGTCATATATGGCATAATGGGATTCCTTGGCGGTAAGTTGTGTGAGAAATACCAATCCTGGGACTTGGGTGCTATTCAGGTTATTGTGGTGGTAGCTTGTTGCTTCTCTGCTTGATAAGTTACGAGTTCACTGAATACAGAACGTAAATGTGCTTTTCCAGAGGCCTGGTGATTTCAGAAGCCAGCTAGCAGGACTCTTGCATGGTTGTCATATGTTGTCTATGCTTTGAATGAATTTTTTGCAAGCTTATAAAACATCCTCTTTGCAAAATATATTCTGTCATTTTATAAAAGTGTGTATGCACTGTATGGAGATGTGTTGTCTTTTTCATGACATAGCTCTGATATAGAAAGATAATAAAATCAAAATTAAAACAAGTGTTTCTTTACATATATACAGTGCCTCAGACTCTATTCTTCAAAATTTCAGTTGAGGCACCTCAGTATAACTGAGAACAGAAGTTATCCCTCAGGGTTTTAAGTGGCCAGAATTTTATTGAAGTAGACCAGAAGACCACACTAACATGACAGTAACTCAATTTAATATTGGCCTCTGTGGAATGTGTGTTGTGATTTCTAATGATTAGTTAGTCGTTGGTAGATCATACTCCAATTGCATCTTGGAATAAGTGGCTTTCTTTTTGCTGTAAACAGAGTACTTAGCCAGATTGCAAGGGAAATTTCTTCTTCATCTGCTACTTGACAGTGAAGTCTGTGCCTTTTCGTCTTTGCTACTATTGTTTCTTGTGCTAATGAAACTAAGCCTTAATGTGTTGCAGCTTCATTTTTTTTTTTTTTTCCTCTGGAGCTACCTCTGTCATCAATTAGAGAAAGACTAAAAAGGAGTTAGGAAAAAATATGCTCACTTAATACTCAGAAAAAGCCAGTTATCTGGAGTGGGAAAGGGAGAGAGTTTGAAGACAGAGGAAGATATTTCTTTTAATGAATTTATTATTTAGATGACCTTTTAATATGAGTGCAATTTTGGAAATGGAATCAAGATGTTTATTGTAGTTCATTACCAACAGATCATATTTTGGGATCATGCTAAATATTAGGAGAAAAGGAATAACCTGAGTAGTTCAAAAGAAATGGCAATGATATAAGCAACCTGTAGTAGAATAAGCGTTCAAGGCTAGATTGGATGGGGCTTTGGGCAACCTGGTCTAGTGCAGGGTGTCCCTGCACATGGCTGGGGAGATGGAATTAAATGAGATTTAAGGTCCCTTCTAACTCAAACCATTCTATGATTCTACACTTTTGGTTATGCTGAAGGAATGGTAACTGATGTTTGAGCAGTGCTTAATGTGCTTAAATCTCAGTGCTTAAATCTCAGATAGCTCTGACCAACTTTTTTATTTTAAAGATGAAGTAGAGGATGATGCTGGAACAAATTTGGACTAATGACTTTTTTTTGGTCTAATGGATTTTGGCTGCCGTGACTGTATTTCGCTTTGTACTATTCTGTACAGTGTTGTTTCTAGCTCATCAGTTAAATTGTAAACCCTTCAGTGTAGTGACATGCTTAGAACAGAGGTTATGATTCATTATTTTCATATTATGTTATAGTGAAAGCTATACAAAAAGGAGCCTAGACTCTGGTTTAGGACTTAAAAAAAAAAAAAAAAAAAAAAAAAAGAAAAATTCTACCTAAAAGTCTGAGTTTAGCTATTGGTAAAAATACTTTGCCTTCTTTGGAATGAATATTTTTAGTACTAGATTTCTGTGATGAAAATTATGTGAAATTATTTTGTAACTTCATTGAAGCTTACTCTGTAATATCTCTCTCTTTTCTTTCTTTCTTTCTTTTTGGTACTAATTAAATAATTTTTTAAACCTGTTAAGGAAAAATGTATTTTTTCAGAGAAGCATGTACAAACTTGTTGTCACTATTCAAAATGTCATGAAGAAATGCCATTTTTTGACTCCAGACACATTGGTAATACTTACCTCATTTATTTCTCAAATCTAATAGGACTTTGGACCATGTTTCTTTTTGAGTTCTATGTGGCTTAACAGCTACATAGACAAACAGGGGTTTCTGGTGCAGACAGCATTACAGTGCTTAAAAAAGCAAGGTGGACAAATGAATGGACGGTGTTTGTTATATTTCTGTGCCTTTGCATCATCAATCTCATGCATTGCAATATGTGCTATTTCTAATATTTCATTCAATTGCATGTCTGTTTCTTGTGTCATCCCTGTAATGCATTAGCATAGAAGTACTTAATGGGCAGCATCCAAAGATCTTTTAGTATTACAGCTAATGCCAGTGTTGTTATGCTGAGGTAATACAATACCTGACTTTTTCTGCTACCCATCTCCCCCTATTTCTGTGTACTTTGTGTGCCGGAGGATATTGTTATTGCAGTTTATGCAAGAGCAGTTGAAAGCAAAGTTTTTTCCCCCCCCAAAATTATTTTGTCAGGATTTCTTGAAAACCTTCTGTTAAAATTAAACAATGTTTTGCTTTTTGATGGATTTTATCTTCCATATCTATACAAAGAAAATGATGTACTTCATACAAAGCAAGGAGTCTTCTGGACATAACTGACTTCTGTGTAGAAATTCTCATGTATGTTTTCTCCTTAAGCTATATAATCTATTTTCCTATTAAAAATGGCTATTTCATATTAAAGGAGAATAAGTTATGGACTGGCTTCAACATCTCAATGTGTTAAAATGACCATTGTTTTTGTAGAGAGACAATAATCGACAGAGCAGATAATGTCTCTCTCAGAGACAGGAAAACTCACTTTTTTACTTTATTTTATTTATTTATTTTGTGTGTGTGTGTGTGTTTAAGTGTTAGTGCTGATAAATATGGAGACAAAAAGATGAGTGCTGTAAATGGTTAGGTATACGCATACTTTCATTGTAAATGGCACTGTTTCTAATCTAAGATCAAAAGTGAGAAATGCCTTAGTACAACTTATTTTGAGTGTTGGCAGCTTTACACGGAAAAGCATCCTTCTTACTGATTCAATAAAACAACAGAATCCTTCACAAAAGTGTATGTGGCATCCAAACTGGAGCCTCTAGATACTACCCTGTAACAAATAATATGAAAAACTACTATAGTTATTTTGATGCCTGTTCTCATAGGTAATTAACTTTTACATGAACAAAGTCTGTTTGTCTGGGTTTTATTTGCACATTTTGCTTTTTTAATTCTCAATTATCAAATTTAGCTACTTCTTTTAAGTGCATGTTATTCTGTATTTTGCAAGTTCTTTGCATGAATAGAAGCCACTTCAAGTATTTGATCCGTGCTATTTTCTAAACAATCAATCAAATACAAAGAGGCACCCACAGAATGAAAGCCTAAATAATTTAAGTTGTAATTCAACTTTTATTTATGCCTTTAATAAAGGCATAGGTTCCTAGTGGTTAAGGCTACAATTAAGGAATATTATAAGAAAATACATTAGAATATTTAAGAATCTATATTAAATGTAGCAGAAGAAACTTTTAAGAAGTTACATTTTTGATGGGCTTGGTAAAGCTGTGTAAAAATGTAGAGGGTAACGTGCAATATATATTATTTCTTCACAGAAGTTAGAGAGTTGAGGAAATGATAGCAGAAGTGTCATTGTTAAGGCTGTCCAATATGTCTGTTATCAGAGTCTGGTTTTAGTTGCTTATAATTTCACTGAAGTTTTAACTATTTTGGCTGAATTTTCCATGTCATGGAATTGCCAAAAGATGATTTGTTTTCAAAGTTCTTAAAGTGATTCATCTGTTTCCAGGAACAAGTTATGGGAAAATACTTTGATTGGCACTTTTTTTTTTTTTTTTCATTCTCCTGAGAAACTCAGTGCCTTCATTCTTTGGAGTGGAAACTTGAAATTTGGCAGATGATTCACCCTAGTTTCAAGGAAGTCTTTTGAAAGGAACACAGGATGGCAGAAGGTGCAATGTGCACAACATATGGTATTCATAAAGGCTAATAGAGACTCTCTAGGAGATTCAATGGAGCATTTGGACTGTGTATTCCCTGAGAAGTTAAAAGTAAATAAATACCTAATATTTAAATGAGCTGTAAGTTTAATAGAGAAGGTAGTATATGAACAAGTGGTTAAGGGTTGTACATCATAGAATCATAAAGGTTGGAAAAGATCTTCAAGATCATCTAGTCCAACCATCCCCCCACCACCAATGTCACCCACTAAACCATGTCCTTAAGCACCGGGTCCAGCTTTTCCTTAAATACCCCCAGGGACTGTGACTCCACCACCTTCCTTAGTGACCTGTTCCAATGCCTGACCACTCTTTCTGAGAAGTGTCTCCTAATTTCCAACCTGAACCTCCCCTGGCACAACTTGAGGCCATTCCCTCTGGTTCTACCATTAGTTATCTGTGAGAAGAGGCTGGCCCCCAGCTCCCCACAACTCTCTTTCAGGTAGTAATATGTGTAGCACAATCTTGCACAGAGTGTATAGAGTAACTATTTCTGAACTTTGGAATTCTTGTGTGTTTTGTTGTTGTTTATTTGTTTGCTTGTTTTTAACTTCATTTTTAAGTGGTTGAAGTAGTATGTTTATTTACCTTTTCAGTAAAAGCTTATTAATATGTTGTTTCCATTAAGAAAATGTAACTGATTATTCCTTCAAAAATGTTGGTTTCTTCAACTCATGTACAATAATTTTTATTATTTTTTTTTCATTCCAGTACTGTCTAATAGATTTTATGGTCAAGATTTTTATTTCTGATACTTCATCTAAAATTCTTCTTGTAAGACATTTTTCTTGAAGTGGTGAGTAAGGAGACAGGAGTCCATTTGGCATTTACTTTCTCTTGAAACTGTGTACTGAACAATATTTGTTTTTGAAATTTCAAGTGCTACATCTGTTAGTTGCATCAAGTCTTTACTGTTGTCAATATTAACTGAATCTTAATGAAGAGATGTTCTCTCCACTGGATGTTAAAGCCATTAGAAGCACAGAATTTAATTCTGCCCCTCTTTAAGCTCTAAATAGATAATTAAAAAAATAATTCATAGATTAGATTTGTTGATGTGAATTTTAGTGAACTCAGTTAGCAGTTTTCTGCAATGGAAATGCCTCTCTTTTGTGAAGATGCTTTAGTGTCTCTATATAGCCTAAACTTTTTTTTCTTTTTCTTTTACTAAACAAATGTAGTTTTCAGGCATTGTATTTACACCATTGCAGACTGAAACTTAAGTCTGATTTGCTTTTTTTAGTTTCCTTCCCCTCTGAGAATTCATGCCTTACATAGGGTCTTCAAATCCTTTGCCTTTGTTTATCTCCTTGCATGTATTTTTATTGTTATTTTTATTAGTAGTTTATTAAGCATCTCCTAACACACATTTTCTGTGACTGTGATTTTCTGTGTGCTGTCATTTGAAAAAGGAGTATTCTGTCAAGTGGATATCTTTAATCAGTGAGTCTTAAAAGCTGCATGTGATTACTGGTACAGACATGGATACCTGCTTAAGTGTCTGGCTGGGAGGCTCTAAAACAGGACCTACTACGAGGTCTGTTCTAAATTTGTAGCTATTTGTCAAAAAGAACTTGATTTCCACTTTAGACAATTTTATTTGTGTCTGGGATTATACTATGTGCTTCAATGCCAGGAGTTTTAATTTGTGAAGAGAGAACCCCTGATCACATCATGGAGGTTCACATTGAAAGAAATCAGTGTCACTGGGAAGTAAACCCTTCTCAGCCAGAGCACGGTGCTCCTGACAAAACCACAGAGATTTTCTGGAGAGGATGGAGATTCTTTAACAGTAAGCCTTGGCCTATGTGATTATGGTCTTGATTTTTGAGGTTGCTTTTGCAGATCTCTTCAAAGTCATTCATGGAATTTGCTGCTCTGTAAAACACAGGTTGAAAGGAGCCGAAGTGCTATTGAAAGGGAGCAGGATTATGGGACAACAGTTTTGAATTAATATTCAGAAGAAGGTCAGACCTGCTGCCTTATGTGGATGTAGGGATATCACTGATGAATTTGTAAGATCTTGTTCTTTTTTGGGCAGTGATTTTGTGTACTTGGGAGTGGGGATGTCTGCCTGGCTTATGAGTGTATGGCACTTGAGTGCTGTTTTTAAGTTTCTGCTGAGCTCTAAACTCCACGCTAGAAGGGAGTCCCTTATCTGCCTGGATAAAAGCCAATGTTCATTGACAGCTCTTGGGAATGTTGTGGCCCTGAGCCCCTGTGGAAGGTTGTTGGCCTTTGCACAATATAAGTCACTGTTGTCACTTTTTTTTTTTTTAGGACATTTTTTTCCTACACATCTATAAATTAATATTTTGGTTACTAGTTCCCTAGAGTATTATAAAACAAGTTGTCTGTGCTGCTGTAAAACACCTGTCTGTTGAAGTTCCTGAAGGCCTACCTGCCTTTTCTAAGGAAAAATAAATAGAGAATGAAGAAAATTATAAATCAACTTGGTAAGAGTTAAAGCCTTGTTAAGACACATAGCAACAAAATGGACACAAAATTGGAGAAGGAAGAAAGTAAAGAATCTAATTAAAATGTTATTTTTCTTTCTTTTTTTCCAGTTACCTGTCATTTTTTGTTGTTCGTGTATGCTTGTTGAGCTTGTACGTAAATAAATGATAGATTGACTCAGTGAAGTCATTGTAATAAATTGTTTGATGTGCTATGTTGAAAAAAAAAATCTTTTGAAATTCTGTCTCTTTGTCTGCTCACCTTGTGGCTTTTAGTATCTTGTTTCCCATCTGTCCGTTTCTGTCATAAGCTGAGCATAACTTTTGAGACTTTAATGTAGGTCTCTTTTTGTTCTGGTTTAGGTAAGTATGTAACAAATGTGTGATTTAGCCACCAACAGTAATATCAGAAAGGAATGTTAAGGTGTGTGTTCCCTTTATTGCTGTGAAATAGAGAAATGTTTATCTGTAGATACTTGATAATGCATATTTACAGTACGTAATCTGTTTCTGAAAGCAAATGAATACAGAGGTGTCTGTATTGTTGTATTACATCTGCTTTAATGTTACAAATCCAAAGGTTACTTTTATGAATCTCTTATTAGTTAAAAGAGAAAATAAATGGGTCTGTAAAGTTTCATGAAAGCAGTTTTAAATAAAGGTTTAAAAATACTTAACTGAGAATGTAATACAAATGTACCCAGTCTTCATTTTGAGAGATTGGTTGTATTGAAGATACTCTTAGTGCAGGAAGTATCTCTAGCAATGTAGTCTTCACTGAGTCTTTTAGTACTGAGGAATTTGAATAAATATTTTTGTTAATAACACTTTTTCTGGGGGTTTTAATATCTGTAGAAACGTTCATTAGGGATGTGTTTTAATGCTTATAATTCAGCAGTTTGATTAATAGCCATAAGGTATAGGTAAATAAATTATATTTTCTTTTTTAAGGACATAGTGTAAAGATTTTGTGGTGCCTTCTCAGTGAGAGGTAAAGCTCTGGGGAGAACAAGGAGAATGAACTGAGGCAGGAAAAGAGGGAAAGGGAAAAGCAAGGGAAAGGGAAAAGTTCGGGGACTGCCTGTAACAATTTCATGGGACAGCAGAAATAGAAGCAAGTCTTCTAAGTCTGCTGAATTCATTAGATGGTTATTACTAAGGAGCAAATGCCACAAAGTTTGCTCAACTGAGTATATTTATTCATAAAACACAAAACGCTAAAATACATACTTTGATGTGGTCAATTTGTGGTTTATTTGTATAATAATGATGATAATAAAAATAATACTTCCTTTTGGCTGGCTGATTTGGCTATAAACAAGGTACACAACTCAAAATTCAAAAGGAACTGAAAGCCTTTTTCCTTCATGACTTATTGAAAAAAATATAAATAAAACAACTTCAGCAGGATACACATACATGAAAGCAAAAGATCAGTATATTGCTGCCTGTTGCTACTGAAACAAGCCTTTGAACAAGCTGTAGTGGTGCAATTCCAGTGTTTAGCAAGTGTTATGTTTTAAATCCTTTTTCCAAATCTTTTTTTTCCAACCGCATGAAGTTCAATAAGAGCAAGTGCCGGGTCCTGCACCTGGGACGGGGAAACCCTGGCTGCACGTACAGACTGGGCGATGAGATGCTGGAGAGCAGCCTAGAAGAGAGGGATCTGGGGGTCGTGGTAGACAGCAAGTTGAATATGAGCCAGCAGTGTGCCCTGGCAGCCAGGAGGGCCAACCGTGTCCTGGGGTGCATCAAGCACGGCATCGCTAGTAGGTCGAGGGAGGTGATTGTCCCACTCTACTCTGCGCTGGTGCGGCCTCACCTCGAGTACTGTGTGCAGTTCTGGGCACCACAGTATAAAAAGGACATGAAACTGTTGGAGAGTGTCCAGAGGAGGGCTACGAAGATGGTGAAAGGCCTGGAGGGGAAGACGTACGAGGAACGGCTGAGGGCACTGGGCCTGTTCAGCCTGGAGAAGAGGAGGCTGAGGGGAGACCTCATCGCAGTCTACAACTTCCTCGTAAGGGGGTGTCGAGAGGCAGGAGACCTTTTCTCCATTAACACCAGCGACAGGACCCGCGGGAACGGGGTTAAGCTGAGGCAGGGGAAGTTTAGGCTTGACATCAGGAGGGGGTTCTTCACTGAGAGAGTGGTTGCACACTGGAACAGGCTCCCCAGGGAAGTGGTCACTGCACCGAGCCTGACTGAGTTTAAGAAGCGATTGGACTGTGCACTTAGTCACATGGTCTGAACTTCTGGGTAGACCTGTGCGGTGTCAAGAGTTGGACTTGATGATCCTTAAGGGTCCCTTCCAACTCAGGATATTCTATGATTCTATGATTCTATGATTTTTTCCCATCGTATAGGGTACAGGTGCTTTGGAGAAATGTTTACAAGTAGTTTTCTGCCATTAAAAGAATTATATTCATCTCAAGCAATATGCAATACTGTTAAAATATTTTTATACTTAAAGATCGCATTTTTTTTTTGTTTGTGAAAAATCTATTTCTACAGCATAGACTACAGACAAATAAATAAATAAATGGAATGAGATCTTGGCTTGGTTGTATTCAATATCAGTATAGTAGGATTTCTGTTTCGCTGGGTTTTAATTCACTTCATACTTCTTAGAGTTAAGATTAACCTAGCATTTCCTTTCTGAAATGTGAAAAGCTGAATACAAATGTTGCATAGGATGTTCTTATGTCTTTAAAAGTCCAAGCTCATTGTAGTGGATGCCTCTCACGCATCAGTGAGACTTGTAACACAGCAGCTACAGTACAGTGCTACACACAAACAATACAGAACAATATCTAGCAATGTATATGGTAAGAATTTCATCATCATTGCATAGCCGTTTGCTATTTTAGAAAAACCTCACTAGGAGGTGTGACCCCACATTGAAAAATGACAGGAATGATAAGACTAGGATATCTGTAATTAATAAATAATACACTTTTGTGACTCATCAAACTCTGTAGTGTTTCATTTTGTGCTACTGAGGAAAGTTGTAAACCAGAAGGAAAAGTCCTTTCTATATATTTTGCAGATCCATTTCCTTAATTGCTGAGATTTTCCAGTGGATCTCCTACATAGGCACACACTAGGCATTGTTTAACATTTTAGCTGAATGAAGTGACACTGGGATATAATAATCTGCAACTAAAACCCAACTCCAAAATGTTTTCCAGCAGTTCTCAGAATTATGGTATTGTATTTGTAGTTAGCATATGGATGTAGTTTTTCAGCAACAGTTAAATTCTCATTCGCTGTATATTTTCTTAGGTTTTCTGCTAAATACTTGCTTTAAATGTAAAAGTGATGTGCTCATGTTGCCTTTTCAGGGTATATGAAGAAAGGAAGTGAAAACATTTTTTTTCCCTAGAAATTCTTATATAATTCACGTATTACTGGTGAACTCTGAATTCATTACTATGTATTTATATGTACATTAGCCTAATTAATAGCTACAGAACATCGTAAACACTTTGATCATTGTAAGAAATTTCTTCCATTTAGGGGAGATATTTGAAGAAAATAATGTTTTTGGAAAAAAAATATTATCATATGGCCTACTATTTAAGCCAACAGTTGCACTTACTGTCACAACTAGTTAACAGTGTGAAGCAAATGCATTGTCTGTTGAATTAATGAGAACTTTTGAATTACTAATAGCAATGCTTTAACGTGTTGCTTGGCTTTAGATACATAGTCACCCACTGTTCTATCAGAGAAATAATGACAAATCTGCCACTGATCATAATGGAACCACTGTTTTTCATGCATTACTGCATCATAAATTTTCACATTTTTCATAAGATGCATTTGTGCTTATATATATATATGTATATATATATTTACCCCTGAAATTATAGTTACTAAATTTAGCATGCCATATTTTTCAGAAAATTAATCTTTTTTTTTTTTTTTCTGTCAAATTAAAAACCTGATGAATCTCTCCTTATCTTCTAATGGCAGATGATTTTTTGAGACGTACCTCTTAATATTGCAGAACATGTGGGAGCTGAAGATTTCTGAAATACTTTCTGTAGCTTGGACATGTAGGATGAGAATAGGAGAGAACAGAAACAATCTTCTGAGAAAGTCTTATGACCGTGAATCAGGAAATGTGAGTTCTAGCTCACAAATCAGTGGTGCTTCCTTTCCTTTCAGAATCTGGACAGGACACTGATATTTTCTTTGTTTTGTTGCCCATTCTGCAAAATGCTTAGGGTAATACTGCCTTATCTCTTAAGGCAGTGTAATGCTAGATTTGTCCAGCATTACTAGTGTTATAGGATACTCATTGTTTTACTATTAGAATTGTACTTAACCCAACCATTTCCATGATACGTATACTTGTTTAATATAAAAAAATCGGGCTATATATAATATATAGTATATAAAAATGTTTTTGCAACATAAGATATTTTACCTTATGTATATAAACAACATACAAATATACAGAATTCACAAAGATGTTGTCAATGAAGTTTGAGCTTTCCTGAATACTTCACTTTTTTTCCATTTATAGGTTGCATGTCTTACTCATGTAGCAGCTAATTATCTTAATTGCAAAATTGAAGGAAAACGCTGGGGTACAGCACATGGGAGTATTGTTCCATATCAGGTAAGCCAAAACCATTGGTTTATTCTACTTTTAGAATTCATGATTTTGTGTATTATAAGATTGAGAACTGACTGACTTTTCCCATGACCTGCTGTATTCTGTAATGTATCTGTGTCTAGGTAGGACAAGGTTCTGTTGTTCATTGTAGTTTCTGCATTTTGCATATTTCTGCGTCAGCAGTAGATTAGTAACAGAACACTGACATAGATCAAAGGTGTTCACTGAAATTGGATGACTTTAAAGCTAGCACAATGACTAGATCATTTTTTACTTGACGGAGAAAGCTTTTTTTTTCTTTCACTTCAAGGGTTACCTGACTTCCATACCAGCCACAAATTGAAACCTTTTGCCTCTGAATCTTACTGTTTTTACCTTGTGAGTCTACAAGAACAAGCTAAGTGTCCATCAAAATCTGGGAGTTCTTATTTATTTGCCATTGTCCATTGAGTTTGCTGCAAATCACTGGTGCTCAGTGAGACAACAGGTTAAAAAAGGAATTAACCAGACCTCAGATCTCTCCAATGGAATTCATAGCCTGCTACATCTAATGAAGGGTTGAAATCACTTAAAATAACATGATCTTCATCATATAAACAAGCACATGAAAAAAATTCAGTGCAGGCTTTATCTTCTGGCTAGTGTATGGGAAATTCTTCAAGTAAACAAAGACTTTTTTTTTCTTTCCTAGATGATCATTCTGTTATCTTGATGGAGGTCATATTAACTTAAGGAGATTTGGACATATTTAATCTATTCTTTGTTTCATTTTTGGTACTTCTCATCAAGTACTTGTGTTTGCATCTAGCTAGGAAGAGTCTGGATTTTTTCATTTCTGGATGGAGTCCTTTCAATCCTAATAGGGACAGTTCCCAGCAATTGTCTGGGACAACTAGCATCTAAATACCACTCAGTTGCTTTACAGTCTCCCTTCTTGTTAGAGAATGGGAGGAAATCCATATATATTTACTTCCAAGTGCTGGAGGTGGTGATTATCATCCTTTTATTAAAGGATTTTCTACTTGTGGCTGTATAATATAATATACAGAACATTATTCCTGGCTAAAATTACAGCAGATCTCCTCAGGTCTACAATAAACATCAATTGTTTTTGTAAAAGCTTTGTATATTGGAGCTAGGGGACTTCTTTTTTTTTTTTTTTTTTTTCCTTCTTTTTTATTTTATTTATTTTAAGTACATGCTTTTACATAGTCAACCATCAATTTCTGGACTAGCTAGAATAGATTGCAAGTTGTCTCTGAGACTGATGGGGAGATGTTGCAGCTGTTTCTGCAAGGATGAATTTGGTCCTGCAGTATTCTCATCTCAGGTGTAGAGCAGCACAGCCAGAGCCGCTCTAGTCAGCAGCGCAATATGGTCATATTTTGTAGGACCAACACTGTAGAGCTCTGTAGTGCAACGTGACCCAGCCTATCCAGGCATCTGCTACACAAGTAGTTGCATTTGACTGTGTTTCTGCAATGTGACCTTTTGGTGCAACCCTTTTTGAACTTTGTTATGTTGAAAGTACAAAACAGATCTGAAGTGTCTTTAGTTTCTATAAGCAAAACGAAAAATCTGACTAAATAAAACATTTTATCTTCACCCTATTGCATTTGGATGAATAAATGAAGCTTGCATTCTTTTAGCACCTTTTTGCTTTTGTTTTCCCACAGTCAAAATGAAAAGAAAAGCATACACATTAGTATCCTTTGTCTTTTTTTCGTAGACAGCTCTCCAGATATACAAAATTAGTTGAGATTTTTTTTTTCTGGTTTAATCAACATTAATCAAGATGTAAATAATTTTTTTTGTAATAATCCTATCTAAACTATGGTTTCTGTGTTTCTGTAGGCTGTTTATGCAGTAGGTATTATAAATATTACCTCGATATTATAAACAGTCTTAATCTCAAATTTCTTGTTCAAAAAACAGTGATTAGGATGGGTTTATAGTGGGTGGAGCTTTGTGTGTGTTTTTGTGTAACATCTGTTAACTTTCTGTCAGCTAACATGGTTATGATTTTGACAGCAACCATAAAGTGTATTTGTTTTCTAGAGTTTTTCTCACTTTACTAGCATAAGCTATAATTAGAGTGCAAAGCTCTTCAGAAGCTTGAATTAGCTTGCATTATTGCAACTGTATTGCTTTTATAGCTGTTTCCATAGTTCATGTGCAATATAGTTAAGAATAGAACTCCGAAACCTGAGTTTCACCCCATTATAGTTACTAAATATACACTTTCACTTAATAAAGTAGTATGTGACTATCATAATGCTATTTTTTAATGAAAAATGTTTGTTTCAAGGTATTTTGTGCAATTAAAATATAATTTGTTGAAATAATCAAAATTACATTTCCTAAAATTGAACTTTGCTACCACATGCTTGTTCTAAGTTATAGCTAACTGTTGTTCTTTTCTTCTTAAGGCCCCTTGCTGTATTTTGAGCTTCCACCTTGGTGGAATTTTGAAGTGATAGAGAGTAATCATGGGAGATCGTTTTATAGACATAAAAATGACAAAATCTGTATGATTTATGATGTCTACATCAAAAGAAGCATGACCAGCAGGTCAAAGGAGGTGATTTCTCCCCCTCTGCTCTCCTCCTGTGAGACCCTAACTGCAGCATTGTGTTCAGCTCTGGGGCCCCCAAATTAAGAAGGACAAAGACCTGTTGGAACAAGTCCAGAGGAGGGCCACAAGTATGTTCAGAGGGCTGGAGCACCTCTCCTGTGAAGACGGGCTGAGGAAGTTGGGCTTGTTCAGCCTGGAGAAGAGAAGGCCCCAGGGAGGCCTTCGAATGGCCTTCAAACACCTAAAGAAGGCCTACAGGAAAGATGGGAATGGACTCCTTGTCAGGGGGTGTAGTGAAGTGATAGGAAAAAGAATAATGGTTTAAAACTAAAAGCGAGGAGATTTAGATTAGCTATTAGGAAGAACTTCTTCACTGTGAGGGTGGTGAGGCACTGGAACAGGTTGCCCAGGGAAGCTGTGGATGCCCCATCCCTGGAAATGTTTAAGGCCAGGCTGGATGGGGCTTTGAGTAACTTGGTCTAGCAGGAGGTGTCCCTGCCCATGGCAGGGGGGTTAGAACTGAATGATCGTTAAGATCCCTTCCAACCCAAATCATTCTATGATTGTGATTTTTTTTTTTGTGAAAGAAGTCTGATCAGAAACTGATAAAAAATTAATAAAAATTACAAGTTGAAAGCATCTTAAATATGTACATAATTAGTACTTTATTTTTCTTTTAGTTGCTGTGGTAAGTGTTCTAGTGCTCTGTTTAATGCAGTCAGTATTATATACTGAAAACTATTTTCATTTTTTTTTTTTTCATTGGGCTTCAATTTCTTAATTTTGGCCAGAATATCTTATTTGCAAATGGCTATGTTTTCAGCTAGATTTTCTTTCCCCAAACTACCAAGGTATGTAGCCCCTTTGAAAACCTATTTCTAGTCCAAATTACAAGACCATTAACAAGTGATGTAAAGTGCTGCACAAGGACTTTCATACCCTTGTAAGTTTTTTCTCATTTTCTGATAGTGTGTACCTTTGTGACATAACCATCTGAAATGTGTGAGTTTTCAGTTCTGTTTGCTCATCACCTTCTCTGACAATGAAGAATTTCAACTTCTTTTCAGTGCATGATTTTTTTCATTGCACCTGTAAAGCTGTTGGTATATAATAGTTTGCCAAGGTTTACAATGGAGGTGAACTTTGTAATGTGCCACAAAGGTGAAGAAATCTGGATTCTTGCCAACAGAAGTCAGAAGTAAATTTTAGAGTGCTGAATCCTTCATGAGAAACTATCTACTTTGAGCATATCTCCTTTCAGTCAGAGAGGTGTAGTTGGAATAGGCAACTCCTGTGATCATACAGGAACAATATCTTATGTGTAACCAGATCCCAATTTGCTTAGTTTCAGATGTTAAAAGATAAACCTTGAGTTTTGGTCTGTATCTTAAATGTAATTAGTACATTTTTTTTTTTAAACAAGTTTCTATAACGAGACAGGTTGTTTAGCTACAGCTGTTCTATGATTATCCAGAGGAAATCAAGAGCTTAAAAGCATCCGGTTTACATAATCGTGCAGAGAAGTAAAGTCATGTTATTGTCTTTCATTTGGGGTGATAAGGTCTTTCCTCATTCTCATGGTTTCACCAGTGTAGCTATCTTACCTGTACCATGCCTGACATCTAGTCACTCACTTTTTATGTTAGAGTTGGACCACTGGGAACAGACAAATTCTCTTGAGTATTTCATAAACTGCATGTTTACAGGTTGTTTCCTGTGACAGCTTATCACCTTTCAATCAGCAATTTGGACAACTAGGCAGTAGTTTAAGATGCAAACTTTTAGCTAAAGGTACAGGGATGTTTGCTTTCACATCATAATGGTAAGTCAGTCTGAAAACTGAGACACCAAGCTCTTACAAATCTCTCTTCTCCAGCCACTTCCTTCTCCACCCTGCCTCCCAAAATTGTTTCCCATGCGTATGCGTATATTACTACTGTTCCAAGTTTATTCCTAGTATTAACAGGGACTTCTCAAATTTTTTCTGAAAATATTCATATTTTCAGAATATGCAAAGGGCATGACCATTCTACACAGAAAGTGAAATCACAAGACAGGAAATAAATTATTTTAATCAATTATCTTTTCTGTGCCTGTGCACTGTCATAACCATTTACACCCAATATTAATGCTTTTTTGTATTAGAGCATCACTGAGATTCTCGAAGAATTAGCCCTTTGTTGTGCTAGGCATAAAACTTCATTCTTGCCCAAATAATCTGGCAGAGGTGCTTTTCATCTACTTTTTGCAGTGTAAAAAAAACTAAGCTGTAAAAAAATATTTTTCGCAATAAAAAAAATGTTAATCATGCAGAAATTTCATGCTGCTTATTCCACACAAGAATGTAGGTATGTGGTCATTTCTTTTTTTTTCTGTCTTGATTTAGTTTTATTGGGATACTTCTCCAGTTAATGTGTCTTGAAATCAAAATCAACAAAGAATGGAACTTGGATTATTTTTGGAGTGTTGTTTTATGTCTAAAATTCTCTTTGTAAAATCAGTGTAGGACTTATTTAATGGAAGAAGATCTTTCTTGTTTGCTCAATCTAGGAGAAATGCAAGATGACCCTTCTTACTGCCTGAACCTCATCAACATAATTTTTATCTGGACTTTTCAAACTGCCTTGGGGGCCCGTTGTCCTATGCTGTTGTTCTGAGTAATGAACTATCACTGTTAAAACATTGCCCATGTGATATGAAAATTCAATGTATTCACAGATATACTGAATAGAAACTTTGTGCTCTCAAGCTGCAAAGTTAGCTCTCTCCACTGTATGGTTTCAGATTCCAAAGAACAGTTTGTCTGTCCTCAAGATACCTATCTCAATTCATGTCCAGAGAAGGGCACCGAATCTGGTGAAGGGTCTAGACAATGTCTTACGAGGAGCAGCTGAGGGAGATGGGATAATTTAGCTTGGTGAAAAGAAGGCTCGAGGGAGAACTTTTTGGACTTTACAATTACCTTATTGTAGAGAGGTGGAGATTGGGCTCTTTTCCCAAGCACCAAGTGATAAGACAAGGGGAAATGGCCTCAAGTTGCACCAGGGGAGGTTTAGGTTGGATACTAGGGGAAATTTCTTTACTGAAGGAGTTGCATGACATTTAAATAGGCTGCCCAGGGAAGTGGTTGTGTCATTGTCCCTGGAGATCTTCAAGAAATTTGTAGATGTAGAATCTGGTAGCATGGTTTAGGTGGTTAACTTGTCATTGCTAGGTTAAAGGTTGGACTAGATGATCTTAGAGGTCTTTTCCAAACTAAATAATTCTGTGATTCTATATGATGAATACACGGTCTCCCGGATATTTTGGTGACCTGCTGTATCTCCTTGAACTACATACCTACAGTATTTTTTTTTTTTTTTTGAAACAACCATTTCCTTTCTATCTTTATCTTACAAGATACAGAGAAAACCAGAAAGGCCTGTGTCATCCTGAATTCTGTAAAACAAGAAAACAAAAAGTGTATTTGGCGTGTTTTTTTTTTTCTTTTAAACTACTTACTACACAAATGTTTTGGTTTTATTGTGATGACAGGAGACCACAGTTGGCCCTTTGCTTGGTGGGAAACACTGAAGTAGGGATTCTGTTTCCTTGTTATTTTAGTCAATGCAAAGGTATAATAATCATCTGTGGGATGCAGTGTAGAAAAGTTCCCATTTATGGGGAATGAATTCCAGTTATTCAAAACTGATGACATTATATTGTAACCTTCCTGGTGATAGATCTTCAATGAGTTGTCAAGCCTTTCTCTTGGGAAGAGCTGCTGTCTGGAAATGAAAACAGTAGGTTTGCCTTGGGCAGTTTTAGACATGTGCTTGGTTTGAGATGTGAGGTGGTGTTATAACTTCATTCATATATATCCCATCCTGTCACAGACATAGCACTTTAATGAAGCTGAGCTTGTATCTAATTATTATAGACAGCTTCTTACCTGTACACAGGTACTTTTCAGATGGAAATGAAATACATTTTTAATTTAAAACCTGATTTTATTTTATTTTTCCCTGAATAAAATCATCAAAGGAATGCCTGCAAAATATTTTTAATCAGTATACAATACTCTGAATTTGCAAAATAGCTTTGGATAATCATTGTTATTGTTTAGGAATGATAGCTGATAGTTAATACTGTCTCATTTTTCATCTCCTCCAGGGAAATGTCACAGAACTGTTTTGCAAGGCTATTTTTTGTCAGAACATTTGTCACAGAACATTTCTGTACCTTGAACTCATATTTAGTCATTTAAACTGGGTGTATATTAAGATCTTTAGTCAGTCACTTGCCCGTGGTTTCATGAGAGGAACCACATCTAGGAACCAAAACATGGGTGTACTGGTGTTCAGAGTCATTTAGTGTACATATTTGTCTCCTCTTTGTTCTCTTCCTTGTTTCCTCCATTGATGTGTGAGGGATCTAGTTTGTATTACAGCAGCATGGTTAGCCTACAAACGTATTGCAGGATTACTAAACATTGCAGATAGGTATATCCATGTCAAATTGTAATCTTTAGAAAGGGAAGCATAGCAGACCCCTGATCAGAAGATCTCTTTTCACATTATTGCTGTCTGGAAAGGGATAAAAGTATGATCAGTGGGCTTGTAGTGGAGATCTCAGTTGCAACTGGATCACTGTTTTCCTTTAATCTGCTTGTTAGATTCAGAGCAGAAGAATAAACTTCACTTTTGTTCTCCTGAAAGTACTTTTTACAATCATTGTATAACAACGCATTGCAGCCATTTGTACAAACATGTTTAAACAGTCTGAAATAGATCTCAGAACCCCACGTGCAGCGTCATCACCCAGTGACTCCTGACATAATCGTCCTGAATACATAAATGGCTATTTGTGTTGCTATCATAGATAGAAGCTCTTAAAAACAACAAACAACAACAACAAAAAGCGTCATAATATGTTGTACAAGGTATTGTACAAGCAGGACAAATTAGCTCTTTCTGACCAGTATTGGTGAATGAAGCATGAAGGAGTTACTTTATGTGACAGAAGTGAGGACTATAGTAAAGTGTCCACAATCCTAGAAACTTTTTGAGATTGTATTTCCTTATGAGTTCAAGGAGCTGGTAATTTATTGTGAATAATATTTAATCTTAAGACACAGGAGAGAATAAGACATGTCTACATTATTATATTAACTTTACAAAGACAGAATAATGAACAAATAAATAAATTAAAAAAAAACAAAACAGGAACATTCTTACCATTATTTAATTGATACTCAGGTGTGTGCTTTTATTATGTGAAATGTGACAGTTTTGGTTGGAATATATTGATTGTTATGAAAGGGTATGTCCACTAGATGTCATTCATGTAATCTAGTTTTTGTTGCAGCATTTATTTCTAGGGATCTATTTAGGACGGTAGATGCAAATTATCAGCATTATTAGCTGCTTCTGTATAGGCAGTGCTACTGATTTTATGTATAAGTGTGGCATGGTACAGATCATCTGCTTGCCTCTGTGATGGGTTTGACATACCTATTAGTCTAGGACTTTGCGTTTTTACATACCATTGCATTGTTGCATGAATTAATCTCTTATATAAGAGCACCCAGATGAGCTGTATATAGTCTGTAGCTGTTCTGCAAGGAGCCGTATGATCGTAGAAGTAAGGATGTTATGTCCCTAAGGAAACAAAAATTACCTTGTAACTAATATAATTCCACTTGAAATTTATTCTTTTCGAAGCGTGTTACGCCTCAAAGGGCAGTTCATTAGAAGTATGCATATCTAATTAGGAAAAACATCTGGAATTTTATAAGCTTGCACAAATGGATTTATATACTTAGGGATCTTAGCTGTAAAACTGTAGCTACAGCTCTTGATTAGTGTCACTTTATTAATATCTAAGACATTTAAAATAGAACCACTTCAAGCAAGCTTACATGAAATACTGTATGAGTGGACAAATCAGATGTGCATCTGATCAGTCCTGCAGGCAGGCTGGTGGGATCTATACAGGTGTGAATTTATTAGAAAGTTGTGCTTGAGCCCCCTCCTCTCTGTCTTTCTGGTTTGGCATGTGTCACTAATTGCTAGACAGCTTTTGGGAATCTATTATTTATATTCTCATTGAAGAGCAACTGCTGCAAGATTGGCCTGCGCTCGTTCCCACTTTCACACTGGGGTAGCTACAGCAAAACTGGAAGCCTGACATCACAGCTTCCTCCAACCTCTCTCTGCCTTCCTGTATGGAATAAAGAATATCTCTGCCCTGTGTAGTCAGCCAGAGGGCAGGATGAGGAAGTGATAATCCTCTTGGAATGATCACTTGCATAAAAAATGATAAATGCTACATTGCATGGGGATTAACACTTGTTTATGAACTTGCTTTTAATGGAGTGATGCTTCTCTTTCAGCAATGTGAAGGTTTGCCATACTGCTAGACCTGATTAAGAACCTTTACCACTGTTTAGCCAAGAGAACCATCTGCCATCAGAAACATAACTGTGTTAGGAACTGTTTCATTCTTTTGCATATTGTCCTCAAGAATGTAAAACGCTTACACTCACACAACATCTACTTCCCTAGAAAAATTCCTGTTCCCCACATCTTATTACTACATTCTTCCTTCTCTCATCATGAGAATTACATTTCTGCTCACATTTAATGCATCTGTAAGAGGTCTGTGTTTTGTCACCGTGAAACTGAAACATGACCATCCAGAGCTGGTTTAACTGGTGCAGTTGCTGTATAAATCATATTTATTCTCATGTTTTTTGATGGGAGATCTTAAGATAGGTATCCTGTGAGTGGGGCAGTCTGTAAGTCACTGGTGTTTGAGAAGCTTTTTTGACATTTCTAGATAGTTTTGGTACTAAGTACTACTGAGTAAAGATTTAGTGTAGAACTTTATTGCTACTTTGTAGGATGGCCCTTTCTTTTCACAATGAGCTTGACATGTCATGCAAATTTGGTCATTAAGTTAACTCCCTAGGACTGATGTATACTAATAAATTTGGTGTGTGCTGTTTTTTCCTCTAAAAATATTGCAGTACTGCTATGATAAGCTTAGCTCTAGTGCAGTAGTAGCTGTGATCCTCCAGTGTGCAGGCAGCTTCTGGGAATTTAACTGGGAGGTCGGCATTTTTTTGAAAGAGCCAAATGACTTTGTAGATTCTGTTCTGTTTTCCAAAGCTTAGACGCTTGAGAAGTCTAAGTCCTACTGTCTTGCAACAAAGCACTGAAGTATTAAGTGCTAAATCTACTTATGACAATGAGCTTTAAATTACAGTGCTTTTTAATGTTGTTTCTTGTGCCCTATGCTATATTCAAATATAATTCTGCATGATGCTAAAACAGGTATTATTTTTAATCAATACCCTCACTAATAAACCTTGATGCTATGAAGTGAGAAAATGTAACCTGAGGCTTTGTCTATTATTAAACCCTTATTAATATCAGAATAGTTTTGATACATTTGCTTTTTAAGAGAAGCGGAATTTTAGCTACAGGACTTTAATTCACTTATATTGAGAGTGGTAAGGGTAAAGGTGAGAGACGCTTTTTTTTTTCTTAAAAAAAAATAAATAGTTATTTGCTTTGACAAAACTGTACTTCCTGACAATCACTTAAAAACAGAGTATTTGCTAATTGAAGTTTACCCTGGTCATGTAAATTAATCTAGAGAAAGCAATCCTATACCTGTGGCCCCAAGGAGATTTCAACTGGTTATCTAGCTGTCGTCTCCAACTTTGTTCTGTTAGCTCTAAGTTACTTTCGATAGACGTCTGTCCCAATTTCTCTACATTGGAAGTTCTGGAATATGTTTTATGGTCTTGTTAAGCCCATAAGTGGCTCTGTGCCCACTATGAGGAAGAAAAGAAATAATTTCATTTTCAGCATAGATGTCCTAGATCAGGAAAAGCATTTCTACCCTGTTGTTAGTGGTGTACTGCAGAATTTGATTGCCTTGTTGTCTATAGCAAGTATTTCTATATAGATAATTTGTGCTCTTCTATAGGGTACTGTTTGCTGGTTTGTGTGAAGCCAGATTTTCACGTTTTTCCCAATCTGTATTCACGTTCTCCCCACCCCCCCCCCCCCCCGGATTTTTTCCACCTCTTGTAATTTTTGTTTTTCTCTCTGGCATTTTTTCTACGTTTTTCTACTTTTTTCTACTTTGTTCACCTCTTCAACTGTGCTGTCCAGATCTTGACAGAGTACTTCAGGTGAGTTCTTCATGTTTCAGAGTAACACAAAGAGCTTTCACTTGAGAAAGGCACCTGGGAATAGTTTGCTTTCTTATTTAACAACAACATATTGCTGTATCTCATCATTGTCAGGTTTTCAGCTGCAGGATAGGAGAACAGCACATAGCTCTGTGCCAAAACTTTGCTAATTATTTACCAGCTGCAACTTCAGTTTGATTTACCATTAAAAGATTCTTGGGTTTCCTTTGTGTTCCATGATTTTTGCTTTCTTTTTGGTCGATAATTTACAGAATAGTTTTATTGATCATTTGCAATTTGCTGAAACCTGCAGAGGTATGGTCACTCAATACTAGAGTGATCTCTGAATCTGAGTAAAGCAGCAGACAAAACTTACCTGGCTATTGTCTGACTGTTGTCTTGTTTTGTCATCTACAGCAAGTTTAGGGCACTTAAATTTGAAAGAGTATGTCCATGTGTGGTTTTAATGATCTTTTAAAAATACCCATTGGTTTAACATCAGTAGTCATCTTTTCTTTCCTGGATAAATGAGCTCTGAGATTCTAAATAAGTTGTCCAGCAAGGATATGGAAGACCCAACTTGTATTATTTTATGTTTTATATGGCTACCAGGGTAAAAAGTAGAAGTTAAGTTATCTTAGTAGAAAGGCTATTCTTTGCTATGTAATAATAATAATAACAATAATAAACAGACACAGATTTAATCTTTAATTTGTTCTCCAATGGGTATGCAAGAAGTTAATATTAGTTGTGATTCTGTATCAGAACAATCCATTGTCACATGGAATGGCCATAATATAAATAAATAGCAAGTTGATATGATTTCAAGTATAGAAGCATGAGATGAGTCTACATAATTAATTTAAAACCCAACATAAAGACAAAGAATATAAAACATTATAAATATCAATGTCAGTCTGTATGATAATGTCTGTTCTAAAGAGAGACAATTTTTTGACCTTGTCAAATTTATACTTGGAATGTGGGGTTGAGATAACGGGGAGAGACTTTTGACAATGAATAGTAGTTGTAACAATGCAACAAAGCCTTTTGTAGTACATACTAGCAATTAACCTAGTTCATTGGGGCAGAGAGTGCATTTTAATTTAGGATGAGGCATAGAACAATGGACCCCAATTCTTATTTTAGTGTTTCAACAAAACCACAAATAATAATTTCTTCCTCCTTGCATAGATGCTTACAGCATTTTATTTGGCTCAAGAGATATATATATATATAGGAGTGAATGTATTGAGGTTAATTCTAGATATTATTTGATTTGTCTTAGTTTATCCATTTTCACATACCAGGTTTATATTTACCATTTTGTCGAAGTTGAAGGTTAAATGAGAAGTAAAAATACTGTCATGCAATCAGAATCATGAAAGAATCTGAGATGTGTTTAATACATATAGTGTTTACTGAAGTTTAATTTAATCCACAGAAGATGAGGAGGCCCCTGGGCAGGAAGAGTTCTATGTATTAAGAATCTGATCAGGTACTTCATTTAAGAGAGTGTTATTAGTAACATCTCTTAGCACTTATGTATAATTACGTTATCTTTCCACTGTTACCTTTTCAAATCCCTCAGAGATTCTTAAGTAATTTTATTTCCTGTCATTTATCAGTTTTAAGTAATAATGAGGAAGAGAAAACAGTTAAATAGTTTCTTTCCTCAAGTACCAGATGCTGAAAGCAACTGAGAATATTACTGTTTTTTATAGTGGTTTCTTGTATATCTTGTGTGACCTTCTTCAAACATTCATCGTATACGCTTTTTGAGATTTAAAACAAAAATATAGATGATTTTGTGGTCAAGAGATTGGACTCAAATTCAGTGGCTTGCAAAATAGTTGTGTTCTGCTTTGAGTGCCTTGTTACAACCTCATGTAATGGGGTTTATTGAAATCACTAATTCCAGGCTGCAGCAAGTAACTGTGTGGTGTTTACTCCCTGAATCTCTGCTGCTATGATCCCTATCGCAGTTCTGTCTGTGCTGAGATTTGACTCTCACTGTTGTGACTTGAGTAGGTCACTTTTGTGTGCTTCTCCTCCATCTGTAAAAGAGTTGACCTCCTCCTTCTACTTTTCTCCTGTTTGGTCTCTAACTAAATAGTAAGCTCCTCAAAAAAGATTATTGCTGTTTTTCAGGGTCTGACTGCACATCATTGAGCAGTGTCATGTAAAAGTATGTGATCTAGCTTCAGTGCTGCAGGTAGGGAGAAATACTAGAAAAACAGTCTTGGATGGTGCTACGCCTTCTCCATGTAAGATCATCTTGAGCAATGTTGCTCTCCACAGATATTTCCCTAACTTATTCTGGGACACCCATAACCTCCGAGACACTTAATTTTAGTGTTTCACTCTTTATTATCTCCATGGCATACCAGGCAAGAAAATCACAGCAAGGAAGAGGCAGATCAGACATTAAGGTAAGGTTTCTAATGCAGAAGCCAGATTCCTTCCTCTTTTCAGTAGTCTTTCATGTCATTATGTCTAGCTTTTCTAAGCATTCTAAGTCTTCCCCCGAGATCACGCTTTCCAGAACTTACAGCTTTTCTCTGCTTTCCTTTTGGAACACATCACTTTAGTGGCAACCAGAACCAAATGTAGCACATTACTCCAACTCCAGCTTTATCATCTTGAAGTACAACAGATTATTTCATGAATCTTGTGGGTTCTGTTGATGTTCTGAAGTGCCAATTTAATGTTATCCTGCTGTTGCAAAGGAGACTGTTGTTAATTCATTTGCAGTTTCTGAAATGTGACTTCTTGATCCTTTTCTCCTGCATTGATGGAGTGAATCTTTCATGTCTAATTCTAGAACTTCCCAGTTGTTTTCCCTTGTTGAATTTTGTCATCTTGTTTTCAGACTTCATTTCCCAGTTATTTTCTGTTCTATCCTGTTCAGTACTTGCAGTTCCTTTTAGTTTTGTGTCATCTTCAAATCTGACAAACCTACTTTCTTCTCTCAGTATCTGGGCTATTAAAGCAAATATTGAAATAACCCTTAAGTAGTTGACGATATTCTTACATTCTTACATATTGGCATATCGTTTGTAAGTCCCTTTGGTGATATTCAACCAGCTGATAAACCTGTTTCTTGTATGGCCTAACTTAAACTGATACTGTCCAGCACTGTAGTTAGACCTAGATGTCTTTACGTACTCACCAATGTCTTTGTACTTCACAAGTCCATAGTGGCTTCTACCCATCCTCTGGTTGTTTTAGGGTATGTGTGTGTGTGTTTCTTCCAGCATGTAAGTGCTGATGTGTAATTTGCTTGATATATATATATTTGGTTGATATGTACTTTAATCCACTTGGTGTTTTCAATTTCTTAGCTCCAGTTTCTCACTTCTGGTCTCCAAGGTCCACATGCTCACAAAAGAAATTGCTACTGTGCAGTTTCCTCAGACTCTTCTGCAATAATTCTAAAAGAAATCTCAACAAGCCTTGATATTTTAAAACATTGGCTTAGAGGGCAGAAGTATCTTCAAAAGCAGTTTTTTCATACTGTAGCCCAAGTATTTTGCCATGATACTGTGCTTCTCTGCTTTTGCTAATGAATTCACTGGGTATACATTTGTACACTGCACATAAAGTCAGTAGGCATTATTTTCATGCAAAATAATGAGCTGTGATAGTAACATAGTACTTATTATAAACACTAGGTAGGATGCGCTAGTGAAGAGCATCTCAGCTTGGAGGTTTTCAAGGTTCACAGGAATCAAGAGAGTTGTGAGTTACTTTCAGATGATACTGATGGCTGAGCTTAGCATCTTTATGAGGCTTAATTCATCACTCAAGTCCAACTTAACCCTTTAAAGTAGAAGTTATGTATTACTTTAAGGACACATGAGACCTATTGATAAACTTCTGTGCTAGGATTCATGAATTTCACCTGGAAAGACAAGTTAAAACACTGCCATCTAAAAATAGTGAAAATCCAAAGATTTATGAAAAATAATATTCAATAATACGAATACTTTTATAAAACAGACACTGCACATACAGCATGTCTTCTATGAAATGTAACATTGTGGAAATGAGGTTCCAATATCTAAGTATTAACAGATGTACAGATCATCTTGTTGCTGAGCATTAAATTAGTGTACCACATCCTGAAAATCATGAGAGTGGCAGAATAATAATAATGAGGTTTATCAAAAATTCATATATATTGTGTCTGTTCAGCTGGACTTTTTTTTTTTTTTTTTCCATATGAGGTCCAAAAGTTGTTTTGGTGGAAAAAAAAAAAAAGGAAAACTGCTGACTCCTTCACAATCACCCAAGTTGATTTGGGGTTTGTGTTTTTCTGCCCACCATTTTAATAAAAACCTACTCAGTTGTTTGGATTTTGCATCTTTGATTTCAGCTCCTTGAGGGAATCAAGATGCTGTTCTTCATTTAGTGAGACATTACTGTCCGGATGTAAATACTATTTTTCAGTAATTTATATCAGACTCACCAGACTCATCAGTAATGTATCGACTCATCAGGAAGGGAAGGCAGCTTCTCACTGAAGCTCCAAAAACCCAGAAAGAGAAAAATACTGATGGTTTTTGTTTTAGAACATCTCATGGTTTTTAAGCCAACCTTATGATTTTTTGGTAGATCTGAGTCATATTTAGTATGTGGCTTGGCATACTATGATCATTCACTGTACCATCTGCTGTAATTCCAGTAAGAGATGTTTCTCTTGACATCCCTACCCCAAAAACATTTCTGATAACCCTGCTTCTGAGCTCAGCACTCATGCTTCCTGGTGGATTAACAGGCTTTTTAGCATGTCCAAAGAGCCCTTAGAGACAAATGTCATATCTACTATATTTAAAATCCATTGTAATTGTTGCTCTGATGCCATACTCCAAGAATGTCTTAAAGAATATATGTAAAGTAGTTGTAATGAGAATTAGGAATACCGCAGACTGAGTGTCTCCAGAACCATTATGAAAGTGGCTGCAGTGGAACTGGCAGCAGTTGGTGATTGAGTAATGGTATGATGGCAGTTCCAGTTCAGGCAGGGAAGATGCTGTGTTTGCCACATGTGAATTAATACGGTACTGCTTTTTACTGTTGAGGGATTAGCACATTTTTTTTTTTTTTTTAAGAATATTTGAAGTAGGAAAGACTAGGAGAATAGATGAACCCATATTGCATACAGCTGCTTTTCTGAGCTGATGAGTTAAAAATCTGCTATAGCTGGGAAGCATCAAATCTGAAATTATAATGCTGCCAATGAATGTGACATACTTTTAAAACACCAGGTAAGAACTGTGCCCTTCTGACAAGTAACCAGGAAAAGAGTAGTAGGCAAGAAAGTCTCCCTACCATTTTGACCTGGGTTTCCTGCTCAACAGCAATTTGTACTGAAGCAATTCCTTTTCAATGTGGTTCTGTGTGCATCCATTATGAATATGAACCACCAATAAAAATAAAATTGTAAAAACATATTAAAGAAAAAAGGATTGCCAGAAGTGATGAGTTGAGTACTAGAAGAATTGTTTTTTCATCATTCTAGTTATTGATGCATGTACCAATAATTAAGAGTAAATGCAAACTCTACATTTTCCTTTTATCCTGTAACACCCATGAGGCCAATATTTAATATTCACTCATAGAGCATAGCTTAATTCAAATTGAAAAACAACAGATCCATCGCAAAAACCTCTTTTCGGCATGTAGAAAATAGTCCTTAGAAGAAATCAATCTTTATTGTTGCTGATTAAACTACACATAACTTTTTTTTCAATACTCATCAGACTGCATTAAGCTGTATCACATTTACATCACATTTAAGTAGTAAAGGAAACCTTATTCTAAAGCCAGCATTGCCATTTTAGATTGCTTTGTCAATAAAATTAGGAATATCAACTTTCTCCAATGAGAAGGAATATATGAGCTTGCAGCATCATACTCCACTCTCATGGAAATGCAGCGTGTGGAGAAGCAAACAGAAAAATTTGTCTAGCTAGCTCACCTACATTGAGGCTATCATGACCAGAAAAGGAAATTATAGTATTGCATGGCTGTTATGTATTGCTTGACATCCAGTGCCTGCTCCTGTGTAATTTACTTGCCTCTTTTGGTCACCTGACTGAAGACATTAAGTGGGCCACAGGGTAAGCCAGGAAATTCAGCACTCTGCTTTCCAAGTCCAAAGCTCTGTTGTTTCCCCTCAACCCTTCCCCCTCTGTCATTCTTCACAGCTGGTCAGCACATGCACAATGCTTGTTTAGGCCAGGTAGGGCAGATATGGAAAGATACATATGGAGCACATGCAAATCTGCACTAAATTTCTGGAATGCAGCAACAGGGTGAAGTTAATGTAAAGCAAGATTTCTTTAATGTTTAAAGTTTCTAAAACTAATAAAAAAAAGAGACAACAAATTCACTTTATAGCCTTTCCTTTTCTCTACTACTACTAACTGAGCGGTTTTGGGGCTTTGCCAAAATATTACACATTGCTCAAGAAGATTACAAAGAAATCCCAGACATGCACTAGAGAGCTATTAAATTTAACATTTCTAAAAGATATTTTCAACAGCTAAATACTTGCTAGAGCATTGTTTTTCCCAATCTTCAAAAGTTGCCACAACTCAGTCACAGATAAGAACTTCCAGCTTTTTAATTGATATATAAATTGAGTTTAAAACCAAATCCACTACATTTCCTGTGGTAAAGGAAACAGAGACTCTTCAGTTTGGTTTGTCCCTAATTTGAAAATCATGTTCTCAGGAAATCCTGCATAATTATTTTACGTAAACAGGAAAAGTAATTATTTGCTTGGGGCTCTGTTTGTGTGTGGGGGTGTGGAAAAATAGTGGAGGTTCTGGAATTCAATGTGTTAATAAAAATATTTTAGAATAAAGGAAAAAATGTTCCAAATAAGGTGAATTTCTTTCTGTTCTTGGGCAAACTAGTATGAGGGTTTTCTTAAATGCTTGATTTTGTTTTTTCCTTTATGTGTTACTGTTTCTCTGAAGTTCAGTAATGGGAGCATGAAAAGATGACAAATTTGTAGTGAGGATGTCTTTGTATTGCTCTTCAGGTGTTCTTATTTCATCTGTAAAATCGCTCTTCCTCATCTGGAAATGAATGAATTGTGTAAAGCTTTTGAAAAAATGCTACAGGATTTCAACCCTTTTCTCTCACCCCCTTAAGACCCTAAATTTACTTTTACCATTTGTAATAGTTCAATTAAAGGTTGAACTTCCCTTTCTGTTCCTTGTGAGCTTTTCTGATTTCACTTACTGCTTGAACAAGATATATTGGACTTCTCTTTCTCTAGAGTTAGCATGAACTCTATGCTTCTTCTGATTGTTGATTTTATTTTCAGTTGGAAAATAGTGTTATACATTTTACATATAAAGTGTATAGTAAGTAGGATGGGATTTGTTTTTGTGTGGGTGGAAACAATCTGTAGAGTTATTGTAGGAGTTGAACCCTGTTTAGTTATAAAACTTTTGAAATAAAAACCTAGGGATTTTTAAGGAACTATTTGTGGATTTTTTTATATTTTTAAAATTTATTTTATTTTTTAAACCAGGATGTTATTCAGACTACTAGTTAACAAGAGAACTCTATGACCTTGCTGAATACAAAGAAGAATTAATTATGGGAGCAGGTGCATACTTACTTTCTTTGGATTTGTTTGTGGCATTTTCTTAAAAGTTTAAAGTTCAGTGCATCAGTCTGACAAACTCTGGCCACAAATGGTTGTAGCTTCAGGGGAAAATTGCAAGCACTGATTGTCTTAGCAGAAATTTTAACACTAAAGTTGTTCAGAGGACATAGTTTAGAGTGGAAAATCAGGTTAGTTTCCTCTTTTCTTTTCTCAAGGGAGAACTGTGAGTTAATATGGTAACAATGAAATGATAGGTATTTCTTTGTAGATTTCAATCAAGTTGGAACAGATTTATTTAGGAATCATTTTAAAACGTATTTTAAACATGTTAACCCCAAATGTTAATTAAGTGCCTGTATGTTGCAGTGAGAACTACCTTGTGAGTGTTACATAGCTACATATAGGAAGACTTGTAGAGGAAGGTTATTCTCAGGAGCATGGAATACAGTTTGAAATTTATGCCTGGTGAAGTCATACTTGTTTTAGATTAATAACATATTTACCTCTGCTAGGTAGTCTTGTGGGGGTAAGCAGGTTAAGCTACTATGGAACAGTCCCCTCTCACTGTTTTTTTTTTTTTTTTCCTGCTGTATTCATGTTGTAAGTATATTACCCTGAAACTCCCCTTGCATATTCCCCTTTGTCCCATGTGATTCAGGAGTGGTGCTTGAATACAGATCATGAATTCTTGAGATACATACAGATTTGAGAGAAGCTGTAGCAATTCATTTTTGTAAGTTAATACACAAACATGATTTTTTATTCAGAACCCTTGGATATAATTCCAAAAGTAGAATTAGTTACCTTCTGGGTATATTTTACATGTTTTAAGCCTTGTGGGCAAATTTGGGCTATACCTATTTTGTCTTGTGTAGTTCCTTCTAGACAAGGGGAGGCTGAAGCCTGTGAGAAGTAATGGTTCAATCTACCTCTCAAGATTTGACCTAAATCTTCCTGTGGACTTCACAAGGTGCTGCAGTAAGCCTAATTCTTGCAAGTGCTGCAGAGCTTCCTATCATGGAAGACTCCTCTGAAGTGAAACTTCTTTTTGTATTCATTCACTCCACCATCATACTCTTTGAATTTATAACTGTACCCAATAAATTTAGTATCAGCTACTTGAAGTAGTAGGTCTTATATGTATGCCTTTTTCAAGTCTTACACTTTATACTTCATCAAAGATTTTCCATTGGCAAGTGAAAGAGAAAAATAACCAAACCCTCACATTTATTTTACATTTAAAATGTAATTTTCTTCCCTGTTGGTAAACTCTTTGTCTAGAACTATGGGTGGAAAAACAAACAAACAAACAAAAAAACAAAAACAAACAGGTGAAATAAATTTCCTTTCTGCAGTGATAAAAGCATTATGGTATCACATTTTCACTGACAATTTTTTTTTTTTTTTTTTTTTTTTTTTTTTTTTACTTAGAGCAAAATTGGCAGAAACAACTGCAGGCAATTACAGGCTTCAATTCATTAAGGTACTTAAGCATATGTCTAACTCTAATTGAGTGAGTAGTCATTTGACTTCAGGGGATTATTCACATTCTCAAAGTTTGACATATGCTTAAGTAACTTGGTGCATCAAGATAACAGTGGCTATTTTAATAGAATAGTGTGTCATAAGTATAACCTGTACTGTAGATTTTCTTCAGTTGCTGTGTTTTTTAAATAATAGTTTTCAGTTGCTGTACTTTCTCTTCTACTTTATCACTTAATAAAATACCAAGGCTTAATAAATGTATAGTGTTGTACTCATCTTGTATGGATAGTACCTATTTTCTATACTCAGAGTAAACAGTGTCTTACAAAGGTGGGTGAAACCTGTGGAGATACATTACAACTGCTCTCACGTAGGTTAAATGTATTCAATAAATCATTGTTTTATTTTGCAGGACAGCCCAGAGGCAGGAGTACTGTACATTTCCTGCCAACTGTTGTTTGTTAAATTTGCTGATTTGATTTACAGGCATGGTACATACCATGACCAGTTTGCATCAAGGAACATACAAATCTTACATCTATAGTGTAAAGAGTTTTCTTGGCTATGTATGTTTATGTTTTAAGGATGTGTTGCATTAGATAATCCTGCCACATTAGGCTCTCCTTCGAACATTTTACGTTAAGGCTTAACAATCAGAGTGATTCAGATTTGTTTTGGAGGTGCAGTGTGATAATGTTCTGAAGAGTAAGCGTTGACCTGAAAATAACAGCAGGCAGTAGCTAAGATTTGCCAGTAGAGATTACTTAGGATGTAAAAGTAGAACATAATTTTAGGCAAAGGTTTGTGGTGGGACCATTTATGTAGCTTGGAAACCTAGGCTTTGATCTGATATGCAGGAAGAGTGTATATTAGCTCAGTTAGATTAATTTTTTTCAAGGTAGATTATATCAAAATAAAAGAATAAACCTAAAACTGATATCATAGTCATTGATACTACACTGTTTAAGCAGAAGCACCTTTTGTCCTACAAAGAAGTAAGTACTACTATGGCTAGTAAAAAACAGAGGCATTTTTGTAGCTTTGAACAGATAAGCCATTTTTTAATTCAAATTTGACTACTTATTCTGTTTAATAATAAAAATACAATCAAGGTGTCTGGTGTTACTGAGTGTACCAGAAGTAATAATTTAAATTATAATTGTTGACTTAATACTCAAGGAGATGCATGGCAGGCTAATACATGTAAGCTTTTTTTTATTATTATTTTTTTTTTTCTGTGGGATTCCAGTATCTGAACTTATACTAGTTCCTTTTCCTTCCCTCTTCAGACAGAAATACATTTTAAGGCTCTTGACTAAGTGTGTAATTTCTTTGATCGTGGATAAGTTTTAAAATGGGTAATTGTTATTGCTGTGGTTTGTCAGGTTTCTATATCATCCTGAAAAATTTTGTCTGTTTATATATTAACAACAACAACAAACAAAAAAACAACAACAGAACAGCAGGAAAACAGATGACTTGGAATTCAGGCCAGTGCTTTTGAGAACCTTGAAACTTGTAATGGGAGCATCAATTAAAAGCTACATAAAGCAGGCCTAGGAACCAATAATGAAGATTGGCAATGTGAAAGGGATATTTTGTTATGCTGAAAATGCAGCTGTTAAAACTGGAAAGCAAGGTATATCTGTAAGTGGAAGTGAGTATATCCAGTTATATCCAGTTTGTCAGCTGACCTCTGGTGAGGTCATCAAACTGAAAAATTTGGCACTTTCATTTCTGTTGATTGGATAATGGGAACATATAGTTAGGTTTCCTCAGTTAATGAAGGGAATGTGACCCAGGTGTACAGGAAGGAACAAATGAATAGAAAAGAGATGAGGTTTACATATCTGATCTAGATGAAGTATGTAAGATAACTCTTACTACTTTGGTTTTTTCATTTGAGATCCTACTGACTTTCGCACTGCCAAAGAATAACAGGACAGAAAGCTATGGGGGTGAAGTATAATTAGGCAGGTGTGGTTTTTTTTTGGTAAAAATAAAAAGGAACAAAGACAATCTAAATGAGGTATTATTTGTTACAACATTTATTAAGATGTAGCAGAAATAGTTTCTCAGAGCCTCTGTGCTTCATAAGTAGGAGAAATTGAAGTGACTGGTTATTTGGAAATTATTTTAATATCCATTGACGTACTATGACATGTTTAAGTGATGGTTAGTGGGAGTTTTATATCTTTGATATATTTATTTTTTCCTTTCCTTACCTGGGCCATTTCAGATGAACAGTTGCCATCTCTCTGCTTGAAGTTCTCTTGAGGAAAATTTAGTAGTATTATACTTTGGTATTATAAGCTGTTATACTGCTCAGTTAAGATACTGAGGGATAACTTGCAAGATTGACACTGCTTTTTTAAAGGAATGAACTGCGAAAACAGGCTTGCAAGTTTTCTTTTGAAGGATACTGGTAAATCCATATTGTTGACTGTAGTGATGTAAACCAGAATTCCATGTAGAGGAAAAGCTACTGGAGAGTTGCTTTGTATGGTACCAAGCAACAACACTAAGTCAAGCTCATTTCTTCTCAAGTTACAGTAATGCAAAAGTTGATGGAAATAGGGTTCTTCCTCAAACTCTAATTCAGAGCTGAACTGGGGCAAGCCTAAATGGAAGGAGATAGTGAAATACACACAAAATTATGTATTAATTATGTATATAATTTATGTATACACATGTATATATGTATTATGTATATAATTATGTATACATATGTATATAATTATATATATATATACATACATATAAAAATAAGGTCTAAGGAGTTCTTACTCACTGGGGAAAGATTTAGAGGTAGTCAGAGTTCTCTTCTGGAAGATGTGGGGGAATAAATAATTTCTTTGATTATGAGTATTGTGTATAACATATCGTCATTTTTGGATACACAGAGAATGCAAGGAAGAGAAAATAAGCAGGATAAAAAAAAGGCAAATCGGAATGACAAGATATATCGTAGGACCAAATCTTTGGTATACAGAATAAGAAATCTTTTAATACACAAAGGGTCTCTTGAATCATTTATGATTTTGCTTTGTGATTTTTTTTTATTTAAATTGAATTTTTCTTCTAGGTAGTAATTTAATTGATTTTGAATTATAATGTTTATCCTAGCAGAAAAAGAGATGAAATTCTTCAGGGACTGCAAAAGTACCACACATACTCAGAAGCTTTTCTTTTAATGTCAGGAATCAAAAGATAGTATATTAGCCAGATCCCTTTGAAAACAGGTACTTATTCAAGTTTTATTAAGTGTGTATATATATGTGTGTGTGTGTATGTATGTAAATAAAAAGAGCACTTGTATGTAAATAAAAAAGAGCACAATCAGTATTGATTGATCCCCAACTGTGAGACATTTTTTGAAGGGAAGTGTTGTTTCTTTGTGATATAGAGTACATACTAATTTAACTGATAAAAGGAGGTGGCTCTTTGGCTAGTGCTTTAAAGCATTCTAGCACATACAAATAAGAGTGCTGCATTCTGTAATTCTAGGTTACTCGGAGTTAAAGTACAGAATAATGACTTTTCTAACTTCAGGTGTGATTTTTGGATTACATACCACATGTAAGCTGTAGAAAATTGTCTCTGTGGAGATGTGGCTCCAAGTCATAAACAACTCATTAGATCTTTAGACCAAGATAACATAATGATTTCAGACAGCATGAATTTCCATACTGGACTTGTTGATAGTATACCATATGGGTAAGGAGTACATGGAACAAACACAACTATCCATTGAAGTTGGGCCAGAAAATGGGGGAGACTGCTGAGGTGGAGAAAACAAAAGTGTGTAGCTAGAAAAAAACACAGACTTTACTAGAATAATGTATTTCTGCATACTGAACAATATTAGACATTTTTACAGAAGAGTAGCAAGTATATATGTTCAGCACTTAATTTTTTAATCTGTGTAAATTTTTAGATGAGATTTTATTGACTTGTATAGTGTAGTTTATTTTTTCTGAGAGAGCTTGAGGGGTAAATTAACATAAAATATCACATTAAATTTAGTTAATATCTGTTCACTTAAAAATTAAATGGAGTGGAGGAATTCAAATCTATTTTTGAGTAGCAAGAACACATTTCTAAGCAGTAAAACCATAGAGCTTTTGTCTGACAATTTTATAACTTGAAAAGACTCTAATTTAAACCAAATTAAACTGAAAGAATGCTTTTGGGCTAAAACTTCTGAATGTGGGGTTTCAGCCTAAAGTGTATTTTTTTTTTTTTTATGGCAGAATTACAGACTTCTGAAAAATGAGGTTTGTGTTATGGTTATTGAAATCCTTCAAGGCAGTGATAGCAGAGTTTTTTGTAAGACATGGTATCTGTTTATGGTTAACAACAACAACAAAAGATTTGTATGGAATTGGCATTTATGATTTATAGATCCATGATTTATAACATTATTTAAAATCCATTTTGAAATATATTTTTGGGTCTTTTAGCACTCTTAAGTGCTAAATAAAAGTGTTTTGCTGCTGGACTTTTTAGATACTATTTTGTGCTTAAGCTGGGCTGACTTGATGCAACATAGCACAAACTCTCCTGAAAGTTTTTTTCAGCTTTCTGAATGTCTAGTGTTGTCAGTCCAGAGGGTTTCCATGCATTAGATTATGGCCACATTCATATTGTTACAAAACTTTGTACCACCCTGCTGTAATACCATATCAGTAATATCAGTAACACGTCAATAAGGTTATCCATGTGCATGTTTGCTTGGTTTACCAAAAGTTGCACTGACAGACATGTACATCTGCTGGGATTAGTCTGTGTACTTGTATGAACGCTCAGGAATGTTAGAGAATATGGTGAGAAAACGTTTTCAAGAGCTATTGGTTTTTTTTGAACACCTCTATTGCCTCTATTTGGCCACTGTGATCCTGAAAATTTGAACTAATTTTTAAAAAAAGTGTAGTTTATTAAGGTGTATGGATAAAGAAAAGTACTTTTGACCATCTTCCTAAGCCACTTTGCATGTAAGACACAAGGACTGTAGTTGTATATTCCCTGCACTCAGTACATAAAAACATTAGAAAATTTGATGGCGCCAAGATATAAACGAAGATGTTCTTGCAATTAGTGTTTGAGAAAGGTAGCATATGATGTAGAAAAAGATCCTTAATCAGAGCAACTTAAGGAGGTGCTTAATTTGAATCATATAAATTCTAACTGAAGACAATGAGACTTGGTTTAAGTATTGTGCAGAGCAGAAAGAGGTATAAGAAAATGTTTGTGCTATTTTAACCACAGGCAGAGGGATTGAGATTCATGCTGCTATTTTGTTAAAACAAATAAAATGCATCAGAATTCAGTAAAGCTCAAAAGAAGTATTTCTGAAGGGATTCTTGGAAGCAAAGCAGGCACAAGTTTTTCCAAATATGATGTGAATATTTAAAATATAAACCTGTTCTAGTGTCCAGCCAAATTAATAATAATAATAAAAAAAAAATCAAACCTCTAGAAACTGTTTGTTCACATGGATTAATCTGAAAATGTTCCAATATCAATAAATAAAAATATATTAAAAAAATCTTTATAAAGTTAAATAGTAATTGTCAAGGAAGAAATAACCTTTGGTAGCCAAAGAGCTTTTGCTTTCAGCCTGTAGAATATCTGTTTCCTCATGTATTTTCAGATTTTAAGACTAATTGTTGGTATTGCCCTAGTACTAGGGAATGTTTGCATAGTTGCAGCTGGACTACAGTATGTATTTGTGCTGAAAACTAGCCCAGATTATCTGTAGTTAATCTGCAATTTGTTCTCTAATTGTAGGATATTTTTCTCCCAGTTATAGTAGAGTCTTTAGCTACCTTGAAAAAAGACAAAATAAATTTAGACATAAATGAATGGAGATTCACTTTTCTGTTATGGTAACCATAACACAACTTTGCTCCCAGAAATCCCTGTGGCAAGCTGCTCTTATTTTACTCTTTTACTTTTGTATTTTTCTTCTTAGCAAATATATGTTCATCTGTCATAGAAAGTTGATCTGACCTTATGATATGTTGTTGAGTTTATAATTTCAAAGAGAACATAACTTATATTGGAGTTATTGAAGTAGTGAGACTTGCAAAGCGATGTTTGAAGAGTTCTCTGGAAGAATGAGTCAGCTTCATTCACAACCTGGTCAACATCTCTTTCTTCCACTGTGTCATTTGCTAAATTATATGATAGAAGTCACATCTTATTTAGATGCAGAATATGGGGATTTGCAAGATGGCATGGAACCAAACTGGGCAACCTGAGTCATGAGTGAAAAGGTTTCTATGAATTTTGCTTAAATTTGCTATTTTCTGAAGTTGAAAAGTTTTTAGGACAAATAGAGTTGTTTTAGGTCGCACTTTTTTTTTTTTTTTTTTTTTTTTTTTTTTTTTTTTGTGCAGATTACATTAAAAGCTCAACATTGTCTCTGAAGCTGAATACAAATGATTTTTCTCTGTTTCATTCTATGCTGTAGAGATGTAAATAGTCATTAGTATTCTTTATTTTTGTTTAATGCCTAGTAATGAATTAGAATCTGTCCTTGTACACCTCATATTCTATTTTATGTGAAGTGGAGAGCAAGGTGTCTTTGGTGTTTGCAAATGGGGGACAGCATGGTACTTTCTAGGGCGCTGGTGGAATTGTGGTAAACAGTCATTGAACAGTACAGACAGCCTCTGTAGTGCACATTCTCTCCAGTGTCAGTAGCTGATGGCCCCCATCCCATGCCAGGGATGCATCATATAAGCATCTCACACAACTGGTGTATGGGCAGTAGAATCAGAATCACTCTTGTGTATGAATACCAGAAGATGCATCTGTCACACTGTAATACTTCAAGTACACTGACAGGTTATGTGAACTACAGAACTGCCTTTAGATCAACAACTTTAACTAATTTCCTTTAGCCTCTTTTGGTAACAAATGTGTTTGAAAACTGGAATCCTTCTTACGAAGTTGTTTTTGGAGAGTTCTGTGGAAGAAAGACTTGGCATCATTCACGTCCTGGTCAGTATCTCTTTTCCCTACTATGACATTTGCCTGAGCATATGAAAAGTATCTCATTTTTTTGGTTGCATAATATGTGTCCAAATTTAGCACTGATTTCAAATTTCTATGCATATGCCATTTTGGCTTGTTTTTCTTCCTGAAGGTTAAAGCCTAAGCCTGGTATGCGACACTTGCAATTTTTTTCCAGCAGTTTTCTTACTCCAGTGATCATATAGAAATGTCATTGTAGTTAAACATGGGTAGTAGTTGTCAAGGCAATGGGATCATTTTTCTCTGATGGTTGTGCATCTTTCTTACTACATTAGGAAGTTGACCTGCTGCCATTAAATCAGGAAAGAAATGCCTTTTAAGATTTTTCCAGTGCTTTGTCTTCCGCTATACAATCCACAAAGGACTCACTGTGGACAATTAAGTCTAAAGACCATATTAATGTATGTGTATTTTTCTTCTCACTTTGATTTTAAGGAAGAAATGTCTAAAAGCGGTCAATAACCTTTTTTTTTTTAAAAAAAAAAAAAAATATATATATATATATATTGCTTGGTATGGGCTATTGATTTGATTGAGAGCTTTCACATGGGATTGATTGATAAGTAGCAATTAAGTAGGACTCACACTTTATTGTGGATAGTCCCTGTTGAATGTATATGAGGATTTTTTGTAAACTCTGAGCAGCTTACAGGTACTGTTCACCCTTAACCTGTGCAAACATAGCATGAAATAAATCATATATGGGGCATTGACCCATCTAATATATGTGGAACATGTACATTTGAGTATTTTGTTCTTTTAAATGATTCTTCTGTCACAGTAATGAAGGGATTGGTTTTAGTTATCATCTTATGATTTGTATTTGTTGTCCTTTAAAGACAAAGAATTTTCCCATTATGTTTTTCATTACTTAGTATAAGCATAGTCAGTAAATTTGGCCTTAAAGTAGATATTACCTTCTTTTCATGCTAAGACTATTTGGCTGCTTTTTACTAAATAAAAGTTTCAATTAAAATATATTTATACAGTTTTTAAATGTGTGAGTTCTACGGTCATTTGCAAGTAAACAAAAAAGAAAAAAATGTGAGAAAATTCTTTTATTTTTTTTTTTTTTAATATTTAGATTTGTTTCTTAATCTCAAAAATACCCATAAAATGTCTTCTAATCCATTTTTTTTTTCAATTGATGTTCACTGAAAAATAGCTATAGCACTGAACTGGAATCAAATAGGGACACAGAAACATGCTGTAGGGTGATTCAGAAGAACAGACTGTGGTAATCCTTTCTGCTTTGTTTTCCTTTTAATTTTCCTTCTTTCTCTTTTGCATAACCTGTAATCTTTATTTATATCAAGAAATAAATGATATTTTAATTACTCTAATAAAATGTGTGTTATTACTACATTGTTGAAATAATTCTTAGTACAGAGTGGCACACCGTTTTCTGCCCTGGGATGATTCTCAGTGTAAGAAGGACTTGCTGCGAAGAATGCTCAGTTTTACAATGTACACAGTGATACTCTAAGTTACTTTAATTTTTTGGTCACAATGTAGTAAATGTCAAGAGCCTTTGAAACATTTGAAGCAGATGTTCTTCTGCCAAACTGAAGCATTAGAACTCAAAATGAAACAGTTCCCTTAAACCTTGACATTAAGTCTTAACAGTTTCACTTCCCAATTGGACATGGTATGAAGAAGGTAAATAATAGAACTGTAGCAGGATTAAATATTTATTCTCCCATGAGGTGGGGAAGAAAAACATGTTTAGCATTTGCTTTGCAATTTTATTTGTTCTGTCTCATTTTCCTCTTATACTCACGTATGTACGGTTCCAGGCACATGTTAAAAGCAGCAGCTAGGGCTTGGCCAGTGCTTGGTGTCCTTCTTCTCCCCTTCTACTTCTTTCTGAGTTTCTCTCCTAAATTCTCTTAAATTGCCTCTTTGTCCTCATATTCTTTTTAGGGAAGCATTCATCAAAATGTTCTCACTTGTCCAAAATCCATTTACTTAGTCAAACTGATCAATTCCTATGAAAATTTGTGTCAGCCTTTTCAAATAGGAGTGCCATGTTTAAACACCTCAAAGAAATTGGCTTGAATTTTCCAGGCTTTGAGTACCTGCCATTGACACTGGGAACAGCACGGATGTTAAAAGGCCATGACAAAAAAAGTACTTTAATTAGAAGTCCACCTTCATTTTGGAAATGTGAGGCTCCATTCCCTGTTTGTATTGTGAATGTCTCATAAAGGACAGTTTGTCTTTATATACTGGCTCAGTCCAGATGTTCATCTAGTGTATCTCATTCTGTATACATTAGTGTTGTTTGCTTTGCTACCTGAATGATAGTGTCATGTTATAAACTCTCAGAAATGAATACCTAGCTTTTACATCTTTCACCCCACTACCATGAAACCTATGACACTAATTCTTATCTCCTCTCCACACTTTGTGCTTTCCAAAGATGCTGTTGTCCCACACCTTCCCCAAGGTGAGTCAATGCTATTGCAGACTATCTATGCTTGAGCAATGCTGGGGGAAGATCTGTAAGTGTGCGGCAATCCCTTTTCAGCAGTCTTGCTCCTATGACCACTTGCCTTTTTGTGTGAGTGCATCAGATTGGGCAGCATACAGGCTTGGGAGAGTAGAAAAGAAAGTCAGTGGACAATGCTTTCTTCCTTTTCTTCAGTACTGAGAAAAGATAGTGTGGACAATGAGGAAATCACTGTCCCTGTAGTGATGAAGCAATAACCTTTAAGGAACTGAATTTTTGTCAATAAGCATATTATGCATGCCTGCATGCATAAATGTATCACAGAATCACAGAATTATCTAGGTTGGAAGAGACCTCCAAGATCACCGAGTCCAACCTCTGACCTAACACTAACAAGTCCTCCACTAAACCATATCCCTAAGCTCTACATCTAAACATCTTTTAAAGACCTCCAGGGATGGTGACTCCACCACTTCCCTGGGCAGTCCATTCCAATGCCTAACAACCCTTTCAGTAAAGAAGTTCTTCCTAATAGCCAACCTAAACCTCCCCTTGCACAACTTTAGCCTATTCCCCCTCATCCTGTCACCAGGCACAAGGGAGAATAGAGCAACCCCCACCTCACTACAGCCTCCTTTAAGGTACCTGTAGAGAGTACGATAAGGTTTTCCCTGAGCCTCCTCTTCTCCAGGCTGAACAATCCCAGCTCCCTCAGCCGCTCCTCGTAAGATGTGTGTATGTATATATGAGCGAAGTCTACACAGATGGATAAATTACCTGTACTACTGTCTATATTTTTCCAGTCATTCCTGTTACGCGCTGGAAAATATTGTTTGTCCATCCTCCGGAAAATGTTGATAGAAAGTGCAGATGTGTGGCATCCAATTTTGTTCATAAACTAATGGTTAGCAGTGCGATCACTCTACAAGTTATAGGCAAATACAGCATGTGCTTGAAAGCAATGTGCACTCTTTTAAGGAAAATTCGGTGTGAACATACATTATTAGTATGGTACAGTATGTCTAGTATTTGTTGATTATGGATAGGGTATTTTTGTTCTATAATAAGTTCTGTGTAGCAAAATTGGCAAGAAAACTGTACCATGTACTTGACTAGATCTTGGAGCCAGAATGTACAAGCTCACTTTCAGTAGTAACCTTATAAAGCAATGCTGTTTAAGTGATGGAGCAGTACTTAATGCAGTCTTTATAATATCTTGTGCTGTGATTCTGCATTGCTGGTTGAATTAGCGTTTCATCTGCACTGTTCCATCTTTTAATAATCTGGCTGCTTCATTTGGCTTCCTACTGCAACCTTATTAGCCTGAAAGCAAACGTTTTCTGTACAGGCTGCAAAACAGCTAATGTTTTCTTCAGATTACCCTCTGTTTAACCCCTTACAGAATAAAAACTTGTCTTGAAATCTCTATGTTCTTTCTTCTGGAGGCTAAGTTTGATATTTCACAATAGTAAGCTGTAAAGAACAGTCTTGCCTGGGGTGGGTGTAAAAGATCTGTTCAGTATATACCTTTGTAAGAGTGGAGGAGTCCTGTGAAATTTGGATCAAACTTCTGTTTCTATATTTTCAGTGGCCTTGGAAACTAAAAAATAATGAAGAAAAGAACTCTAATGATCTCCCCCCCAAAGGAATATAGAATATGCAGGAATTTGATTTGTGTCTTAAAGCTATACTAGCATCTATACACATGCATATTTAAATATTTTGCTATAGTAATAATAAATGTATCAATATTGTCATCATCGAACTTACCTTTTTTTTTTTAATAACATTTTCTGTTAGTTGACATCAGAAGATTCTATGGAGTAAAAGTTGCACTTATTTCTTAAATGAGGAAGCAGAGGCAGAAATGAAGTTAACCTGTCTATGCTCACTTATGAAGCTATCAGAAGTCCTGTTAAAATTGTCCAAAGTGTCACTAGTCTATTTTAGGGTTTTCTCCAGTAGTTAGCACTGCTTTATTTTGATATTGTCAACTGTATGATATTTACAGAATATGTTTATGTCTCTTATCCTTTTTAGAGTGATTGCTTAGTGTAAGGGTATGTTCCAGGAAGAATATATTCAAGGTATTTGCTTTCACCATGGGGATGGTCAGTGAAACATATTTCCCAGACAGTTTGTGCAGCATCCATCCTTGAAGGCTTTCAAAAGGTGGTTCAATGAAACCTCCAGTAACCCATTCTGAGCTCATCAGTGACCCTGCTTTGAGAAGGAGAATGACTAGAAACATTCCGTGGTCCTTTCCAACCTGACATCCCTATGATCCTGCAGTCAGAGCTGCATATAAGTAAAATGTCTTGCTTGCCTCAATTCTGTTGTTGGATGGAACAACAGGAGAAGGGAATAATAAGTGCAGAGCAAGTTCTGTGATTGCTCTGATTGCATTATTCTGTATGGAAGGCTCTGCAAGTGGCAGTGGCTTATTGTAATGACATTTTAAAAATTGATACTGAGTGGCAAAGGCTGCAAAATGATGTGCACCATAAAAGGAGTTGTTAGGAGAGAAGAGTAGGCAGGAATAATTGGACAAATGGGGAAAAGGAGACAGGAAGACAAAAGAGGCTCCCCACCCTTCTGTAGTATAAAGAGAGTCACCATACATCTTGTATGAAAAAACGTTTGGAGAAATCCTCTTTAATCACCGGTGACGTCTGTTATGGCTGTGCCTGAAAACAAATAGCAGCTTTGGTCTGAGAAGAACTGCCTAAACCTCTTCAAGATTGTTTTTAAAGTAAAGTATTAGCCTTTGCTGTTTCCATGACAATGCTTCAGTAATACAGTTTTGAATGGAGACTTTATAGGGAACAAATGGGAAATAATAATGTGACTCCAGCCCTTTGGAAAAAAAAGTGCAATAAAGATCAGGAGTTACTCAAGGTGTGAGCCAGATCCCTGCTCCAACATCATTGTGATTTAGTTGTGCATCTTGGCTCAGCATACAATGGTGTGAAAACCATTAATATGGCAGAGGAGGATGATGTAGACCTGCTGTGCTTCCACTCAGCATTGTGGAAAGGCTGCACGATGTAATGCTTCAGTTTGTATCTGCTAGAGCTCTGGTTTTTGATAACTTTAAACTGCAGGTAAGGACATGTGGTGGAACATGGAGAAGGGAACTGCAAGCAGTGCTATCCTTGTAGCATGCAGGCTGTTTGGAAGCTGCAGGCTTGTGCAGTGTTCAACGCTCAGCTTTGTGGGACAGTGATACTCCCTTGGTTTCTCTAATGTGCTTTGCTACAATGCCGAGTTATGTTGGTTAAGTGCCAGGGTTGATTGTTTCAGTGTTTTATCTATAGCAGTTTATCATCTCATGTGGGCAGTTGTACAGAAAATGAATCCTTTCATGTGGTGAGAATCTTGCAATTTTGGAATTTCTTTTGTCTCAGCAGAAATAAGCCCCATTTCTTACGTCCATGACCCCCTACCCTCAAACAAAAAAGCTGTTTTCCACTAGCTAAAATTAGTGAGATGTTTCGCTTTGGTTTTTGTTTTTCCATTACATAACTCATTTTGCTCTAAAATATGAAGGAAATTAAAATGGAATCCTGTTTCAAAATAAAAACAGTTAACTGAAAAAGTCAAAGTAACCCATGTTTCAAAATGGCTGCAACTTTCCGATTTCAATTTTCATTTTGAAACTTGTCTAGTTCTTTGGCAGTGTGTTATAGCAGGTATTGGTGCTGACGAACAAATGTTTTCTGTAGGAAAAAGTTCAGTTCTAGAAGTTCCTGCCAGTTCTACTGTTCTACTTCTGAATGTATGTATCAGATGAGAGCTTCCATACCCCTCAGGTGCACATTAAAAAAAAAAAAAGTTGCAGCTGCTTAGCATCTTGCTACAGTGGCTGAATTTTTCCCCTCAGCCTAATTTCTCATTTGTTCAAATGTTTTAGTTTTTCTGTTTAAATACCATTTTACAAGTGAAACTGACTTTTTAATTTCACTTATATTTCAAATAAAAAAAATATAGAACTCTAGGAGTCTAGATTCAGGTTGTGAATAGTTATGGTAAATGTTTGTGGAAGAGAAAGAAGGTAGAGCTTGAAAGCATAAATATATTAAAACAAAAACTGCCAACCTATAGAAGTTATCCATGTGATTCACATTGGCTCGATAGATCCACTTTGGGGTGAGAGGAAGTTCAGTTCACTAACAACATAAGTCCTTGTCTCCACTGAGCAAGAATTGCCAGTTTTGTGAACTGTCTGTGGTTTTAATGCTGAGGCCTACTGTCTTCTATGGACTGAGGTAAGAATACCACAGCCTTTCTACTGGAGACATCAGGATGTCAGCTTTCCAGTCAGTTAGAGGTGACTGTATAAAGTTGCAGCCTAAGAAATAATTGCTCTCAAATCATTTATTTTTTGTATCTGTCTAGCTTATTTGATTGCTCCCCCCCCCCCCCATATACTTATTTCCTGTACATTTTCTCTTTTTTTTTTTTTTATTCATCATAGCCTGTCTGTTTTCTTGCATACATTCTCCTATTTTCTTTTGTCCCCTTTGGACTGTATCATTCTTTAAAATACATTTAGGATACATTAATTTTCTCTCAGTTGTCATTTTCCATAATTTCATTAGGTTTTGTACAAAAGTGCAAGGCCTTCAGCTGCTGACCTGGCGAAAAATGCAAAGATGTCGATGAGCCAAACATCATTAAACTCCCTATGTCTAAAATTAAAGAGTCCCATGCAAGTTTTGTACTCTAATAAATAAAATAGATCCTGTCAGTTTGAAAAAAACCCTGCATGTAGACTTCATCCGGAGTATGCAGTCTGGTGCAATTTATAAAAGATACCGTATTGCAAGATGAAATAAAACATGAACAGGAACTTTGATTTTATCTGATAGACCTGTGTGACTTAAGTAAGTGTTTTAGGAGCAGCTAAATTTTTAATCAAGCAAGCAACAACTGTTTTCTAGTGACATCTGTGTAGGCATAGCAGACAAAAGAATGAATTTCAAAAGCATAGAGATGTTAGAAGCTTCAGTATGAAAATACTAAATTTAAACAAGTATTTATTGAAGAGCAAGGAAACTATACTGTTTTAAACAGGAAGGAAAAAGAGCCAACGATAAACATTTACCAGGCTCTTCAGAGAGTAATATTTTTTGGGAGGACATTATATCACTGTATAGTAAAATCCCATGGACTTCAGAGGGGTCATACAGGTCCTTGGAACTGTCTCCACATAAGAGTGTAGCATAGTTCTTTGCACTAAAAACGTTGGTAAGCCCTTCTCCAAAACGATAGTACAAACCAGTAAAGGTTACACTTTTAGTAATGCATTGGAGTGACTATTGCTGTGGAGTTTTGGTCGCTTATGTAAGGGAGTATACTTTTCTTTAAGAATGCCTCATTATATATTTATACTCTCAGTATCCAGGTACACCTATAAATATAACTCATAAACAAATGATTTCATCTAAAGTTGAAATGTCATTGTTGCAGTGCTGACTGAATCGATCTAGACAGGCAGTTGCTCTGACCTTTTAATCTCAGAGCCAGCTTTACGTTCTACCGGGAGAGAAATATACAATGGTGAAATTGTTCATGATGCTCTTTTCAGCCTCATGGGAAAAGTATGCATATAGGTTTGCAGTCCAGGCTGAAGTTGCAGTCATAAATAGTGTTTTGTGATACAGGAAGGAATTCATAACATGATGTAGCTATTTTTGTGATTCATTCATTTTAACTATCAAAGCAGATGCATTTTAGATGTGGCAGGTAAACCTTTATTAAGATGGTATGTAAGAGTCATCGTTTGATCCAGTGGCTAATTGTATTCCAAAAAGCATTTGAGTCTTCACAGAAGTTTTGTCATCTGTGCAAAAGTCATTGTTTTAGAAGTATTTAACATCAAAACTGGATGATCATCGGCAAATCTAGAAGTAAGGAACTTAAGTGGTTTGGGATCTGTGGCAGTTCTGGATCTTGTTTTAGAGTCATACTATGTTCTGTTTGTGAGAGTTTATTGACCATCTGACCCATAGTGAATGAACTGATTTGTTTTTCAGAGAAATGGAAATAGGCCCAGGAAAGGTCCATGTGCATTGATACAGTTTGCTAGCAAATTTTGCTAGCTTGTGACCTTTTTGTATTAATTGCAAGATATAGCTGCATAGAACTGTTTTATTTTCACATCAAGCAATTCACACAACTTCCATATCTAATATATGCCAAAAAGGAAAAACAAATACATTTGGTGTAGATGTGTAAATCAGTGGCCACAAAATACTTTCTTTGTGAATAAAGAGGATCAGAATATCCAACTCTGTCACACTCCCTATTGAAGTCAGTCTTTCTTATTTTTAACTGCAGCTCAATATGATAAGCCTTTTGAAGTCTGAAGGGTAGTTATTATATGAGAACAAAGTGTAATGGAATACAATCAAATGAAACAGATTGTAGCTCTTAATTTACAAAGATGAAAACTGTCCCAATATGAAACACACACAAATGTGTTGTAAATTCAGGATAATTTGAATCATGAAATTAATCCATGCCAGGAATAGTTGACTCAAATGTTTCTTGTAATTAATGCAACCAAGACACTGTTAATTAATAAATAAATAAATTACTACACACCCCTTAATCATCCTTCATATGATAAAAATGCAGTGACATTTTACTTTGACTATTGTTCTGTGTATATTTTGTGGTGTTTTCTTCCAGTTGACAACAGGTCATTTGGGCTGACAGATTTTTAATAAACTTTCCATCTCACATAAAACTCATATCACATGGAAAAATATGATCTTTGCAATTGCATCATAAACTAACCTTGGCTATACTTGAAAGTGTCGCTGGCATGGTTATATTGGTTAGATGTGTGGGAAAAAAATTCAGTACAACTGACATGGCCACATTGGCAGGAGCTCTACTGTAAGCAGTTGTGCTGGAAGTAGGGTTACTTTGCTGGCATGCAATATTTCAGGAACTTATATAGGTTATACTAACAAAATAACTTTTCTGACAGCGTGGGTTGTTCTCCCACCAGGAAAATTGCATGCATAGCTCTACCATAGCTCCACTGTAATAAAAGTATCAGATTTGCTTCTCAAATTGTTAGTAGAAGTAGAATGTTGGGTTATAAGAGCTTGCTTGGCTTTTAAGAAAAGTAAAACATGAGATGGATCAGGTGTGCTTTCAGTAGTATGGTTTATTTATATTATGGCAGTGTCAGAGGTTCCTCTCTCATCTAGATAACAGGCAGTATCTGCCCCTAAAGGAACAGGGATTCACAGTCTAAACAGGAACAAGATGTTTTTAAAAAAGAGACGTTAAGTCTAATGATACCTTTAGTCATTTCAGGATGCAGTTAATTTCTTCAATTGTTCAGTGGAAGCTTCCCTTTAACTACGACACATATTCCTGGACAAAATCTGAAAGTATTAAGAGAAACACATTTTAGAAGAACTTTGAAGTGAATTTTCCTCTAGATTTTTCTCGTCATCTTGACCACCAAGTGGTCCCATTTATCGTAATAAAAATAAATAGTTCTAAGCTTTCCGGCCAATTGGGATTACCACATAAGCTGTTGATGTGCTTGTTAAAAAAAGTACAAAAAGTTTATCCTGAAGTAGATGAAAGAAGCTCTGTTAAATTAGAAATCTTTTGGTTAGCTGCTGATCAGCCATTTGTTTAAACATCTTTTGTTTAACATAGCTTGATAGGGTATTAGAGATGAAAAATCGGATAACAAAAATATTTAGTTAGTAGAATAAAGTTTTAACATGTTGCACAAATGTTCAGAAAACACCAGAAAAGGACTAGAACATTTATTCTTAAATCAGCAGTTGCCATCCAAGTTAGGCCAGGCATTACCATACATTAGCTATTAGTGCTCCAGGTGAACAACAAACAACTTTTTTTTATTTTTTTCAGAAAGGTTCCTAAATAGTAAGAATACATAAATCTTTATGGCCATTGGTATCTTGATGTTAGAGTGGCCAAGGAGAACCAATTTATACCTCCATTCTGGAAGCATAATTTCTCCAGAGCTGGATTCCCTGTGGCAAATCTGGGAGGGAAAGCATTTCTTCTCTGAAGTCTCCTCTATAGACAGGAAGCACACTTTGATTTTAATGCCAGATTTAGCTTCCTCCAGAAATAGTCACTGAAGAAGACATTAGAATGTTTTCACATTGCACAATAATATTATGCATTATTGTAAGCAAACCGGAATGAATGTGTCCTTTTGTGTATTGAAAAGAAAGCTGAGGGCAAGATATGTAATTTTAAATGAGTGTCAAATTTGTTTTGATTAGAAAGTCTGTTTTTCCATGAAGAATGCAAATACAATAGAATTGGGTTATGTAGATTGTTTTACACAGCAGCTTATTCCAGCAGTGTTAATTTATGAGACTTGGATATTTAAAGGAAATACATATGCTGTGTGCAGCACTTCTGTAGTCTTTCACTGTTTCTTCTACTGAATGTTAGCGCTTTCATTTTAAACATTTTGAATTGAGAGCAATAAATGAAAAATATAAGTAGAAAAAAATCTAAAAATCAAAATACCTATCAGGTCATTACATTCTTTTACTTATTTAGACATTTAATTTTTACATCTTTGTTTTTTAACAGTTCTTATGAACTTTATATCTGATAGTTCCAATATAAGGAATATGCAAGACTGTGGCATCTGTATGGACACTACAGCTTGTCAGAAAACATTAATGAAATCTAGTAAAAGACAAGTGAGGCAAAACAACAACAACAAAAAAAACCACAACCAACCAACCAAAATAAAAGCAATGGCAAAAAAAAACAAGATAAATAAAGATTAAATTAGGGAAAGTCCAACCCCATTTAAAGAAACAACCAAACTGCTTTATTCTAATATCTGCTTCTTCATTGTACATCCTATTGTGAATTCCCAGATGCACTGAGTATACCTTGCTACCTTGTAGATTATCTGTTGGTTTTGGCAGGTGCACCCAAAGCTGCATTAAGTTTTCTGGGGTCTGCTGCCAGAGTCCTACAAACCACAGAGTGTACCTTCTGACTCATATTTAAATTAAGAGTTTTGTTCAGGTTCTTCTGCAAATCGCAATATTTTAAAACTCATGTTGTAAAATTTCTCACTAGTAATTGATTTATTTTATCTTTATCAATCTTCTTCATAATTTTCTTTTTCATGCACTTATATTTTAAGTGGCCAGTATTGTAATAGAAAAAGAAAATATGAGATTGAGGAGGTACTTAGTTTGGGTTTTATTTTACAAAGGTGTGCCTTTTTATTGGTGACTTTATTAAAACCAAAACAGTTTGCAATGGCTGAAGGGAATCTGGGGCAGAATTCCAGTCATGTAGTCTTTATAAAATGAGAAAAACAAAGGGACTTGAAAATGCCAATTTGGAAGGTCCTTTCCAGATATCATTTTCTCTTTCCATTTAAAAATAAGTTAGAAAAAGTTTGGGAAATCATAATATTGCAGCTCCTAATCATAAACAGTTTATACCATGCCATTTGATGCAGACATGGGTGAATGACATGAAAAAGAAAATCGACCTCTTTGTCTATTATCATTTCATGGAGAAAAAAAAAAATTAATTCAGCCTTGAATGATAACATATCAAATGTGGCAAATGGCTAGATTTGGATTTGTTACTTTGTGGCATCACTCAGGGCTGTGTCATTGTATGAAAACACTTGAAAGAAAAGACCAAGAAAATTCACAAAAGGCAAGATTCAAATACATCTATTGTTCTCTGGCTTAAGATCATAAAAGGAAGGAAATTCAGAGCTAAGAATCCAAATCTCTAGTTTCTGCAGTGCCAGACTTAATTTTATGTAACTGTACCCTGTTGTGAGTAGACATTGGTGGTTTGATCCTGACTGATGAGTTACATTGCTCTTAGCAGCTGAAACCAGAACAATAATTTTATTTTAATGCTTGCCTTTGTTTGGTGAATAGACTTTTTGGAACAATCATAATTGTTTTCTTTATGTTTTCTTGCCAATTGGAATAAAATAAATCCCTAATAAATAGTTGCTTTTTTTTTTTTTTTTTTTCCAAAAGTTGTCCTTAAAACTCTGCTATGCAACTTTTGTTAAAATGGAAACAGGAAATTATAAAGAGAAGACAGTGTCATGCTTAGATTTCAGGGATTTATAAAAATTCTGGGTATGTTATAATGGCTATAATTCTGTAGATACTTGATTAAAATAATAATAATAAAAAACTCAAAAATGCTTAACTCCTGAAGAAGCAATTATTAGTACTATTAATACAGAATAATGCAAGTATTACACTTTTTTGTGTATCCATAGATAATTGAATTTTTGTTCAATTCAATTTTGTTCAGTTCATACTTCAGTTTCTCCCTGTTGTTGGAAATTGGAATAAGAGTGGCAGAAACAGTGTCCTTTGTAGGATGCCAGACTGCTGAGGCAGAATGCAGAGAAATGTTAGTGACCTCAAACCTTATCTTGAAATTTTGGCCTAAGGACATTGCTTCAAGGATTCCTTAGGGAAAGATCAGCAATTCTTTAGCAATCTCCACGCAAGTCAGGGAAAGATCCTTAGCACTTCAGAAGCCAAAGGTGACCTGCCAAACAGTCAAACAGTAAAATTTCATATCTGATAAGGTGAGGCTTACTTGAGAGAATGATAGCTGTAATTTGCTCAAGGGTATTTTGGTTCTTTCAGTGATAGGGAGAAACCTCAACAGTGTGTCAAAGTCAGTTACACCCTTTGTCATTATTTGAGATTTGGAGGCTTGCAGTGGACAAGAACTATGAGGTGAGGAGACAAGTCTAAAATCATGTAAACCATGTAGCTTTTTTTTTTTTTTTTTTTTTTTTTTTTCAACACATGGAGCTCTAGCCAGTTCTGAATGGGTAGTTTAAATTATTTTCTCTAAGTAGAAATTGCTGAAGGTACGGGAAATGTACATTCCAGATAAACTAGTCTCTTGGGTGTTGCAGTGAAACGGAAAGGTCCTTGACCCCCAGCCTGAAAAATTACAGCCCATGAGACAAGACAGAACTGAAGTGTTCGGTGATAAATCTTCTGCTTTTAAGTGTAAGTGAGAATATCACTGAAGAAGTTTTACACATGAAAAAAGAAAAGTCTGGAGCCAGAGAAATAAAACTGTTTTGTGAATATGAATGATAGTACTATGTTGATTGGCATGGAGAAGAGAGATGTAGAATGGTAATGCTGTGGTAGACCCACAATAAAGTTCAAACATGATATTGCTCTAGAGAATTGCTGAATGTAGGAGTTGCATGGCCGGGGATTTGGCAGCAGTTCCTCTATTATAGTTTTCCTATAATCTCTGTAGTGAAGTATTGATTTGAATTGTTTTGTAGAAAAAGAAACCACTGCCTTTCCCATCTCAGCACCCATCCTTGGATTCCTCAAATACTCCCTCACACACATATGTGACCTTTCATTTGCTCTGTCTGACCATGAGACTGCAAGTTCCAAGACTAGGAATTTCCATCTGATTTTCTGATGCAATTTCTTCCATTCATGTTAGAGCATTTTCTTCTGTGCTGTTGTGACAGACCTACTTGTGACAGCATCTTTTTTCAGCTGCTATATTTGTTCCTTTTGGGGGGGTGGGGGGAAGGGAGAGGGCAGGTGCAAAGTTTTCTGTATAAACTGTTTTCACTTCAGAGCACCTATGTTTAGAAATCTTTAGAAAAGACCAAGTATGAGAACTCATCTTGTAAATCCATATGTAAGTCAGACTGAAGCACTGTCTACTCCAGCATTGGATTAAGCACAGACAGCTCTAGAGATACTTCACTAAATTACATCACTGTTTGATTTCTCTGCAGTGTATTGTGGGAAATCTTTTCATCCTCAGACCACTTTAGAAAAATGTTTTTAACTTCACTATGTAAAGAACTTCCATGGCTTTTGTTCCAACCACTAGCAAGGCATGAATCCAACTCTAGATCATGATCTTTTCCAGGTGTTGGCATTACTGCAATTCTCATTTTAGGAAGACCAGGAAATTCTGGGCATCAAATGCAGTATGAAAGCATTTCAAGAGTAGTTTGTTGCCCTAAGAAGCCAGCAGCATGCTTTGCCCAGGTCTCTCGTGTAGATGAGGAGATATGGAGACAGCTGAAGCAGGCTGAATAGCTGTGGAATCCGCATGTATCTTCTTGCACATCTGACATGGCTTCTTCTCCAAGAAGGAAGGCACTCTTTATAAAGGTCTTACTTTATATGTGCATAACTAGGACTTACAGATGAAGGGAGTACTCTACTAATATATGAGCTTGCTGCACTCCTTTACTGCTACAGCTCTCAATTGTTATTTGTTTTTGGCCAGTCCTTTGCTGTTGCTGAGATCGTGGAGCTATGTATTTGTGTGTGCTTCAAAGCAGGAGGGCTAAGAAATGTATTATTTCCCTGAAGTAGCATCTGGCTTTTTAAGAGAAAGTGTGGAAGGTCAGTTGAAACCACAAATGTGCCAATTTCCCATCCAGAAAGACAGTACCCGCATATTAGGCAAGCTGAAGACATCCAGATAAAAGGTCCATGAACAGCGATATAGGTGAAGAATGTGTGATGTAGAGATAATCTGGAGATCTCTTTTTATTATTGTTATTTTCAATTTAAACAGCAGTTTATTTCTGCCCAAAATGTGGATTTATTGGTTCCACGGTAATTTAATAGATTTAGCCCATTCTCAGCCACCCTGCCTCAAAAAGCAGTAAAATGTGAGAAAACCTAGCATCAGAAAATTTGTGTTCTAAACAGCATATAGTTATGTATCCTTGATATGATTTGGCCAACTGAAGCAAAATGGTGTGGCCAGCAAAGTTTTTGGATATTAAAGTCTCGTTATTTCTGCTTGCTTTAGAAACTTGTGTGAACTTTGACATATCTGAGGGGGAAGAGAAAGGAATTTCAGTAGGAGTAGATATGTGTTTGTGATCTGGTTACAAGCTGTTCATGGCTATGATCATAGTAAGAAATAAGAAGTGTTAGAGTTTGTGTTTATTTCAGCCTAAACACCAGCTGGGCCAAGAAAGCAAACCAATTTCCTAAACACTCATCAAAACCTTTTATCCTAGTTTATATGTGATTAGAGCCAGGTTTAACTCTGCAGTGGTGATGTATTTTTTCCTATGTTCCTGTTTGGCGCTTGCCACCCCTGTGTTACTAGAGACAATAAAGGCACTTATATTCAAATTCTTTCCAACCAGGACAATCTTTGTTCTTCAACTCCTCAATTTGCATCTTATACCTTATACTGCATTTTAAGAGCTTTGGTTCCCTAAAAAAGAGAGCAAGGCACTGTATTTTTGCTTGGGAAAAAATCAAGAATTGTATAGTATTAGGACAGATATATTGTAGTAAGAATTAGAGTTAAATGTTTTTAACGTGGAATGAGGGTGATCTTTTATTTTTAGATAGCTACTGATGTGCTCCACTCAGTGACTAGTTTTTTTTTAAGTCAAGCTCATTTGGTGGGTTAATATGTTTTCCTAAATGCTAACAGTTAAAATAACGACTCCCTCAAATCATTATTCCTGCTAATTCAGCTACTGCTACTGGCCTTAGGAGGAGGAAGGTTGTTGAATACTTCAAAACACAATAGTAATTTTCAAAACCAGTCTCATTATGGTTCTCCAGGATGTAAAACAGTTCTTTAGACTAGGTAGTCCTATTTATTTTCTTCTAAACCACCAAATTTAATTTAATTTAATTTTATTTTTCCCCACCAGCTAAATTCTCTACTTTGCATTTTAAGTATACTAGTCTAACTGTTAAATCATCTGTCAGGTTTAGAGTGAGTACACACTTTTTGAATCAGGTACTTAGTCATGTCTGTGGATTTAATGAGGTTGAGTAACTGCCACAAGATACTCTTCTGCCAAACCCCCATCTCAGATATCTGTATGTGAATACTTGGTTGGGATGTCCAGCCATGAAGCAGCTAGCAGGATGAGTGGCAGCTTCAATTGATAGGGTTCACAAAACTCCCGTGCTTTTCTGCCTTCCCTTTCTTATGTGAAGAGGCATTTTTGATAGAATAAGTGTCCAGAAAAATGTTTAAATCCCCTTGCTTTAACTTCATTATCTCTGTTGTTGTCTGAATGAGAGCAAACATCATCCCAGGTATGTAAAAATAAATTATTTTGCTTTCTTTTCTGCTCATGTCTGTGCCTTTCCCACCATGAAGCCTTCATACATGAGCCTTGTTTTAACACATTTGCATCATAAGGGCTTTCTGATCTTTAAGCTTATGTTCTGCTAACTGATATGAGAAGAGAGAGGGAAAATATGTCCGTGTCTCCTGAAGCTTGCAGACTTTTTGCAAACTGTATTTCTAGGTGGCACTTGAACGATGTACATACAACAACGATCAGTTGAAGTCTTAATATTCTCAACTTCTTTCTCCTGGCTGTCTGAGTTTGTGATTCCTGATGCGAGCAGTAGACTGACAGCATGCTTTCAAACACATCCAAGTACAGGATGACTGCTGCTCTACAAATGCAGGTATCCTGCTGTCCAAGCAGGCACTATTGAAATAGCCTTAGTTAGGTACCAGCAAGGGTACTATTAGCAGTGTATTCAATGTGTATTGCATTTTACTAGTATCATTGCACTTGCAGCAATTTAGGAAGATGGGGCTCAGTTCATGCTCTGCAGTCCATTCAAAAACTGGGTGAATGCGAAGGCAGTTAGCCTGAGCCAACGTCTGTACTTCTCTTAAAGAGGTAAACAAATTCTCTAGTTGAAATCTTGGACTGCCCAACCTGGGGTAGGCAATTGTATGCCACCATTAGTCTTCCTGTAAGTCTTCCTGTTCCATTAGGTTTTAAGATCAAAAAGATTTTGAGTGGGCTTTTTGCGTGAGGAGGGAAGGGCTATCCTCCTCTTTCATAGCAGGTTTTCTTTGTATATGAGCAGAACACAAATCTCATTCTGTGTGAACTTGTTTTTCATTTGGAATCTCTAGTCTGGTGAGTTACTATGTGGTTTACTTAGTTCAGTTGACTTTGCATTCTCTATGGCATCCATTGTTGAATTTGGTGAATCTGAGGTGAATCTGAGGTCAGATTTTATAGCAGCTTAAAGTTGCTTTGCTTGGTTACATGATGCATTCTGTTTTAACTTGTGCGTATTTTGAAAAGAAGAAACACAAATCAAGCATCTGGAAAAATTATAGTCTTTGTCTAAAAAGTCTTATGCTTCAGTACCTAACTTGATGTGAAAATTGGTATGCATACCTGTGTAATGTTCTCTAGCAATCTTTCCCATTTCTAAGCACAGCTTTGTCAATGTCTACTGAAGTGTCCAAGCTTTGTACATATGAAAGTAAATATATGTTGGAAAGAAATTAAATGTACCAATATCCCACTGTTACTGAAAATGATCTCTGGTTGTCTTAATTAATATGGCCATTGCAATGAATGTTGTTACTCCTCTCCATGTGTTACTTTCTGGTAGTGTTATAAAAGGTGCTGCAAAAGATTCTAACAGTTCCATTAGCACCCTGGTAGAGGGGAGGGAGAGAGGATCCATGTACCTCTTCTTCCTGTTTGCTCCTTCTTCTATTCCCCAAGAGAATTCAAATAACTGGCTCTGAATAATCAAGCAACAAGCTCCTTGTTTCTGTGAAAGGTCCTTTCATAGCAAACTCCAAGGAAGAGAGGGCAGGGAGCGTTTCAGGCTGTCATCGGGGTGCAAGAAAAGGCCACACTGCTGCCAGCAGCCCGTTTTGGTCCATCCCAGCACTATGGTGAGTTTGTGTGTGGGGCTTGCTGCTGCTGCTGCACATTTGATGCCAACCCTAGTGTCACCAGGCAGCCGTCTAGATTGTTAGGAGACCAGTCCTGTGATTTCCCCAGCTGAATAAAGAGGGAAGAGAGCCTGAGCAAGGCCAGGTGCCAGGCTGTTCCTCCACACCAGCTGGCATCATCCCTCTGCCATAGCCAGATCCCATAGCTGGGATCACTGCTCTGACAAGGTTTGTTCACTCTTTACAAGATGCTTGCTCTTACTGGAAATCTTTTTGGTTAGCAAGTAGACTGCACATACCATGGCTGCACTATGGTATATGTATAGCAACAGCTAGGTAGCATTAAACTTATTTGACTGCGTGTGATAGACATTGAATTTAATCATCCCTCTGTGTGTCCTTGCTTTTTTTTAGCTTTTGTAAATTATTTATTATGAAAAGTATGTAAAACAATACATGTTTTTTACCAAAGACTGTCTGTAGTGGGAGCAGTATACATTAATGACGGAGATATAATGATGCTGGAACAGTGTTGGATAACAATTTATGGTAATTATCTGTGGCAAAAATGCAGTAATTTTACATAATTGCTCTCTCTGATATCATGGTGTTTGGCAGAGACAATTATAGTCATGATTCTTAACCTTCTTAGTTGCAGCTGTGGTTGGGCATTTCTTTACAAAAGTAAGGGTTTAAAAAACAAGGGTTTAGGTTGGCAGGGGATGTGAATTGGCTGGTTATACCAACAAATACAAAGTCTCTGGCACTAGGTGATCTTCAGATTCAGGATTCTAGGTAAACTCAACCATTTCTAATATGATGAGATCAGAATTGTCGTATGGGTGTTCACACTCTCTGAGTGTTATGACATCTCAGAGAAGTAGAGGTTGTCTGGAGGCCCATAGAATTTATGATAGCTTAAGGCAAGGTGAAAGCTTTGAAATAAACCTATCAATTAATGAGAACCAAGCTTGTTTGTTCAAGAACTGCATTGAGGTACCTATGATTGAAAACTAACATAGTTTTTTTTTTTTTTTTTTTTTTGAGCTTGCAAGGGGAAAAATGAAAATATTTTTTGAAAGCTGGGATTTTCTACATCTCCTCCCTCTATCTCCTTTACCTTTGCCACAGTTTTACATTGTTGTGTCAGTCAGACTTTGGGGTGGGGGTTGCAAGGAGATGGGACAATGTCAGTAAAAACCTTATGTAGATTTTAGATTGTGATGACAGAAAGCACTGTTACACCATGTTGACACTTCAGAATTTTTTTTTTTGGTAAAGGATAGTTATGTTCATTATGCAAAAACACTCTATGAGCCATAAATGTAAAGGTCCTTGTTAAAAAAAAAAAAAAAGTAGTTACTTCACACAAGAAGTTACAGATTTCCGTAGCTATTTATTAGTAGAAAATTTGACTGATTAGTTGTTAGAATAAATAAATAAAAAAATAAAAAATTACATAGTTACATATTTAAATATTTAAATATTTAGATATAAACCTGTTAAATATTGCAGGCACAGTTTTAAGTTGGCAAAAGTGTAATATCTTAATTTCTAATTGTAGTGATTTTCAAACTTTAACAATTGAAATAATGCTAAATTTGAGGTAGATAAAGATCGGAATTCTAGTAATGTGATTTTAGATTTCAGTATTTTTCAGACTCCTAGGGAACAATAAAAAAAGAATATTAGAGAAAAAAACAAAAGTCTGTATTTTATGTTTTGAAGGAAGGCTATCAGAAATGTATAGGGAGATGAAGAGGAAAGGAGCTTCTGACTGTTAAACATATAAATGTTCCACTCATCACTATTATGTCTCTTCTTTTCAAAGTTCATCTCACTACTATTATTTGTATAGTCTGGTAATGCTTTTTTGGCATGAATTGAGGACTTCAAATAGTGAGCATCTTGGATGTTTGACCATTGCAATTTCTAAATCCTTGATTAGAGATTAAGTAGCATTTTAAACCAAAATCAACTATGTGCAATAAACCTTAAGGAGTCTGATTTAAAACCACAAATCAAGGAAAAGGAAGAGTCAAGGCTGAAGTATGTGAAATCCATTCTTAGTTCATTGTACTGTGTCTACTGAATAGTTTGTAGGATAACATACTGTTTGAGAGATTAATTGAAAAAAAAATACAAAATAGGGCAAAGGCAGGTTGCTGAAATGGAGGAAATTTTCTCCTGCCTTTGTCCATCCTGTTGTGCAGCTAAATGGCAGATTTCACTTTTGAGTTTGCTTTATTTTAAGTTGTGCAATTGTCAAATTGTGAAGCCTAGACAGTTTTGCACCACTGTAATTGTTATGCCCTTGCTGGTGCCTCTGCTGATTCTCATCAGCATCAGTGATAATTTGATTCCTTGCTCCTTTCTGCTGGCCTGTTGACAGAGGAGCTCACAAAGTATTCAGCTCAGCTTTTTAAAGAACCTTCTTTGCAGCAGGACAGGAGGTTATTAGGACCTTTAAGTTAATAGCGCTGGCTGCCCAGCCTGTGAGTTTTAGTTTGCTTGCACTGCGTCATCTGTTTGCTGCTTGAAATGCCAGGCTGATGGGCTCAATGTGAGTTACCACAAAGGTAGTCAGTATTACAAAGCTGACCTTTGGAAAAAGTACCACAATATCACTTAAAGCCAAAGAGCAGGGAGGGAAAAGGGACAAAAATATTGAGGCAACTCCTGCTCTGATGGTTTCTACTGAAAGCAGAATTAGGATCTTGTTTAGAATTAGATTCTAAATAGCACTCTTAAAAACTCATATTTAGCTACTCAGATTTTCCATACAGCTATATCTTATGATTTTTGGAAGGTATAAGAACTATTTATCATTTCTATTTCAGTAATGCCCGGAGGCCCATATCAGGATCAGACATTGGTCTTATGTGCTCTTTTTTATTTTTATTTTTTAAATTATTATTTTCTTTTTCAAAATAAGTGTTTTCATTGTATTCTTTACTGTGAGTGAAACAAACAAATTAAAAAAAAAAATTGCTTGCAATCCTAAAATTGAACAAAATTGTCTGAAGTATTGTGAGAGAAGGGAAAAGGTAAGGAAACATTTGGATTCAGGCTTTTGAGAGATTATTGTAAATGTTGAGAAAAATAATATATAAAAAACAACTCTGCAGTGCCCTTTAAAACCACTAAGCGTCTATTTTAATTCCCATATAAGTAGTAACTGGCTGCTGTCTGTATATATTCTTAAATGTTGCTTGCTCTATAAGACCTTGTTTGCTTAATTTCAACCTAACTAAATTTTTATGGCTGTGCTATAAACCTCTTGAAAATAGTGGCATAAATGGAAATGCTGACACAACATTAATTACACTGGCTCCAGTGTGATACTGTGATTTAAGTTTATTTATTTTGTGTGTGTGTATGTATGTGATTTCATTGTTGAAAAACTAATGGAAAACTAATGTGGCAATGGAGAATGTGATTCTGTGTGTGATATTTTGTTTTTCAACAGCAAGGAACAGTTTTAATGCCAGTTTACAATACCGGAGAAGTTATTTTTAATTGAGGTATAGCTTTGGTATTTCATATTTTCAAAATTTGTGAAAGTGACCAGTTGCCCACTTTAAAGCCGTGTACTGCTCTTCCAGGAGTTTTTAAATGGCTTTTTGGGTGGTGAGACTAGATATATATTGCATTTAAATTAGAAAGCAAAGAAAATTATTGTATTTCCTTGTGGAGTATATTCTTTTCTTCCTTGTGCTGTAGTAGGCTTAGTGGGTTGCCACATTGTCTTTTTTTTTTTTTTTTTTCCCCATGCAATTTTTCCCACACTCAGACATACATGGAACTTGAAGGTTGACCAGAAAAGGTGTCCAATGGAGGTGAATTATATCCCCAGATGGTAGTCTGTAGTGGGCTTTCTTTAAAATCCATGCCAGTGTTCTCCCTCATTGGGGATACTCATGTAATTATCCCCAGTCTTACCATAAATACCTTCCCCACTTCATGGCATCCCATCAAACATCACTCTCTTCAAGTGAATTGTTGCAGATGTAATTGATAGTGATCTGTCCAGTAGACTGATGGCTATGAAGGTGCAGGTTAGCACATCCTATGACATGATGGTAAAGAGAGACAAGTAGTGCAGGTTGAGAAAACCAGAGCAAAGAAGTATTTGTGTGGAATGCCCTTCTTCAATTTGCTCAGTGAGAGCATTCAGCATACATTACTCCAGTTCATGAAATTTACATTTTTTATTTTTACTGTTTGCTTTCACTAGAAGAGAGTGCAAAGTAGGCAAATAGTTTCAAAGTGTGTGGTCTTTATGATTTATATATCTTGCTCAGAACTACCACTGATCAAACTTCTTGGTCTTGTTCCCATTTGTTAGTGTAATTAAATATTATTTTTTTTTATGAAAGAACTGAAAAGAACTGTGACCTTCCCTTGAAAGAAAAAAACATACAGATACTATGATACTGTGGCACAGATGATTTTTTTTTTTTTTTTTTTTTTTTTTCAAGCCAGTGTGAAAAGGTAGATAAATGATGTGCCAAGTTTATCCCATCTGGAAGGAATGTAACCATTCTGGATCCAAAGCAAAGCTGAGGTTCTCCTGCTCTGTAATGTATTTGGGAACCAGAGGTTAATAGGATTGGAGAGAGACAAAATAATCAGTATATGCTTTAGATATGTTTGATTGGCAGGAGAAAAAAGCCTGTGTATAGGTCAGTCAAATCCTGAATATGTCACCTTCTTAATTATGGCCTTTAATCTGCTTTAAGACTAGAGAATACTGGTCCTTAAATGACCTCTGTGTTGAATTGAGTATCAGACTGGAAACTTCAAAGTGCAATTGAAGAAAAATTATGCAATAAATTAAAAGTAACATTGTAATTTTTCTGTGGTTCCAAGCTTGGAAGAGATTAGCTTTTGTCTGTGAGCACACTCATTAATAGCAGGGAACTACAGCACATATGTGCGGACCTATGCATGGTCCCAAAATATTTTACTGAATATCTATGCATTGATTCTGTACACACACAGAGACTTCTGCAAATAGGAAAGTGGAGGGGAGAGGAAGGAGTGGAATATGAAAATCTCTTTTAAAGTGTTGGTAACAAGTCCCAGAGATTTTTTTGGAAAGCTTTGTTTTCACTTTTTCTGGTTTTATGTTTATATTCTTCTTGAGTAGGTGTATTTGTTCTGCAGTGTCACCAGCCAGTCCCAAAGAATCATTCAGCCTTCAGCCAAAGCTGCTTTCTCTGATGCCAGCCTTGGGAAGAAGCTCAGAAGATTGTTCACAATGCCATCTATGAGAGCTCCCTGCTGTGCTGACAGACATGTGTACCTTACAGAAATACTCTATATAGTCTTTATAAAAGGATGCCATCTTTCCAAAATCTTAAGCAAGCTGCTTCATGATGCCAGCTGAAACAACCACCTGCTCTGTAAAACCAACATCCGTTAAAGGCATTTGAAAGTTACTGCCCTGTTTCAGAACTCACCAATGCGTAGTGACTTTCTGCAAACCCTCAGGTCACCTGATCTTGGAACCTTTTAGATGCTGCTGTTCAACATTTTGAATCAAAAGACAGTGCTATGTTACAAGATGTTTCAAATCTGAGGGTATCTAACATCGGCTATTGCCAGTGAAAAGGGTTAAAAAGTATCTTTATGGATCCCAACTGTTCTTCACATAGGAACATCAGACAAGAAAACTCATAAAAAAAAGCATTTAGACCCCTTTTCAACATACCTGTTGTAGTAGTGCAAATCTTCCTCCTAGGGGAAAACCTGTAAACTTTCAAATATTTGGACTATCAACTCTGCTATTTTCAGTAAAGGAGCCAAGAGGGTATCCACTCTTGAAAATAAGCAGTCACTTATTCAGATAATTAAAGCTACTAATCTCTTCTAAATATGGAGTTACAAAAACCCAAAGCTTTGTTCTATTGGTCTCTCCAAATATTGTTCAGCCTCCATTTTTTTTTTTTTTTTTTCTTCCTGAGAAGAGTCTATGAAGAATTGACATCTAGTTTCTGCCTGGATGTCACCTGCATCCTTTGCATTTGAGCCTGGCAGAACTTGTGGCACTAGGAGGCTGCCTACTCATGGTAATGAAATGCTGTATTTCGGTGTTTGCAGTATTTGATCCGCCAATGGCTTTTGAGATTAGACGACTGAGTGCTCTCAAAGCACTGACTCCCTTGTCAGTGCTGCTTTAGATTTAGATCTTTGACATAGGATGAATGTTTGTTGACCTGTTGGGCTCAAAAGTTTGTGATCAGCAGTGTGAGGTCAAGCTGGAGGCCAATACTAGTGGTGTACAGGGAATCATTGGGCCCCTAGTGTTTAACATGGTCCTTAGTGACCGGGGTGGGTGAGCAGAGTGCAGCCTCAGCAAATTTGCAAAATAAATAAAACTGGAAGGAGCGTTTGACACACTCTATGGTTGTGCTGCCATCCAGAGGGACTTAGGCTGGAGAAATAGGCCAGCAGGAATGCAGTGAAATTCAACTAAGGAAAGTGTAGTTCTGCACATGGTGGGGAATAACTCCATGTATCAGTACACACTGGACACAATTGGCTGGAAAATGACTTTGTAGAAAAAGACCGGGAAATCCTGGTGTGCAAAAAGTGGAATGTGAACCAGCAGAGTGCCCTTGTGATAAACGAGGCCAACACAATCCATAGTTGCATTAGAAAGAGCATTGCCAGCAGGTCAAGAGAGGGGAAGGACCGCCTCCTGCTCAGGTGTGCAGTGAGGATGCATGACCAGTGGATCCAGTTATGGGTCCACTTCTGAGGTTTGCAGGACAAGAACATGTGTGTACTGGAGCAGGCCATGAAAATGATTAAGGAATTGGAGCATCTCTCATATGAGGAAAGACTGAGAGACTGAAAGACTGTTATCCCAGAGGAGGCTCTGGAAGATCCTATGAATGTGTATAAATACATGATAGAGAGGAGTAAAGAATCATCATACATAGCAGCAGATATTCTGATTGCTTTGATTTCTATGATTTGTATGGATGTGATTCAAATATTGCAGACTGACCTGGATTGTGATCATTTTCTTGTAATTGGCATATCTTTTAATTGTTCCCTTACAGTTTAAAGTTTTGTTTGTGGAATCAATGTGCAAATTGAAATATATGCAAAGATATTTATGTGATTGATGATTGCCATAGCATTTATGGGCTTAAATTTCATAAAGTGGGCAGGAGATTGACAGTCTTGATGGTTTCAATGAGAGGATAGTGATAAGCTAAGGGGTAATGGTTTAACTAAAAGAGAGCAGATTTAGATCAGACATTAGGAAGACATTCTTCACTCAGAGGGTGGTGAGGTACTGGAACGGGTTGCCCAGTGAAGTTGTGAATGCCCCATCCCTGGAGGTGTTCAAGGCTTCTCAGATTACACTGAAAAGCTACTCTTCTGGGGGTTACACAGTCTTCCTCTGCCTTTTCCATAAGTAAGATGTGAACTAATTCTTTGGTTTAGTTTTTGGTTCCTGCCTTCACCTGAGTGTACATCCTAGTGCTCAGGGTACTACCTGGGCATCACATTTTAAATCATGATCATGCTCTCAAGGAACTTATCAGAGGATTTCATTCTTCAAAAAAAGGGGAAGGGAAAAAAGACTTTTGCCTTGTGTGTGTAGTGCCTTTTATTGCACTAATGTGAAGTGATTCAATGTGATGGACAGCAGTTTATCAAAACAAAATCTCATTAAAGTCTGTCTGCACTTTTCCCTAACTCTCCTTTGTATAATAAGATTGTGAAGCTGTCTGTGACCAGTCAGTAATCTGTGGTAACCTGTAGTGTGCATACATTTATGGGTGATGAATAAAGCTATTGTTATCACCCTTAAATTTTGGCATCAGTATTGTGCTAATAACATTTGGAAGTTTTTGCTTTATCAGCAGCAATGATTGGCAAATAATCAGCTGTTTTGTAATGGGAAGCTTAAAATAGCAGCTGAAGACATTTGAGTTAAGCTTCATGGAAAAAGACACTGCTGCATTTATGATGATACTGTTTTTGTTGTGTAAGGATGACATGATTGTTGTTTTAGCTTTTTAGACATACAATGCAATTAAGAATAATCAGTTTTCCCACACATTCCACAAAGCCACTGAAGCCCAAATGCTAATAACCAGGCCCTTAAATTTTGAGTGACTTCCGCTGCTGCATGGGCAGCTCATGGGTGCAGATGTATGTCTCAGAGTGGTATGCGGCTATTGTGTGACTGCACTCTTCTTACAGAGATGCGAGTCTCAAAATAAGTTGCTGATAAATAGTGAACTGTTTAAGATTTGACCATATCACCAGTTTAGATAGATTTTGAAGTGTGGAGGAAGGGAATCTGTATATAAGTGCACATGACATGCATTGTGGTGTTTGTAGTCTGTAACAGACATCCAGACTACAAGTTTAAAAGACTGTGTAAAAGAATTTGTAATTTGTGTTTACTGGAAGTAGTAGGTGGTCGTACCAATAAAAACTATATTCTGTTAGATACACACACAGATATGTGTAGTATTTGCCCCATAATTTGTGTGAAATGTGTGTGACTGCTTTTAGAATTCAGAGCATCAGCAAAGACATCAGGATTTGGGCAGGTGGGGTTCAGATAACGGATCTTACCCTGTAAGTAAAGGTAATAAGATTATACCGACAGCTTTAGTTCATAACTATTCCTACTAAAAGCCATTTATCCTGAAAAAAAGTTTCTTAAATATTGCTAGACTTCATAACATGCAAATTTATAACAATTTTCACAACTTTCACGACTGTTTTAGACAAAAATCTGCATGAACAGATCTATCTAAAAATGTTTATACATTTACATACTTTTCTGTATTCTTTTTCCCAACTGTTTCTGTGCTTATTGCTTTCATCAGTGTGAGTATGCAATACCTAAATATTATGCATGCTTCTAGACTTTTATTGTATTGGGGCCAAATGAGACTTTTTACTTTTTGCATGCTTGAGACTAAATGTTTGCTGAATTTCATCTTCATTTGCTAAGAGCCTTAGACTCAAGTGCTTAATTAAATGTCTGAAAAATAAATTCATAAATTTTATCACTGACTAATCCTATTTGTTAGAAATGAAGCATAGAGGGAGCAAACAAATGATACAGTAAATATGATATACAGTTCCTTGCACTTCAATGGACATAATTTTCCACATACGATTTTAAAGTTTTGACTGTGCCAGCTGGTTAATGTTATAAAAGTTTTAAGCTAGAATAGCATATTTGTGATGGAGAATAAGCCACACTGGTGTGAGAAGACTTTATTATTAAATGTTCCCACACCAGAGCTTTTGTTTGTGTGTTATTTTACAAAAAATATTCTAAGAATTCGCAGCTTTAGATCAGGCCATTATAACTGATGAGAAAATTGATTTCTGATAATGTAAGATGCATTACGTTCTCAGTGAGAAACTAGCACAAGGCCTCGTCACCATTTGTGCATGAACCTGTGCCCTGAAGTCAAATTAAAGGCGAAAGAGTATTTCCCAAGTGCTTGTGACAATTGTGGTAGTAATAAAGGAGAGATATGGAAGAAAGGGGAATCTATTTGCATTATCCATTTTTGGAAGATGACCTGATGCAGTGGTAAAAATCTAGGATGATGCCAATTACATATTTTTTCATTCCTGTGAAAATCTAAGTGGAGATGGTTTCAACATGAAATGTGCCAGTAAGGGTACTGTAATGAAGTCAAAACAAAAAAATATTCCTCAAAGCTGGGAAAAAAGTTTCATTTTCTCTAGGACCGTGGTCTTGAGACAACTGACGAAGGAGATAGCTTCCAGCTGAAGAGGTGAAAAGATGCAGCCCATCCCTTTCATTCCCATGCAAGTGCCTAACTTGTCATTGCTATTTGGCATTTTTTTTTTTTTCCCCCCAGCATTGCTCAGATTACCCTGTAGCCTTGTGGCTGGCACATTCAGTGTGTATCTGTGAGACTCAGTGCAGCTGTCTGCTCTCAGTCAGGCTGGGAGGGAAGCTGAATAAATAACTCATAACAAGTAAGTGTCATCCTGGGAAATCATCCTCAATCCCTATGAGTGTGGGTCACATTTACAAAGTTTCTGGTTGCCTCAAGCTGTATTTTCAGCAAAAAACTATGAACTAAGATAATTTCTCAACTCCAAATAAAAATAAAATAAAATTCAAAAGGGCTACTTCCCCTTTTAAATTGAATTTTCCTCCTTGTGGATGACTGTGAGCCACTTTTGTAGAACTAGAGAGAGAGTTTGAATGGAAATGTTTACTTAAGTAAAGCATTTTAAAGTTGTTTACAAAGTTTTCACCTAATAGTTGTACTAATATTTTATACTTTTGTCACAGCTTATCACCTTTCTTTGTTCTTTTAGGCTTTTAAGACCAAGGATGGCTACATAGTGGTGGGAGCTGGAAATGATCAGCAGTTTGTCACTGTGTGCAAGGTAATGGTGTATTAGGTTGACAATACAGAAACATGTGACAGTTTCTGTGCTGTGTAAGGAAATTGAGATTGCTTCTTAGTGTTGTTCCCCCCCCACCCCCCTTTTTTAATGAAAGTAAGTAGCGACTATAAATTCTAACACTGTGCTTCTAGCTGGTAGTTTAGGGCACTGATGCAATTCTGTGATTTGCCTGTGTATTAAGAACACCTTAACTCCAAAATTTTGTTTGCTGAATTCCCTTTAAAGCACCTGCACAGCTAATTTGCCAAAACATGAACCAGCTAGCAACCTCCTAGTTATAGAATGATGAATGTCATGAAAATCAGTGTCTTTTTTCAGGAAGAAATGTGATACTATTTCTCCATAAAATACATAGTGTAGGCACAGTTATTAACATAGGAGATGGATGGTTCTTGTATCACGTTAATCAATAGCCAAGCATGGAGTCCCTTTTCAAACTATTATGTACTGGTCTGTGCTCACAGAGAAACTTGTGGATTTCTTGGAAAAGAAGTATTACAGGACTGTGGACTGATATGACAGTGGTGCAGATGTGACATCAGAGAAGAAAGCTTTAACAAAAATGTGCAATCTTCCTTATTTTGGATTGAAGAAACATGATTCTCTGGCAATTTTGTTTTTACAGAGGGTAGCTTGAAAAGTTTTAAAATAGTTTTGCATTTTTCACATACCCTTTTTCTGTGGTTTCAATACCTGGAATTACATTTCCCTGGACAGTGAATATATTGTAAAAAAAAGAAGTTATTGGTTGAAGGTGAAAAAAAATGTTCTTAAATAAGGGGTATCAACATTCCAAAGAAAAGATCCCATTAACATATAGGATGGCACAAGAGAAGTTTTTCAGATAGTATTGGACAGGTTTTTAAAAATTAGTTCTACCTTTTACCTGCCGTCGTTGTTGTTGTTTTGTTTGTTTGTTTGTTTTCCTCTTGAACTTGGGATATTTAGCCTATACTAGTCATACTCTGAAGAGCTGTCATCCTCAGGAAACTGAGCATTATTTTATTCCATTTGTTCACATCAGCCATTTCACATCTTCATGGTTGTTCATGACTAATAACTGGAATATGTAGTAAGAAGATAGTGCAGTTATGATTGTCTGAAGCTCTCATCTCTCCTAGTGTGTTTTAGGCTACATATGCCCACCTAGCTCTCTGGAGGAGTCATCTTCCATTTGCTCAGATTGGCTCTCACAATAAGAAGCAAGTTAACTTCTTCAAATTTTTCTCAGTGGGTTTTCATCATACAGATGTTGAACCGCTATAGTGTGGTCATTATATTAACATGAATGTAGACTAATGGACTAATGACTGAATAAGTATCTACCTGCCATACCTCTGTTTTTTCAAGGACTCACAGTCCCATAAAGGTAGTCTTCCCAGAAGGTCCCAGGACATTGCCGTGAATGTCGTGTTTATGTTTTATCACCTGAAGAATGATGCATCAAATGCTGGTCATTCTGCCATCCTCAATAAGGCACAACTGAAAGTCTGGCTCAGTAGATTCTGACACTATAGTGTGAGCTAGAAGGCACTGAAAATTCAGACCATGCTTTCACCTCACTTTAGGGTGCTGCTGTGAGACTTATTGTGGGATTTGCTGCTATGTAATCCCTTTGTGATCAATAATGATCCAGTGGTACCCCAGAAGATGGGGCAACATATCAATGATCTGTGTTACTATAGAATCTGAAGAGCCTGAAGTTAAGTGAGATGAATATTGGCCGTAGTCTACAGGCTGCTGGTTCTTTGTTTCATCCTTGTAAAGATGTTTTGGTATTTCTAGAATTGAAAGTAGAAGGTACAAAGCATGAAAAACGGTGATTGCTTGCTTGTCAAAGAGAGTAAAAGACCAGAAAATTTAGTTCAAATTTTGAGTAAGGGCCAGATTTTTCTATAAACCAGTTATCTTGTGTGAGGGGTGGGAGGTGGGGTGGGGGTGGAGGTGGTCCTGTATGTTAAAGAGCATTTTAACTGTTTAGAGCTGAACAGTGGCAACTACAGTGTTGAGTGGTTACGTGTAACAATCAGGGAAGGCCAATAAGGCAGATGTCATGGTGGGAGTCTGTTATGGACCGTTCAACCAGGATGAAGAGGCAGACAAAATGTTCTAAAAGCAGCTGGGAGAAGTCTCACAATTGCTAGCCCTTGGTCTGGTGGGGGACTTTAATTTACCAGATTTATGCTGGAAATACAAGATAGCAGAGAGGAAACAGTCTAGGAGGTTCGCAGGGTGTCTGGAAGATAACTTCCTGAAACAGCTGGTTAGTGAGCCAACTAGGGACAGCACCCCACTGGACCTTTTGCTTGCAAACAGAGAAGGACTTGTGGGTGATGTGAATGTTGGAGGCCATCTTGGGCATAGTGATGAATTAATAGTTTTTGATTCTTGGAAAAGTAAGGAGAGGGGTTAGCAGAACTGCCATCCTGGACTTCCAGAGGGCAGACTGGCCTGTTTAGGAGACTGGTTGGTGGAGTGCCTTGGGAGGCAGTTCTGAAGGGCAAAGGAGTGCAGGCAAGATGGGCAGTCTTTGAAACAAAAATCTTAAAGGCACAGCAGCATGCCATCCCCATGTGCCAAAAGATGAGGTAGCATGAAAGAAGACTGGCCTGCCTGAACAGAGAGCTGTGGCTAGAGCTCATGAAGAAAAAGAGGGTTTATGACCTTTGGAAGAAGGGCTGGGCCACTCTGGAAGGCTATAAAGATGTTGTGCAGCTGTGTAGGGAGAAAACTAGAAGGGCAAAGGCCCAACTGGAGCTCAATCTGGCTACTGCTATTAAAGACAATAAAAATGTTTTTATAAATACATAAACAAGAAAAGGAAGACTAAGGAAAATCTTCATCCTTCACTGGATGTGGGGGGAAACATAGTGACAAAGGATGAGGAAAAGGCTGAGGTAGTTAATGCCTTCTTTGCCTCAGGCTTTAGCAGCAAGACCAGTTGTTCTCAGTACTCAGGCCCCTGAACTGGTACATAGGGACGAGGAGCAGAATGAAGCCCTCATAATCCACAAGGAAGTGTTTAGCGATTTGTTATACCACTTAGGCATACACAAGTCTGTGGGGCCAGATGGGATCCACCTAGGGGTACTGAAGGACTTGGTGGAAGTGCTCACCAAGCTGCTTTCCATCATTTGTGAGCAGTCCTGGCTATCAAGGAAGGTCCCAGTTGACAGGAGGCTGGTAAATATGATGCCCATCTACAAGAAAGGTTGGGAGGAGGACCTGGGGAACTACAGGCCTGTCAGTCTGACTTCACTGCCTCAGAAGCTTATGGAACAGATTATCTTGATTGCCATCATATGGCACCTACAGGACAACCAGGTGATCAGGCCCAGTCAGAATGCCCTTATGAAAGGAAGGTCCTGCTCGACGAACCTGCTCTCCTATGATGAGATGATGTGCTCAGTGAATGAGGGAAAGGCAGTGGATGTGGTTCACCTAGACTTCAGTAAGGCTTTTGACACTGTTTCTCACAGCAGTTTCCTGGAGAAACAGTCTGCTCATGGCTTGGACAGGTGGATGCTTTGTTGGGTTAAAAACTGGCTGGCTGGCCGGGTGCAAAGAGTCGTTGGAGGCCAGTCACAAGTGGTGTCTGCCAGGCCTCAGTACTGGGGCCAGTCCTTTTCAACATCTTTATCAATGATCTGGATGAGGGGATCTGCACCCTTAGTAAGTCTGCAGATAACACCAATTTAGGTGTGAGTATTGATCTGCTTGAGGGTAGGAGGATTCTCCAGAGGAATCTGGATAGGCTGGACTGATGGGCTGAGGCCAACTGCATGAAGTTCAACAAGACTAAGTGCCTAAGTGTCACTTACTTAGGGCACAACAACCTCATGTAATGCTGCAGTCCGGGGGAAGGGTGGCTGGAAAGGGACCTGGGGGTATTGGTGGATAGCTGGTTGAATATTAGCCAGCAGTGTGCTCAGGTGGCCGAGAAGGCCAACTGCATCCTGGCTTGAGTGAGAAATAGCATGAACATTCTTTTTTGCCCTTATCAAAATATTGTAGATATTGATTTAGACTGTTAAAGTGCCCAGAGATTGAGGAATGTGGAATTCAGTGGAATGCTGTGGAAACCGTTAGAGGTATGTTCTGTGTTAAGGCAAAGGCGATTTGGAGCTTAAAAGACACTGAAGGGGGAGAGCCAATAAAGGCAAAGGACTTTATTACAGGAAGGCCCTCAACACCCTAGTGAACCTTTAGTAAATACAGAGGACGCTAATTCAAACATTGGGATTGCTATTAGAGAACCTTTCTGAGATGAGCTGGTGCTAAAAATACAGAATGTATGGAAGCCATTGCCCTACAGACACACACTCAAGAGATATAACATCTGGCTTAGGCTGTAAACAATTACAAACATTCTGCTTCAACTGTATCTTTTTAGAGAAGCAATTAGCAAGCAAAAAAGAAATGGAATAATTTCAGAATCAGTGAAAATGAACTGTAGCTTGTTTGGGGACTTTGATAATTGCTGAGAAACCTAGTAACACTGCTAGTTGAAGTGCATTTCATGGTTAGCAAGAGTTACTAAAGCACATCCCGATGTGTGGCTACTTCAGTCTAAATAGGAACACTGAGCAAGAGTCTTCAGAAGACTGCTTTTGTATGCAAACAATTTTACTAGAACTGGGGGAAAGAGCTCAGAGACTTTAAACTCTGTGTTTCTTAGATCCGTACTGTAGAGACCAACTGTATATCAGGTAAGCTTGAAGGAGAAATGGTAAAGAGCAGTTTAATTCCAGCTGGTCAGAATGAAAGAAAGAAAATAACATTGGCAGCATGATACAGAAAGATGAATGGCACATTGATGAATAACTTCTCAAATGTGTATTTGTTAAACACAAAAAATTGAGAAGAATATATATAGACAAAGAGTTTTCTAACAGCTGTATATTAAGTTAAAGATGAAGTCATTAACGTTAAAACAGTACACTAAGCAACTCAATATGATCATTTTTTTTATAATATAATTTACATTGTCTTTGCAGGAGAGTCACATTTTTAATATGCCAGGTAGGAGTTACATGTAGAATATATGCTTCTACTTTCTTGGAGGTTAAACCACCAATTTTCTTTACAAGATCTTTTTGAAGAAATCATAAAAACTATGACATTTCAATAGAAAATACATTTTATTTTGTATTTCATCCTTTTTGAAAAGATTACTAAAATCAAAAGAAACATTCTTAGACATATCTTTTCTCAGTCTAGCATATGAAGTACAGTCACATTTCTTTTTCCGTGATTTATAACTCAGTGAAGGAGAATCCCACAGATCTCTCCAACCTCAAAGTAATAACTTAAAAAACTTTTTAGAGTTCTACAGTATAAAAACAAGAGTTTCTCCTAGTTAGTAGTCAAAACTATTGAGTAAGATTTGAATCTTATTTAATTTCTCTTTTTTTCTGTACCTGTGTAACTAAATAGGAGGCACTGTCTTTTTATAATTTCCTAATCTATATAAGATTAAGAAGTAGTGACTTTTGGAAAGCTATCTTAAATTCCTAATGAATTTCCTTTACCTTAATGTCTCATGCCAAGCACATGTCTTACTCAGCTTTATTTTTACTTAGATCCTGAATCTGCCTGAAGTTAGTAAGGATTCCAAATACAAAACTAATACACTGAGAGTCCAGAACAGAAAAGAACTTATTGACATATTGTCAACTCGGTAAGTTCATTAAAAGCAAAGAAATTATATTTAATCTGTTAATGCAAGCACCTATGTATAAGGAACACTCACTATATAAAAATTTTACCTTAATCTTTTGAGATTTTTTTTTTAAAGAAAGAATTGAGCTAACATACTGGTATTAACTGTGTCTTTTACACACATACTATAATGTGGGCTACCAAGAAGCCAAACCATAGTTCTAAGTTTTCAGAGGTCATTTAAACTTATTTTTAAACATTTTAACTTAATTCAGTAACTTGAATTTTAGTGAAACAACTGGTGCTTTTTGCTTTTCTGGACAAATGTCACTGCTGGTAATAAAAATTCTTGGACATTACTTTTGCTGTGAAAGAAATTTTAAAGTTTTCACTAAGAATTTGTGTATGTAAAGGAGTTCCACTTGACTCTACCCTCACTGTTGGTTCTGTGTTGCAGTACTCTGTGCCCCAAATTCTCCCTGGGTGAATTCTTTTGAAATAAAAAGGATGTGTACTTACTGTTCTACAGGAGAATCATCCTATTAAGTAGTTAATTAAAAATATATATAAGCTAAAGCTCAGGAGTCTTTTAACTGAGAGATTAAAATAGCTTAATTGTCTTCTGCATTATGTTTGAGAAGGCCTTAGTTCTGTGGAGTTCTCTTTGATGAAGAGGAAGATATATTTCTACAATATAAGAAAAAAAACTAATCTGTAAAGCTATTGGAAGGTAGTTTCAGCAACACTTCACATTTTGGGTTAAGAGCATTAGAAGCAGTATATCTGCCATTGTCAATAATTCAAGAAAAGTCAGACTATCATTTTGACACTTGGCCTGTATGGGTCTTTATTAACAGATGTGTAACAATTTTCATTCAGACACTATTTTTTTTTTTAAGAAGCATTAAGCCAGATGCTTCCCTTTTCATTTTGTTTTAGAAAAGTTTCAGTAGCACATCTTTTCCCCTCAAGCCAGCCCTACACATTTTTTGGATATTGAGAACCAGAATAATCTTGCATTTAAGACTACAAAGAGAGTAATTTTTCCTCTTCTTGTTTAGTTGCACTTTTATCTCTCTGTTACCTATCCATTTTCAGGTATCTTGCCCCTGTTGAAAAACTGAAGTACCAGTGACTTTGCATTTTTAAATAATTGTGATACAACTGTCCATAATGAACTCTTACAACTTGGCTTTTACTTGCCTTCCTGTTAGAAATGCAATGTGATAACAGATGAATCCACTCTTCCTACATTTTTTAAGCCCTTGAAAGGGAATACATATCTTTTGATCTACTTTTTAGCTCTTACTTTCTTGACATTTGTAGTTTCAAAGTTGATTTCTGTAGACTCATTACTTGGAGTTCATTTCCTTTAATATAGTATTTATCTGATGTACTCTGGAACCTTATCAAAGTGCTATTATGCCATCCACAGATCAATTACCTAATGATGTGGTTGATTCTGATGCAGGATTTTATTTTATTTTTATTTTATTTTTATTTTATTTTTATTTTTATTTTATTTTATTTTATTTTTATTTTATTTTTATTTTATTTTATTATTTTTTATAGACAATATCTGAATAAGAAGCTAAAGTTCATGGAACAGTTGTTCTGTGACTGAATTGCCAGATTTGTTTTTATATCTGTAGCTATTAGTTCATCAGATTACATCATTGCTCTGTCAATTACTGCTTTATATCTTTTTTTGCCAGTTTATGTTCTGTTTTATTAGCATCATTTAGGCTGTGTTTCTGTGCAATTTATATGCAAGTACAGATGTGGCTGTATACACATTTTTGGAGTAGACACTTCCAATAGTATCATGTGGCATTCAGTTTTGAAACACTGACTTTAGCAAACAACTTTGGCATTCAAATGGAGGTTGAATATGTTTCCATACACATTCCATGGTAACTTTCCTTTTATTCACTAACTCACAGTTGTTTGTAAAATTACATGTAGTTCATTTTGGATGTTACTTAGAGAATTAAATGAATAGTTTGTCAGTGCTGAAAAATGTCAGCCCTTGAGAAATGAAAGGAAATGACAAAATAGTAATGGCATAATTTCACTGAAAAATATCTTAATTAAATCACCAATTGCTTGATAGCATTGCAGCTTCCAAAACATGGAATATATAAACCTAATATATAAGGTGCATTAGCTGGGAAGAAACACCTGCATTCATCTCGCATTCACTTACAATATTTACACTACTATCCACCTCATGATTAATTTATGGTGACAGTAACTGGAAGAGCTTAAAAGAGTTGTGGTTGTCATAGCAGTGAGTTCTAATACAACCACTTTTCTTGAAATGAGCACCTCCTTTGTGTTCTGGAAAGTGAAAAGGAACATGAAATTCTTTTAAGGATTTAGGTATGTTATTCATTGACATATAATTTTGGTGCTGTGACAGGCAGGTTGCCTCTGACCTGAGGCAAAGCAGCTTTTTCCAGTGACATTGCAATGGAAAAATGAACAATCTTGTTTGCTGTGCCAGGCTGAGCAGTAATAAGGAGGTAAAATTTGCATGTATATATAGGAATCTGGTGATCACTATGGCAGATATGTGGAACTCTTTGCTGTTGCTTGCATATATCACTGCCATTGCATGGTGGGCATATGCTTACTTTCTTGACAAGCTGATGTTCTTACAGTCTTGTTGAGCTGAGATGCCACCAGAGCTTAGACTTGGCTTCCACTGACCCATATAAACTGTCTCCTTCCTCCTCTCTCTTTTAAACTGCTTCCAGAGGTGTGAGTTACCTTTCTGTTTCCTTTATTTCTTAATTTTCAAAATGGACTAACTGCAATTCATGTCTAGCTCCTGAGCACTTAGTAAGTGTAGCAAGGAGAATTCTTATCCTCCTCATCTAAAGGAAAAAAGATTTCCCAGGTTTTATTTAGGAATAGAAGGAGATGTTTAGACCTACTCAAAGGGTCAGAAAGTCCCAGAAGTCCTGAGCATTTAATTTGCTGAACGTGTAGAGCTCAAAAATTTTAAAAACATCTGAACACTGAATATCAAGGAGACAGTTGATGCCTTTCATTTGCTAAGGTAAATGTTAAGCAATAGAAATTCTTTAGCCACAGTTTGATTCTGTAAGTGTGCGCAAAGGAAACATTGGTACAATCGGTCAATGTTAAGGAATGCCATTTTTTAAAAGAAGGCTGTATCTTGGGAATTCTTGGCTCAAATGGCCTCTGATTTTGATCAATAATTCTACTCACCGCCTGCAGTAACTGTGCCAGATTTCAAGGCATTTAGATAAGCATGGGGATTATATAGCACTTAGAAGAAATTGACCTTTAAACAGAAGACTTTTCAGAAAGGTGTGAAATGACCTATTCATCACAGTCTGATGTCCTGAGTTGAGTGAGAATACAAGATGGAGATGAATATTATTTGAGATATAAATGTAGCTTGAAACAACAGCTCTGAGAGGTGTGAATTGCTCCATTCATTTCAGAAAGAATTTTCTCAACCTTTCTCTCCCAAGAGATCTGAAGAGGGAGGCACATCTGTTCTCAGCTCTTCACCGCAGCCTCTTCTTGCGGCCTGCTTCCATCATCTCAACTTCCTCCACAGAGCACACATAAAAGAAAGAAAGCGAGAGCATAAAGACAGTCAGATCTCAATAGAAGGAATTGGAAGGCTGACCACTCTAGCATGATAAGATATTCTGAAATACCCAGCTCTCACATTGAGATAAGGAGAAGGAATCACAGAAACCAATTCCAGACGTCTTGAGAGGGGGAGAGTTTTTAGTTCCCATCTTATGTGGGGAAGTGAGTGCAATGCTGCAAGGAACACTGGGTAATAAGATATTTACAGGGAAGAAAAATATAGGCCTATGGGGTATTTTGTATTTGCTTTGCTACTGTTGCGGTTATTCCTTTCTCATCTCTGTTCCTCTTCCTGCTGTGACTTTTATTTTCCTGTCCCCATCTTCCTTCTCCAGTCTCTATTGCTTATTGCTTCCACTGCCCATGTTTGCACATGTACTGCATCTGCTTTACAAAAAAAAAAAAAAAAAAAAAAAAAAAAAAGTTTCAGTGCCTTCTGTATCTTCCTCTTTATTTAGGTGACATTTTCTCCAAGTGACAGGAAACCATAATTCTAACAAAAGTGAATTGCCCTTGGATTTGCTCCAAGAGTCAAATTTGAAATGACCCTACCTGGGTGGAGGTCGGGTTCAATGGCTACTGCAGAGGCCCCTGAGACTCCTTGCTCATGTGAGAGCTGACAGACTACAGAGCATTTTGTTTTTTTTTTTATATTTCTAATGGAAACCTCTGGTTTGTGAGTTAGATGTACATCCATCCAAGAGAACCAATTTTTAAGTGTTGCTCCCTTCCACTTTTACCTTTTTTTTTCCTCTGGAAAAGAATAGTGCTAGGCACGATATGGATTATTTTGTCTATATAGAGATAGATACATATGCTAAGACATACGTATGTAGCACGTGCTATAATTTGAAAAGCATCTGTGCAAAAGCTGTTATAATGCCAGTTTTAAGAGAAGCTGTTTTGAGGGAGGGAGCTTAATCTGTTGACCTTCTTCCAATTACTCCAGAATTTGAACATTAATCCTACCCTGCACCTCAGTAATGTAGACACGTTTTAAAACAGTGCACCTAAACGTGCAGCCCAGAGTACTTAGAGAAATTAACCTATAAGTAGAGCAGGGTCTGTGGGGTTGTATAAGTGCAGGGGGAAAGGGGAATAGCAAGCATTCCCTCAGACTAAACTGAAGCAGCTAACCTAATGAAGAACACAAATTCATCATGATTAGTACTCCTGCAGCTACAGCTAAATGAATCCACACTGTCTAGAGAGCTAAATTATTGTAGATTTAGAAGTATTAAGGCTGGAAACAATTTAGAGTGGAACTTCTATTCCTAGCACTTTTATTTTATAAACCTTATTCTTGACTATGCACCACAGCTGCATGTTGTGCATGTGAGTGTGAGGGAAAAAGGAATGAGCAGGAAGGAAACACAGAGGAACCTGATCCCCAGTTAGTGAGATCTTGCTAAATTGTTTCTACCTAATAACAGAAGAGGAGGGAATGCTATTGCAAAATGTTTAATTTGCCTGATGAGGAGCACTGTTAAACTTAGATTTGTTGAGTGTCTATAAACTAGTCTCTGTAAACCTCCTTCCCCACCCTTTCTTTTACTAAACTAAGAGTGCAAGAGACTGGAGACTGCAGTCACTGTTGATGACGTTACAGGAATGGGCATCTGATTGCCTACTCCTTCAGCAAGACAGTTGTCTGCAGTCTGAAAGATGATTGAGTTTAGTGTAGCACAGCTGATGACATTTAATTTCCCTAATCATATACCTCACCATAGGTACAGAGATGGTTGAGCTACATGAGCACCAGCTGCCAAGGTTTGTTTTAAAAGTCTTTGTTTTAAATCATTATTAGTTTCACATTGACTTTTATGTATTGAAACAAGAGAGATCCAAAATGTCTTAAACATCTTGTTTTTGGAGTAGGTAAGCTAATGTGTGTTTTCTCGTTCTTATTTTTCTTGCTATTTAGTAAGCCTCTAAGTATTTTCTTACATAACTGTGAAACTTGAGATCCTATCTGTACAATAATTTGCTGACTTTTTTTTCCTGTTCCTTTTCCTTTTTTTTTTTTTTTTTTTTATTTACCTTTCCCTTCTTTTCATTCCTAGCTACAAGGATGCTGAAGTCAAGGGATATCTTTTCACTGTTTTTTCAATGAATCTTTTTATGTGACCCGTATCTTTACTTCCCCTGAGTAGTTAAAAGAACAACAACAAAATCTATTTAATTTCCCATTATTCTCAATGTTGTTTTACTGATGTATGTTTTTCGGTTGATTTCCACTTCCTTTGTCATAACTACCAAAGCTGCAGTCCTTTCTCCAGTTGAGAAAAGGAGAGGAAGGCTTGGGGAAAGGAGTTAATTTCTAACATGCGTAGTTTAACATCTGAATCCAAAAACAAATAGTTCTGAAACATGCTGGATTTTGCTACTCAGGAATTGGGAGAAACATGTTTTATAATACGGACACATTTTCCTCTCTCTGGTATGCCATTCTTTAAAAATTATATATGACTTAAAAACAGGTTGCAAAGCATCAAAATGGAAAACAAATATGCATTCATTTATACATGTATAGACTGTACATTCTACAGCACAAATCCATCACATAAAAGTAAGGTTTTATTAATGTTTCTATTATAAATGGGTAACATTGTTTCAGGTATGCAGAAATTTAATACAATTTACAAGGTGGATTTGTGATACCTACATGTATCTTGACAATACTTTGTGGCTATCACTTACAGTCTACTGTAAGTGACATCTTCTAAAGTAGCTGACGTATTCATCAGCAAAACATGTCAGTACAATCATGTTGATCCCCAGATATTTTAACTGTCTGTAATGGTTTGTTCAGTGATTAATCTGTAACTGAGAAGGGATTAATTAGACCCTAACACAGAAATGCTTACCAATTATTGACTAAATGCTACAATATTCATTTTGAAAGCTGTAATGCTGTATTTATGGTACAGTAGGGGATAATTATCTGTTTTTTAAATTTTCAAAATATTTTTTCCATTGATTTATGTTTTGTACAGTGTCTTCCCCAGATGCTACTGTTAGAAACTACGCAAACTATTTTACTGAGTTAATGACCTCTACAGGGATGATTAATAGTGAAGAGAGAAAATAGTGTAGATATTTGAAAGTCAATAGACTGTTGATAGAACAAAGGATAACACAAAAAACATAATGCAAACTCCAGTTATGTTACAGAACACAAGAATGCTTGTGAACTTTGAGTGCAGAGAGGGTTTATATGATTGACTACATGTTTAAAAACCAACAACAATAACAGCAACAACAAAGTCCAAAATAAAAACTGTCACAGAATCCTAGTTTGATTGCTGCTGTGTTTCCATTTGATTCAAATTACTACTATAAATTAATAGCCATATGCTTCATATAGAAAATAGCATTTTGCCTCAGTAGTTCTTCTTAACATACTTTGTGTGGAATTAGATGGCTTCATCCATTAGAGAAGTGTGAGAGGAGGCACTTCCACAATGGATGTAGCACTGACTGTATGTTTCCTAGAAAACATGGAAAATGGGGCATATGTGAAGAATGCACACAGGGGATTAATGCTTGCACCGTAATCCATAACCAAAAAAGGCCTCAGAAACAGAATGACAGTTTTTTGATATTGTATGTAAGATCTATTGTGACAGCTCATAGGTGATTGCCAGTACATGTTTGACAAGAACTGATACATTGCAGATAAGTTTTCCATCTGTGAGACGGGAAGATAACGACCTTTGCATAGCCATTTTGTGGAGCATGGCAAAGACTAACAATGTAATTATTTTCATAGTGTTCTTTGTGATTTGCTTTGTTCTGTACTCTGTGTACTACTGCTTCTTTCTTCTCAACCCTCAAGTTTACCATGTGTTGTGCAGGTACAACCTTCCCGTTACCTATCTTATTTCTTGTCCTTGTGTTCAGAAATGTCATGCATTTCTCTTCCCGCCTTGACTGATCAACAAAAAAAAGATTCCTTGTTCTTTAAAAGAAACAAAGTTTACACAAATATTTAACAAGAAATTTACTATGTTATTTTATCCAAATTTGTGTCAAGCAGTTGCACTTTTTTTTTTTTTTTTTAATGTTCCATTCTCCTATTCTTAGAGCTAAGGAAATGCAGTTTTTGAAAATACAATTTAAAATAAGAGAAATGTATGTATGTATTCATATGTATGTATTCATGTATGTATGTATGTATTCATAAATCTTACAGTGTTCATACATTATTATTTTATATTTAAAGGAATGCTACCAATGCAGATTAAAATGAAATCAAAATTTGGTTGCAGTAGAAACAATTTTTAAAGCCTAATAGAAATTGGAAGTGACTTCATGATAATATTCAAAATTATGTTGCTTCCAGGAACCTCAGGATGGAAACTTGCTTATTAGAGTGCTGATGAATCTTACTCATTTGGAAGGGTTGTGTTTTTAACTTTTTCCATCACAGCATCCAGAAGTTGTATGTTCTTCAAAGTCACTATTGCAAATTATTTGATGATAACATTGTTTCTTTTTTTTTTTTTTTTTTTTTGAGTTTGCAGCAAAAATGTTTTGAGTTTCACTAGAAAATATGGGAAATTATTAGAAAGCTGAAGAAGCTTTAGGTCTTATTTTTCCAGAAACAAAACCACACTTTTGGTTAGTGTAAGGAAATAAGGTATGAGTCCTTTCTGTTTTATGGATACGTCTTGGACTTTTGAAGGCTAATTCTTAGATGGTGCTGTAATGTTTTCTGGATTATTTTACTAAGTGGGTAGTTTAAATTTAGAGTTCTTTGTTTAATATCACCTGCTAAATTAGGAATTTGAATTTTTAGGAAAATAAAATTTAGTTGTATTTCTTCTCAAGAAGTAGCATTTTGATTTTCAGCCCATGATACATTTTCTGTTATAGTAATTTTTAAGGCCTGAAATATCCTTACTGTTAAATGTTGCAGAATTTGATGCCTTATTTCAGTATCATAACTTTGTTAGCTTCCCAAGTGTTGTGTAATTTAGGGGAGAGGAAGTGTAAAGTACTGCCTAAAATACAAATAAGGCTTCATGGGGGCTGCCACCTCTTAGTGAGGCACAGTTTAGTGTATGCTTTATAGTAAAGGTCCTAGTAATTGGTGTATTCTCCGTCAGAGTACATACACTTTTTTCAGGTCTTTTTGGAATGAGCATGCATTCAAGTATCATACTACAGACTAATAGAGTAAAAAATAAATTCTTTTGAACTTCTAAAATACTAGTAATAATTGTAGAGAGCTAAACTACAGATTAAAAATAATTGCACAGACAAATCATAGATAATTTAAATGGCATTTATGTGATATCTAAAATGCTCTGTTACAGATGAAAAAGGGATTAATCAGGAAATACAAGAAGCTTTAGTTCTGCAGTGTGAATCCCATGGTTGAGCTCTCCTCCAGCCACTCAGTATCATTGAGGCTCTGTGGGCAGATAAAGATTAACATGCAACTATCCTGCCTCAGAACTCAGCTGCTGTACAGTGTTGGATGTTATGGCTCTAGCTTAAGTTAGGAAGCCTTGTTTGTTAGCCTTGTGTGTGTTTCTGTCAGGGCTTTTATACATGTACATAAGAAAATATATTTTCCCACTGAAAGGCAGCAGATGACATTGTAAATCTTCTAGTTTAGAAAAGGAAATTGTGTACCAAGTAGGGAAATATATAAGGCAATATCAAAGCATGGAATGTTTTAAAACAAGCATTAAAGAGAGAAAGATTGTCTAGGCCTCATAAATTCCTGTTGATTGAGATTTTCATTTTCAGGAGAGAATTTCAATCTTCTACTTCTCTTGGAAGTTTAAGTTGTCAACTATTTCCTATACTTGATATTTTAGAGCACTGAGCATGATTTCAGTTGACATCTAAACATCAGCACTTTGCTAGGAGGAAAGCTTATGGTATATATTTGTAGAAATGTTATTAAAATTATAGTTAGATGAGTGATACATGCAGGTTAGTAAAATAAAAAAATAAGTTTGTGTAGCTGTTATCAGAAAGGTATGAACTTGGGCAATTTTATATCTGTCTTGTCTCAGGTTTTGAAGCAGTATTTCTTCTCTTAGAACTGTATAACAGATATTTCAATACATAAACCACAACTGAATGAACTGCATACTGTTGCTCTCAAAACCTGAATAATGGGCCTTTACTGACAGTGGTGATGTTCTCTTTTCTTTTTAAACAGTTTGCTTAACAATATGCTCTCAACAGCCTCTTTTTTTACTACCAATAAAGGTATCTATTCTACATAAGGTTTGATTCAAGAGTTTTAATTTCAAGAGAAAATGATGTGTGTTTCCTTTGCGATGGGGAATGTGGGATTTTACAACTTTGAATGAATTTAAAGATTTTAGGTATTCTCTCCAACCACCAATTAAATAAACTAAGTAAGACTAAGACTGTTGTTATTTTTTTTGTTTTGTTTTTAATTGTCTGTTACATAGTAAGGAAAAACTTAAGCAGAAGGTAAAATATCAGAAGCTTATGCACCACATAGAACTCTTGCAAAACAGGCACTTCACTATACATTCAGTCATTCATAATAAGGAAGGATGTATATCCAAAATATTATTCAAATTTACCATGACACCATGAAATTGCATACTGATTATGCAAATGTAGATAACTGACAGTCTAGCTGAAAAGACTTCATTTTCAAAATATCATTTAAATTCCAAAATATTTTTTTAAATGTGAATTTTATAAATAAAAAAAAAAAAAGTACAAAGCACAAAATACGTCGGGACTTGTTACCAATTGTTCTAGAGAATGTTCATGGATAATACAAATATGAGAATTATGTTCATTTTTTAGTGTTGTCTTCAACACCATGGTTATTTTAGAGTCTTCTTCGAAATACATTATCTTTTCTTAGAAATTAGAAAGCTGTGGAGGTTTGGGGTAGAAGAGGGAGTTAGAAAACATAGTAGATGAAAAACACCTTTTATTTGTGGAAGCAAGGGGAGTTAGTGGGCCATGAATTATGGAGCCTCTCAGGAAGGAAGTGGTTCATTTGCTACCAAAAGTTCAGCACAACCTTCTGTAAAGGACAAGAAGGTCTGCATTCACCAGCATAGGCACAGTTTATATCTGCTGAACTGGATGTCCTTAGGATAGATTATACAATCAAACAACAAATAAATATGTAGTTAATGTTGTTATCTGACCAGAAAATGTGTCTGTTAATCCTGACATATGTTTTGGATGTAATGGAAGAAAAACACTGTGGTACTTTACAATCATTTTTAGTGAGCAGTGTTGCATGTTACTCATACCCACATTATATCTTTTTTTTTTTTTTTTTTTTTCTGTTTTTAAATATGTTCATAAGAGAAAACAAATGTGAAGCACATTAGTGTAATTAAGGACTGGAGGAAAACCATTGATCCTTTTTTGAAACTGCTGATAAATTTAGCTTTACATCATTGCTGGATTCTTCAGATGATCAGATAGAAGTCAGCTCAGCTATGTTCTTTCCCCTGTGGCTTTAGTTTTTGCTTTTCTGAGGAACACGTATAGTACATTTATGTTATTGACTGCCTGGGAATAAATCAATGGGGAAGGGTATGGAAGCACTAAGAGAGGGAGGAGAGATGCTATACTTTTTTTCAGAATCTGAAACACTGAGTTGAAACCACATGCTTCTTATGTTCTTAGGTTTTCGGAAAAAACAACAATCAAGTGGTTGCAGCTCTTTGAAGGTAGTGGAGTTCCATATGGTCCAATCAACAATATGCAGCAGGTATTCTCGGATCCACAGGTTGGTTCTTATCCAGTATTTTCTATACATTGCTACACGTGTTTTACAACTGCTGAATAATGATCACTTTTCCTGCCACTCAAACCAGATTTCAGCTACTTTAAAATGGTATTTGAGAATTATATGGGGGGTTAAGTTTAAGGCCAATAATACAGTATAATTAGAAGTAAATATAGATCCATAAATGAGTTATGTGCTTGGGAACACAGACTTGGCCATGATGCATTAAACTGTAGGTGTTCTATGTCCTGTAGGCAGTCTGTGTTTCAAAAATGGCTGGTAAAGGAAGGAAAGAAACTGTAATATATTAATCATCACATTCTATCAGATATACATTCAAGTAACTGTCTTGTTGTCCACAAGCAACTGGTTTTCTGTATGGAGTACAGATGACCAGAATCTATAGTTTTGGAGGTGGCGGGGGAGGGGGGAAGAAGCTCAGGTTTCAATCAAAAAACTGAAACATAAAAATCTAAACAATATTTTTGCTTTTCAGCATCTGTAGAGTTTTTATATCTTCATATTCACTGATTCCTCCCCTTCTCCTCACACTGTGGCTTACGTTAGTTTAAAGGGCCTAACACAAACTCAACTATACTGTCCTGAATGGTGTAATAGTATTTACAGCTCTTCTATCTTGCAATGAATCTTAAAATTAATTTTCTACTAAGGGAAATAACAAGAGAAATAATTGGCTATAGTATAGGGGGGTAGGGAAGGAGCCAATCTTTTGTGTGACCTTGTCTGTTCTCAAGAAGTGTTTGTCAGGAGTGCAAATACAAATGTTGTCTTTGGGGGAAAAAACATGCAAATCAATATCATAAGGGAATAAGTTTACTATAAATGGTTGTTATAAATATGTTTATATGTTTACTGTACTTTTAGAACTGTAAGAGAACATTTGTAAGGCTACCACAAGGACAGAAATTTCTTTCACAGATAAATGTGCTCTTTTTCCTTAAAATGATGTAGTACCATGCTGTAGAGTATGTGTGGGCCAAATTTTTCACTTCATAATTTTCACAGGGATTACGGTTGAGCTTTGAGGAATGTACAGCAAGAGTCTTTATTTTATTCTGAACTTGGTTGACTTGGCTGTGCTTGGGACAACGTTGAAATTTTTTTTTTTTGATGCTGCGTCAAATTTTAAAAAGTCAATTCCCCTATAAGACTGCTTTTAAAAGGTTGTATGTTGTGGCATGTCTGCTACCTCCAAAACTGAAAAAAAGATTAATGTGGTTACCTTGTTCTTAGAGTTCATCTAAACAATAAATAACCTGTCAGAGTTAACCTGTCCATGAAAGGTATCACAGTGCTTTGCAATAGTGGCAGGTTTTTCAATTTTTTTTTTCCCCATTAAGAGTCATACTGATTTTTGTTTGTATGTTTTTCTTTTCTCCTTATGAAACTACTTGAAAAATTCTCTTCTACACCCTTCTGTGAAATAAACGGCACTAAGTGACCATGTTCTTACTACTGTTGGAAATGAAATGTCAGTATTTCTGGTAATGTCCGATGTTATACTTACGTTTAATTTCTGATGCTGCCTCCCTCCTAAAGAATTTTCTCACAGTTCTTGTTCTGTTCAAGTGTCTGTGTGGGGGAGAGTCTATCCAGTCCTTTGCTCTTCTTTCTCAAAATATGAAGCATTGTTGACATTCTATGGTATTGCTCTTATGTTTACATCACTTCATATAAAGTTAAACCCCCTGCTCCATCTTTACATGTCTGAGAGGCTATCCAGGAGATGAGCAATTTGGAATAGCATACTCAACTTCTTCAGCACATTTTGCTAACTTCTCCTTGAACTTTTATTTTGGTGGTGGCCACTTCAGACCTTTACAGGACTCATTTATCTGTACTTTGGATTCAGAGGCTTAGGGACAGTTCAAGAAAAGATTTTACCTTCACGTTTGTTCTGAACTACAGTTTTTGCTGTTGTACCTTGTCCAGTCTATTTTCACTTGCTCATCCTTCTGCTGCTGTATAGACAGCACGCATCTGGGATAAACACATGCTTGTGCATAGCTTTGCTCTTTCATAACCTAGTCTGTAATTTTGGTTTCTGAAGCCTCAGAAAGCATGAGAGTGCCCTGGGACAATCTCCAGACTAGGGAGGAATCTATCTCAACACCTGAGAATCTGGAATTCTAGAATCTTCTCACTCTGAAGTCCGAGTTATATAAGGGAAGAAATAGCACACACCAAAAAGAACATGCTGTAATAACAGCAAGAAAAATCTCATGTGTATAGCTCAATCAGTCATTAAATATGAGAATGTAATAAATCTCCACAACACTCTCATTATAATGTGCGGTTTCTTTCTGTTTGTTTGTTTTTCCCAGGCTCAGTTTAGATCAGAAAATGTATTTCTAAGAAAGTTGCCACTTAGCTTGTGAGTAATAGCTTTACTTAATAATACTATATAGCAACAAGTATAAATAATTATGCTAAACCTGGTGGTACTTCAGTATAGGCAAACTTCAACTAGGCTAACAGATGCTGCTTAGATTTTGTTGATTTCTTCCATTTTAAGTGTTATCAGCAGAACTGGATCCGAACATAACTCCATTTTTTATTTTATTGCCATTATCTTCCTAATCTACAGATTTGAATGCCTGTAATGTAGCCATCTTTCGTTATAAGTGCAGTCTTGCACCTATAGGGTAGTGACCAAGGTGCGCTACATGCATGTCAAAAGTCTTCAAAGCACATGCCAGCTCAGCTGTTAGCAGTTCTTCAAAGGATGCAATGAGCTGTTAGCAGCCAAAGACAGCAGTCCTTGGAACTGTTGGAATAATGCAAAGGAGTAACAGAAGTAAGTCTGAGGAGATTGGAAAGACCAGCTAAAAGAAGTGACTAAAATGGTCTAATGGAACTTAATCTAATGGAACTTAAACAGGTGGGTTGTGTTTTTAAATTTTATTTTTAACTAAAAAGACCTCAGAACCCCGAAGGCCAAGAGGGGTTTGTATAACTGCTTCTATAAACTGAGATAAAACAACACATTTTTTGGTCCTAGTATATATTGTTAATATCATTAGCAGTTTCAATCATACTCCAAGTGAGCTGCCAAAAACCATGGATTTTTTATTTTTCACTAAGCTGGAGTGCCAGCTGATACTGTTTTTTTCCATGAATGGAATAAAATGTTACTTTTCCCACCGATTATAATCTTTTATTCATTTGTGAAGCTAAAATGGATACCACAGGCTAAGTACTGCTAAGTAAATCAGTCTGTGGATAGAAGTACATGCTTAGATGTGTACTTGTGCATGTATGGTTAAAAGGGCTGAGAGAAAGAGAAGCAGATTTGTAGTAGAGGACACCTCTTTCTTAAAAACAAGAGGGAGGAAATAATGTTTGTTAAAGTTCTTACAAACTCTAAATAGTACAGTATAGGCTATTTTCATTAAACTTTTTATAGTCAAACTTCTTCAAGCTATTTTTTAAAAATATGTTCTTTTAACCAGGCCAAGATAGTACAAAACATTAAAGGAATTCTTAAAATGTTTTAAAAACTTACTAGTGACCTCAGTATGGTCCTATTTAGCATACTCTGGGGAACATGTGTATGAAATACAATGTGGTTTGAGGTTTTCCAAACAAAACAAACTTAAAAGAGAATACAATTTTTAATAGAAACTATTCAAATTCTCCCAAAAGATAAAACAAAACAAAAACAGGTACGTGCTGTACTGCAGCGAGCTATCAAAGGACAAAGATCTTTGCTGGTTAAGCAAGGCAAATAAACGCTTTATTGTTGTTTTGTTTCCTTTAAAGCATTATCCTCCCTTTTTCTTGCTACATATTTTTTTCACAGTCCTTATACAATGTCATTACTTCAAATGACTGACGTATATAAGAAGCAACAGAGTGACCCAAAAATATTATAAGCAGTTTGTTAGCTAATGTTTTACCAGACTAAATCAGTGTTGATGAATATTACTATATCAATGCTGCTTTGCCGAAAATAAAAATGAGCCATGCAGTGGTACTTTTTTCCTCTTCTCAAAGCAGTTAGTCATACCACACAAGTTGAGTACATCAGGTGTAAGACATCACCCTGATGCATCACTTCTGAGAAATATGGGGAGGGAAATATCGGAGCTGAAATATCACAGCTGGCCCTGATTTCAGCTCCTGCCAAACACCTGCAGACTCTAAAAGTATACCAAAACAAAACTCCACCCTGTGGCAAGAGGCCATCCCTTAACAACTCTTCCCTGACTTTGCATCACTGTAAAAATTAATTTAACATTTTTTACAGAAACCTTAGTTTTCCTGTCCCAGAAGGCCATTACAGTTCCTTTAGCCATTTCTCTGACTATGCCTCAGGAAAAAAAAAAAAAGACAAACTACCAGAAAACTGAAGTACTGAAATATTTGATAGCTGGAATTTATCTGACGTTTATTATTTGTGGAAACTTAGAAAACTGATAGGTTTTTATTAACCTCCAGATCATCTCTTATTTTCGAGGTAATTTCAAAATGGCTTGAATGCATTCTGGCAAAAATTTCATGGCATCTGTTAAAGTTTCTACAATCAATGTTGTGAACATGTAGAACAGAAAAACATATTGTGATACTGTGTTATTTTTTGGTAATAATCCTATGTATGTCTGTTGATGGTTTTGTGATTGTTGTTTTTTGTTCCCCTTCACTCCCTCCCAAATATGGTGACAGATTTTATGGACCATGTCTTTAATTGTTATTCTTTGTTGAAAGAGAATTTTGTGGCCCACTGATGGCTGTCCCAAGTCAAATGAGATTATATTAATTTCCATAACACTGCAGGGATTTTTAATTTTTTTTTTAATTTTACATACAGAGGTTTCTGCAACTGAAAAGCAGTTGATGCAGGCCCGATGTATTACAATGTGTCTGGAAGTAATTCCTAACAGACAAGAGAAAGAGAAGAATTAAATTTTACATGTGTCTACTAAGTACTAAAACTGGTTGGAAAATTTCCAATTGAATGTTTATTCCATTTAAAAATGCCAATGCATTGAAAGTGAAACATCTCCATGAAGGTGTCTACAATTAAATTCTGTCCTGAAACTGAATTTGAGCTCTACTCTTGCTTGTTTTGCTAAGTCGAAAGTATGTACTGCCTAGCTTTGTCTTGGTGTTTCAAGCCAACTTTTTAACTTCAATTTTTAAATTTTATGCAATGGAAAAGAAAACACCCAAAAAAAAAAAAATACCCTGACCTTTAATTTTGTCAAAAGTAACTCTTTTGTACTAAATTACATACGTTTTTAGGCTTTTTGGTCTGTGTGAAGTTTAGGGAAGTTGATGCTGTTCTGAAGTGGAAAGCATTAAGGAATGGAATACCGTTTGAAGAAATGAAATGGAAAATCTAGTTCAAACACTGTTTGTAGTTTGTGATTCCCACATATGCACAATTGTTCAGGCTTTATATAAATTATGAGATAGTTTGATATCCAGATATTACAAAAAGAGCTTAAAATGAGACATCACTTGTATTTTCGTGTGAGGAATATTGTAATAGAAGTGTTTAAATTTTGCCTGTGGTGAAATGTGATCCAACGCTATGCCATATCTTTGTCTGGCCTGCTTGTCTTACAACAAATAGTAGAATGGTTATGGTGGAGACATCTTGAAATATGTTGGGTTTCTAAACAAAAATATATGGTTATGTTTACATTAATGGTAGGCTTTGGTTTGTACATACATGTAATACACATCTATTGTCTAAGTAAGAAAGATAAAGTAGGAAGCTCAGCATTTTCTGCTCTAAGATTTTATTTTCAGTTGCTTATAACTTTGCAGAATTTAATAACTTGATCTATAATTTCCCGTGCTGGTTGTCTGCCTACTTGTGAACTGTATTTGGAAACATTTTAGATAAAATATTTTGAGAACAAGTTTACAGAAATCTGTAAAGTTTTATTTACTTATTTTGCTTAGAGCTCTGCTGCCCCTTCTTAGAGAACAAGTTAACTAGTTCTTCCACAAAGTGGCTTGGGCAGAAAGGTGACTGCAGTGTCATGAATGAGCTTTTTTTTTTTTGCTGTCCCATTTTTTTTTTAAGGCTGTGGAAGAGATGCTGGCTATGAATAACGAGCAATTGAGTCCCTAGACAGTGAATGCAAAAGATGAGCTTTCACCTGTTACCACGTATTCTGGTCCTTTGTGTATTTTATGAGCTGAAAGCTGTCAGATTTGCTTAAGACCCAGATTAGAAATTTTTTAAGTACACTAGATAAAAGTTTTAGGCTTCATTTTTATAGAAGTTGAATGTCAGACAAGAATCTCTTCCTGCATCTGCCACACAGTTCACACATGATTTTGAGAAAGTCCTTTAAATCAAAGTGTTAAAAACTGCTCACTTAATATGTGCTGCTGCTGCTTAACATTATTTTGAGTGTGTTCCTTGTGACACTGTATGCTACATATACAGCATCAATTGTTCTCATGGATCTGAATGAAACTGTTGAAAATATATTTTGGTCACTTTAAAATGTAGTATTTTGGAAAAAGCTAAAAATCCTAATGCAGCAGTTTTACCCTTAGATTTCCCTGTACTTTTGTTCCTTAGCCATGAAACTGGACTCATCTAAAAGCAGTATTTTAAAGATGAAGTAGTTATGCTTCTGAAAAGTATAGCTTCTAAGATGAGAGCACCAGAGAAATAACCCTGTGGGAAATTGTGTGTATGTGTGATTTGTGTGATAAATATAGCAGTAAGGCCTGCAACTACGCCTTACTTATGAGAAATAGAAATTATTTTGAATACCATTTGCTTCACTGAAGGAGGAAAGAGCCTAACGAAAGGTCATCTGAGTATGAGTTTCAAGCTCATCTTGTATTTTATTTTTGTGTTAGCAAGCAAATGATGCTCAATAGAAGCATTTTGAATGTTCTAATTTCTTTTCAAATGTATATATATATGTGAACTGTATGTCTTATGCATGTACAAATAGTATGAGCTTCCATCAAAGTAAGAGTTGTACAAATATTTTTCAGTAGTGGGAAAAAAAAATCTCAAAAGCATCTTACTAATGTTCCATTCTCATTAAAAAAAAAAAAAAAAAAAAAAAAAAAGTTGTGCTTAAAAACATTTCAGTCAATGCCATTTAAAGGTAGGAAGGGTCACCTAGCCTTTTTGGGAACACCATTCTAGAAGGAGACTGGTCAAAAAGCCATGTTCAGGTTTTGCAGCAAAGAGCAGAACAATTTTTTTAAGCCTTAAAGTCTTTGTTAGATCTCATGGTTAGGAATCCGTAATATGTGTTACAGCCTTGCCACCAAAACTCCTGGGGTAGTTTCTGTCCCTGCAGGAGTTACATGCTGTTTTCCCAATCTTGCAGGTCACTTATGTCAATTGGTTTCAATCTGTATTTGGGACTTTGCTCTACTGGAGTATGGTCAGGATAGAGCCATCCATCTTTAGCTGCGTGTAGTTTAATATACTGAGCAAGGTAATGTGTAACTTTTTAGAAATCCTTTACAGAGCACAAACTTTTATTCATATAAGGTGTGTAAATTGAAGGTCAAAAGAGTTTTTAATTAAGCAAGTTGTTGCATTTATCCAAAGTTTGATGACTATCAAGTCTGTTATGTGTTTGGGGCTGGGGGGAAACACCTGTATTTGCCTTTTCCGTCAAGTCTTTCAGCCTAAACAGAAAGTTTGTCTGCTGAAGCCCAATTGACTCAGTACATTGTGTAGAAGCTTCTTCATCTGAGTGTGTGCTGAATCATGGTTGCAAAATAGTGGCTGGTTAAGCCTAGATCTTTACTTTCCCCGTAGTCTGTAAATTGTATCTATATTGTCTGTTGGTTTACTGAATAACAAGACCATAGACAGTCAAGCAAGGTAACTTTTTATTATTATTATTATTTTTTCCTTCAAAACATTTTTTTCTAAGTAGATGTGTCTGTTTACTTAGGAAAACATATACTAGGGTCAATAATAAACTCTGGTATTTCAGACTGAATTTTAGATGTGCTTCAGTATATAACTGCTTCCAGCAAAGGGTTACTTTTTAAGCTTCTTATTGTATTTTTATGTTTTGAAAATTAATTGCTACTCTGTCTCTTTGGACTTCATATGAAGATAACGTGGATTTTTCTTTCTTTCTGAGACCATGAAGGGTAGGTTTTGTGATTGGTCTTGTTCACTTTCAAATAGATTGGTTTGCAATCAATATAACTAGCATGGCACATCCTTGTAGTGCAAACTATGTTTTGTAGGCATAAAAGTATCAGTGATATTCTGGAGAATAATTATTTGGTACCTTGTGCTTCTGTAGGTGCTACCATCTGAGAGATTCTGATGATGATATCTGTATTCCAGCAAGGAAGAAAATAAAAAGAAATTGCAGAGACTAAACTGTGGAGATCAGGCCTTAGTTATCATTTATCTTCAACTGCTTTCTCAGAGTGCTCAATTCAATTCAAAAATCTTAGCTTAAGCCGTGACCTTTTCCTGTCATCCTGAAATTATGAGATTTCCACCTCTTATCAGCTCAAGTTCATCTTGGAGACCCACTCACTTCAGAAAGTATATTTCCCCCCCCTCTCCCCCCCGCAGATGAGGTACTGACATGTTCACTTTGCACTGTACTCACACAGTAACATTTAAAAAAAATATACTGTTTTACTTTTATGTTTCTTGCTGACAAAGAGGAATATTTGAGCCATGAAAAGGCATGTATGTAGGCTGAGTAGGAGTGGATATTCAAAGACTTAGATTTCTAACCACCACAAAAAGACACTAATTAGTCAGGCAAGCCTTCTCTGTCATTGCTGTTTTCCTTCTCGTCCCTGACTGGTTTTGTGTAGGTTTCTATGATGATTCAAGTAGACAGTTTGTAAAGAAGCAGGCAATATTTCTTCACTGTGCATGGTTGCTGAGGCCAGGAGCATTATTACCATTGTTTTTAAGAACTCATCCTAAACTTAAAACTGGCTACAGCATTTGGATGTCAACACTCAGAGCCATCCAGCCACATGTTGAAATTTTCTCCATGCAATTTCAATTGACTACTTAGCAACTGTACCATTTAATTACAGCAATTTAAATATCAAGTTGTGTAATTTTGTAGTATATGTTTTAGGGGTAATACTTCTTTTGAATCACATATAAATCTTAATATTTTTGGTGATCTTGGGTGCTCCTCAGAACTTTTTGAGTTCTGAAAAATAATCTAGGTATATTGTTACCTAAAAAAATGAGTGCCAAATCTTGATCAGGTTTACAAAAAGGCCTTTGGGATAACTCAATTGAATTTTAGTTGTCTAGAATGACACCTGAAATACATCATAGCTCACATGAGAGGAAAATGTATTTATATTCTTGTGCATGTGTGTAATGGCCTATTAAAATAAGCCTTCCTCTAAGGGAAGAGTCACCTCAATGTGAAAATAGTGCTTGAAGATGATTAATGATAGTACTAAATGTGGAGATCCTGAGTCACACATGAGGTGGACAAAGAGAATGATACTTCAGGAGTTTTGAGCCAAGTTTAGGAATGGCATGAGAAACTCACAAGAATAAATTGAGATGCCAAGCAGACAATATTTACACTGTGCATTCCAATTTAATTTCTAAGAACAAGTGGTAAATAGAGAGACTCTCTAGAAATCAAAACAAACAAGAATAAAACCGGAAGTTTGTCTCTATTATTTCAATATCCATGATATAAACATTGATGTTAAATCCCACATTACAATTTAAAGGCTACTTTTCCTCTTCTGACTAGCCTGAAGAACTGGGTATTTCCAAGATGATCCTTTGCAGCCTCTTAGAAGCTTCTTAGCGTGTTGACAAATTAGCAAGGTGGCAGAAGGAAGGCAGTTCCATAATACACCTTGTCAGTCCTAGGTGTGAGAGTATTTCTGTTAGGTTCCAGACAGTGTTTAGCTGAGCCCCCATAATACAGTGAGATTAACCTGATGCTGAAATTAAACCTCTGCATAGGGTTTCTCAAGACAAAAGGGCACATGAAAACTCACCTGTAAAACATGACTTTACTTCCTTGACAGTCTAGATGTGAAGTACCCCAAAAGGATTTTAAGAAAACTGAGAACTATGGAGGACCTCTCTAATCTTCTAAAGCTAATCAGTCTTTGCTCACAAAGATAGTTTGGACAATGAGCTTTAAAATTCAAGTGTATCATCTAAACTATTACTCCTTCTTAGCATCTCTATAGGGTAATAGGCATACTTTCTTCACATATGATTCAGGAAATATGATAATTTCTGAAAACAAAATGACCAGAAGGATGGTTATTTGGATTAGAGAAAGAGTACTTCTGTAAAAAAGACAATGAAAATAACAATACAAACCCACCAACCAAGCAAAAAGACTATAAAGTCATTGCTAAACACTGATGAAGTGCTTGAGATAATTTATTTGCCATATTTATATTTGAGAACAAGTATTCAAGAGGTGTATTTGTATGCACATATTCTGTCACTCAATATGCTTTAGGGATCTCAAACTTCAGATTTTTTTTTTGTACTTTTATCCTTTTTGAATTCTATTTTCAGCTTTGTAATCAAGAAATGCATGTGTTCGTTTCCAAAAATGTTTTAAAATTCCTCTAAAGCTCTCCATGCCCTTGGTCATAGAGTTATGAGGGATATTGCTTCCCCTGAAGCATTTAATCCATGATGAACACTATGTATTGGAAATTGAGGCTGTCAGATAAAGGTGGGAATTTCAAAAATCAGACTGTCTCCTACCAACCTCCACAGGTTTGAGGGTTGGTGTTTCCACAAGCTGAACTTTGGAGAGAAGATTTTGCCAAATGTAGTCAGATGCTCCCCTGAAATGGTGCAAGCAACTGAAGTGCCTTTTCCCACAGTCCTCAATTCACGTCCGGAGTGGACAGGATCAGAAAAAAACATTTAGCATCTGCATATCTTATATTTCCACAGGGTCACAAATTAGGGGAAGGAAAAGGTAGGTTTTCTCTAGTCTTCCCTTGTTATGCTGAAGGCTATACATTTATCTAAAACAGCTGAATTCTCTCTTATGATCATCAAGATACAGACTTTGAATTTTAGAGAAACTTTGATGTTTAATTTCTGTAATAACAGATTTTGTGGAAAAAAACAACAACAAAAAGCAAACCCAAATCTCCTCCTCCAATTTACCCATGAAAATTCATGAAATCAGAAGAGAACAGTATTTGACAACTGGAGTGTGCAAAAAAAAAAAAAAAAAAAAAATCCAGAACTTTGTCATGATGCTCCCTTGCAATTAAAGACTACTTTAATTGCAAGGAACAATACAGGGAACTGGGAAGAAACATCATTTTCTGAAGGGAGACAGCATCTTTCGGTTTCTGAAGTTATGATATTATTCTGCTCATTTGTCTTGATGCTGTCAGCAGGTAAACCTGACTTCTTGTTTGTCCTAGATTCATCAAACACATGGTTTTGATAAAGGAATCTGTTACATCCCACAGTTTGCCATATAGGTTTGCTATCTGACCTTTAATGTATGTTTTATTGTAGGAATTGGCTATCTGTTGATGACTTTCTTCATCTGTTTTGGGCTGTTATTTGTTCTAGTTAAGAACTGCAGTAACAAATTATATGTTTTTCTTTCTTATATGTCTCTTACTACTGAAAAGTACTAGCAGAAGAAAAGGAAGCTGGAAGCATGCAGTAGGTGGATGCTTTAGTGCTACTATGGCATTGTTTTTCATCTTTATATGTTTTTTGAAGCTGATGATTCTTTGTTTTTAACATTTCCCCTGTGAATCTAACATTAAATCTGGAACTTGAGTTTTATGCTCCATACATTGTGAATTTTCTGTATGTAGTATTTATGCACGTTATCCTATTTCACAGTATTTATTATTGGAAACCTAAGTTATATTGATGCAGTATTCTGTTACACTTTATTCTTTACCATAAACCAACATATTTGAAAGGAGAGAGAATTTGCAGGGCAATTCCTATTGATCATAAGAACTTGCTGCATTTTTCAGAGTGTTAACTTCCTGGTCTGAGGATATAAGAACATGCCTTTACTAGGAATATGTACTTGAGGGTTTTGTAAATCATGTGTTTTGAAACACAGAAGATATATCCTTAATATAGAATTATTTTTTTAATTGCCTTTTTTCAGTCATGTGCTGTCAACTTCAGTAAATATTCTGCTATAACTAGCATCAATTAAAAATAGATATTTTTTATTTGTATCTATTTATTTATTTATTTAGAAAAAAGACATTCAGTATCTCTGTGGTAAAATGTTCGGATATTTAAATATCATACCTTTGTCTTTTTCCTTTGAGCATGTCCTCAAAATCTAAAAAGCTAAAATATTAGTCAAACTGCTATTCTAATTGAAATTAAAGGCACAGAAAAACCACTGCAACTGTTAATCAAGTAAATACCTATCTCCATCGTATATGACTAGCAGAGTTATAAAAATAACAGCAAATTATAGGTTCCTTGTGACATATTTGCTATTACAGAACACTGTTCAGTCCAGTCATTTTCCTTATTTTAGAGCAAAATGCAAACACGTTCACTCTCTGTATACATTTTACTTCTCTTTTTATATGACTGGAAAATAAACATGAAACAAAATCATATGGAGATAGTTTATATCTTTACAAGTCATCAAGGAAAGGGTGTAGAAAGAAGTGTTAGTCATTTCACAATACAAAGTACTTTTTCAAGCTTCTTGGCTTGAATTCATTTAAGAATTTTTTTGTTTTGAACATACTAAATTGTGTGGCTATAAGCTTTCAGCTGCTTCAAAAGGAAAGACAGATACACTTGTCATATTGTAGGTGTACTTTCTTTGAGATTATTGCCTTTGCATCAGTTTGATCTGTGTCAAATCAAGAACCCAGTGCTGCTATTCTAGCTGAAGTAGCTGTCTCTAGCTGACCATCTAAATAATCTCAGAAGTTAAACTGATGTGTGATTGCAACTCAGTACTTGTTTATGTATGTATAGAGTTTGTCTTCAGCTATTACGAATTAATACAAAATATTGTTATCCAAATGATGTGAATGTTAAAAAGTTTATTAGAGATAAAGCAGTGTAACTGCTCTGCTGATGGCTATGGAGTTGGTTTGTTAATTCACAGTGTTTTTTTTTTTTTTCTTTTTTTGCCTTTTTTTCTCTGATGAAGGAACCAGTATGTAGAACAGCCTTTGGGCGGGTAGAAATATACTTTGACATGAGTCTTTTACAATAGATCACCAATTCATTTATAGAGGTCACTATTTTTTTGGAGAGGGCATGGTGAGCTTAGTGCTAATTACTCAGCCTTGACTACTCAGTAGGTGAAAACAGGTAACAGAACTCAAAAATCTATTTTATGTTTTGAAAAAGAAATGGTTGTGGTTTTTGTTTTTGTTTTATCTTTTGTCAGGAACATTTTTACTGGATTTTGTGCACATTATATGTGGGAATTAATAAACGTGTAAAATTGTAAAATCTACACATAGCAATTACATGTTTGAAATTTATGTGTAGAAAGCAGAAATAAGAATTATTTCACCAATTATAGACTATAGTCTTGCTGCAGAGGAGTCTTGCCTGCTTGCTGTATGTGGTTAATTAGTAAAAAACCATCATGTTTGCCTGATGTTCTGGAAGAGGCTAAAATTGCTTATAAAATAGACTGCAGCTTGATTTAGCTGAATTTGAAATTATGATGGGATGAAAGATAATATGAAACTTGTTCTTGCTCAGAAAAGTTCTATCTTCTTATTCTTCTTTCTGTTAAATGAAGTTTTTATATTCTTGCTGTTTTGCCTCTAACTTTAGCACTTACTCAAAATCCCCTAAAAAGCTACAGAGTGATAAAAATAAGAACAGGGAGATCACTATAGTTGGTAATACCCATTGTTTTCTCTGTTTAGTGGCTGCATGTTTTAGTTGTTTCATCTGAATGAGAAAATTCTTCCCTGTTCAACTTACTACCCTGTCTTCGAGTCACTGCAGCACCTCTCAGGAAAGCAAAATACTAAGTACATTCTGATCTAACAACATTTTCTGTTACTAAAGCAAAGCATTTTTCCTCATGTGTATAGCTTCATACTGTCACAAATCCTTCCTAGCAAAGAAGTATTCAACAGATAAACATTTCTTCACTGCTTCCTTGAACAAATTAATGTATGGTCCTGACTGACTTTCTTCTGACAGGGAAAATATGGCTTGAAAGTAATGGAGATTTATTTTTTTTTTTTTTTTGTATTCTCTTATGCCTTATTATTTTTAATAAGATAATTAATACTACACAGAATTGTGCTTCTCTGGTGAATTCTTCATAAGAAGAGTGGTTCTAGTACAAATGAAATGATTTGTTATTTGTATTAAATTCACAAACTAGTTTTAAATGTTGTCAAAAGCTTAAATGTGAACAAAACATTAAAGAGACCATTAAGTATTTTCTATTAGATATGCTGTATTCCAGATCAGGAGAGAGATTTGAAGAAATGCTTCCCCCCACTCAGAAATAGGATCAGTGTAATAATTATGATAAGCTATTAAGCCTATGATACTATTAAGATTGATTTTTATGCTATTAAAAATTATATATGGTCCCCCAAAAGAGGAATGATATCAGTGCTGAGGTTAAATTAATTCAAGTCATTCATTTTTCTGAACTGCACACCAAAAAGCTGAAAACTGCATGATACACACCACTGGCTATTCTAGAAAAGCAGAGCAAGGAGAGCATCTATGGAATAAGTCTAGAAGTAGTTCACAGAAGGGATCTATGAATGTTTGTCTTTGGTTCAGTTCAAACATCTCATGAATTCTAAACAAGATCTGTTCTTCCTGTTCATATCGAGCACAAAAATCTTTTTTTTTTTTTTTTTTTTTTTTTTTCTTTTTCTTTTTCCCCAGCCACTAATTCTGATCAGTCTAATTTTTGATGGTAGTACTGTTCTGCATTCTTTCGGGATTGGATGCTATGATGTTCATCCATGTATGCCTAATCTTTCTTGTCCTCTGCTGGAAATGTCAGTTCCTATTCCTGCCTCTCACTGTGAAAATTCTATGGGTCTTTCACTTCTGGGAGGTGGGGAAATAATTTTGGTTTTAATATCTTCATGCATTCACTCAATTCTCTGGTGTGATGACTGATACACAATCTTAGTTTAAGATTTTCTTGAGATGTATTTTAAATTCCTTAGATCAAGGAATATGTTCCTTCCATTCTTCTATGTACCACGTTTCTTTGTATGCATATTGTCTGAATACCGTGGGGCAATATGAGCAATGGCAATTAAAAGATACATGTCGATGCAAAAAAAAAAAAAAAAAAAGTAAATAAATGCTACTGTGGTATAGTGTGAGTTCTAGCTGTTGTACTGTGCTGACTACCATAAAATTATTTGTGCAATTTAGTGAATTATTTTTTACTAATTGAAAACTTCATTTATTTCATGCAGTGTTGCATGGAATATGCAGTACAGTTTGCGTATTCAGCCTTTATATACCCTATGGAATATACAATAGTCTTGTTTTCCTCGAGTCCATGATGGGGCCAATACTGTTTAACCACTTCATTAATAACCTGAAGAATGTGACGGAGTGAACCTCAGCGAGTTTGCACATGACACCGAACTGGGGAGAGTAGTTGGAGGGAATGACTGCCATTCAGAGGAACCTTCAAAGATTGGATGAATGGGCTAACAGGAACCTAATGAAGTTAAAAAAAAAAAAAAAAAAAAAAAAAAAAAACTAAACTAAAACCAAACAAAGAAATGAAGCCCACTATCTCAGGTGAGACAGAAAAACTACATTCTACAAAACGGGTTAGATATTGACAGGGTAGCAACCAGCTTTGCAGATGAAGACCTGATGATCCTTGTGGACTACAAATGGAACTTGAGGAAACTGTGTGTCGTTGTGAGAAATACTAATTCCATGCTGCATTGAAATAGTACAGTTGCAGCATCAAAAGTGCGTGTTGACAGGAGGAGAGATGATGAACAAATTGCAGCAAGGGAAATTCTAATTACAAACAAGGAAGAAAGAAATCACAGTGGGGATGATCAGGTTTTGAATTAGAGAAGTTGTGAAATCTCCATCCTCAGGAGATGGTCAATAAGTGAATGAACTTAAAGCCTCAACTGACTTTAAAGTTAGCCCTGCTTTACAAAGAATTTGGATTGAAAGACTTCAAGAGCTACCTGCTGAAAAAAATGACACTGATTCTAACAATATATTTCAAGTATGGTTGTGTTAATTGTGTTAAAGGACACAAATGGTGGCATTTGACTAGGCGGGAAAGCTAAATGCATGACTATGCAAACATTTCTAAGCAGAGTTCTGTCAGAGTGCAAGTAACAGTTGCAACTGAAAAGGTAGGGGACTATCAATATTTAAGTAGTTTAGTGGCATGTTCAATCTTAATTTTCAGCAGGTCTGTTTTTATTTATTTCTTCTTTCAGCTGTCTTTCCTGCCTATTCCTACAGACTTTTTTACATTAACAAATTGGTTTGGGTTGCCAGCACCTGCAGAATAAGGAAAAAGGGAGAGATTTCCCTTCCTAAAGGATGTATTTTGAATAACCTTTTCTAGTCTGAATTAAAAAGAAAAGAGAGCAGAGGAGGTGGGAAAAAAGTGTCTTTTAGGGTCCGTTACATAAAATAAAAAAGTGCATAAAACAGACGGTTTTATTTAAAGTATCCAAAGCTGATAAGGGGGAAAAAAAATGGGGATACAACACACAGGCTGCAAATGCAGTTCTCATGATTTAAATCTGGAAGGCTGTACAGTACATCTGTTTAACATCTTGCAGTTTCAAGAACTCTGCCTTGAAAACCTGTTCCAGTGACACATGAAATAAAAGGTTATGTTATGACTTTCAGATGCAAACCTGTAAAAGGTTTATCTAATAGCATACCATCTTTTATTAACCCATTACTGCTGCTCACCAATAACTCTTTGTCAGCAGTTTTGAGATAGACTGTTGCATAATGAAAAGAATTATCAACTCAGACGGCAAAAATAATTCTTTAATGGCATTAAATAACTTATTTGCCACATGTAAATGGCAAATTTTTGCATCTGTATAGCTCCTCATCTATTTTCTTTGTCAGTATTTTCAGCTATATCACTTTTTGATTAAAGAAGCGGTACAATTTACATTAGTTCTGACACATACATTGAGAACAGTTAGATGGGCACAATAATTTGAACAGTTTCAAAATTTATGATACTGTGAGAGAATATACTAGAATGGCTTAAAGATGGATTTTTTTTTTTTTTTTGATTTAGCATTAAGGGTATGAAATTAAAAGAAATCAGGTTGCACGGTTACCTTGTAATTAATATTCTGCATCTCAGAATTTGTAAAGTTTATCAACCTTTGCTTATAGGACAAAGCTATAGTATAAAAGTTGTGTTGTCAAAATCTTCTCAACAGCTATGCCTGAGTGTTTATCAGGCTGCACTGAGGTTTGCTTACTTTTTAAAAAAATGTGGTTAATGTAAGAGTGGTTCTGCAGGGGGCTGCACAGGAACTATTTAGCCTACTGCAAAAGGCAAAGGTACTGTGATCCACTTACTGTAAAATTTCCTTTAACCTCTTAAAATAGAATTTGGAGCAAACTGTCCTACCTGCCTGCCCTTGGCATGTGAGCAGTACTGATCATAGAGTCCAAGAGAAATGAGAAGCTTCATATCTGGCCAGGAGACATTTGGCACCTTGCAAGATCAGGTTGTGAAAACATTCATCCTGACTTAATTGTAGAAGTCTGATGGTCCCAAAATTAGAGGGTCCAGGCCTTGATTATAATACTTGTCACTTCCCATAGGCCTTTAGAGTGACTTTGGTTAAATTATTCAGCTAGGTTGTGCTGTGGTTTCCATATTTACAAAATACGGATAGTAATATTTACCTTGCTGAAACATGCTTTAGTCATTGTCTGTAAAGTACTTCTGAGATCCTGGGTTGAAATTTCAATAAGTTCTGCTATTCAGTATGCTGAAGTGCAATTTGCTGGTTTTCCTTACAAGGCACAGATGCTCCCCAAGAAACAACAGTAATTTCTTTACCTCAAGGAGCTGATGCCACGCATACAGCAGACACATCACAACAGTGAGCTCTGCTGCATGACCTACAGTGAGTGGGTGTGTGAAAGCCAGAGAGATAGCATTTCCTTCATAGACATACACACCCTCTGACCCAGACTGGAGAAGAATCTGCTTTGCAGAAGGTTTGCTTCAAGGGATTTTCCACATGTATTTTATTATGTTAAAGCTGATAGTGGTGACAAGTTGCACATTAAGTAACCGTTTCTTCAAAAATGTGCTGTTTATATTCTCTTTAGGAAAACTGATGTAATACTGGGTTTCTCAGATAAACAAAGTCATTTGGTTATAGAATATGTTACTATTGCATATGAACCTTGGTTTCTTCTGCCCCATACATAATCATTTTGGGCCTCTGGCTTTATATGATGATTACCTGCATGTTTAGGGACAAATGTATTCATATTCACTAAGTTAGTAGCCAGTGGTTTTCACCAGGGAAATAAGTTTAGTATGCTGTTAGTAATTTGGTTTCGAAAATATCGTCAAAGTCCTCAACATTACAGTCAGTGAAACATGTGGTCCTAATCATTCCCTTGAAAAGGAGACATGGTCTATTTTCCATTAGGAATGGTGCTTACAGCAAATGAGTAAATACAAGAATGAAATTTACACATGTATTATAGCTTCGGTGTGTGTGTGTATGCATTTAAACATGCATGTACATATGCATGCTTAGGCATATTCCCAGTGAGTGTAACATGATGACTGCTGTAACATGGCCAGACTTAGAGAACATGTTGGTTGGTAGAAGAATTGGAAAATGCAGCTGGTTCTGAAGTTTTTTTTTTTTAAAAAACTTTTTTTTCCCCTGACAGCAAAGTTCAAAGCTTAACATTTGTGGCATGTAATTGGTATAGAACAGCCACAGTAAAATTTCTTGCAGAGGTGTTGGGATTCTGTGAACTCTAAGAGCTACATTAATGGCAAGAAATGAAGCCTCCACCCCTTGTCATGTGCTGTACCAGTGTACAGCATCAGGGACCAACCTTGGCTGGATTAGTAACATGGAGTGAGGATTTGGAGAATGGAAGCGGAGGGATGTGTCCATTGGTAGTCTCCAGAACCACTTTGTAGGAGCTGTTTTGTCCCACTGAATCAGGAAGGCACCAAGGGTTCTTCTGTTGGCACCTCATCTGCTTAACTCGTAGGACTATTAGCATAAAAGGATAGATTCATTAGCTGGAAGAAATTCAGCCTGCTTTCTCCCTTAGCCTACTGGCAGCCTTCCTGCTGCTGTGCACAGAGCTTTCTGGTGGCAGAGCAGCAAAGCAGAGAAGTACCACCCATATTCTGTGTTCCTTTTTGCTGGGTTCCAGTTGCACATTAGAGCAGGGGCCTGGGTGTTACTTCCACATTCTCTGTTTTCAGCTAAATTAGTCATACTTGGCGCTGCAGCATTCATGAGATAAAAACCAATGGAGAAAGCAGCACTTGTTTGTGCCTTGACCCCATTTTACATAGACCAGGTATGAAACAGAATGTAAACTAAAGCTTTTCTAGAAAAGTGTTCTTCCTTAAGTTTTTCAACTGGATTTGCTTCTGAGGTAGCCTGTTCAAACCTGACCATTTGAAGACATTCCTGTTCTGATGTTGTCATTCCTGTTCTGATAAGCAGAATCAAACCTATGGATAAGGATGTAGATTGAGATACAAAATGCCTGTGAATGGACACAGGGCTCCTCCATTGTCTTCTTGGCTTGTTAATGTCTGTATTGTTACATCTGTAATCTGTCTCGGGCATTTATTTTATTTGTTTTTAATGTGTACACCATTACATATGATCTCACTAATTGCTAACCAGGTACTTCCTGAGCAGTATATTTGCAAGAGAAGAATCCACATTGATGAATGCTAATATTTCATTCACAGAATTTTGGAAGTCACTGAAGAAAGGAAGCTTCATTTCTTTCACAAGCGCTCAAGCTGCTTCAGAGTTCACTATAAGTAAATTAATGAGCTGGATTTACTTAACAGTTTTATTATTTTCGTACAATGTTTTTTTTTTGCTGTGATTGGAAAAAACAGATAGGAACCAGACCTGTGTTTTTCAAAGCTGTGTGTGTACACATCATATCAAATAGTTTAAAATTTAACTTCCTCTTTTTTTCTCTTTTTTTTTTTTCTTAGAAACATACATTAATTAAAATTAAATGATGGTTTCCAAGATGAAATCAATTTTCCAGGTATCAGGGTGAATTTGGTTAGGTGAAGAGTGTTTTTCTCTCCTCTCTTGTAATCTTTCTTCTTCAGATTTAATGGCACGCTGAATCTGGCATTTCTGGAATGGGCAGGTTCAAGGCTGCAATATCAAAAACCTTCAGGGGTGAAAACTTATGTTGAGAGTTTTCTTCCGCTTTAGATGGAGTTTAGAGGCACAGATTCATAACCAGGTAATGGGCCTGGTTTTGCTGTGGCCTTTTCTTTTCCCTCATAAGTCCTGTATTCCTCCTGAAGGGTAACACAAACACTTCACAAAGTTGAAATTGATCTTTGTGAAACTTCACTGCTGCAATGTAGTGTGATTTAGTAATGTGCACTGTAATGTGCATAATGATGCACTGTTACATAGGTGACCTATATAATACCATAGGTGACCTATATAATACAGTCCCACAGCTGGGGACTAAATATGTACACACCCTTTACTATTTGTGTTTCAACTTCAGGGAGCAATTATACATCAGCTCCTAACTGTAATCTAAAAAATCACTCAGCTGTGTCAGGTATGATTTTTGCCCACCCTAGTGCAAAGACAGGGTATATTTAGTTGTCTTGCAGCTACAGTGCAAGTTTTACGGTGGATATGCATTCCCTGTATCACATTTCCAAAGCTGAAATCATCATTACCTTAAGGTTCTCCAATTTCTATTGCATTTATGCAAAGTTGTGCATCTGGTTCTTTTGGCAGTGGTTAGTTATGCAGGTTGTCTTGCAGATTATCAAGATAAATCTCTCCTTTTTCCTTTAACACTTAGTGTATTGTCATCATTGATTCCCAGTCTTGTATGTTATTCATGGTCTTGTTTTCAGATGAGGGAGGATGTTAATTCTCAAAAATAAATGTATCCTTATAAGCTTCACTGAAGTCAAAAATTCACTGTTCAATAAAATTGCTTTTGCTTGTCCATAACTTCAACAGGATTTTCAGCATCTACTGAAAATACTTAAGTGCTTAGCTGAATGGTTATGGTCTAAATCTTTCCTGAACCAGAGCCATATTTTTTGATTGTCAGTTGTAGGCCCCATTGCAGAATCTAATTTGGGATGGATATAGGTAATGTGAAAGCCGTCAAAAGGCATCTTTGTGGGGAACCTGTGTTATGTCTTTTTATGTTTTTTTTTTTTTTTTTCTTTTTTTTTTTTTTCCTCCTGTGTTCATCCTGAGAACAACATTTACCACTTCATATTTTATATATTATTTCTATTAAAAAATATAGAGTATCTTGCCTTAGTTTTTCAGAAAGAGCAGTGTGGAAGCCACACGTGATCTCCTCCATGGCTGTATATTTCCTCTAGCATTTCACTTGAGTGTATCTGTTCAGGGATATGATTCTCTCTCTCTCTGGGCAAACTGTGAAAGAGGATCAACTAGTTAAAGAAGGCAGGAGAAGACATGAGCTATTGTCAGTCCTCGATGAACAACAGAAATATCTCTTGGAATAGTTTTGTTCCTAAAGTTTAGGACATTCAGGCTGCAGTTAGTCTGTGGAAGAACCATGTGTTTTATAGACTTCAGCAAAACATCCATGGTGAGTGAAGTTTAGTGGCATCTGTGAAAGGGTCGAGCACCAGATTCTCAGAGACATGGGAAAGGTGATTGTTTTTTTAGACCAACTAATAAAGTGAATTTGAGGAAACTGTAAGCAAAATGCATCCTCAGTCCTTGCTGAAATAGACAGAAGCTGTCAGTTTTCAGTTTCTCAAAATCAGGCCAGATTGTTACAAATTAAAAGAGAGAGACAACTTCAGAAAAAAAAAAAAAAAGATGTTTTAGGGTAAATGCTTCTCAGAAACTTGTTGCCATTAAGATTCTTGTTTTTGATAAGAAGAAATGAAAAATGAAAGTATATTATTGTAGCAGGATACTTTTACACGGAAGTCTGAAAAGATGCAGTTCCCTCTGTATTTTTATCATTGCTTTTGTTATGCAGAAAATAACCAGTATTTCTCCCATTTTACTTTATCTAGTTGATAATCATATTACACTTATTAAATTGTTTCAAAATAGGAGAGAAGTCTTTGATACTGTTTAATGCCATTGAGTAATATTTCAGTTGGTGGAGACAGCAGAATGGGTGGGCTGTGCCCAGCAGTATACTTTCCACTCTTAAGGCTTTGACAGATTTATTTATTTATTTATTTATGAGTGCATGGAAAAGGTGAGCTAATGTACCTTTTCCACTGACACAAAAGTTGTAAGTTTGCATCATGCTTACTGTGGCCCAGAGCATGTGGGAGACTCACTGAGGAGTGAGCATCTGATGTGCATTAACTCATCATCAGTTGAAAAGTTTTTAGTATGTCAGTATGTAGTCTTTTATTCAAGTACTGGCTATGGCAATTCACAAATTCCCTCCCCCTCCCTCCCCTCCCCCCCCCCCAAAAAGCCATTGAAAAAACCCATCTTTTTTTTTTTTTTTTTTTTTTTCCAAGAAAGAGACATGAAATCTGTGAATTTGTATCTGTTATGTTCTATTTAGAACAGTATATATAAAGAAAGTCACAAAAGGAACACAAATGATGTCATAATGCAATTAAAGATGTAATGCAAAACACTTTTGATAACTTTGGAACATTTTTCTTGGTCATGGTTGTGAACTCAAAAAAATAAACATTTTTTCCAAAAGTTCTAATATGAAAACATATCTAGAAGCCAAAAGGTACTACAAAATAACCAAAAATATAGGTAGGTAAAGTATACAAAATTTCTAAGTAAAAAAATTGAAGTAAATCATAATATAATACTTTTTTCTCTATTATCAAATGTTTATTCATGATTTCCTACTTCACTGTTTTGAAGCTGTTTGATTTAAGCATCTTTTAAATGTAATAATCTTCTCTATAACAGTATTTGTCCTATCCATAACACTTTAGATCTGTATATCTCAAAGCTCTGCTGAAAAGGTAAGGTGTCAGGATCCCCAGGTAACTTACCAGGAAATAGAAACACTAGGACAGTGGACTGGCTATACATCAGGCTTGTGGCAGTCAGCAAAAGAAATGGGACCTGCTGTATTATAGGAGAATATTCCTTATAATTTTTTCATGCTTTTAGGATTCTGGGAAGGAACAGGGTTTTTCAGACTTTTTTTTTTTTTTTTTTTTTTTTTTTTGTGTGTTTGTATGTGAACCAGTCAATCTTGAAATCAGCAAGGTCAAACTGCTGTAAGGTAAAAGTTTGTGAAGTATCACTTAGATTTGTTCACTTAGTAAATCATGGCAATTTCAATTTGGGTTTTACCATTTATTTTCAAATGTTCTCGCGTCTGAAGCTTGAAGTAAAACTGAGTATGAAAAAAATGGCAGAAAGGGAGGTTGTGGGAAAAAAAATACCCAATCCACACTCAACTTTACAGCATACCTTTCTGCTGGTTGGAAGTGAATCAAAACTTTCGAGGATGTAGCCATTCAGCAGAGAATTCTGTGCTCTCAGTTCACATCATGAAGGCAATGAAGAGAGATGGCATGTTATGAAAACTGTCAGGCAGCGAATGATTATATTTTTTTATTTTATTCTTCTACTGTATTTGAATTGAGATTTTGAAACCTACTTTCCTGTGAAAACCAGTGTCTCTAAGAGTTGACTGTCTAATGCTGGGCTGAAACTAGAAAAACCCGTGCTTGGCTTTTGGCTAATACATCACATAGTGCTGAGGTGCCGCTCCTGTCCAGATCGAATTATTCAGTTCATTGTTCATCCATCGAGATCAGAATGTATCGTGGGGGTTGGCCTGTTTGTTCTATTTTTGTTTCTTCCCTTTTGTCTTCACAGTTAAATAGTTTTAAGTGCATAAATGATAACTAGGGCTTTATCCTAACATAGATGTCTGCCTGTGCAATGTTTTTATCTTTAACACTCTTTTAGGGGGTCAAGAAGAGAAGGTACCTCATTCTGAATCATAGTCTAGTGTCCATTTGATTTCCATCCTGCTCCCTTTTCATCTTTAGACTATATTTTTCCCTACTCCTGCCTTTCTTCAGGGGTTTGATTGCTCTATTTGTTTTCCATTTTAGGAATGTGGGCAGATTATTAGTTCATGCTATTTAGGGGACTGTAGTATCTGATGGATTAAGCATAAATTTGTCTGGGAATATTGCACGTTCTGATGGTGATGGGCTGTTTGGCACTAGGAAAAATCACTCAATAGTGTACCCCCAAAGGGGTTTAGTGAACATAGGAACTTACAGTTAGTTTTAGGATGCGATGTTAATTGAAGATGTGGTAGTTAATAATTATGTATTGGAGTTGGATGAAAGGTAAGTTAAATGCTAAGCAGGACTCTAGAGTTAGCTCATATTGGTAAAGTGGTAGCATTGGCAAAAGCTTCTAAGTTTTCACTCTAATTTTTCCATGTATTAACTACCATTCATGAGCAGTCAGAACATAATATTATTCCTTATGAAGATATGAGCAACTTCTGTAAAATACAGTTTTCCCCTTGTAAAATAGCGGCATTGCTTCATAACTCAGTTATTTTTAAAATGTATGTTTACATGTTCACTTGTGTATGCATAATGCATATTATGACTAAATATAAAATTTCTGGTAGAGAAGAAAAAAGATCCAGATTTCTTGGTGTGAAGGCCTCTTAAATTCACAGGAGAGTTTTTTTTGTTGTTTGTTTTTCTTTGAGGGAATAGCTGTCTATCTTGTTCTCTTTACTTTTGTTTTCATTTTCATGATGCTTGTGCATTTTAAAGAAATATGAGAATTAGTAATTTTAATTTTAAGTAAAAGTAGGTTAGATCAGAGAGCAGGTAATGAATTTTGATTCCTGTTATTTCTGCTGCTAAGTTTTGATGAGAAAAGAGGAAAATTTACAAAGTAAAAGACTGATTTCTCCTATAATGGAAATATTGATGATTCTTGTCTTTTCAAGAGTATTATGTGAGAAATTAGTAGTAACAGTTCAGTAATGTCCTGTGTGTGTTCACTAGCTGGGTAATACCAAAGGAAGAAAGCATATTGGTTGACTACAAAAATACAAGAAAAAAAAACTGTGCAAATTATAAATATGTGGCCTGCATCAAATTTATGTGAGAGATGAGTTTAAACGTATAGTTGATCACTAGCATAGATTCATAATGCAGCTGCTGAACATTGTGTAGAGTTTGTATGTTAGCAAAAGTGTAATGATGAAATGCTTCCAGCAGCCTCTAGGCATAGTGGTGATCTTTTTAAACCTGCAGGCTCGCATTTGATGCGTATTCTTTGTTCTCTCAAAAGAAGAGATGAATATACTGCTCTGGTGCACTATATTAGTAGTAAAATAGGTTTCTTATGCTTTGTAATATTCCACAGCAATTGTGGATAAACATGAATAAACAAGGGATTGATTAGGTTATATGAAATTATTTTAGATTCTGATGGAAATTTCTGTAATCTGCTAATGGCGGTAAGTATGTTTTAATTACTAATGCCAAAAAATGATACTGAACATGGAAGGGAGGAAATTTTTCTACTTGTTACCACTTATGATTTTCTAAAAGCTATCCATATGGGTCCACTTGGTCTGGACTTACAGGCAAGTTGGTCTCTAGCCAGATGCTCCATCTCCTGGAGCTCACACCTCTCTATAGAGCTCTAATGTTCCCCTGAAGAGTACTTTTTTTTTTTTTTTTTTTTTTAACCTCTCTAATTTAGATTTGGCAGTTGAAGCATTATGGCGATTGAATGTTTTGAGAACGAGCAATAAATAAAGCCTTAAAACTTCCATTGTTTTGTCTCTCAGTTGCTGTGCTATGCAGTTGCATAAGCATCCGTAAGCTAATGTAGTGGAAATCAGATTGGATTACATCTGCTAAGGTCACATTTTGGTTAAGTTTTTTCCTTTTTTTTTTCTTTTCTTTTCTTTTTTTTTTCCTTCTTTCCTCCAAAGCTCCAGCTATCCTCATTTGTATCATAAATGGAGAACAATAAAGGAGGAGTTCTTTATTTTATGAGATAATGTCCAACAAGGAATTGGTTGAGTTTAAAAAGCTAGTTTGGCTAGTCTAAATGACATACTTCCAATGAAACATGATTTCTCTTCCCAACTACTCACCCCCTCTAAATACCATGTTATCCTCCTCTCTTCTTCCACTATGACAACTTGTTGTGCCTGTGCCTGCTCAATCTTTGATCTTCATATTATATGGCTCCTTCAAACTGTGTAAACCATAGTAAGCCACAGGATTTCTGTCTCTTTGTCAAAGCAACCCAACAAGGTAAAAAGTCACTGTAGTGTGGAAAACACATGGTATCTCTAAGGTGGCTGTGTGTTTTCCACTCTCCTGCAGAGGTTAGAAGGCAGCAAAGGAGAGTACGTCATTTTTGACTGCATGTAGTAAAGGTAATATGCTCACAGACTCACTTCTAGTGGAGTTTCAGTGGAGTTTCTTGCATAATACGCAACCAGAGCTAAGAGAAAGGTCATTTAGATCACCATACAGGATTTGGAAATTAAGTGTTTGCATGAAAGACTGGAGGGTTTCAGGTTGGTTGTTTCTTGGACTCTGTTGGCTGTGTGGATGTCAAAAGATTGAAAAATACTAAGGGGATAGAATAAGTCTGCAAAGCAATGCACACACAGTAGTCTTCAACTAAAATCTGATCACAAAATTGGGTATGTGGAAAATAATCGGTATTCAGCCAATTAATTTCTAAACTGTTTATCTATAGATCTGCATAAAGAAACAGATACACCCTAAGTTTAAACTTCACGTTATCTGACTCATACTGAAGATCAAAACTGGGATTCATCAGGTTCCTTCTTCTTTAATGTTTTCTAGTATGCTCTAGTGTACTTATTCAATACCAAAGGGTAAATGTTAAGTATTTATTGCTTTATTATTATTATTATTAAAAGTTTGTTTCATTTTCCAAAATATTTAGACTGTATGAAGTTTGCAAAATCACACTGGAAATTTCAAAACAGACTTTCTTGTAAAGTTTATGACCTTTTCTTCTTCTGATTACACCGCAGCAACCATTCTCACAGTATTCTGGGAAGTCTCGTTCTTGTCTTATTTAAAGCAGGAAATGCACATTAATTTTGAAGGAGGGGTAAAAATACATTTTATGAAATTCCAGAAGCAGTGCAAGTCAATGTTTGACTGAGAACTTTTGCTTTTCTTTTTCTGCCTTTCCTTTTAGTACTGTAGCTTTTTTGAAACACAACTTGGAGTTGGAGCACATTATGGAACACAACAATTATCTGCAACAGGGGAAAGCAAACTAAACTACAGTAGAGGATAGGTTGAATATGTGCTCTTGCATTCCCCAGTGCATTGTGCAAGCAACTATATACTTAACAATTTCCACCTTTTCTATCTCCCAGTAGATACTACCTAAAGAACGAACCTAGTGTTCTTGATGTCTTGCTTTATTTCTTCTTCAGCCACCAGTGCCTGTGATTTAAATGTCTGTGTTCTACTAGAAACTGTTTATAGCTTAGTTGTACCATCTCTTCTGCCTTCAGCCACCCTGGGCACTGTTGTGTTCTGAGTCTCTCGAGGTTAATTTTATTATACAGCTACAAATACTGTTCAAAAATAAAACTGCTTTGAGTGAGGAAAAAAAAAATCTGACAAGAAAGCCGTTGGCAAAAGAAATGACAGTAAAGCTTCATGAGTGTTTAATTCTAACATGCCATGTGGGTGCTTTTATTTTCAAAGGCAGCCATTTTGTGGTTTCCCTTTCAAAGGGGCTAAGTGAAACAGTACAAAGATGTGCTGCTTGAAGTAAGCGTGTCTGCAGAGGGAGCTACTATTCAGCAATAAGCAATAGCTTTTTGGCTAGTTACTGACTTTTTTTTTTTTTTTTTTTTTTTTTTTTTTCTCAAGCCCAAAACCTTCAGTAGCAAATCATGCTCATCTTTGGTATAGGACAGATTTTCACTTCATGTTTCTTTATCATGCTGTAGACCAGAGAAGGTTTTTCCATCTATGTGCTTGACTGGAGCTTTGGTAGCACTGTTGCTCAGTGGTGACTAAGAATTGGGTGAAGACTCCAGTTATTTCAGTGGAGGATACCTGGTCATCTACACATCACAAGACTTTGTACTGTTCTTGCAAGCTGTAATACTAAAGATGAGGTTCAGGGTAAGGAAACAACAGGACAGATAACAGTGAAAAATCTGATGTGTTCCCAGGAGAATTGATGTTTCCTTTATTTTTGGTCTAAAGGCAAATCAGGGGACTTGTCCTTGCTTGCTTGAATTTACAGGAAATATAAGTTTGTTTTATCTAATGATTTCCAGCAATTTTGTATTCTCCAAGATTCTCCTCTGTGTGTGGAAGTACTCAGAAATGAATCAAGAGACCATTTTTGTTTTGTGGTTTAAAATTGCATAAGAAAGATGGATTCACAGATACAGACTATCACTGTTGAACAGAAAATGAGGAAAAAAATTTTGAAAGAGATCCCATGCCTCAGAAAAGCCCCAGCTCAACTGTCTGAACTCTGTGTAAATAAATAAGAAGCTTTTGTTAAAGCCCCAATGCTTCTAGGGAAAAAACTGCAAATCCTGATAAATTAGTTACAATATATGTCTTCTGAATAGATGAGTATAGACTTGGAACTGAGGCATTTTAGCAGGCCATTAGCTATTTTATTGTTTCTTGAATTTGGAGGAAAAGTGCATCAGTCACACAAACAAATATATTTGTTAAAATGTGAGAGAATATTTTCTTTAGAGGTGGCTTTGAAGAATGCTGTTATCAGCACTTACTTGGTTGGCTGCTGGGCTCTATGCTATACTGGCAGGTTTATATTTTTTTTCTTCTACTGTATTCAGAATCTTCTACTCTTTTTTTTTTTTTTTTTTCCTCTTCCTTGTAAATCCAAGGACCATCCCATAGAACATTAAGCAATGTGACTAGCATCTCCCATATGTTTATTCTTTATCTTATGCTTTGTTGAGGAGGTTGGTACCTTAATAATGCATGATTTAATGTTTTTGCTTTTGGACATCTTTATGCTACTTTAGGTTTATCTTAGGTAAGGTCAGAGAAATTTCATTTCGCCACTTTCCAATGGATGTGAAAATGGCTGGGGTGTTCAGTTCCTGCAAACTATTTAGCTTCCACAGTTTTACACTCTTGCAAACCTTAGTCTTAACTCCTGTTCTCCATGTCTTGTGTTCCCATTAATTCCAAGCTCCATATGCTTCCTTTCACAAGAAATCTGTGCAGGTATAAGATCTTGGGACAATCAAGAGCATTGGAAACCCACACCTTTTCTGTTCCAAATGCAAGATGAGATAAAGTGGCATAAATATACTTCAATTTCTTCAAAATCTTATTTAGATATCTCCTCAGGTTGATTAAAATTTTTATGAATTGTGGAGCTGGTTCAACAGCTGGTTGGTTGGAGCTGGTTCTACTTCTCCAAATGCCAGTACAATTTTATACAGCAGACTGTACATAATACGTGTCAATGTGTCTGATCTGCTGTTTAAGTAGTCACAGTGGGTCTGTAATGCTTCTGTTATCATCATATGGAAACTTATTCTGGAAACATTTTTGTGCCTGGTATGATGTTATGCTGTCAAATATCAAGGCAAACATATCTACTGCCTTGACTAGGACAGGAGAATGGGATTGTAGAATTACCCTTCTCTCCTCACCCTTCCCACCTGCATGTTTAGAATAATTAACTACCATATAAGAGGCCTCTTCAAAAATAGGGAGTGGATCACAGAGCTATTTTTGTCCTGAGTTTTTATTGCCCTGCTGTTCTTTCCACTCTTGCCAGAATCTCTTTGGTTCCCCACTAGGATAGAATTCTTATTGGATTTTTTTCAGTTATTGATTCGTATATTAGGTTGATCACACTCTTTTTCTGTGTTGCTGTGACATGAAGATAATACTATATTCAAAACAAAGAGTGAAGCTAAGTACAACTTCTTCTACAAAAGATTTTCTCAGTATTTGTAGACTTGCAGTTTCATTTGACTTAAGTCATGCCAAGGTGCTCATCGACTTTATAACTGGCTATGAGTTAGAGGAACAGACAGCAATATACTTCAGACTGTCATTTTGAAAGGGTAAAATTGGATCTAATTCAGAGGCCACTACTACCTCACAGTTCTCTTTCCTTTTTTTTTTTTTTTTTTTTTTTTTTTTTTCATTATACTGAGTGTTTTGTTTTTCTTCTGTAGTGGTATTTTGAGTTCTATACCTAGAACTCAAGAGAGTTATAGGTGAGAACTATACCTAGTTGTATACCAAGTTCTATACTTGCCTTCTATTTCAGACATAACTTTAGAAGAGTCCTGTTGAAAGAAACCTCTGGTAACTCTTTTCACCTGGTGGCTGGGGCCATTGACCTGAGGACATTGGCTGGTCTTAGAGTCTGCTTTTAAGTTTTGACTGAAATTAATACAATCAGTGAAAGCTATGATTGTTTGATCAATTTTTAGTTGTTCTAATGAGAAATATCATCAATATGAGAAACATCAGCCAGAAGTTTTTGAACCATCATTTTTACCAAGCATTTGGAAATTATAAAAATTTGCCCCCAGTACATGAAAATCTAAAGTTGTGTATCAGCGAATATATGTTCCAATGTGCTGTTCCCTCAGCAAAATGTGCAAGAAGCAAAGCATCTCTTGAAAGAGCCCTGATAGGCTCATATTATCACTCTTATATAAGTTAACAGTAGATCAGTGAAAGGAAATCTGATATAATTCTATCCCACTTTATCCAAGGCAACATTGAAGTTCCCATTGAACTTTTTATGCTATCTTGTGCCTTAGGCTACATTTCTATATCTGTAGCTCTCTAAAAGGGAAAGAATTTATCAAGTAATTTTAGGGATAAAATAAAATCTTGTTACCATCTTGTTCAAAGCTATACAGTATGGTATGGAGTGTGAACAGTTGGTGGGCTTAAAATAGCTTTATTTAATAGAGCAGTAATACAAATGCAGTTCTGCTGGTGGGTGTGATGCTACAGTCTACAGTGTGGAAAAACTAGAAAGTGCCTAGAACAGGTGAGGAGGTGACCCTTCATGCTCTTCTTGAGCAGCTGAATTTCAAAGGCCTTGTTTCTGTTTTATATTGTATGCTGTATATATTGTACATATTGTACAAAATATTTATATTGTGTTCTTTTCTGAAGTACCAAATATCAACACCTTCATCCATCCCATAAAACAGTGATCTTCTGCTTTGTTTTATATGAACCCTTCTCAGCCCTGACTCTGCTCTATTTCTGACCAGTTGGAGGATGTAACCTGCAAGTCTGCATGACAGGCAGTGGGTTAGGAGCTGAGGAGGAAGGTGCATTCAGAAGGAGGAGACTAAAGAGATTGAAAGGGAGAGTCAGGGGAATGGGAAGAGGTATTCTCTGCAAACTTAGTTGTCTTTTCTGTAAATATTGTCTCAGTGCAATAACAATGGCTTCTAGGGGTTTAAGAGTGGGTATATATGCTTCTATAAAAGAGGTGACCACTGCAGAACTTCATCATAAGCTACTTGAGCTCAAGAGTAATTATGGAGTGGCCTATAAAAGCTAAAAGTTTTTCTGATTTAAGCTGTTATGCTGTTGCCAGTTAGCCTAATTTATACTATTAGAAACTTCAGCTGTTTCGTTCTGTTACTTCCTAAACTCAGATTTCTGTATTGAAATTATTGTTTCAGTTAAACTAAGATTGGTTTATGGTAATATGACTGCATAAATACAAATAATTACCATAGTTTTTAATGAAAAGCAAGATATATTAATGCTAGATTCTTCCTGTCCCTTGTGGCCTGGAGGCAGGAACAAAAATGTTTTAAGATCCTTTATTTAAGTACTATAGAGACAGAACTATGTTTACCTGTTTCTTTTTTTTTTTTTTTTTCAAAGTTAATTTTGCAGGCATTATGGCTGTATCCGTAAACTGTCCATGTTTGCCTTTTCAGAATGTGATTATTGCTCATAAAAGTAGTTTTAATTGAATGCTTATGTCATGAATGGCTTGTAGCGTGCTTAAAACTACATGGCCCTATTTATATGACTATGGTTTATTTTTTAGAACTCCCTGTATGACAATACTGGGAAATTACTAAAGGGTGGTTTTTTTTTTTTTTTTTTTTTTTTTTTTTTTTACTTTCTTTTTTTTCTTTCTATTCAGTTGGGTGATTTAAAAAGATATTGCTGTTATATTGGACTATTGGCATTGTTGCTTAGGAATAAAAACTTAAGAAAATTATCTCTTCCCCCTTTCAAACAAAGCCACATCTAAAAGGGTCACAAAAGGAAACACACAATTCAACTAATCTCCTTGCTGCATCTGAGATTAAGTTGGACACAGATGTTTCAATTTATAGTTTGATCTGGCGTAATATATACATCTGACAAAATCCTGTTTTGTATTGCTTCTATAAACACTAACGTCTGATAAAAGCATGTTGGCTTTTCTGCCATCTACTTGAATCAGAAACCTCTGAGCCAGTCTTAGAAAGCAGGATTCTGACACTCAAAGACCTAAACTAACTATTTCAGCATTTGGCTGCAAGTTTTCTTTCCCTGAATTTTGAATGGTAAATCCATTTATGATTTTCTGAATTTAAGCTGCTGTAGATAACAATTAGACTTTGTACTTGCTACATTTAAAGATGAAATGATTCAACACTATTCATTACTGCTCATTTCCGGGTCACACTGTAATCATTAAATTTCTGAGATACTATCTGAGAATTTATTGACACTATTCATACCCTATGACCATAATATTTTTCCCACTGTGCTGTTTGCCATGTTTTAGCCTACCTGTCTGTAAAGGGAAGAAATGACTTTGGCATGACCAGAATCTTTATGTAAGGTCATGAACAAATAGTGTTGGACCTCTGATGCCCTCTCTTTTTGCCAAAAGGAGTTTCCTCTTTATCTGTAAATAGTGTTATCTAACATTTGAATTGCATCCTCTGAATCACAGATGTCACTCAGAGTAGCTGATCTTTATATCCTAAAGATAAAGTTGTATTGTTTCAGATTAAGGGTATCCCAGCAAATTTTGCTTTAAAGAAGGAGTACTGGATTTACTCTGGAAAACATGATGATTAGTATGAAATAGTAAAATAACCAGTAGTGAAGCAGGGGCAATAACCTGAAAGATACCTGGCATGCAGGCTGGAAATTTGTAATATGCAGAGGATCATATCCAAACCCTTGAATTTATTTGGCACCTGCAATAATAAAATAATAATTATAAGAATAAATAGCAAGGTAGATATTGCAGTATAAGGAGGTCTTGATGTGTGTTGGTAAGTATATGCTTCATTATTTATATGCTACCTTTTTGTTATCTCCAAAATTTAATCTAACAGGTACTTCTTATTCTGTGCGGGTCTGTTAATATTGGTAGCAATTACATTTGGATAGTAAGTGCAGAATTTTTCCCTTACTCCCTCAACTATGATAGAATCACAGCCTTATGAAAGTTTAAGGAAAACTTATACCGTTGAAGGGAAATGAGGGAAACAAGAAGTTGGTAACTAACAGAAGTATCACAGACTTAACTTGAATCACAGCATAGCATATCCTGAGTTGGAAGGGACCCACAAGGATCATTGAGTCCAACTCCTGGTCCGACACAAGACCACCCCAAAATCAGACCATGTAAGATTCTAAGGAGAATCTCCATCCTTTACTGGATGCAGGGGGAAACTTAGTTACAAGAGATGAGGAAAAGGCGGAGGTGCTCAATGCCTTCTTTGCCTCAGTCTTTAGCGGCAATACCAGTTGTTCTCTGGATACCCAGTACCCTGAGCTGGTGGAAGGGGATGGGGAGCAGGATGTGGCCCTCACCATCCATGAAGAACTGGTTGGTGACCTGCTACGGCACTTGGATGTGCGCAAGTCGATGGGGCCGGATGGGATCCACCCAAGGGTACTGAGAGAACTGGCAGAGGAGCTGGCCAAGCCGCTTACCATCATTTATCAACAGTCCTGGCTATCGGGGGAGGTCCCAGCTGACTGGCGGCTAGCAAATGTGACGCCCATCTACAAGAAGGGCTGGAGGGTAGACCCGGGGAACTATAGGCCTGTCAGTTTGACCTCAGTGCCAGGGAAGCTCATGGAGCAGATCCTCTTGAGAGTCATCAGGCGGCACTTGAAGGGCAAGCAGGCGATAAGGCCCAGTCAGCATGGGTTTATGGAAGGCAGATCCTGCTTGACGAACCTGATCTCCTTCTATGACAAAGTGACGCACTGGGTAGATGAGGGAAAGGCTGTGGATGTGGTCTACCTTGACTTCAGCAAGGCTTTTGACACCGTCTCCCACAGCATTCTCCTCAAGAAACTGGCTGCTCTTGGCTTGGACTGGCGCACGCTTCGTTGGGTTAGAAACTGGCTGGATAGCCGGGCCTAAAGAGTCGTGGTGAATGGAGTCAAGTCCAGTTGGAGGCCAGTCACTAGTGGCGTCCCCCAGGGCTCGGTGCTGGGGCTGATCCTCTTTAATATCTTCATCAATGATCTGGACGAGGGCATTGAGTGCACCCTCAGTAAGTTTGCAGATGACACCAAGTTAGGTGCGTGTGTCGACCTGCTCGAGGGTAGGAAGGCTCTGCAGGAGGATCTGGATAGGCTGCACCGATGGGCTGAGGTCAACTACATGAAGTTCAACAAGGCCAAGTGCCGGGTCCTCCACCTGGGGTGCAATAACCCCAAGCAGAGCTACAGGCTGGGAGATGAGTGGTTGGAGAGCTGCCAGGCAGAGAAGGACCTGGGAGTGATGGTGGACAGTCGTCTGAATATGAGCCAGCAGTGTGCTCAGGTGGCCAAGAAGGCCAACGGCATCCTGGCTTGTATCAGAAACAGTGTGACCAGCAGGGCTAGGGAGGTGATCGTCCCCCTGTACTCGGCTCTGGTGAGGCTGCACCTTGAGTACTGTGTTCAGTTTTGGGCCCCTCGCTACAAGAAGGACGTGGAGGTGCTTGAGCGGGTCCAGAGAAGGGCGACAAAGCTGGTGAGGGGCCTGGAGAACAAGTCCTACGAGGAGCGGCTGAAGGAGCTGGGCTTGTTCAGCCTGAAGAAGAGGAGGCTCAGGGGCGACCTTATCGCTCTCTACAGATACCTCAAAGGAGGCTGTAGTGAGGTGGGGGTTGGTCTGTTCTCCCATGTGCCTGGTGACAGTACGAGGGGGAATGGGCTTAAGTTGCGCCAGGGGATTTTTAGGTTAGATGTTAGGAAGAACTTCTTTACTGAAAGGGTTGTTAGGCACTGGAACAGGCTGCCCAGGGAGGTGGTGGAGTCACCATCCCTGGAGGTCTTTAAAAGACTTTTAGATGTAGAGCTTAGGGATATGGTTTAGTGGGGACTGTTAGGGTTAGGTTAGAGGTTGGACTCGATGATCTTGAGGTCTCTTCCAACCTAGAAATTCTGTGATTCTGTGATACAGATTAATATAGTGATATAAAATTACATCAAACCATAAGTGCTTTGATAGGTTGCTGGGGGCGGGGATAAAAAGGTAATTATCATCCTTACTGCATTGCAAAATGCATACATATTACTACAGTATATGTATATTAGTAATATTCAGTATATTACTTATATTCAGTATATTAGTAATATATTCAGTATATTAGTGAATACTAATTCACTAGTACTAAATATTCAGTATATTACTTTCAATTCACATTTCAATGAAGTGTGGTTGAAAGCCCAACCTTAAGGTAAAAATCCCCCAAAACATCATATTCCTGTATTTTTAAGGCACAGATTAACTGTGTTTGCCTCCTTTAAAACCTCATTTAAGAGGTGAGCTTTCTGAACATGCTGGCCTGATGCAGGAAGCAGGTGCGAGCGTAGGGCAGGAAGCAGCCCAGACCCACTCGTTTTAGGATTTTGAAGAAAGGTGTATAGTTGATAGTCCGCCACAGGGCTTAGAGGGTTTACAGGAAAGTAGTTCCATGTCCCTGTCCCCAAGCCCCAGTTTGCTCTTCTGAAATCTAGATCAAGCAGTGGGACATGTACAACTGGTATGATTGTTCCAGGCCCTTTGGTTAAATAGCCATGGAGTTAACAGCTGTGCTGACAGACAGAAGCAAGCCTGGCAAGCCGACCCTGAGGAGGAAGGGCTTTGGAGACGGGCTGGAGGAGATGGTCTGAGGATTGCCAGGGAGTTTAGCCTATGTTTTAAATATATATTTTTTATTTTTCTTTCTAGCCTTTGCAAAATAATGGTGGTCTTATATTTGAAGTCACCTTATATTTGGGCCAGTACAGTAGTTCTGGCTAAATTCATGGGAATGATCAGAGTCTACAAGTTTAAACCACAATGAGGTGTGGAAGAAAGCATTCAAAATTTGTTTTGGCAGAAATTGGTTAATTAATTCTGTTTAGCATTACACAAGACTGTAGCTTGGCCAACTTACTATCATTGTTAAATATGTGGCTTCCCAGGAGTAAATCTGGATGAAATGTCTTAGTATTGTTAAATTCATATATTTTTTTTTTAATAGGGAAAACACAAAAATTGTGCAATTGCATATATTGGACCAAGAAAATGTATATATTCTTGTATTTTCCCATGAAACCCTTTTTTCCGCGAAGAAGAAAATCTACGGATAAAGTCGTCGATTTTAGAACCCCTAAATAGGGGAAATGGGAGGAAGTACTTTCTCTGTTATGTCCTATCACACCCTAAATTGGAACACAGATGCAAACAGAAAAAGCTATGTGATAAATTAATGACAGTGTTTTAAGAATATAGATGTATCAAGAACAACAAGCGGTGTCTCAGATGACTTGGAACAAATATCCCACATATACCTTCTGGTTTCAACAGCTGGTGCTAAATCTAAGTTAGGCGATATCTTTTCAGGTATTATCAGATATTTGAAATAAATTTATTGAGGTTCATGGCAGTATTTTCCTTCTCTAGAGAAATCCTTCCTAGAGGAAGAGTGTGATTCTTGACAGCCAAATGAGTAAAAAATGAATCTGGAAGACCTTGGAGATGCAGGAGAGAGGGCTTAGGTTCAAGGTGTATTCTTCTTTCAAAAATACAGGAATAAATTAATAAAAATATAGAAATATCTTGAATTAAAAAATAACAATACAAGGGAAAATTAACAGATTTTAAATCGCCAAATATTATTCTAGAGATAAAAAGATCATTTAGTCAAATCTGAGTTTTTCTGTTTTTAAATTCCCTCTGCTAAAAATAGAGGCATGCTCAGTGTGAAGAAAGAAACTAGAAAAAGTTATTTTAAATATTTTAAAGTAGTCAGGGTTTTTCAAGGTAACAAATGTAATAGAGTAGTTATCAGAGAGTAAGTCAACATAGAAAACTCAGGGCATAATTCTTGTTCCCCTAGGCTGTTCTTGTTCCCCTAGCTACACCAGGAGGCTAAAGATCTTTCCTTTTTGTCAGCGGGAAATTATTGGGTTGTAAAATTTTCTGTTTCCAGGTCTGTGCCAGTTTTGTATTTTCTTCTGCATTCTTTATGTAGTGGACATCTTTGTGCTGAGCACAGCATGTGAACAGACATTTTACGTTACTCTGAGTTGCACTATGGGCCAAAAAACTTTCAAACTTTGAACGTGGTTCTTATGAGCATAAAATGAAGAAAGAAGCATTGTTATGTTTAGTATTGTAAAGCTTTTATCATTATATTTTGCAATGAATACAAGTTCAAGTAGCTGTGTGGATTTACATGTTCTTCATATGCCTCAAATATCCATTGTTATCTTACTACAATTCTAACCAAAGTCTTGGCCTAGGTTATTCTCGATTTCACTTTGCTTGGGAGACCTTATCAATTTAAATTTTCATGATTTATCTTTTTTAAATCAGCTTAATGGTGCAGGTAGTACAATGAACTTTGAGTAAAACTGAATGCAATGATACAAACATGGATGGTTATATAGAAATGAAGGAACTATTCTAGTAATTCTTAGTGTCAGTTGTAAATATAAAGGTAATGGCCTATATAGTCAATTTTCCATCTGTTTTTAGCAGTCTCCTTATTTTTCATTTTCCAAAATGCTCTGGTATCTAAGAGCTAATTTAGCAAACATTTACATCAGTAATTGATGAAATACTATTATTTTCTAGTACACATCTGTGAAGCTTTTTGAATTGTCATTGTGTTGCCATGCTTAGGACAACAGCTTGAGTTAAAGCCAAAGGTAGCTTTGAATCATTTGGTATCAAGGTACTAATGAGCTCTGCAGACGTTTCAAATACAATTTTTCCGTCTTCAGCCAGCCAGGTCTGGCTTAATTCAGTCTATTTTTCCCATAAGCAATATGATGTCCAATATATAACTTTCCCCTCATACTGCAAAGAATGTTTCCAAAAAGTTTAAGTCATGCTTTTTGCAACACAGAAGAGATTTCTGATTTTCTGATTTCTCTTTTCCTGATGTTAGATTACTGTCCATTTCCACCCTGCAAATTCGATGATTTGACAATAAGTACTTTTCCCTCAAAATTTCCTATTATGAACTATACTGATTTTTGTATTGTGTGTGTGTTCCCTACTCTTAGAAGGATCATTTTTCTAAATTCTAGCTGTGACAACGTGAACAAATTACATTTACGTTCCAAAGAATGGAATCAAGTATTTAATACCATAATAAAGGTATTGAAGTCATTACAAATGAAATTATCAGGAATTTGTTCCTCTTGATTGATGTGTTAAGTGGAAGCATGTAGGACATTAAAAGGATTTTGTATAAATCTTTGTAGCATTTGCTGCTTCATCTTAGAGAATGTGTACATGTTCTGATCTTGATCTGTTTACAGCCACATAATTAAACTGTAAGAATTTTGGTTAGCAAAATCTTTGTACATATATCATTGAAGTTGTGTGCTTTGCTCCAGCTCCAGGAGAGGGATGCCAGCTTTTGCCTCAGTGTTTCTGACTCATTCCACAAAACATAATTTTGTCTGTGTCCTATTGCCAGAAAGCGTCAGTTCTGCTATGTAAGTAAGCTTTCTCAGTAACATTTGTATGAGCTTGGTAATTTTTTTTTCTTTTTAATATTCGTTCAGTATGCCCTTTGTAACCCATTAATTTTCTTTAGAAATTATTCTGGTTTCAGGTTGGCTTCTCTGAAATGTCACCCAAACCCATGCTGTGGTTTTATTTGCCATAGTGTGTCAATGCTGTAGTATTCATTGTGGCAATTGCTCCAAAGGTGACAGAATTTGCTATTCAAATTTCCTCTTAGGAGAAGTCAGGGCAGCCTGTAGGTTTTGCTACAGACCAAAGGCATGAACCTCCACCTATTGTCTCAGTATGAACGTGTTATTCAGCAAGGCATCTGTATCTGTTATAATACCTTATTGAAGCAAACACAGCAACAAATCTTTTGATGTGAGGTAAGGAGGGTGGATGTCCCTTTCCATGGTCATGTTTCCTTTAGTATTGTCATTTGAAGGGTTAAACATAGCAAAGAAGTTCCTTTTGTTCCTTCTCTACCAGCCAAGGAGTCAATCCAAAACAATAAATGCTTTGTTAGATTGATTGGCTGTGAAAGTCAGTATCTTCAGACTAATGAAAATCTTAAGTACATCCATATATTAGTTATTATTGTTACTTCTTAATTAACCACCTGCCTTAAATAAAAGGAATTCCTACCTAGGCAAATACAATCTCACATCATTATTATTTTATGATACAGCTATCATTTAAAACTTGCAAGGTTCATGCCTTGGAATTCATAGTGAGATCTTTTTCTTTTGTTCTGATTTGTACTATCAATGATAATTCCACTGATAACATAATAGCATGCCATTTCTTTGGTTGGGGAAACATATTTGTGTTTCACTAGAAATGTTTGGTTAACAGAAGCACAAGAAACTAAACCACAAAATCTAAAAAGGGAAGTTTAAATGTATTTTTATAGGAGCAGATCTGCAATAAAAACAATAAAATCCAGTGTTTAAGCTTTATAGAAATAATTTAATGACCAGCTGCAGCAATAAACACCTTTCCGTTTTGATTGGGTCTTAACTCCTCCATCCAGTGATTAATTGCTTCATGAAAGACAAACACATTACATTATACCTTAAGTATAACATCCTGTTTTAAAGATTCCACTAGTGCAGATTAAATGTTTTTGAACCTGTTCAGACTTTAAAAGGATATTTCAAGGATGTTCCATTGATCATTATTTCTTGCATATATTCAGGATCAACATAATAACTATTTAGCATTTCCTTTCTTGTATTCAGCTTTGGCCTTGCTCACATTTATATTCCATTTAGATAAAGAGTAATGTAATATTGTGGTGTCACAAGTTGTTTTCATTGGAAACACTATGGAAAGCACAGGATGAAGATTGTATTTTATATAAATTGTGGGAAAAAATAGAACTTTATTGGATTATCTGTTTACATATAATTGTTAAAGCCAGATTCATAGCCGGTAACAGAACAGCCATCAATATATGGTTTACAAAATATTTTAGATGTAAACTAGATTTTGTGATTATCTATAAGAGAAGTATTAAAAATCTTCAATTCATTTGCTTCCATTCTTAAAAAATTAAGGGTTTACTTTTTCATGCATGAGCTTCTTGTTATCAAAGATATGTAAACTAACAAATCAGATTTCTTGAGGAAGGAAAAAAAGGGACTAGGGACTATATAGCAACAATAGCATAAAGAAATCTGTGCCAGAGCCAAGTATATATCTGTATCAGCAGTACAAACTTTTTTTTTTTTTTTGTTAAATTTCACTTTCTTTTGCTTTATGCTGTAACCTCCATTTGAGAGTGTTACCTTGTATTTTGTATTTTGTTACAGAATCACTGAATGATTGAGGTTGGAAGGGATCTCTGGAAGTTATCTTGTCATGGGGCGGGGGGCCGCCCCCCCCCCCCGCTCAGATAGGGCCACCTAGGGTAGGTTGTCCAGGATAATGTTCAGACTTTTGAATATCTCCATCTAAGGGTGGTACTCTACCGCTTCTCTGGGCAACCTGTTCCATTGCTTGGTCATCCTTACTGTAAGAAAAATGTTTTCTGATGTTCCCTCTTGTCCGGTTGCTGATCATGACTGAAAAGAGAGATAACTCTTTGCACCAATACACCAATATGCTTTTGATGAGATTCCTTCCTGAATATTCCCTTCTCCAGGCTGAAGAGTCCCAGGTCTCTCAGCCTCTCCTTATGTGATAGATGCTCCAGTCCTTTAATCTTCTTAGTGGCCCTTCACTTGAATTCTTGATCCTTCTTTGATGAAGTCCAGTGAAAGAATAGATTTCTTAATGGGAACAGGGGTAGAGGCAAGTTCAGGACCATTTATTTCTTTTAGTCATCTGTGGCTCTGGATACCGTTGCCAAGACATGTCAATGGTTAATGCACATTCCTTTGCTAAGCTGGTAGTCTTTGATTGCTTGCCATATTTCCCCCTACCCATCTGAGAGCCCAAAGTGGAACTTGACAGAAATGTTTATGAATTCAAAAAAATGAGGCAATAATATCAAGATCCAGAGCAGCTGGATGACAGTATCCTACTGGAAGGGAAAACTGTGTCAACTGAAAGTTCTCTGGAGAAATCTAGAGTTTAAGGGAAGTGTTTAGTCACCATCCAGCCCCAAGAAGCTGGATGTAGTCACTTTGGCCACTAGGAGAAATATGTCAGGCTGTGATAAATCTCTACTCATTAAATGATCTGACAGGAAAGATTTGATGGACCTTATTTAAATTACAGCTAGGTGAAACCAACCATGTTAAGGCTTGATTAGTGTATAGTAAGGTAATATTAAATGAAAATCAGATTCATTATGCCTTGAGGTACAAGATTTTTGAAGCCAAAGATCTAACATTAAGCTGAATAATTTTTATTAAGGGACTTCAAAAGCTTGTGTCATTTTACATGTTAGCACCCGCTAACATCAGTGTTGTGATTTGTCTGCTTTTTTGAGAAGAGCTAATTAGGCACAAACATGAACTGAGATATTTAAAGTACTCATTTAAATAATCAATATGAAAATCCCAGTCCACTATATTAAAGATATTAAAGACAATGAGCCAAACTATTTCGTGTGATTCTCTTGTATTTGGTGACAAATCTGGCCCAGTCTGAGCCAAGGACTACAATGGGTACCTCTTTTTGTACCTCTCAAGGGAATAGCTGTCAGTCATTTAGCTACTTAAAAGTAAAAATTCTTTGTTAACAGATGTTTATTGGTTACCATTACAAGTGTAGCTTTATTTGGGATTTCTGAAATGGTAGAGCAATGTTAATCATTCAGTTAAAACAGTGGAATAATATAGTTTAAATATGCCCATAATAATAAAGGGAAACAATCAGAACACAATGGATGAACACTGAGCAAGAGAAAATCATTGGAGTCATAAACAAAAATCATTTGCAGTCACAAAGCCAGGGGAAAAAATATATTCTTTCTAATTTCATTTTCTTTGGTAGAAGTTTGTTTAGTTAGTCTTTAGGTATTTTTGCACTTGATTTGGGAGAAGAAAAAGGTGGTAACTTTTTATAGTGATCTCAAACTTTTGCTTTATATTGCTTTATAAAGGTTTGTAGGCATTTATTTATGCTTCTCTATTTTCCATATTGATAAAAGCAATAAAGCCCAATCTAAGACTGTGTATGTGTAATCTCAACATATCATGAACCTATTATCTGAATCTATACAGTTAGATATCAACAAGACATTTATGGCACAGCATGTATGGCAAATGGCACTCCATGTGTTTTTTCCCTCACTGCCTTACTTAGAGCTTGATTTTCTAAGTATGTAGCAGGGTGTCTGGGCAGATTTTATGCCATCCAGAAAACAATTCAGTAAGTTTTGCTATACATTTGTATCACTATACATGTATCACTGTTTGCACAAATGATCCTCCAGAATACATTATCCTCTGTCAAAAAAAAAAAAAAAAAAAAAAAAAGTTAAAATAGGTTTTTCATGTTCTGGTTTCATCAGCATTATGGTTTACTTGTTAGATCCAAGACATTTGGAAAAAAATTGTTTTAAACACCTTTTTTTGAATGTGTTCTCTGCTTCAGTCTTTTTTATATCCTTCCCATTTCATATTATTAAAAAAAAAAGCTATTTTGAGACCTGTTTTAAAATGTCTGTCATTATAGAAAAGCTTTTAGATTTAAGACGTTCATGTGTACATATACCAATCCCAATCCTTGATTGAGATACTTGGTCTTGGTCTTGGATACTTGGATACTTGGTCTTCTCTTGGGTGTTAGTCATATTTCTGATGCATTTCAGACAGTACATCAGGAATAATATTGATAAATGTTTTAAGTTGAAGCATTTCAGTAGCTGTAATTGTTATAGATGTGTCTGAACCTGCATCCATTAATCCTTTCTGCACAAGGTTATGGCAGATTCTTTCTCTTAATAGTATGTAACTGTAGCAGCACAAAAGTGCTGATATTTTGAGCTGATATGGGAGAACTGTTGAAAATAAATACTCGTGTCAAGAATTCTGCTCAGTAATACATGGAAAAGATGGAAATATAAATTGACAGCAATCAGTTGAGAGCTTTCAAAATAACTTGTATTTGTCCATTTTAATATCAGCAGCCATAGTAAATACAATGCAAACATGGCAGGTCTGACCAAGAGCCAGCTAGATGCTGGCCCCAAGGCAGCTGGTGAAGGATTGGTCCAATCCCTGAGGTCTTCCCAGGAATTCTCGTGAGGCTAGCAGAAAAAAAACTTCATCTTCTTGCAGTTCCCAGCTTCCAGTGGGGGGAGAAAAAAGCCCACATACCTGAAGATGACTTCAGCTTTGTCCAGGACTGTGGGTGTCCTTTTCCCTCTGCTATTTATTTACATTCAGTAAAACTCAGATGTAGCCGAGGATTTGGGCCAGTTACTGCTGTATTGCAGAATACTATTAGTCCATCTGATGCTTTAGAGGAAGAGAACCCCCTCTCCTCCTTCATTCCTTCATAATGCACCTGGCCAGTTGTGCAATGCTAACCAATGAACAGCTGCTAACAATGAGGAAATTGTGCTCATAAGAAGTAGCTCAGGATCTGATGGTTATTCTCTAGCGAGAAATTGAAGCACTAGGGACTTGCTTTTTGCCAAGATGATTTTTTATTTTTTTTATTTTTCACTTGAAGAAGTTGTCTCTGTGATGAATTAAACACTTTTATCTTCTCTGTTTATGACTTTGTGGAGCTGGTCTCTTTAGAGGGACTCCATTTCCCTATCATTTCCTCTTCCCCTCCCCCCTTTCCCTCTCGCCCTCTCCATCCATCTGGGAGGATTAAGGATTTTACAGCTGAGAAACAGCTAGGCATTGGAATAGCTATTTATAGTTTGATTGGTAACTTTTCCTAGCAGTAATGTTTGTCTGCATTGATGTTACTTAAATATGTATATGTATGTAGATGTGAATTAGCATATGGGGTGCATTTATGAAACGTGTGTGCATGTAGTCCGTATGCAGTACATCCTTTTAATACATTCACTTTTACTGAGTGCCCTTCATATAAACATCTTTTAGTACTTTGAAAAAAAAAAAAAATAAACCAAACAGGATATGAAAATTCAGTGCCAAAGAGGCAAGTCTTTAGGAGTGAGTGAAATTTAGCTAATAGCATAAAGTGCTTCATCTATGAAGGGAAGCCAGTTCTTTGGACTTTAGAAAATAAGCAGAAACATCTAAAGTCTGATGCTTTATTTTGAGATAGTTTGCCATTCTTCATAGTCTGATTTAGGTATATGCCCCTGGGAGAGCAGTCAGAGGAATCCATGTAAATAATAAACATAGTGAGTCTCTTTCTTCAGTAACTATGAGATTTTTGCATTGACTCATGTCTTCAATCTGGTAAAATCCTTTAAGCATAAACAAATTCAATTCAGATTGGCTAGGCAGGAGTTTCAGAAGTAACTAGCAGTACTTACACTGGTCTGTGTAAAAGTTGCTTATATATATATAAAGAACTTAAGTTGATTTGGATGATATCAAGGGATATATACCAATTACTATGAATTTATAAGCTCATTACATTGGCACATATTTCTGTGTAGACCTTCCTGTTTCATTATGAGAAGGATCTAACTGGAATACTCTGTCACAATTTTATTTCTCCTGTTAAAGTAATTCTTACCGACTCAGTACACTTCTATACTGGCATAAGAAAGCTAAAACTGTTTCTGGCTTGAAAGTATGTCTTGTTATAATACAAACAAATGTGTATGCTGTTCTGTATGCAAATATACAAAAAAAGATCATCTTCAAAAATCTGCTATAGTTGAAAGAGTTTTCATCAGTGGATAGAAAACAAGTGATCACTACCAGGCATGACTCATCAATCTATTTAGCAATGGTCATGGTATTTAGAAAATCTATTAGGATTACTTCAAATAAAACTCCTTTTTTTTTTTTTTTTTTCTGTTCTTTATCTTGAAATAGCCTAGAGACTTCATTGAATGGAAAGCTGAATAAAATTTAAAAAGTTTCATTGTATAACGAGGAAGAAAGGAGATCACTTGAACATTTGCTCCGAAGCTTGTCACTGGGGTGCTATTAAATGGAATTCAACTGAGTGGGCAGTGTTTGTCTGAAGGTCTTGAAATTGTGCTTACAGGCTGGATTTCAGTTAATTTGTTTGTTCCTATGACTTGTGAACCTGCATGTAACCAGTCCTGAAATAACTGCAAATGCTTTATTCAGAAACTTGTACTGAACCCGACATATTCAGACATAATTATAACCACCAGATCACAATATCTGAAAGTGTTCTTTACAAAAAGCAGACTTTCTTGGAGCACCTCCAGCTGCCTTCAGAATGGGAATTTCTGATCAGATCAGCAGACCCTTTGAATATCTTGCTGTGACCAAGGAAGCAAGAACTAAACCTTGAAAATAAGCGTCCAAAGCTTCTCTCTGTTGACATGGTTTGGGCCAGTCACAGAGAAAGCGTTTGAAGCCTTGAGGAAATTCTGGCCTACCACATAGATGATGAAAAGTACTGAAGACCATCTGGCCTTCATAATAACTGAAATCATCTATGCCAGCTTCAGAGAAGGCAGCATTCCATCATTGCTAAGCATGCAGTAGTCTAGCCAATTTAGGAGAAATGTACGTTTCTTGCCAACACCCTCAATGTTTATACCCATCCTTTTTCTCATCTCATCTAATGTTCAGTCTCTGCTTTAGAAAGAGTAGTTGATGGCAATTCATCCTCTGTAGTACCTTAATTCTCTTTGAACAAATATACCATGAGGTGGCAGAAATTAAATAAGTCCCAGATTAGATAAAAATGTTCAAGTTCTTATTGCTAGTTTTATTTTCAGCCTTTGACAGGTTTAAATGCATAATGCATGTGCAGCCTGTGCAAGGTAGTACAATGCAAACGCATTCGTTTGGGCAGTATAACATAGTATTTCAGAGTCTGTCCTTTGTTTCACCTGGATATCTTTTTTGGTATCTTTGTTATCGAGGCTTTCCCAGAACATCTGAACTCCCCAGAAATGCTGCTGTACAATTCAAGCTTGCACTGGGATTTAGATTCAACTTATTTTCATTAAAATATTATTCATTAATGGTAATGTATATGCATTCTAATGACTTAAAAATATCTTAGTAATTCCAGACTAGATTCTTTCCTTGGTTATAGAGTTGTGTATCTAGTCTTAACTCCATTCAGATGGGTAGAAGTAGTTTGTAATTATTCAGTCAGAATTTAGGCTGCAAATAGAGCTAGCCACTGAAGCAAATGCAACTGCTTTTTCTATATTAATGCTCGTGCATTAGATGACTTTATCTCTTCCTGCTATATATGCATATATTTTACAACAGTTTTTATTTTGCACACTGAAAACTGGGAGAGGCTTTGTTGTGTTATGATAAAACAACAAAAAAAATCATTTTAATGAAAAAGAGAAGTGCTGTGAAAGACTTCACAAAGGGAGTATTTTGGTTGCTTTGGTCATTGTTTTGTTTGTTTGTTTTACTCCAAATCAGATCACTATTTAAGACATTTTTAGGTACTTTTCGAAGGATGATGTGGTCAGCATTCATGCTGAGGGATTATACCCAGGATTATAATTATTTGTTAAACATATGTTAATTTCCGAAATGTCCTGCATGCAGAATGGAAATAATTTAGCCTTATCAAATAGCAGCCAGCCCTCCCTTTGCATGTCATGATTTTGATGTTTATGTTGTCTCTGTCAGACATGTGCCATCTTTTTGTCTTCTACATTTCTACTTGCAAATTTTTGTACTTTGTGGTTCATTCCTGTAGCTGTTTAGTTGCTGTATTATTCTTCCTGATCTTAATTTCCTCAAGGGCTCTTGTTAAACATATGTTAGAGTTTGGTACATTTTATTTTGTCCTATAAACACACTTTTACATATTCAAGCTCACTAGTCATTGTTGCTCTTACAGTTCAACACACTGAAGTCAAGGAGACCAGTTATATCAATAGAGGCATGCAACATCAACTCTTAAAAATCCCAAGGTATGAAATTCAGTCTAGTTAGCACAAATCTGTTTTGGGACTATATGAGAGAACCTTCACACATCTGTGTAATCCCTGGAGGTTTTACATCATTTCTCTGACTAAGTTAATATGATCCACACTTATTTTCCCCCCTCTCTCTTTTGAATCATGGGAGCATTAAGCATTTTACTTAGAATAATTTTAAAAGATCACTCCATAGTGAGTCTCCTGAAAGAACCGCATAGTACAGTATACTTCAGAGTGTTTGGGGAAAATAAACAAATCTGTTTGAGCATTGCTATTAAAATTATGTGGTCTCAAGAAATTGATGATAAATTTCCAGGAGTGACAAGAACCCAGCACCTCCTTTGAAAGAGCTCTACTTCTGCAATTCAAAATGCTGGTTTCTCCAGTTGGGAGGATTTGGAATTTCTACTCTCTGGTTATAATACAGTATTAAAATAGACTAATATTCATGTGATTTTGAGAGGTTTTCACCCTTTTGGCAGGTGGCAGACCTCAAAGTAGGCTGTTAACTTGGGCAGAGATTTTGAAAACACAAACTGTAGAGGTTTCCTCCTCATTAAGTGTTTGGGCACTTTAACAAACTCAACAAATACTAGAGACCTGAACGCTTGGAGATTCATTGTCATGCCTGATAATTTCAGATTATGGAGAAATTAAGACAATTTAGAGCCTTTCTCTTCACTTAAGGCAATTTAAAGTGGGTGTAATTAAAGATCCTTGCCATAGCAGAGGGGTTAGATTAGATGGTCTTTAAATGTCCTTTTGAATACAAACCATTCTATGATTCTGTGTAATCTTAAATTGTTTGTTTGAAGCAATCAGTTTCAGGGACAGACATCAGGGATTAGCTTCTAACCCTGTTGATGTGAGAGGCAGAATTTCTATTGACTTTTTACTCAGTAGAACTTATTTTTAGCCACTTGAAGTTTGCATCATTTTAAAATACAGTTAAGTAGAGCACCTGCCTAAAATAAATATTACCCTTCAGTACCAGGAACAAAGTACAACTCTGTTTTGTTACTGAATCAGAACCAAAGGTGGAAAATAACTTATTTGTCTTGTTCCACAGTCCAGCCTATCAACATAAACAGATCTTAAACTGAGATGAATTCATACACACACACTAAATTCTCATCAACATTCTAGTAGTATTGTTTATGAAGTAGGAGATAAGATGTACCCATGATACAAACCAAATGTATCTGTATTGCTATCCAGCTGAAAGCAGGACAAAAACCACCCAAAACTTATGAAATGCTTTGTGATTCTGTGGAGTAACAGTCAAGTCATACTGATTTTTTTTGTTGTTGTTGTTCAGTATTAGCATATACCTCAGATTTTTTTTTTTTTCCTAAAGCTTATCATGAGGTGATATTATCATAGAGTCACGATCTTTCTTTTGTCTGCCAGAAGGATCGGGATTCATCTTACAGCTTTCTCTTGAGGTCCATTACAGCCAAGCATTTGCTCTGTTTTAATTCACATACAGGTTAGGGAATGAGCCATCACTGAACAGATTTTGAGATACCAATCTGGCAACAGTTTACCTCATTTCTCATTATTCTCCTGTCATTTTGTTATGATGTGTTTTTAAGAACATACAGCTTTTACTTAGAGGAAAACCATTTCCTCATGCAAAGTAGAACATGCAGACCTGATTTATTTCTCATTTCAGCTGCAAATCTGTTGATTTGTATTTAGAAGAGTTAACATTTTTTTTCCCCCTCCTATGTGTATTACAGGCCAAACTGTGACTGGCATTTACAGCAGGAAGAAATGAAGGGAGGGCTGGGAGAGTGAATTTTGTTCCTTTTTAGCACTGTCAATGGAATCCAGCTGTAAATTTAGACCTTGCAGCTCATGTATACTCCTTCAGAGGGAAGTATTTACCATGTTCCCCTATTCCCCTTTATGCAAGAAATACTAGTCAATCTACAGTCTCCATTTAATCTATTACAAAAAGGATAACCTACTGTGGTTGCTTATCATAGCAGAAATGAAATTTACCTGTGTAGAAGCCCCTTTCCTGTGTTCCATTGAACATTTATTTTTTGTAAGGTAGGGACATACTGAGAAAACTATTTTGCTTTATATAACATACTTATCTAGTGCAATATTCATTGCTTTTACATGATGTAGTGACCTCTCTGCCTGTTACATCATCCAACCTCCTTTGGATGTGCTAGGTTTGTGCTTATGCTTCACAGTGAGAGACTGGATTCCTGAGGACCAATTCTCAGATGCAGATTTTTGACCACAAAACTCTTGTGCCCACTGGCAGCTGTTGATATTTTTCTGGGAACTGAAGAAGTGGTGTCCTGGATGGGTATGCTGCTGATAGGTAGCCTCAGGTGAATGAATACCCAGTGTGTTCAGAATGTGGGGGCTTGCTGCTCAGATTGTCAAAGAGGTATGTTTCGCAGTATTCCCCAATATACCCCATAGGGAAACTTTTCTGGATTATTTATTTCAGACAATGGGCTGAAATTCCTTTCCTAGCTGTTGTTTGAGTCTTTGAGGAACGCTTGGTTTCCAGCTGTTGGGAATGCTATTCTTGTCATAAAGATAATGAGTGGCCATGATTAGTTTCTACAAGCTTTTGAGAAATATAAACTTGCAAAAAGAAAGGTTAAATAATTAAGTCAAATGTTAGCAAATATTTTGTAGTGGCAGGATTTGTTATACCTTAGAGTATTTATGCTTTTCAGTCCCCTGCAGTATAACCTGGGCTGAAGTTTCCTTTGTTTCTTCGTGGAACAATACTTACTTTCTTTTTAAACAGAGATAGACCTGAATCAAAACTGTAGATCCCAGCCTTTCCCACCCATGTGTTTTTATATAGAAACTAATTCTCAACCTGAATTTTTCAGATGTCCCCATCTCTTAAAGTTGCCCTGTTTGTGTAATACATGGATTTTATTAATTGTCTCTTTTAGTCTGTTAAGTGTAATAACTGTTTTGCTCTTCTTTCCATTATTCTACTTCTGATTACTGTATATGGAGGCAGTGGGGTTTTGTCCCAGTTTTCATAAACAAAAGAAAAATGCTGAGTTGAAATGCAGTGAATGACAGAACTGAATCCGAATAAGTCATTATATCCAAATAAGTCATTATTGTACACTTAGAAGCATTTTGTTTACTTCAAGGCTAATGGGGACACGTGTAAGCTCTTCATATGTGATTTTTTGGGGGGAGCTTCTGGAACTGGCACTTGCTTTTGCAAACTAACACAGATTAGATGTGATCGAAAATGAGCAATAAATAGATCTAAATAATAATAATATACATACTAATAGGTATCACAACTTTTCAGGGTATTTTTCCAGAATCTGATAGAGGACAAGTAAGTCAGGCATCTGGTAGGAAACACCATTCTGTTCTATGCCTGATGACTGTATCTCATTTAAGGAGTATTTTTATGGAATGTGGTTTCACAGTTTGAGCTGCACTGTCCCACGACTTGAAACCTCCTTTGGACTTGTGCTTAGCTGTTTGAGTGCGTGCTTGAAAGAGGCTGCATGATTCCTGTTGCAAAGAGGCAGCTGAAATGCACCTCTGCACCAGTTCTGGTACGTTACATGTTGGGGATAAAACAGGGCTCAGAAGGGCCAAATGTGTTGCAGTTTCCTCTAACCAGGAGGATGAGGCTGTCAGCTTCCTCAGCAGGTTCTCCTCCCCTTCCTTCTCCCCCTCTTCTTCTTCCTCCTGGCCTTCTGGGCAGCTCTGGGCAGGCAGTCCTGACTACATGTGCCTGTTGCCGTGCTCTGCCCCAGCTCTGCCTCCAGGGTTGGGGTCTCCAAGGATGCTGCAGGTAGTCCAGGAACACGAATTATCAACCTTCCTCCTCCATCTCCTTTGTAGAGTGGTCAAGGTGAAAACAGCATCTCATCTTAATTATTCTTCAAGTCAATCTTTAGAGTCTCAGTGAATTTTCCCTTCCAGCATAAGCTAGGTTTTCTTTTGTTTCTTGTTAATAAGTAAAACCACAAGCAATGGTGCCCTATTCAATAGCAAGGAACAGCTTTGTTACCTTTATTTCAAGCAAGATCACAGGGAAAGTAAATGATCAATGTAAACATTCAGTGTTGTGAATTTTTCACAAAATTTAGAAAAAAAAATCTTACTTTTTTACAGGCTTCCTTTTTTTTTAATAGCTTGTAGGGTTCAATATTATGGTATTTCAAAGACATTTAAATACACAAGCAGTCATTCGTACTGGCATGAGAATACAGAAAAAATGATCATATATTGGCAAATAGGTGAAAGATTAAACAGAAGGGAGAATTTGACGTTCTAAGACATTCAGAGTTTTTAATATTAATGTTTACCGGTAGGCATTGTATTGTATTATCCAGGGTTCAAATTACAACTGTGTTTTTCTTTGTATTGTAATACTGGTCTGAGTTGAAAATTATCCAGATTTTTAAACTTTTTTGGTTTTGTAATGATCAACAGATTTGTGTTCACTTTTTTTTTTTTTTTTTTTTTTTTTTTTTTTTTTTTTTTCCCTGTGGGGTGACCCCAAAGCTGCTTATGCAGAATAATTTTGAAACTCTGTGGTCATCTTTCAGGCTATGGATGTATTAGATATACTTATGCACGTGCCGTCATACTGGAGGTGTCAGAAGCCATAAGGTTGTGGCAGCTTCAGGCTTGGCCCTTTATATTGTCTGTAACAGGAAAATACTGAAAACCTGTTGTCATGTGGGTATGTCAATATAAAAAACATTAAATGTTCATTTCCATGTTGGTTTTGTAAGGGGCAAGTATTTACATGTAGTTACAGACCTCTTTCCTGAGGTCAGTTATTGGATCAAGTCTTTAATGTCTCCAAGAGGTGGCTGATGTTTTTCAAGACAAACTTTAAATATTGCTACTTACTGCTGTGAAAGACTTACTAATACACTCATCGCTACATTAGTCTTTAGGGAACTATTCATATGGGGGTTATTTGAGCAGTGTCAAATTTTCATGAATAATACATGTATTCATTTTGAATAGAAGGTGCTCTCTGGCATGCTGCCAAAGCATGAAACATGTCAAAACTACCTTCATTTATTTGCTGAGTCCCCAGAATCAGCATTTACAAGCAGGGCTTCATTGCTCTCTTGTACACTGTATGCTCTTGCAGTCCTTGACTGGGCAAAAATATCAGTTAAGTAAGCAAGTTGTACAAACTTCAGGATATCATCAAAGCATGGGGAGAACCAAATGAATGTTCAAACAAGAAGAGTTGTACTCTGGGCAAAATTCAAATACTACTTCAGCTGTATTTCTCTTGAGACCAATAAATGTCATTTAAAAATGAATTGGTATTTAATGCTTTGGGGAGTTGTCCTCTCTCTAAGTATATTCCAGTGCAGTGTGACTGTTTAGGGCTATTCTCATGTATGAATACATTTGGTATTTGAAAAATAGCTTTCATATTCGTATGGGTATTTATTAGCAGTTCTTTTGCACATTACTTTGAGATTCATATCTGATATTAAATTAGGAAGCCATTTTAGATGATATTTTCAAACTGAGTTGCAAAACGGCTGCAAATGCTTTATTTTATTTTTCTCTCCACATTCTTATCCAGGTCTCAGATTATTGCTGTCACTATATCTTTTGACAGAAGAGGAACAGTAAGTCAGCCACTTACTTATGTTGGGAAAAAAGAACACTGGCAGCATTTCTCTTGCTGCTGAAAGAAATAAATCCTCCTTTGTTTCATGAAATCTTTCTGCTTTTGCAACTTTTAGATTTACAAAATAAAATGCCTCTGGAGTTTTTCTGAGCAAAACAGTGACTTTGGGAGCATTTTGAAAGGATGCAGTAAATTGTTCAACTTTCACAAGAAAAAGTCCATGTGCATTTGTCCTCTAAGTCAGAACAACTTCCCAAATATTGGAGTAGCTTTGCCAGCTGAAGTCTTCACTGGTTCATACTGTTAGGGAGACAACAACTGGCACTGGGGCTTATCCACACACAAAGTCAGAAGCTCTATCACATGCATTTGTTTCAGAAATGCCTTTTCTTTTTGACTGTCTTTATTCTTGAAGATTGTTTTTCAACAGAATTTCTTGCTTGTGCTTTCTCTGAGTTTTTTTTCTATTTGATTTCAAGATCATAGTCTACAACTGATGATCCACGATGAAACATCTTCAGTGTTGTGAATCATCCAATGTCCTAGTTTTTCTTAAAAATAGAAAAAGAGAAAGTAACTAGCATCTGCCATCTTACAAAGTACAACTTCATTTTCTATTTTCCAAAAGTACTTTGGTAAGAAAACAGCTAATAAGTGTAATGATGGGAATTGAAAAGTTTAAGGGAGAACATAGTTCTGTAAAAAGTTAACTTGAGATCTGTGCCACCTCCTTCCTAGTCTACTGTTCTCCACATTGTAATACATGTGCCAGAGTCCTGGCCAATCTTTCTTGTTGTTTTGTTGCTAATAGTCCTTTCTTCCTAGTCTTTGTACTTTTTCTTTTCTCTGTACATTGCCTACACAATCATTGGTTTTCTTAAATACAGCACCAGTGTACAGAAACTACTAGCCTTTTCTTGTTTAAAGCAATGGTGGCCATTCTTGCTCTGAAATGACATCTCAGCACTCTTAATGTTTATTCTTTTCAGTATGCTTGAAGTGTTTTTCGTGCCTTGCACTAATCTGCAATTAATTTTTTTGATACCTGACCCTGTAGCTTACTGACAGCCCAGTTCCGCTATGCTGTCTGATGTTGTATATGCTACTCAAAAAAATCTATTTAAAATAATGTGACTACTTAGCGTGGATCCTGCACACCATAGCCATGTGAAGTAGAGGTCTGTTTCACAAGTGGTCCCTTTGAAGTCAGTCAAGTTACACATGCTTACATCATGTCTGAAGTTGGTCCACTGTGTTTACAACATGCATATTTGATATTGCACAGTGGGTGTACATAACTTTCAAAATAATAAAATCTTTATTACTTTGAGGAGTGTACACATTAAAGAACAGATTTTCATTTACATGAAGGCTCCTTACAATCCTCTGGCTATTCAACTACCCTTAAAGCTAGCATAAATTCCACGAAAGGCCCACTGAAAATCCCTTTTCATAGCCTGAGTTGTGTAAAATGGTGCTGCATATAAACCAAAATGCAGCCCTTCACAAAAGGGATATTTTAATTTCATGGCAATATTTTCACAATTTTTTGTTTTCCTGTTGTAAAAAATATAATGTAATTAATCAACATAACTTTTTGCTTACTTTTAGTGCATGTTATACCATCTTACAGTAAATCTTTTATAATGAACAGTTGGTCTTTTTTATCCCCAAGAGATTCAAATCAAAATTTAACACTTCTTCTTGTTACTTTTATTTTTTATTTTTTCCTAGCTCATTTAAACACAGCTTATTCCTTGAATTACTCTGAAGAAGTAAAAGCAAATGTATTAAGAGAAATATATAATGTAAATTGGAATCCGTCTTGTTTGGGTTCATGGATTGGAACAGGAAAATAATGCATAGAAACGTACTTTATCTTCCTATTCTAAACTATACTTTGCATATATAGAATGTAGAAGTGGACTTTTATGTCTAAATCTTCTCAAATCTGTTTGTTCTTTGGTTTTAAGCTCCAGCTCTGGTCCCTCTGCATAAAATGGACACTTACGAGGCTACAGAATTAAACTTAGGAAACTTCAGGTTCTGCTTATAAAACAATAAACACCTAGTAGTAGTCTAAAGGTATTAGCTGCTACCTGGTAAAAAGAAGTATTACTGTATGCAGGTCACCTTATATTTAAAATACCAGAAAGGAGTCTGGGGATTTGGATCCATTTCTCAAGTGCAGCAAATTCCTTATTTAGCTCTTGGTAATTCTTAGTCTCTGTATGCCTACCTATTGACCTGTCAGCCTGTCCATTTGCCTGTTTGTATCCATCTGCATCACAGAGGGCATCACAGAGGGGTTGTGAGAATAATGCCAATTACACTTCCCATACACGAGTCTGTCTGATAGCTGCAAGGAACTCTTATAGTGGGGAAAAAAACAATTTCTGCTATTATCAGAAAAGTTCATTGCTTCTCATGTTATTTATACTGCAAGATAAAGAACAAATGGCTGTTGGAAATTTTAGGGGAGAACCCATCTATATGAAATCTGGACAGATCTGTGCGGTCATGTTCAAAGACATTTTAACAGGGAAATTTCCTGTCTTGGCATAGAATATTTTGTTTCTGTTGGACAGAATATTATAATATTTATGTAGTTTATCCACATACAGCTAGTTTACAGTTTTCCTGTATGGTTTCTGAATGAATCCTTCTCATCTTCTTTCTTCCTTCTTTTTAACTGAGAAAATAAGCAGTGTATTGGAAATTTTTCTTTATATGCTGTAGGCTACACTTAACCATTGAGGTCTTGGTAATTTGTGTTTTTAATGGGTAGGGGGGTTTCCTTCTGGGTCATTTTCACAGAGCAGCTTAGGTTGTCCAAACATATTCTGAAATACGCTGGGGATTATGGTTTCAACACATGTATGCCTAGGGCCAAAGTATGAGTAACACATGAAATTTTGTTCCATTCCATGAACAAACCACAGTTTTGTGGTATAATATAAAACATATCTAAGCAGTTTAGATCACTATCAGGCATTACAAGGTTAGGTTTTCTATTTATGTGACTACCCAAAGCTCATTAGAAGCTCATTTTGTAGCTCTAGGGAAGTAAGAATAAAAAGCAGTGAAAAATAGTACATTGTATTCTGTTCTAATTATACTCTATTTACTGTACTACTAATATATATCAACTGTATAATTTTATAGTTGCAGAGCCTGATTTCCCAAACTTGTGAAGTCCAGTATTGTTCATAAAACTGTTGTGTGTGCAATTTAACTGTGCAACTTCAATTGCATAGACAAACTAGCTGTGCATGCCCACAGACTACTGGTTGCTGATCTCTTTGTGCCTTGAGTATCCTTGAAACAAATTCCAGTTCCTCTTCTCCACCTGCTCGTAGGCCTGCAAGAAAATGACAGTGACCAGGCTCAGAGGGATCATCAGGAGGGACCTGATGAATTGGAAATATCAGATAGCATTTGAAAATGAATAAACTATCAAATTCTTGATGTAGATTTTGACTACTCAAAACTACACTGTGATTGGCTGGGTGAATCTTTTTAGAAAAATTACAGGAGTGCTTTTGCCTTGGTCATGCACGTGGTGGTTTCATGTCACCATCAACCCAAGTTATTGCCTGGTGGGTTGAAACAATTCATTAATGTATGAGAATGGAATAGGCATAGAGCAAGGATTGGAGGCAGGAAGTATCCTTTGTGAGGCACTATATTTTTAATTGACATTTCTTTTCAAGTTTATCTTTCTAGCTACAGCTTTGTGGCCCTATTGGCATATTGATCTCTGCTTTTAGTGAAAGAATGAATGCAGAACACAGCCATACCCAAGTAGTAAAGCTTATGTAGCTAAGGGCAGAGAGAGGAAAAGTAAGTTCATTAGGAAAAAGCAAGGTTTTGGAAAATCTAGATAAAAAACAATGATAACCCTCCCCTTTCCATGCTCTTACCTCTTACTGGAAATGACTTTCTATAATAAAAGGCTATGTTGCATAAACCCAACCAAAAATGAGTGTTTACATTCTTTCGTAATGTAAAATGAATGAGCCATTCTCCTAATAGTAAAAAGCTTCTCCCGGGTGTGCATTAGTGGGTTATAAGCACTCTTCATAGGTGGTTGAATACACAAGGCTGAAACACACCCAAGACATACATTGAATCGTAGCAAGGCACACTCAGTCATGGCTTATACTATAAGAGAATATTTAACAGCATTCCTGTTTATATAGCACTTAGTTTAAAATAAGATGTGTAAGCTAGTTGTTCTAACTGAACATGTGCTTTAAAATGAAAGCTGTGCATGAAAAAAAAAATCCTTATATCCAGATAGCAAGAGTCCCCTCTTCATGCTCTTAGTGTAATGTAGTACAGCAGTAAAACTAAAGCACCATGTTGTAGACTGAAAAAAATATGCCTGTTCCACAAAATACATGGTTATTTACTAGTCTGTCTTCTTGTGTATTGCAGTGTCTGTACAACCACAGATAACAAGAAGTCAGCACTAAATTAAACCACAGATATTTGTCCCCAAATTAAGTTTGCTTTTATTTCTATACTCTTTTCTTATTTATTTTAATTAGTGAGTACAAGCTATGTTTTTCTTCATCTTTAGCCTTATTTCAGATTTGCTGTTATGCACCTTGTTATAAATTCCTGGGCTTCCAAGCAAAGTTTTATGGGCATGGAGCATTGTGTTTAAAAATAAAAATTCTGAACACCCATATGTTTTGAGGTATGATTCCTTTCCTCAGAGGGTATATAACACATAAAACAAAAAAGCCTATTTTATAATGGAAATCTGAAAACAATCAGTGAGCCTCTTGTTCAAAGTAACACCAGGTTTGCTTTAATTTTCAACAAATTCAATTTTCTTTAAAGTGCCGTTTATATGCCCATGTTGAATTATAATAGTTAACAGTAATTTATTGGAGATATTATTCCAGGAATTTTTCTGTCTTCTACCTTTGACCCTAGGGATGTGGTAGGGGGGGAAAAGGAATATGGTGCAGTATGACACAACGCACAGCACAAGAAATTAATGGTACAGCAGAAAGGTTATCTGAGAAAGACACAATGATTGCATTAATTCAGTTTAAAAATAAAAAAAAAAATAAAAATGACTTCCACGGTGTTTATGCACCACCATAAGGCTGGTATCTGTTATCAGTTGCTTCTTCTGCTAAGTTGTCCTCAAAGACACTGTATTTTCTTTCGTGATTCTAGGAGATGGTCATTGTAGCCCCCAAAATTGAGCAATTTAATCCCAATTCAATGCTAGTAGTAACAAATGGAAAATCTCCACTGTGAGCTTTGAATGACAGCAGAAATAATGTTGTATCTCTATATAAGCTAAGGGCTTTGTGACAGGGTTTGGGATTTTCTTAATGCTTTTTAGGTCTTGAGGTACCTCATTTCAGGCAGATTCTTGCCATTATTTTCTTGTAAACTTTCCGTGTAAGTCAGAAGTTTTTATAAGACTCTTAATGTTTTCACAGAAATTGAATCTACTAACAACATTTTCTAAGCCTACTCTGTGTCTTTTTTAATATTTGCCTCCTGTTACATGGGCTCCAATGTAGAACTGGAGGGAAACTGTTACTTAAACATCTATCTGCGTATTTTATGTCTGGCATCAGGACTTTGCCCTGCATATTTGTAACTAAGTCTTGAGAGGCACTGATTTAAATGAAGAGGTTATGCTTCTTCCTTCCCCAGCCTTCATCATGCGAGTGGGAGTGAAGCTTTTTGATGCAGTAAAATTGAAGCTTCCCTGAAGTTATTCCTGACCCTTCATAAGCAAGGCTGACCATGCACAGCTATTTTTCTCTTGCTTGGGGGGTTTCTTTGCTCTTGAAGATGGATTGGACTGATATTTACTTAATATGTTACCAGACACAAAAGAGGGTTATTGGAAATCTGAAAAATATTAAAAACAAAACAAACAAAAACCAGAAAATCAGAAATTGAAAGATTTATTCTAAAAGCCCTCTTAGCTTTGTACAGTGATTCAAGGGAAAATACATAGTACTACTGGCTATCATCTTTCTTTACAAAGCATTGCAGGAAAGGCCACAAGCTGCAGGAGATGAGATTCTGTTTTGTGTGGCCTCACAAAAATTTGATAATTCAATTTCTCTTTCTTTTCAATTGGGAAACCATTTGCCTAACCTTTATCATTGTGTATGCAAGACTTGCCATTTTCAGTTGCCAGAAACAGTAGTGCCAGAGCAGCAGATTTAGCAATTTTGTTCCCTCTAGGCCACCCAAAAGAGCATTTTCTATTATACTGTACTGTGTGAATTGGCTGTCAGACTACAGTCAGGTGAACTCTGCTTCTAGATGTGCTCTTCCCATACTGCTGCCATCCTTCCAGTCACACACATCATTGTTCCTGCAGCATTTTGATTATGCAGCATGTTTACACATCACTGGAGCAACAGAGCCCTTTGACTGTTACAATGCATCATGAGAGAGTCTGAGTGGATTTTACTCCAAGGATGCTTTCATCTTCAGCAATGCAGCTGATTATTTTCACTGCAGCTTATCGCCTTAGTGAGGTGGATGAAATACTATCTTGAGAATTATCCTTAAATGATAAAACTGTGTAGGTGCAACATTTGAGTTGCAGAAGACCACGTAGTGATTCTGTCTTTCCCAGGATCTTTTCCTACGATCCTCTCATATTCCCCTAGGATCCCTGAGCAATTTTGTGTTCTTTCTCATTTTACAGTGTAACTGCAAAATTGCTGTTTATTGAGTATTATTCTTGTTTTGTTTTAATTATTAGGTGGCTTTTAAGATGTGGGCAGAATTGGGCATGGAAACAAAGGGCGTTTGAGCTCAAAAGATGGGGAGCATGGTGGCAACGAACAGTGCTTTGGCACCGTGCACAGTGGTACGGGATAACACTTTATGTAACAGGATACAGACAACACAGCAGGCAATTGGCACTGCAGGAAAGTGCTTTATGTAACACAAGAGATAATCAGCATGTGGCTGGCATCAGGGCTTAGTAACAAATACAATGAAATGGGGAACAATTGCATTCTCTTCTTTGCTTCTCTCATGGAGGTTACTGAGGGGAAATCCCATATTCCCACTCTGAATAGGCATGTGATATTAGATACATTTACTGGGGGAAGACAGTGATCCAATTCCATTGTGCTAAACTTTTTATTTGTCTTAATTTATTTTTTAAAAACATGCCCTTTGCCCAGTTGCTACTGTTGGGAGGGACAGACTAAACAATTCAAAGCTTTCCTAAGAAAAAGCGTAACTTTTTAATCATGGTAGTGAGAAGTCCTTTTTGACCACGCTATAACGCTACCAAGAGGCAATTTAATAAAACAGCCTAGTGCTCTGGAAGCTCCTGATGTACTAGCAATTTTAAGGAAATAAGGGGATATATTTCTTTCTCTGCTTCTCTTTTTTAATTTTTAAAAGAAAACCACAGTGCTCCTCTGGTGCCTCTTAAGCGGGCACAACTGCTGATTTAAAAGAAAGAGGAGCTGGTCTTTATGGTTAAGAATTTCAGTCCAACACCCTCTTTTAAAAAACAAAGCACTTTAAGATTTTGTTTAAGGTTGCTCTTTCAAATCCAGAGGGACTGGAAAAGGTTGGTTTGTGGAAGGCCAATTTCCCAACACTAAAGTTCCCTGGTATGACTCCAGGAAGGCTTTGGGGCATCCTGATTTCTGCCCGCTCCTTGGTTTATAGTATTTCCTCCTCCAGTGAATAGATGAACTATTTTCACTTACTTATGAAGAAATGTCCTGATAGGCTTTTTTTTTTTTTTTTTTTTTTTTTTTTTTTTTTTTTT
>CM021732.1:59425120-59561469 GCA_011075105.1 Heteronetta atricapilla | reverse complement strand
TTTTTTTTTTTTTTTTTTTTTTTTTTTTTTTTTTTTTTTTTCTAATAGCTTTTATGCTGCTCTAAGTTCATGTATGCCAGTGTGAATGAAAGCAGAGTGAGTTATGCTTTACCAATATCTACTGTTTCTTATTGCACCAATCTGTTTTTACTGGGTATCGTGTCTTGCAGTTCAGCGTGCCAGAACTTTTCAGAGTAAGTTGTGCTGTGTTTACTATTGTAGATGGTAGGGGCAGGGTAGAAGCAGTGAAACATCTGTAATTATTTCTGATCATCTGATGGGTGTCATTGGTTTACCACTTGGAACACGTGAGTTATGGGTCTGATTTTCAAAATCTGGAATCTATGCATATACAGTTTGATACAGGTGCACATTCCCGAACATGTGCATTTCCATAATTATCCACTGATTATGAAGCTGATAGGTTCCTCTAACTGCAACATTAAGAATGATGGTTAAAATGTAGAAGCATACGGCGCAATACTCCACTAACTGCAAATACCTAATGCTGTTTCTAGTGAAGAAAATGCATGAATGTATGCATCAGGTGCTGTTTGCACGGTTCATTGTAAAATGCATGTAGAAAGTAACTCAGTCAAAATTTAAATAAAAATCACTCCCTCAGGTTTATATAATATACGTGCAATATACTAGTAGTGAACATGTGCAACTGAAACAAGTCGTGGAATGCGATGGACACAAAAGTGGCCAACTGTAACTTGCATGGTAGACTTCCCTGAAAAGTTTCTGAATTGTTGTGCTTAAGAATCAGGATCTATAACTCATTATGGGTAGAATGCAACTTCAAACCAATGTGAAAATTTCAATTTGCTTGAATGAAATGTGGATTGTACTCTAGGACTGAAATCCTTTCTTTTTCTCCTCCCTTCAATTCTACTTTGGGCTTTTATACAGTGGAATGTCCTCTAAACAGAGTATGTGTATGTGCACATAATTTATCACAAGTGATAGGCACGTTTATTTCACAACTCTTTATCAAAAAAGAGCATACATGTGAATTGGTTTATTACTTTTTAAAGGCTTTAGCAATGAAAAAATGGATGTATTCTTAATGGCATGTATGCAGCTGACATCTATAAAATTAACCGTATTTTTTTTCACTACTTATAATGAGGTCTTGTTCAGTCCTGAAAAAAATGGGCTACAGATGATGTTGTTGCCTAGTGGATGAACTATCCTGGTTTTACATACAGATAAGGTTCTAGTGAAGTATATACGGGAGACAGTAAGAGCAGGAAAAGTATATATTTCAACTTTGTTACTTATGACTTTAACCTGTCTGTCCCTCTACTGAGAAGTGAAATACCAATTTCTGCACTGGGCTTCTGTCAGAGGGCTGATCAGGAAGAGATCAGATGCCCTGGCTCTGTTGGGGAAGTTAATGAGTAAAGGGCTATCACAGCAACTTGGTGAAGATGTTTGGGATGAGGATTTTTTTCTGGATTTTTGGAGGGTGCCCAGGATTTGCTCCTCTTTTGGTCCAGATCATTTAAAATCAACACATTTCCAGTACACAGTAGAAGTAGACAAGAATAGCTGGTTCATTCCCAGTTTTGGATAACATACCTCTGCTATCCAGTAAATTAACATACTTTACTTACATCTTGTTCTTCCTTTCTTTATTTTTTTCCCTATTTTATAGATACTTAGAACACGTTTTCTTGACTGCATAGAGATCTTGGTGGAAGTTGGCACATACTGAAGGAGTTATTTCATTTTCAATCTTTGCTATGATTTGAATTAGTTTTCTTTTTCTAATTAGAAAAAAAAATCCAAATTAATTTTTAAAATTCTGTCTACTCCAGTGTTTTAAAGTTTCTAGACTGAAAACACCATGAAGGCAAGCAAAAAGACACCAAGCACTAGAAAGAATTTCCCAGTTTATGAAAGAGGTGCACATTTTGTTTGGACTGAAGTGTGATATTTGTATCACTTTGAATAGTTAAAACAAATTAAGTTGCTTTGCAAGTGTAGGAAAGATAGCACTTTGCAGGCCTTGGGTTAGTCAAGGAAGTATTCTGGGTTATTTCTGAGTAAAGTCTGATGGTTTTCTACCTAAAGCTAATATATCAACTAATCCATGGATTGTTATCACTCTTGAAGTGTGGAGTAAGAGTCACATATTACATATACATATATATTTAAACAACTCTTGAGATTTCAGACGCTGATTCAGAAATGTAAATATTCCATGTTGAAGGAGGCACAGGGAAGCCTTAAAGAATGGTAATCAGGGCAGATTTTTAATAAAATATACTGAATGTTGTCTGCAAAGTGGATGTGGTGTTGAAGTATGAGTGAAAATTTTCACTTGTTTTGAAGGAGTGTTTAATTCAGTGGGGGACTCTAATTTTTTATACACTATAAGCAAAACATTTCTATGTGAAAAGGTATTTGTTCATTTAGCTAGTTGCTGACTGGTCCTAGATTTTGCTTTGAACAGTATCAGTAGTGTGGGTCTTACTTGAAAGTTAAAGAAATTACATAAATTTATTAAATTCTCTTATATTTATTTGTATTATGACATGTTTACAAGTAAAAGGAGTAATTATTATTATTTTTTTTTTGAGAAACTTATTGATAAGAAACAGGATCTAATCACAAGCTATGTTCTTCTCTATTGCTTCTTAACCACAGACTATTTCACTCAATTATGTACTTTCTGACCTCAGAATCCTTTTTGAGTCCTTCAGCAATACGTGGTGACTGAGTGTTTTTAAGGGGCTTTCTGTTTTTAATCATGTACTATTTTTTGTCACTATTTTTTGTCTCTAATCTGTGTGTTATTTTGTAGGAAACACCTCAAATACCATTGGCAGATAAATATTGTTTAATAAAAGTATTATTTTTCTTCTAACTTATGATAATGATTAAGGTTTTGTATTTGTAGAATCACCTTCACTCAACAGCTCTGTACAAAAGAGCAGGATGTTTTTTCTTTTCTGAGTCTCTTTGGTTTATATATCTGTTGGTTGTCAATATTGCAGCTGACCAAGAGTCTGTTAAAACACTTTTATCTTTTAATCTAAACTGAGTTACTCTTTTATGCAAACACTCTACCAATCTTATCATTTTTACATTTTATTATTTACAGTCAGCACTTCAAAACTTGTAGTATGTTTTTTATTTTTTTAATTTATTTTATTATTTTAAAAAAAAATATTTTTCCTGTCAGTTATACTTATCTATTAGAGTAACTCCAGAGATGTGTTTATAGCATAAAAGACATCCTAACACCTACTAACAATGAAATACAGTGCGAATCTTTATGCTGTCCATGTTCATACAACACTTGCTTTTTTTCCCACTTTTTCAGTGCTAGAGTTACAATAGTAAAAAATATCCCCCCCCCCCCCCTTTTTTTTTTTTGGTTTATATAGAATGAGTGGTTATTTCAGCAACATCAGAATATTTTTATTTGCAGCAACATTAAGAAATAACAAAAAGTGCACAAGCATTAGCTAGATCTTGTGGTTGTGTGGCACCATGTCTGAAACAGGACCTGGAAGACACCCATCCTTCTTAAGTGGTGTTCAGGCAAATATTTGTTAGATTAGACTTAACTTGTCTTTCTACAGCCAGTGCTATGTCTGTATCACATCTGGGGTTAGCCTGAGAATAAAAGATTTTTTTTTTTTTTCTTGTGCCTAATCCTGATCTTATTTCAGTTTGTTTGTTTTGGTAACCTAATATTAAAGGCTATAGAGCTATGGTTTTAACTCTCACTATGTAAAACTGAATAATCCAACTTCCTTTTGTACTTTATGTCCATTTTATTTATTGAGATAGAGAGCTCTATGGAGCAGTACTTTGTTTTGTGTTTGTAAGTATTTTAACTGTGCCAAGCTGAAGTACACTTTTTGTGGAAGTCACCAGATATAACTTAAATAAAAAAGAGCATAAATATATAGTCCACATAGTAGTGGGCAAGATTTTATGCATCTGTGCAGCATCCTTCTATACAATGTCCTTAAAAGAGACTGAGTTACATCTATAAGTGCATCAGAAATCTATCATATGAAAAAGGAGGCTTCTGACTGAGTTGACACTTGTGATATTTATTTATTTATTTATTTATGAGAAACCTGTAGCAGCTGTAGAAGAAGGAAAATTGTGCTTTATCTGTACAAAGGCAACCTAAAGACTGCATTATGTATCTACATTATTGATACTTTTACTTCTGAATTGATAAAAATGCTTTTTCCTGAATTATGATTGACTCTCTTGTCCTTCCGTGTGAAAAATTCAAGGTCAGAGACCGGGTTAGAAATTATTGTTATTTTTAATTATTACCATTTTTGGTTTTGTTATTATTAATGTTTGATGGCAGCATTATAAGCTTTTGAAATTTGGATTCTGGTTGGATAGGAGAAGGTAGACATGAAAACTGCAAGTAATTATAGTGATTTGTGCTGCTGGAGTAGCTAGCTGAGATCTGGAATCCCACACCTGCAGAATTCCATGAGCCCCAGCTATTCATTGCCCTCTGAACTTATGCTTTTGCTGTTTCCTTTAACTGTTTTAGGTCAATGGAATGTACAGCCACAGTCTGTGGAAACGGACAGATGCTGAATGTGTGAGAGTGTGCTGCCAGAAATGGAAAAAACGCAAGAAAGGGCAGCCTTGACTGTTGTATCCAGCTGCCTGCTGTGATTTTTCCACTGAAGCACTAGAAGGATTAACCAAATGCACTGCCAGCTTTACATGATCTGGAATAGGCTTTAAAATGGAGATTTTTGCATTCATCTGTCTACTCTCCTTTCTCTACCCTCTGCCTTCCTCTTTTTTTGGCACCTACTTCTACTGCTGACAATGAAATCGCTCAGGTATTTCACTTGTGTCATTCAACTCTTTCAGGTGAAGACAGATATAGGAGGAACAAACCTCCTAAATGAAAAACACCCATTTCTTTTGGCCCTGTAATGCTTATGTTCATAGGAGATTCAATAAAATGACTTGGCTGGGAGGAATGTTTATTCTAATAGTAAACATTAAGAGAATAAACTGGTGAAAACAGGGATCAAGCCTTTCAATGATGCTGTGGGTACAAGTGGGTGAGAGAAGTACATGTACAGTGTATTTCCAAATTATTTTCCATGTTCTGCATGCTAATGCAGAGGGTGGGGAGGATCTAGGCCTACGTTCTCTTTCTTCAGATTTCCGGGGTTGTGAACCAGAAAGGTCTTGCATTTCTGAGGACAAGTTTTTGTGAGCAGACTTTGCACCACTATATGGGAGGGGGGAAGCTGCTTTTTAGCTCACCTCCTTGCAGCTGTTGAGTGAGAGCTTACACATGTGGCTGGATGAGAGTCTCTTTGGATAGTGAGGTGGGGTGATAGTGGTGAAGAGGAATAGATAGTGAAAAAGCAATCATGTCTGAAATTAAATGTTTGGAAAGCTAAAAGTAGTCTGAGAATTCAGATGCAAGATAAATATTCACTGTACAGTTGTGTCATTTCTCCATTCAGAGGTCTTCCTCATGTGGTTGCTGTTTTTGAGAGCCTCCTTGGGGCTGGTGTGATTACTGAAGCATTGGTACAAGAGAGTGAGCATTGATTGGATACTCACATGGGTGGGTCGCTGAAGTCAGTAGGTCTCCATACAAGTGAAGTCAATCATATCCATCACAGTTTGCAGGTTGAAATCCTGTGTGTGCTTTGCCAAATGTGAACACATTTGTTTGAGAAATGGTGATGGCAGAAGCGTTATGTAGCAGCTAGTAAAAAACTGCCTAGTTGAAGATTAAATTTTTGCAATCAATGCATAATTTGCTTTTCACTTGAATGTTCTGAGGATTTCGGCCTATCAGTATACTTCAGAGAACAGAGAGAAAAAGCATCACCTTGCTTTTACAAGAATGCAGGAAAGTAACAAAATCTTCATAAATTACAATGCTTTGCTCTAGGTATTGCTTGAACAGGCCTTTTAAAAGCCTCTTTTGTGTGTTGTTATATAGTTACCCTATTGATTATCTGTTTAGTTCTTTTACAAGTTATACTGATAAGTCATTTGGACATTTTTTAACTCTGTGTTTCAGGGTAGCACTCAAAATCAGATTGAGAATATGAGACAAAACTAGATTAGACTAAACACTTATCTAAGTGAATATTCTGTTTTCATGAGTGATCAGTGGGAGATCATTAAGACAGGAAATAAAAATAGCAGACATAAGGAGAATGATCCGAACCCTGTTACATTATAGCACCTCCTGTAATAAAATACTAATACAGTCTCCTGGAGGCATGGTTATTCTTCAAGACTTTTTATGTGGGAGGGTAGTAGTGCAAGTTGACCTAGTGACCGTTGCTGGTAATCTTCCATTAGACATCTGCATAATGGGCACATTTGTTTCACAGTCTAAAGGATGAAAGCAGATATCCAGATAGTTTTGAAGCCTGAATATTCTTCTTCTGGCTAGCTTTGATTCTCCAGATCATATATGAAGCTTACGGGCAAAACAGAGTAGAAAGTTAAACTCTCATTGTTGATTTTCTGGGTTGACCACAAAGTTTCGGACTTTAGGGCTGTCAGGCTTACTACTGTAATGAGAACCACCTTGAAACAAAGGGGACGGAGAATAAAATCAGTCTTAGACATATGCTTCATTTTGCCAACCTAACAGTATTTTTTTTCTTGGTATTTTTATTTTTGAGCAACTTAATTCATGTGGACACATGAAGCAAGGACAGATTGTTACAGCTGTGGAATGTCTGGAAAACAGTTCACTCCAAATCAGGACGGTTTTGCAATTCTGTCAATTGGAAATACTTCCATTGAGTGAAAAATGAAGAACGTTTGGGGGGCCATGAGCTAAAACTCAGAAACTTGTCACTGTCCTGAAAAAGAAGTGTACATGTAAACCCTTAGGAATTAAGAACTGTTTGACTTGGGCTTTTCTGGATATTATGAGGCTGGTAGGAAATGTAAGAAGAGAAAAAAGAATTTTGAGAAAGACACAACAAGAGCTAAAAAAGAAATCCTCAGTTGTCGACCAGAGAATTTGTCAGTCTGAGAAGAGCCTCAAGGAAATGGCTTGCAGTCAGATGATAAGATGACAAACTTCTTGGGTCTATCAATTCAGAGAGGATGACTTTTATTTGATATGTCCTGTGTTCAGGGAGATAGGACCATATAGTTTTTGATATAACAAAAATATATCTGCATGTGACTATTTTCTTGCTTAAATAAAGCAAAATTCTGAATTCACTTTGGCCTTTTGGGTCAATATTTAAATATAAAAGAAAAAAATAAAGTTATCTGCTAGTAATAAAAATTCTATTAACAGCAGGAAAGATGCACATCTCTTTTTGCACTTAGTCTTTTGTTCTCCTTAATATATTTCCAACAGATACAAGAAGGAAATTTGTTGTGTATACAGACAATAAATGTTTGAAATGTTAGGGTGGATCACAAAATAGGGGAGTCTTTGTATTTCATCATTTTCTGAACTTCAAGCTGTTAACCATTGCTAAAGCACAAATAGTAAGAAGTGTAGTGTGTTGTGGGAAGGAGGTGGAGGAGATGCAAGTGTTGCTCTTCTGTCTAGCCCATTAGAGTGAAAGGGACTTTGCTTTTAGTTTCAAAATACTTAAAAGACATGGAGAATCCTACTTGTCAGGCCTGCTGTTAGAGTGCAAAAAGCACTACTGAGCCTTAGGATGGTGTGATTAGGAATACTGTGAGCTCTGTGAAGTTATTTAGGAAAGATGAAGCAAAAGAGTTAAATTCAGGAGGTGTGAGAATCAAAAGATAAGTCAAATTTTATAGTATGTGTCCTTAAAAGAAAAACAAAAAGAAAAAAACCATAACAAAACAGTATTTGATTATCTATGTAACAGCACTCTCAGCAGCTTTTCTTACTTCTATATGATCATGATTATAGGGCCTCTGTGCAATAGATGTTAATTTGTTCTGGTTAAAGCACCTCATTTTGACTTTTTTCTCTTTTCCCAATTTTGTATCCATTTTGTCCTTTTTCTTAGTTAAAACTGCTACAAACAAGGATTAAATCAAGGTCTTTGTGATACTATATTTGCTGATCTGTCTGTGCTCTTCTGTCATGTTACTGGGCTGGAATATGTGAGGTTAGATCGATCAGTGCTGAAAAATATGCCCAACTAGCTTGAGCATTTCTTCACAAGCCAAATGGGAGGATCTGAATTTTATGAGTTCTGTTCTTAGTGATATATGTTACAGAGTTGGTCAATGAACACAGTAGCTTTTTGTGGCCAGAAGGAAAGCGAAATTGTGGGGATTTTCTGCATGCAGCCATCTATCATAACTTCTGGAGCAATGATTATGGTGCTTAGCAGATACTTAACATATAAGGAGTTAGTTTTGTTTAATCACCAGTGTGGACAAAAGGAATTTCTGGACCGGAAAAATACTTCTGAACCAAGAAGGTTCTCCTTTAAGTTTATTGCAATCCTTACTGCCTGGTTTGTATCTACTGTATCCTTCAATCCCTTTTTCTCTTTCTCTCTCGCCATAAAAATGTCTAAGTATCTTTTAAGCTCATCTGTATCATTTACTTTGATGATTTCACTTGGCAAGTCTCTCCATGTGCTTAGTACTTTGAGTGATATATTGTATCAGAGTTCTAACTAAATTCCCTTTTTATTCCTGTAGTGTTTTATTTATTTATTTGTTACAACCTGACCCAGTTACTAGGGCAGACATATTATTCCTTTTTACTTTGTCTAGCTTTTAAAGAACTTTGACTAAGAATGGCATTGTGTTACCTTGAACCATGTGCTCTGTTATTTACTTTAGGTTTTCCCCGGTCAGTTTCCTCACTTTGGAATTGTCTACTCTCCTTTGCATCACTTCCTTGCAGCAAATTCTGACCAGCCCTAGTAGGAGTGCAATGGATTAGTTCCTTGTCATCCCTGTCCTATTACTGACAGAGGTCAGAATCTGCCCCAAATCCTATTTGGGCAGATGTAGGAAGAAGTTGTAGTAAAATTCATATCCTGTGTCTGTTGCTATTGATTTTTGTTCCTTCTCTCCCCTATGAATACATATAGGCTCATTTAGTTTGCATACCTTCCTTTAATAGGATCTGTTTTATCTCACACCTACACACATGTAAATCTTTCTTGTAGACATTGGTGTTCTTTCGAAATACAGGTGGTCTTGCTTTTCCCAAAAATCCTCCCCAGCTGTAGCTGTTTCTGATGGGTTATCTCCACCTGGCTGATGTAGAAGCCCTCACTCAGTTCCCTCCTACTCTTTCTGTGATTTTTTTTTTAATCTTATTTTGCTCCCTCTTTAATTACTCTTGTGTTTCCTCCAGAGAATAACAGAATAACAAGGGTGTTGGTGCTCTCTGATGCTCAGATACACTGTTTTAGCACATTCCCTATGAGTATTTGACAAGAAGAAGATGCAACAGGCCACATTCTGAGTTGGTGAAGATAGGTACCACAGGTATCATTTGACAAAAAACTTACAAAATAAATAAAATATTCTTCGCATTTCAGGAGCATATCCCTAGTCTGTCTCAATTTTATTTTAGCCATAGCTGACTGAAACATTGTGAGTGAATATTTTGAAAATTGACTAAATAAATGAGTTTAACTTTTTTTTTTTTCCAATTTCATATTACAGTAATAATAAGAAATTTCAGATGCTAAACTGTAATGTCTGAGGAGCATATATGGATGGCATATATACATACATATGCATAGTCCTACTTTCTTTTGCTCGTACATCTTCCAAGCCTAACATATAATTAAGTTCTAAATAGTCACTTAAATTTGTTAACATGTATACAAACATGATTTCCTATTGTGGTTAGCCTTCTTTTCGTCTGAAGTTCTTATTTGCTGAATTCACTTGCTGCTTTTTAAAAATATTTTTCTCTTCTGTTAACATTGCATTTTATTGCTATATCTGTAATTTTTATATATTTTTAAATTATGTCCTCAAAATTTATTTGATACTGCAGCAGCAGCAGCATTCTTGTTTAGTTTTTACTTTCTTAAAAAGGTACTGTATTATTTTATTTTATTTTTATTTCATTCCCTTCTCTGGGTAAAACAGAAGGTATGCGTGTTATAACTTAACACAGTGATTCAAATAACTATCAGAAAATCGTAGTTCGAGAGTAAGACAGCCTTGAGATCTTTTTGTAACACAGGATTGTAATAAATTCTGTAGAGCCCAGTTACACACTCTTCTAGAAAAGTTGTTGCTAACTTGTGCAACGTAGTCCATCAGTGACAGGACAAGGTGTTATTTCTTTTCCCTGTAAGAAGACTCAATGCCAGACCAAGCACAGGAAGTGTTCTTCATTTCTGTAAAATTTTGCTTTTCCTTTATGTTGCTGTACAAGTCTGACTTGGGTCATTTCTTGGATATAAAGTACAACAAGATGCCACTAGAAACTGTTACTAAAATTACTTAAGTACTTAAGCCCTTTAATTTTATTCAGTGCCGTATTAATGCTTCTTCATGCGCTAAGGTTCATTACTGGACTGAAGAAGCCTTTCTACTTTTTAAAGATAAAAGGTCTTGGATTTTTCTGAACATTTCTAGTTGTTAAGGATTTCCTAATGCTTGTTATAAAGACAGACTTGTGTTAATGGGGTGTTTTGTAGTTCATAGATTCTAACTTTTTCTTGCCACCATAATTGGGTATTTCTAGGATATGGGCTTTCCCAGGAGAAAGTCTGGAAAAGTTGTGTACATTATCCCCTTTTGTCTGCCTTTAGGCTTTGACTCTACTAGAACAGGGATTTGTATTCTTTTTGGACTTGTTCATAGCTGAGTATGATACTGTAGGCATACTAAGGACATTGAAGCATTGCTCAAATACATCTACTGCAAATGGTATGACATTCAGCTACAAATCCTCACTTTCTGACACTGAGTCTACACAAAGTTAATTGTGTAAGCTAATTTCCTATTGGCATACTTTTTCTTACTGCCTGGTAATGGAGGAAACAACTGTTTTCCTCTTGTTCTTTCTGAATTATGTAGTGAAAAAAAAAAAGTTTTAGTTTGAACTTCCACCATTTCTCTGTGGATATCCAAAAATACAGAAAACTAATAAGGTAGAAAGTTTTGTAGCTGAAATGATTATTCTGGAAAGGAATTTGCAGAAAAAATACTCAAAAATTGTCACTTATTTTGGCTTTTGTTGTTGAATTACAGTCTTGGATATTTTTATTTTATACTTCAGGAAAAAGCAATACATATGTAATTTTCTCTCTCTCTTTTATAGAAGTATTCAAATTCATTCAACTGTTCATTTTTGACTACTGAAAATCACTAAAGAAAATAAAATTATCAATGTTATATTCTCAGTTAGTAAATATTTAGAATAAGCTAATTCTTCATTAGAAGACTAATAAATTGACTTTAATGTGGGGGCTGGGAATCAAAAAGTTCTTTGACTCCCAGTGTTCTCTCTCTTGCATCTTCTCTAAGCCCTTAGTGAACTTATCCTCCTAAAAATCTGAAAAAAAGGTGTTTTCCTTATTTCAAGGTGGAAGTCACAGGAGAAAAAAAACAAAAAACAAACAAACAAAACAGTTCCACAGTGCTGGTTGGGCACATGATTGCTTCTGAAGATACTGGTTTCCTGGAGAGTTTGTAAATTTGAGTGGATGTGGCCTATCCAGAGCAGTCCATGATGGAGTACAGCCATACACTCACATCTTTCACCTTATAGCCTGCTTACCCCACATGTCATCTTCAGTGCTAGCTGGTAGAATTTTCTCTGGGTTTGCTTGAATTTCCTGCAGCATCAGAACCCAATCCAATCACCACCGATGCTGTTGGTCAGGACTGAAGTGGTTACCAAGTGCCACCACCAGGTCCAAAGCAACGATGAGCCAGGGAGTCGCTATATTATTATGTGTTGTAATAAGAAAGTTATGAGATGATTAAAAGTGGGGGCAGCTATTAGAGAATGACCATTTTAACAGAAATATATTACTATTAAATGCCAATGCTTCTATGCTTTTGCCAAAAAAAAAAAAACAAAAAACAAAAAACCACATTATCGTTATATCATCTGGTGTATCTTTGAATCTTTGAGCAAGTTTTCAAAGCCTAAATCCCTTTATTTATCTACCAATGAATTCTGTTGGTACTGCTTTTGTACATGCTGTTTCCTAAGAGGAATTGTCTAGCTGGCTTCTTATAAAAAAAAAAAAAAAAAAAGATCTTTATCAAAATATGTTATTTAATGTATTTTGCACTACTTTTTACAGGACAGTAACAAAAATCACTTCAATATAGAGGAATGGGTAATGAAGGTGCCCAGAGAGGCCTCATCAAAATGCTCTTATGTGAACTGTTAGTATTCCGCTGACTGTTACTCAGCATTTTGGAAACCAACTGCAAACATTTCCATTGGAATGGAAAGATAAAAACAAATATATTTGACTTTGTGTTGTTTCTAATGACATGAGCCCCAGTAATTCTATCTGGCTGCTTCTTATCCTGCAGACATCTGAAAAGTCCATCAGTTTCCTAAACTTTTACATACCCCATTACACTAGTTTTTACAGAATTCAAAGAAACTGATTTAACACTTGTTTTGTTTGACCATTTGTTTTCCTCAGGGACAGTTGGAGGTCATTGTTCAGCTGTACTCATTTTGCAAATAAATACTGAATGAGGGCTTAAACTTTCTATGCTATAGGTACTGTGAATGCCTCACTAACTTTCTGGTGTTGACAAAAAGCATTTATATGCCACTGTGGAAGATTATTGGTAACTTTGTATTATTTTTGTTTTTAATTACATATTTAAAATCTTTTGTTATATGTAATTGTTAGATGTTAGATTCTGATGAGGTCTATGTTGTTCTGTCTGCCTTTTCAAACTGAAAAGAAGACATAGCTTCTGTGTTGATACACATAACTTAAAAATGATGCATTTTACACAGCCAGTATCCATGTAGTCACTTAACTTTCTCTCACGAGAAAGAGGAAAAAAACCACGATGCTACACTTTAAAATAGTCTTCCGTAGCCATCCATTTAAAAGTACTTAGAAATAACAAGCATTTTTTGCAGACAAGCAAGGTAATAAGCTGTGCTGAACTGCAGAGCTGAATGAAGACATACATTTCTGTGTGGCCTCTATGTTCTGTGTACACTGTATTTCAGTTTGAAAGGTAATGGAAATGGCTGCATAGCAGCAAATTTAGACTATGTACAGCTTCCAGGTGTTCAGAGAACTTCCACTGTTGCTGAAGGGAGTACATGTTTAGATCAAGAATATGGTATATAGTTCTCAGTGACCAAAAGTAATTGCAATTAGCATGTTTTTCATGTGCATCTTGTGTGATTTGTTTCATGGTATACCACATGCCATATTTTCAGCTATTCCAACGGTGGGGTTAATAAATTCTTAGGTTTAAGAAAGCCAAATAGTTCATGGCTGAAGATTCTTCCACATAGCACTATCCAGTAAGATACAGTTCCCTTGTTTACTCTACAAAGCAAGGGCTCAGTACTGAAAACTCTAGAGAGGGCTATGCAGACTGGCATCAGGATTTTTCCTCTGAAAATCATTCTTTAAGTTTCCACAGAGATCACATATCATAGTTTAGATACTGTTTTCCAGTTGAAAAATACTGACATCTTAACTTTCCCTAGAGAAACACCATTTAGGTTCTAACTAAGGCCTCTTATTCACCATTCCAGTAAAAAAATCTCCTCCAAAACTTAAAGTGATAAATATGTTCTCTCTCAATAATAGCCAGAGTGTGTCTAGTAGGTATGCATCTCCAGTTAGCTGTGTCATCTCCTGCTTTGCAGCCAGAACTATGCTGGAGTTCATTCATTTCTCAAATCTTCTGCTCTGAAAAGCAGCAATCCTCACTGATGTGAGAGCCCTGAGATGTCTCTTCATTATCTTTAGACCTCAAATCATGTCCCTCTCTTACCTCGAGACAGAAATGTGCAAAGTCACTGGAATTGCCCTCTCTTCTCGGAGGCTAGGTTTTCTGAATTTTATTTCTGTCTGTGAGACCTATGCCTGATTTGCTTTATGAAGTGCTGTGAGATGCCTTTTTGAGCTTTCAGGATGTGAAATACCCTGTGTAGTGCAGCTGAAAGAGGTCCTTTTGGTTCTATAGTATTTTTAAATTTGAACTCTGTGGATACTTATGTCTTTTAGCAGCATTTGAAAATGCTTGCCTAAATACAGTTTTGGAAGTACTTGCACTCAAATTTCATAAAGTACCAAGTGTTGTCATGTACCATGGGGAAGAGGGATAACCCAGGTAGTGGAAAGATCCACTCATTGCTGTATTACATATTATTTTGGGGAGTAGAGTACAGAGACTTCACAGTGTCACCCCGTGCAGGCCCATTTGGGCCACAAATACATGGAACCTGTTTGAGTCTGATGGTTAAACCAAGATGATGAACATCCAGAGGAGAGCAGCAACAAATCTTTTTCACTTGTGAGGTTCAACATAGCATTGGACTTTTGGGGCTCGGGCCAATTCCTGAAAACCCACAAGGGAAGGAACTACATCACATTTACATTCAGTACAGCAAATGGTCTTATTAGGATGTACATACCAGGTTTGTAATAAATTCATGTTTCTGTGCCATTCTGCATCCATTCTAATGTGAAATTGAGAGCAAAGGGGAATGGAACAAGTCTGTATACAGCAGACCCAGAGCTCATAATCTTAGCCTGTCCTAATTCCATGTAGGAGCACAGGAGAGTTGATGCCCTGGGTATCCTAGTGCTCTGGTTCTGGGAAAATACTGCCAAGAGTATTTGAGTTTTCTGTGTATGGAGACAGATTGGGATTGGCAGGTTATTAGATTTTGGTTGGAAGACAAATGATTGTAGACCTACAGGAGGCAAATTTGGATTCAGTTTAGTAGCACTTACCTGGAGACTGATACCTAACAGACCCCTTCAAGTGTCAGGTTTCTTGCATCCAGGTGTGGATAAAGTAACCATCCTAATGTGAAAGGTGAGCAACCAGATATGTTGGTAGAACATGTGCATTCACAAGCAATGATATTCAATAAACACATGGAATAGTCAACATGTATAATTTTTATTACGAATACAGTCTCCTCTCTCAAATGCTACTGCTGTGATAGTGGAACTTAACAACATATGTCTGATTTAAATGAATTTTAGGATTTTTTCTTAGCACCTTCCTTCATTTCACATATGTTATGAGGTCATAAAAAAAGAGACTCAGTTGAAATGAATATACACAGTGGGATGGAGTTAAAGTTTCTGTGGGAATGTCAACTGTGAATTTCCTGCTTTTGCTGTGATCAAACTATGGAATTAAATATTTCACTAATTATCAGTTTTTAATTAAAAAAAATGTAATTATGAATAATTTGTTAAATGTAACCCTTTAAACACAGGTGCCTCTGCAATAGTCAGCCTTTGCCTGTGTAGAGTCTAAGGGATTTTCTTTCTAACTAAAACATCATTCTGAGCACTTTCTGAACTTGAACCAAGAATTAAGTTATTACTTCTGCTGAAGAAAGTTGATAGTCAGTAATAGCAAAATTAATGAATGCTTATGAGCCATGTATATATTTACAATTATACAGTTACAAGATAAAAGGAGCTATAGGTCTTTGTGGAAAACTATCCTTTCAGTAGGTTTACTAACATAGGTTTACTAACAGGCTCCCCAGGGAAGTGGTCACTGCACCGAGCCTGTCTGAATTTAAGAAGAGATTGGACTGTGCACTTAGTCACATGGTCTGAACTTTTGGGTAGACCTGTGCGGTGTCAAGAGTTGGACTTGATGATCCTTAAGGGTCCCTTCCAACTCAGGATATTCTATGATTCTATGATTCTATATATTTTAAGCAATGCATAAGATTGTATGCTAAGGATATAATTATTAGATTTTCTTGTTTGAAATAAAAAACTCAGAAAAGATGTCTAGTGATGACCATTTTAATTTCTTTGGATGTCATTTTTGTGTTTGTGTAGTGCCTACCTGGACAGTGGGATATTTCTCTTAATCCAAAGTAAATATATTTACTGATGGAGTGTAGGACATCGGTAAGAGATGTGCATCAAATTACAACATAATGAAGAGGGAAAAAGAATTTTCATGTAGAAAATACACCTTACTGGAAGCATACAATTGAAAAAGCAAAGCACACACACACACCTGGAGTATGTGTTCAGCTCTGGGGCACCCAGCAAAAGAAAGACATGGATCTGTTACAGCAGGTCCAGAGAAAGGCCACAGAAATAATCAGAGGTCTGGAGCACCTGTCCTTTGAAGAAAAGCTGAGAGAACTGAGGTTATGTAGCCTAGAGAAGAGAAGGCTCCAGGGAAGCCTTATTGCAGCCTTTCATTACTTAAAGTGGGCTTATTTAAAAAATATATATGTATATATAAAAAATGGGGAGAGACTTTTTACCAGGGCCTATAGTGTTAGGAGAGGAGGTAATGGTTTTCAACTATAAGAAAGTAGATTAAGTAAGAAATTCTTCATTATGAAGGTGGTGAGACACTGGCACCAGTTGTCCAGAGAAGCAGCAGATGCCCCATCCCTGGAAGTATTCAAGAACAGGCTGGATGGGGCTTTGGGCAACATGAAAGATGTTTCTGCCCATGCCAGGGGGGTTGGACTAGATGACCTTTTAAAGATTCCTTCCAACCTAAAGCATTTAATGATTCTATGAAAAAATATTTTTATTAAATGCAGACTGTATTCAGTGTCCTGTGTTCTGTTGTGCTTTTATATCCAGATATTCAGTGCAGAATGCCTATTCTCCAAATAACAAGGATGAAATCTGGCCTCAGGAAAGTAGTCAGTAGAGACTGACTTTGGTGTGACTAGAGCTTCAGCCAGAAAAAATTGAAAATTCAGATTGTGTGATATTACCATCATTTGATATTAAAGATAAGCATGTGGTTATTGGGCCACAGTGAATAGATACTGCTTCAGTAAGTGTTCTTTTTAAGTTAATTGCTTTTATACCTTCATCTTCACTATGGGTTGACCCTTACTTGAGGAACCACATGATCCTGTCTGGCATAGACCCTCTCCCCCCCCGCCCTTTTTTTTTAAAAAAAAAAAAAAAGCTAGTCTTTCTGATAGGAAGAGATAGAAAGATAAGCTTATGGTTCAAATCTGTTTTACCATGGATCTTCTGGTAAGCCATGGACCTGCTGTCATTTGGCTGCACTCATGACTGAGGAGGAGACAAGTCTGAGCATACACAGAGGTTCTATTAGAGTCTAGTTATTGAAACTTTCCTTGAAACCATTCCCACATTCACATCTTTCCATTGTGTACAGAATGTGCAGTGACCCCATGGTTCATGGAAAGCTGGTGGAGATTACATAATAGCTGAATTTTCAACTTCGTAGCCAAGACAGGAGTAATTTTTTTTTTTTTTTTTTTTTTTTTCTTTTTTTTTTTTTTCAGGGCAGTTAACAGCATTCATTTATTCCTTTAAGTTTGGAAGATGGTGGCTAATGTTCATTTTGTTTACCTTCAGGTAAGAGCTGAGTTTGTCTCATTTACATAGAACTACACTGAAAAGAATTTCTGGTTTTACTTCAAGAACGATGCTACTTCTGGCTTTATAAACACCTGTTGAAATTGAGAGTTTCATGCTTTGGCTTATTTTTTTTTTTTTTTTTTTAATTATTTGTATCTCAAATTATATGTCTTCCAGATCCTTCTCTTTGCAGAAGATTCTACTTAGTGGATTATAAAAGGCTGAAATTCAGCATGCAGTTTGCATGACATGGAGTCTGGCTAGCAATTAGCAAAACTGGGTGTACTCAGAAACATGTTTTGGAAGATAAGGTGCTTTCTCTGCTCAGAGGAGGAGAGAAAAAATTCTGTATTGTGCATGTCTGTGCTCATGACCTCTGCCTGTGGAAGAGGTGAGAAGCAGATACCAGGTCAAGCAGCATCTATCATTTCAGTTCATCTTCAACCAGATGGACAAAAAGTTAAGGGGAAAGAGGCGTCCTCTATCTGGATACCTGTTTATTGTAACATTTCTGAACATATCGGTCATTTGTGGGTTACTTACTGGAGGCAAATATACCATGTGTGCACAGAACCTGTGGTACGGGATGGTTAATTTAGCTGGAGATCTGAGACAGAACCTGCACCAACCAAGGAGGATGGTAATAGGAAATACTTTTTTTTTTTTTTTTCCTACTAATAGGAGTAGGAAATACTTTTTATCATGGCACAGTGACAAGGGAGAAGTCTTCCTTCTTGCTGTGCTGCTTCTACACATTTAAAGTCTGGTTATTTTCTGTCATTGTCACCTTGTCTATGTGAATTTAATTAAGAGCACTTTAGTAGTTCATAAATATGCACAGACTTTTAAATTTAAGGACTGATTTTTTTGTAGGTAAAATTCCTGTAAAGGAGCATAACCTTTTAGTAACAGCGTCTGGCTGTTACTAAATAAGAATAGCAGAACTTTGTTAATGAGGGCATTGATCAAATAATAAAAAGTATGTCTTATTAATACCTGAAATGGTGGTAGGACTGAAGCCAGCAGAGTTAGTGGAGTGGATGTATTGTTTATATATATTATGAGAAAGATGTTTCATTTGTATTGATAATTTTCTATGAATTATTCAAAACAATTGCCTTGTATTGGGGAAGGCAACTAACACACACATATTTGTATGACATTTTGCTACAATGCAAACTTCCAGCACTCTGGAGTGCTTCCAAGAGTGTTTTGGAAGCAGGAACTGTACTTTTAGGATGCAGCTAAGACCTCCTTCATTAGCCTTGGCTTTTCCATACAAGTCATTATATCATGTTCAGGAGATTGGTGTATTTATCTATCTGTCTAAATAGAATGTTTGTACATGCAAATGTAGCCCTGACTAGCAAAATGTGCTGTTTTCAGAGACAAAACCTTCAGGTTTTGATTGGCTGCTGTATCAGTAGACTGGAATACTTACTTACAGCTGTCCTCAGAGGCCTTCTATAAAACTGCAGGTGTTCAGCTTTAGCAAATAGTTTTTATTATATGGATAGACTTTTGGCAGCTAGTAATGATGTTTCCTGAAATTGAAAAATGATTTTCTACCTTATACACTGGTTTTACATTACTGGAATGTTGGAGGGGAAAACAAATACCTCTCATCAAGTAGTACTGAGTCTGTTTTTGTTAGTTGTATGTATTTTCTGATTTGTATATTTTATATTAGAATGCATTTTTTTTCCTTAACTGTTGTGGTCAGATTTGAAATCTCTTCCAGCAAAATTCAAACTATGAGGAATAAAGGAAGTGTCTGGAAACAGAGGGCTATATCGTTCTTTATACAGAACTAGTAACTGGCTTGCAGTCAGTGTACCACCAAACATGGAGCTCAAGGGGTGTTGTAAAGCTTTTAAAAATATTGGACACTGTTGTAGAATACTGTTAAGAAATAGTTTTCATGTCACTAAGTAATAGTGAGGAACATATACTGATTTTATGAGTATATATTTAACTCATTTTGTACCACTAGTATATAGAGTTAGAGACAAATGCTGGATCAAGCGTTGTTGGAGTAAGCTGAATATGAGCCAGCAGTGTGCCCTGGCAGCCAGGAGGGCCAACCATATCCTGGGGTGCATCAAGCATGACATTGCTAGTCTGTTGAGTGAAGTGATTGTCTTGCTCTACTCTGCACTGGTGCGGCCTCACCTCAAGTACTGTGTGCAGTTCTGGGCACCACAGTACAAAAAGGACATGAAACTGTTGCAGAGTGTCCAGAGGAAGGCTACAAAGATGGTGAAGGGCCTAGAGGGGAAGACTTAATGAGGAACAGCTGAGGTCACTTGGCCTGTTCAGCCTGGAGAAGAGGAGGCTGAGGGGAGACCGCATTACCGTCTACAGCTTCCTCACAAGGTGGAGTGGAGGGGAAGGCACTTATCTGTTCTCTTTAGTGACCAGCAATAGGACCAACAGGAATGGAGTCAAGCTGCAACAGGAGAGGTTCAGGCTGGATATCAGCAAGAGGTTCTTCATGGAGAGGGTTGTTGTGTACTGGAACAGACTCCCCAGGGAAGTAGTCATGGCACCAAGCCTGTCAGAGTTTAAGAAGTATTTGGACGGCACTTAGTCACATGGTCTGAATTTTTGGGTAGACCTGTGTGGTTGGACTCGATGATCCTTGTAGGTCCCTTCTAACTCGGGATTTTCTATGATTCTATGATCACTTTGTTACAGTCACTCTTTTGGACAATGAGATTGATGGGATAATGTAAGACACTTTTTCAAACTGTAGTTTTGCTGCAGTAAGTTAAATAACTACTTGGATTGTATTTCTTTATTCAGATGCTTCATTTAGTGTTCAGGCTTTCTTTGTATACACCTGCTTAAACTTTACAGTGCTAAATCAGTACCCGAAGACTTGAGACTCGAGATTCTCCTCTCATGATTTCTATTTATTTTCCAGATAATGACTATTTTAAGTTTAATATGACATATCACATACAAAGTCCACTGTAGGCTCTGTAGACCTAGCTCAGGTCTATTGAATCAGAACAATTCATCAGGGAAAAGCACTGATCCCTAAAAAGAGTAGTGCTGGTAAGTTGAATCCTCTCATCAGTTTTACATGGAGGCCTTTGGATATCATATGAATTATTATAATGGAGTCATCGGGGTATAGCACAGTTGGGCAGATGTTGATACTTTTTTTGTTTGATTGTTTGTTTGCTAAATCTTTGAATAAAAGTAGCTATTTTGTTTGTAAAATACTGTCCAGGAAAGTAACTTTATGGCTTGCCTGCTGTGAAAAACAGGCTACATATTTGAAACCTTTACAGAAACAAGGAGGCACCAAATGTGGGTATTAGGCTTAAATCTCAAACTCTAATATCATTTCATCTGAAGCTAATCCACACTGCTACAGACATAAGTTATTGCTGATGGCATAAGTATGTGGCCATGTTCATTGTAAAGGTTCCTCTTTATCTCCTTATCTGTATTCCTCCTCACGTTTCTCACACCCATTTGTGCACAGTTCTCCAGGTTTTTTTGATCATCTGAAAGTATCATTTTCAAAGGCTTTTGCTTTTCACGTCCATGTCAGTATTGCAGATTAGAATGTGACAGGGAATACCTGGTTGCATACTTCCTTTAAACCTGAGCCAGTAGCACTGCAGAATGTTAGGGAGAGCACCCTTTCATCTCGCACCATCCACCACTTTAAAGTGAAAGGTTTGTTGATGTAATCCTATTTTCAATCTATAGAGGTCACCTGTAATGTACTGCTCTGAAGATAAATACCTAGTACTGTTTGATGTTAGAGGCTTCTTTTTTTAAGGCAAGTTTAATGATATTTTGGTTTTCTAGGATACTGTGTTGAAAATTTTGAAGACTTCAGCTGTTTTTAAATCATTGTTAACCTTTTATTCAATTGTTAACAATCCTCTCCAAACTGATATTTTTATTATTTCAGTATGTTTCAGGTCTTTTTTGTAAGGACCTGGTGAGTTTGAGGTAATCTGGGATGTGAGATGGAGTCACTAGCCTATTAACGACAGTACACAAACCTAAGAATATGTCCCTTTAGGCAATGAGTGACAAAGACAATATTGATTTCATTGAGAGAAGGATTGCATCTTGCCAGTATATCACAGAGGTAAGAAACAGAAACCTTAGTTCATAACATAGCTCTTGCACAGTCATGAAACTCACATCCAGGAACTTTTTATTTAACAACAATGGTTATATGATTGAAAATCAAAATCTCTGGGGGCCCTTATGAAACAAATCACCACAGCATCAAAGCAGGTAGCTTGAATTGCATGTTAAACATTGTAGAAATACTAGGTCCATGTGTATGTAGAATGGAGACTACCAATTAATTTTTTTTTTTTTTTTTTTTTTTTTTTTTTTTCATGTGCAATTGTGTGTTGATAGTTCTGGATACCTGAGTCTAACTACCTAGATCATAAAAGTAATTGATTGTGGATTTATGGGTGAAAATCAACCCAAAATAAAGTGGGTGACAAAACTTCAAGCAATAAGGAGGATTCAACTCCTTGTTTTCTAATTGCTGTTAACGTTGGTGCAATATCTTATGGCATTTTCTAAGTTTATTAACACTAAAATGTATTTCCTGGCTAAACTGTACTGGCAAGGCCTCCTAGAGAAACATAGTTTATGGGTTCTGTTGCTATAGGTCATACAGTTTTTCCCCAATAAAAAAAAGGCAGAAATTTATTTCATAGCTTAACTGCATGTACTTTTGCTAGTAAGGCTAAGTCAGAGGTGAGCTTTTTGTTCCTTATGATCCTTTCTGATAGAGGGTAGATGTAGCCTGGCAAAGGCTTGCTTTAGACAAATGGGAGTATTTCAGCCTTTTGGTTACATCTGAAGTTATGGCACATTTTAACAGCAATTCCTTGTCTGTTTCCCTATCTGTTTTGGTAGCAGAATAAACCACTCTACCTGCCTGAAAGCAGGCAGCTCTCACAGTGGTAGATTTGCACATTAATGTGAAACTGGTGCATTTTCAAAACCATCTTCCCATTTCCATGGAGCATTGCTGCAAGGAGAAAAACTGCTTACCTCGTGTGGACAAAGAGCAGTAGCTATTTGCTTGTAATCACTCAATTTCCTGACCCAAAGTAGTCACGTGGGGAGTTCAAGTTAGGTTAACAAGACCAGGCTGACATACAAAAGGCTTCATTTCACTGGATCTCACTCTGACTCCTGTCCTTTTATTGTTAATTCCCTTCTGTTCATTTTCCTTTCTTTGTTTAATCTGCCTGAGAGCTCAGCTGGCAGCAGGGAAAGTTCTCTGGGCTTATTTGTCATGGCAAGTGTTTTTTAAGCCCCTTGCTACTTCAGGAGGAATCCATTTTCCAGGGGTCTGTCACTTTCCCTCTCTTGCTTTTTTATATTCAGTCCTTTTCTTACCATTCTCCACATATGGTACGTGCAGTTGGAATGACTTGCATCTGTCCAAAAGTGTAACTTTCTTAGAGCTGATTCTTCCATTCCTTTATGTGTGAGCCAAAAAAAGGACAGTTACACAAGGTTGCCAGCACCCTTCTCCCAAGAGACCATGTGTGGTCCCTCCACATGCATCTGATTTCCCACTAACCCTAAAGGTCAAGAATGTTTAGACTTCATCCTGTCTCTGGTGGCCACCGCTATCAAGCTGACTTTGTCTGCCCGCAAAGTTAAAAACCATTGCTGTTACACTTCCAGTTCTATCGATGATAAACTATGGAAAACGTCAGTGTCATATATTGTATTTAACATAAGGAGCTGTTTGACACAGTATATCCTTGAAATGTTTATAGTGAATAAGGGAAACTTTGAATTCACTATAATAAAAACTCCTTTTAACCTCAGAAGTGGAGACGGTACAATAAAGTTTTATCTCTCACAATTATGTTCACCCTTCTCAGTCTAAGGGCCAAACACTACATAATAAATGGCAAGGAGCCTCTTTCCATTTTGTTATGCCTTTTCCTTGTGCTGTGTGTTTTCACATCTAATGAGGAAAATAAAGATCATTCCTTGAATTCCCATAACATGGAGGCCAGTTGGCATTGCTGACCTCTTTGTTTCACTCCGCAATGCCCCTCTCTCAAAGGAGGGTTTTGGTGACAGGAGGAAGAAGAATAAACTAGTATTTTACAAACTGATTGTCCGTAGAAGGTGGTTTGTTCCCTGCTTAATCTTCTATACTGCTTTTTCTTTGCTGGTTATTCAAGTTGTCTCTTTGAAAAAGAAGAAATCTTCTTTGATATCTGTGAGCATCCTGAAGCTTCTTGAAGATGTAAAGCAGTGTAGTAAATAAAGTGATTTCTCTAAGACTCTGAGGCTCTGATAAGGGGAGCTACTTAGCACCTCTGGAGGAAAGTACTTTAGGTAAGCTAAAATGGTTCTGCGGGAACGTGGCAAGTGTATTAGTCCTAATTCCACCTTAGTGATATAAGTCATTATCCTTCTTTGGTCTTTTGCTGAATAGGTAGGCTGGCCACTGGATGGCCAAAATTGCTATGACAAACATCCTTAGATATAAGCGAACTGATGTGCACTGTAGCTGCCTGAATGCTCCTTCCACTTTCACTTCCACAATCCTGCCCTTGGCAATATTCCACCCAACCATAGAATCAATAGCTTTGACTTAGGCCTTGCTCAGATGCTCATGATTTTGATATTTAGCAGTTTTCTATAACAATAGATGAAGAGTAATATAGCATGTCAAAGAACATGCGGGATTAATGAACCCCTTCCTCACACTTTGTCCCAAGACAGTAAGAGAGTCAGCCATTTGCAGAGGAAGACTCTAATGTAGTTTTGTGTAGGGGCATTATGTGAAGGAGGATTGCTTCTCTGACATTGAATAACATCCATATGGAAGTCTCTGGCTGAAAATTACTGTGACAGTATTCTGGAAAAGTATCTCCACATATTTGTTTATATTCTTTCATTGGTCATTAAACTGCTTGGACTTTTGATCTGACTCGATACAGTCATTCCTCTGTTTGAATGTGCACTATATGTGCAAGAAGAAAATGGTTCAGTGAAAAAAAGACACAGCTTTGCCTGAATTTCTTCAACTTTAAGAAATCAACTTTTGCTTAGTAAATTGTGGCTTCCCTATGTCATTGCATTAGCTCGATAGAGAACTGCTAAAATACCTCCTATGTATTTTGTATGATTTCATTTGCTCCTTACAGGCCTCATCTCAGACCATAATTCTTGATTTCTCCTAATTAGTTGCTGTGGAAATGATAGTCATAAACACAAACAATGGGAATATAAGGAGCAGATGAATTCTTAAGAAGCAAAGTTTTGTTTTCCTGTAAATAACCAAAAACCCCAAGGAGAGACATTCAAATATGTTCTGCATTGCCTTTTATCTCAGGATTTTACAGTTCTCAAGTATTAATACATTAAAGATTTTTTTTTTTTAAAAAAAGCTGCTGCAGAAATGGTGTTGAAACCTTCAGTGTTAGTTGTCTTCAGAAACTCATGATCAAGTCATTGCTGCTTGCTGCTAAAAATAAGCTTTTCCTTATCCTTATTTCAGAGCTGTTGCTCTGAAAGCTGATTGGATTCTTCCCAATATATTCATCATCACTGGTTATAAAGATTCTGCTGACCAAGTTGTTTACACCTGTGCAGTCCAATTTGCTTCAAGGCTCATTTTATCCCTCTGCCTTCAGATTCTTTCCCTTGGAGATTTGTAGGCAATTCCAACACTTTCAATAGTGTTGCCTCACTGTTGCTGCTCTATGTGAAAGAACAGTAAATGATTGTATCGAAGGGGAACAGGATGGAATGGAATCTGCAGCTGCATCAATCTCAGCTATGTTCTGCATGACCATCAGGAGTAAAATCAATAAAAATACATTTTTTGCCACCGAAGTCAGCACATGTGGCTGAATATCCTCTAGGGAATGAAATCCATCACTCTACACAAGCCCACTGTATAGCAATGTTCTCCTTAAGTGCTCAAAATGGGGCTTATGTGGTGTATAGGCCATGTGAATTCATATGTGGATTTCACCAAGGGAGAGGCTCTTTGAGTCAGAAGATGCCTTTTTACATAGTCACTTTTCAGAGTTGTACTATATTTTGGCATTCACAACACCTCTGTCAGAGAGCTGAATATTTATAACTGTTGCTTTTTACAGATGGGAAAACCAAGGCACAGAGAGATTAAATGGTCTAAAAGAGCACAGTCAGTTAATGGCAGAGTGAACACAGAGCTCAAGATTTCTGACTGTCTCCTAGCCTCTGCAGAACATTTCTAGAGCAATATAGAAATGATGTAATATGCAAGCAGGATTGTTTCCAAACAAAAATATGTCAGGTTGTATAAAACGTCAGCAACAGCTCTTTAAAGGTGTGAGAATGGATTGATTTTAAGTCAAAGTGGCCTTTTCTGTAATTTTTAGAAGGAAGAGATGCTTGAGTGTTAAAATGTTTTCTTCTCCTACTGACAATATATGTATATACACATATATATAAATGACTCTGCTCATTGCCTGGGAATAGGAAATCTACATAGCTCTTAGGCTTCTGTCTAAGAAGAAGTTTTTTTTGTTTGTTTGTTTGTTTTTTTAAATGAAGCTGTAAGCATAATTTAGGAAGTAGAATCTTCTTGTAACTATACAGTAGTGTGTTTTCAGGATCACATTTCAGTATGCCCATGACAACTATGTAGAACTGAAATCTGCACTAGGAAGATATGCTAAGAAGGGCAAAATGCTTTTACATAGTTTTTATATTATTCACACAGATGGAATGTTTACAGCATAGTACAGAGTGTAACAAGAGGAAATGCTGAACCACTTCAAGTGGTTCCCTTGTCGTGCATGTCATTTAAATATCAAATCTATAAGGGCGTTTGCTATGTTCTTCACACACACAAAGACCACAACTAAGTGACTTAAAAGTATCCCATGAGTTTTTAAAAATGCGGACAAACAACTCTCTTCTTTTGATAATTGCAAATACATTGTTCCACTCTGTTGGTTCTGCAACATCTGGTGTTTTATAAAGCATTTTTAAATGTCATCTCCCTTCCCCGTTTGCCCACACCCTTCCCACTGCACCTTAACCCCAGCATAACAAGAAACTTTAATTTCTAGAGAAATGTGTGGAAATTCTTGCAAAACAGAGCTAACGAGTTGTGACTGTATAGGTTTGAGCTATGTCTTAAATTAACAAGAAAGTCAAGTCAGTGGCATGGTGCAACACTAACATATAGAGCTGTTTTCATGAGGACGATGAATGAAATATTGGGTTTATTCAGTGGAAATATGTTTCTAAATGATTCTTGCAGAAGAGATTACACAGAACTTAGCGTTAACTCGATATAACAGTCTTGTCATTAGGTTTTGTTAAAAAGGTCATAAAGCAGTTTCTCAAGAACAAAAGACTGTACCCCCACTTGTAAGTACTGATATGTGTCCAAAGTTTCATTTGTAAATGAAATGTAATTCCTGCACAGCTAGCAAGTTTGTGAACTTTTTGGTTTGTGCTTGGAGGTGGTAGATGAATGAACCAAGGTGGCGTAAGGCAAGGTTATTCCTCTGTAGCATTGGTCCATAACCAGGGCATTTTAACACTGTTCATCAAAGTTAATCTCAATCTGTTGTAGCATCCAGTTAACAGGATGCTTTACCTGGAGAAAGAGAATAAAGATACAGATCTTGAAATCTAAAATTAGCTGCAGAATCTTTACAGAAAAATCCCCAAACATTGGGGTCTTTTTAAATAGCTGGAGGTGGAGGGAGGGTGTTCATTTTGCCTCGTTTTAGCTTTCAAGTTACTCATATAGTCTAAGCAGGTTTTATAATCAGTTTTCAGTGAAAAGAAATGGAGCACCTCTAGATGGCAGTTCATCCCGCCTGTGTAGGTGAGCCAAGGTGCTTACTTTTCATCTGACTGAATTTAGAGGGGATGATTTTCACCTTTACTAGTTGGCCTAGAGGAAGAAGCTTCACAATCTAATGAATTTAAAGTAAGATTGCATCCTTAGGTCCCTGAAGTCAACAGGATAGAAATTTCCTTATGATCTATATGAGAAAGAACTGAAGAAAAGTACAGGGAACCAATACTCACTGAAGTTGCCTCTTTTGTCAATGCACTGTAAATGCATGGCCAATCTTAAAATAAAACATATCTTGCTACAGGTGGAAAGTTATGCTAGAGGATTTGTATTAGCTTCTTGCTACACAAGTGGGAAAAAGAGGTAACAATGTATTCTTAATGAAAAATGTCATATTAAAGTATGTTTTTAAAAGGATACTGATGCACAATATACAGGCGATTTCTGCTTATGGACAATGTGACTAGGATATTCTGAGTTCTTGTCCTCACGGTATCCTGGGCACACCACTTCTCCACAAGCTACTATACACTTAAAATACTATTAGTGGCCTATCTGAAAGTTTTACACAGTCCCTTTCAAATTTTATTCTTAGTTCTGTGTCACCACAGGCAAAATATTAGTATCCAAGGAGATACACTGTGAGTCTATATCCTTAACCTTTTTCACATCTGCTTTGCAAGAGCTGTGTGACCATCAGATAGATAGGTATAGCCTTGCCTGCTTTACTCTCACTAAAGCAAGTACCAAGCAAAGAAAGAACAGTAGCACTCTCTTCAGCATGAGTTAGTAAACAGACAACCTGTCTTAAGGTCCCAAGTAAGCTTGTACCTGTGTGCAGTCATCTGCTTTTCTTTCTGTTAGCTAATTCCGTAAGATTTTCCAGCTTGTGCTGCAGTCAGTCTTACATTTTCCTAGCTATTTATGTTATCTTCATAAAGAGCATACCTTGCTTAAATTGCCAAAAAAAGTAGTTATAGAGATTATTTTTGATCCCTGTAAATAAATTAAAGGTGCAAGTTTCAAAAGGAAAGAGACATTTCTGCAAGAAAAGGCGTAGCGAGGCTGTTCATGACTGGAATTAGGCTGACAGAATAACCTACAGCATTCCCATTGCAATAATGGAAGCAAACATTGAAACTGCCATGGAGATTGATAGGCTTAAGAAGGAGTTTACAGAGAAGATTATGGTTTTGAAGTACAAAGGCCCAGAACTGGACACCTAAGTTGGAAGTGAATATAGTTTTTGCTTCTTCCAAGAAATCTCAGTCTTCTAAATTCTTGTCCCAGATATGTGCTTTTTTGATAGTTTGTGGCATGCAGTTTTTATTAAATGGATGTAACAAAGGTGTAAACTTTGCCAGCTACAGTCTTTAAGAATCAGCCAATTTCTCTGTTTCAACCTTTATCCCTGTCTGTTGTCCCTTACTTTATGTGATGATTCACTGTGATGATTATGATGCCACTCAGCATCCCTCAGCATTGTGAGCTGAAATCCTGTTACTATGTAGTCACTATTCCTGTAACCCTAGAATTTTAAGAAACAAAAGGAAATGGTGATTCCCTTTGGACCATCAGCCACGTTGAGCGTTTGTTCTCACATGGTTTAGTCCCTCTTCTGTACGTGACTGCCACTTGGGACTTTGTTGGCTTATGTCCATTTTATTCCAGTTAACATTTAGTTCACACGTCGTTATGAGAAGCGCTAGTTATGAAGATACACAGCTCTTGTCATAACAGAAGTATTTTGCATGCACCTGCGATTTGATGTTTGTGCTGGGGGAATATTGCAGAGTGAATAAAAAGCCTGAAATCACATTTGCCTTTTTTTATTATTATTATTATTTTTTTCTGAGTCCACCTGCTATGGAGCTGTTTTGTAGTATTTTTTGAGGAAGGTTTTTTTGGTTTGTTTGTTTGTTTTGGTGTTTGTGTCTTTTTTCTTTTTTTTTTCTTTTTTAAGAGCAATCTGAAGGTGTGTTTATGGCATTAAGAAAAAGATACATTGTAGTATACAGTGCAGAGAAAAAAGGAAAATGTATGAGACAGATGGCTATTAACATGTAAATACCTGATTTTCACATGCAAGGGGAAAAGGGTATTCCACATATAGTTCTCAGGATGGAAGCTTCATGTTTGCAATAGTACCATGGAAATGTACAGGGATTAATCACTTCGTGTGTGCTATTTGTAACAGCAACATCAACAAAAAGTCTCCATAAGAAGCTTTATATTCCTATTGCATTTGATCCGTCTTCCACCTAGTCAGATAATCTATAGTCAGATAACCTGAATTCATAAAGACCACGCTGGCCACCTTTGCAGTGTGCGTGCAAATGAAAGGACTTGGAACCTGCTCCCACCTGCCCACTGAAGAACTCCCCTGGTGCATGAAGCCCCTTCCCACTGTACCCAATTGTCCTACCAGTTCTTGATTGCATGCTGGGGGCAAGAAGGGTGTGTGTATATGTGTGTCAGGGCATACTGCAGCTGTGTTCTGCTGTCTCAACCAGGTGCTCACAGAATTAGGGAGCTATAAATGGCTTCCTGATAGCGTTCCCTAGCTTGCGTTTTCCATGTAAAATTTCATAGGAGAGCATCTGGCCTGATAGCATTCACAAAAGCAACAGATTTGGCCTTGAAACATTTCTTGCTTCTCATTGCAGGAACTCAAATGGCTTAGAATTAGAATGACCTAATATACTTCAGCAACTGCACTGAAATTAAGAGTTCAGTCTCATATATCCATAGTAAGTGGAAAGACAAACAGTTTGGGTTATGTTAACAATGCCCCTGTAATGGAAAATGCTGATACTTATGCTGATGGGAATTTTCTTTAATTGATCTCCTGTATTTAAAAAACGATATTGGAAACTGATATTTCACGCCTTCATACCATGGCAATTCTTACTAATTAAGTGCTTTTATGTCATGATGTCTGAGAGTGAAAGGTCCCCAAGTACATGTAACGTTAATCCATCTTGTCAAGTAATTTTTTTCATAATGTGGTGTGACTGGAAAATGGTCAGTCATGAGCTTTGCTTTACATTTTAATTTAAGAAAAAATTTTAAAAAGGAAAAAAAATGAAGAAGTGGTTTTAATATTTCTTTTTACTAGAATTAGTATTTCCAATATTTCTTTTTAGATATTCGGAGATTTTTATTTTTTATTTTTTCTGGGGGGAGGTTTTGGGGTAACAGTTGATTTTTAGTGTAAGCTGGCTTAGTAAGTAGCCATTGGTTGTTTTCATTGAAAACTGATTGTCAAGACGGGAGTTAAGTTACAGTAAAATAGCTCATGGTACAAGGTAAACCCTATGTTTCAGCAGAAGGTATCCTGTGATGAAAGCCTCTTTCTTAAGTAGTGACTCTCTCTAAATAATGCATTCCTTCCAGACACTATTGCTATTTTGTTCTTTGACAGGTAATTAAAAACTTGCTCCTAAAAAAAAAAAAAAAAAAAAAAAAAAAAGACAGACGTACAACCATACACCTACAGGAAGGCTTTTAAATGTAGGTCCTGCTTAATCTGGTTTAATCTTTGTTTATAAAAATATATATGTGTTTTGAGAGCTTGTTTTTCAACTTCGAAGCACCCTTCTGTATTTATTGCTCTGATTTTAAAAAAAAAAAAATATTTTTTTTTTCAGCTCCCATACTATGAGAAAAAACAATGCTGGCAGTGAGTTCGTGGATATAAGCTAAAGTATTTTTGTAATGCATGCATTTTTGCCAACTGCAGTTAGTGATTTTAACTGGCAAGCTAGTACCACCCTCACAGAACAGTGCCTTATAAAAATAACAGAATTGCAGATGATGATTGTGAATTCGTTGCCTGGGTTTGAATATGGTGCCTTATCTCAAAATAAATGGCTGCAGAATGATGTGAATTTTATGTAGTGTCCTCCTTTTGTGAAAAAGCCATGAAACAGATAAGCCAAAGAGAAGAAATAAGGAGAGATTTAGGATGTGACTCAGGGATACAGGAGCCTTGAGATTGATAGAGCAACCCCAGTACAAGAATGACGTCCAGCTGCAGACAAATGGTTGGAGAAGGAGTCCAAAGAGGAAGAATTGTGAGTGGACAAAAAAAAAAAAAAAAAAAAAAATGTGGTCAGAAATGTAGGGTGGAGTTGGTCCTTTTACCATTTCAGAAAAGGAGTGAGGCAACTGGATTTGGGGATGAACAAAATCCCAGTGAAAGTGAATGAGGACTGCTTCCCAGAGTGAGAGGATTGTTTAGTGGACCTGAATTTTAATTTTATTTTTTCATTCTTTTGTTATTTTTAGTGAAAAAAAATGATCCTGGTGATCTGAAATGATTTGTAGGAATCAGGTATAACCCTGTCATCACACAAAAAAATATTTTGTTGAGTTTTAAAATATTTATTTTTTCTTCATTTTGTTTAAAAGTGAGTTTTGAAATAGGAATATAATTTAAAAAGAAATAATTAGGCTTTCAAGTAATTTGTCTTAGGTTTGTAGCTCCCTCCCTCCCTTCCTTCCTTCCAAAATATTGCTGATTTCAACTTGAATTTGTAAATCATTTTTACTTGGGCTCAAAAATCATGCTTTTAAATCCAGTAGATATCATCTCATCCAAGTGGCATTGGATCCAACCCTTAAGTTTTGCTATTGCATGCCAAATACCTGCATCATTTGGGAGTTCACTTTGTTCATAGTCAAGAAAAGAGTGCCAGCTTGCACTACATCACAGTGTATCTGAATATGAAGTACTGTGAATGAAAATAACTTTTTGCAGTTTCCTGCCTCTTTCAGTTGTTCTGAGTGCTGGGTGCATATCCTTAGATATCCTTAGATTAGGCACTTTAAAATGGAAGCATTCAGAGTAACCAGTTACTTAGGAAAAACGCAGTCTTAATGTGTTTGTCTTGATCATTGAGAAAATAGAACTAAACAAACTGTTTGCCTCAAGTCACACACATAAAAATGAGGCTCTTATGTATGTTGCTTATTTTAGTGATAAACTGCATCCCTCTTACGGAGTTGTAGTAATCTCCTTCTCCTTTTCTAGTAACTGTCCCTTGGCACATTCATCTATGTGTGTTACTTAGGGGCCTGTCTGGTAATCTTTAGCTAGTTTTAAATCACAGGTTTCTCCATGTGCAGGCCAAATGTTACAGAAGATACTGAAAGTTCACGTGTGTGCACACGCGTGCACAAACTCTCTCAAAGGCTTTAAACATCCGCAGATATCTTTAAAAGGCATATGCTAACAGAAGAAGTTAATAGGTTGTGGAACAGGAAGGAGTTTCAGAGAAACAAGTTGTCAGCTATTCATAAAATGATTTTAAGAGTCCAAAATTGTGATCTGTGTACTGGTTTATGTACCCAGAAACCAGGGGGTGTTCAGTGTTCAGTTTAAGTTGCAGGTCTTAATCTAATAATTGTTAAAACATTATGGGACATTTTATTTCTTGTTTCAATAATTTTTCTAGCTATAGGAGGCTATTTTTATTTTCAACTGTTCTACACTACAGTTATACTTTCTAATAAAATATTGTTTTAATTCACTTACTACCCTTGGTGTATGTTGCAGATTTCATAATTTAAATAAAGTTTGAGAAACTGGGGCACAAAAATGACTATATGGGCTTTGAGCAGGTCATGGGAAAACAGTACAAGGTTGTAAGAGAAGTCAGATTTTTCTATTTCACATTCCTTTACCAAGATTACTTTGTCAGCCACAGGTGGAGTGGAGTCACCTGAGAACTAGTGTTTATTGCCAATACTCTATTACCTTCCTGAAGGAGGTACAGGTGAGTATTTGTAACAGATACAGGACTAGGTGGATTTACAGACTAGCATCAAAGTTATGCTGGGCGTTATTTTCATAATCTGAGGAAGGAGAACCTGGTATTAATTCACATCTGACATTGCTACTGCACACACTAATTTTTGTCTTTCCCGAGTTCTCCACATATGTCTGTGATTGAACACCTTTGCTGTGCCACTTTACTACTGTAGATTGCAATGTTATGAAACAGAGTAAAACTGGATGGTGGTTATGTCATTCATGTACACACATGCACGCTCAGTGCACACACACATCCATGTACATGTGCAGTAGGAGATCCTATCAAATCATAGGATTTGCCTCCAGTTTAAATTTCAGAATGAATAATGTAGAGCCTATTCTGCCACTTGTGCCCTCATGAAATAAGTGATCAAAAGTGCAGGCTTTTATCTGAACATAAAAATTATATTTTGCTTGATACAGCCATCTGGTAAAACTAACCACTAGACAATAATAAATTTTCATTCACATGCTTGCTGGTTAGTTAGCAGCATTAAAGATTTACCTTTATTTATTTAAATAAATCTGCATTGCTTCAGTTAATAAAACAAGATGTGTGCTATGGATGTGTTTCAAATAAACTTTTATTTCTGTCCAGCAAACCTGACTTTGCAGGAAAGTTACATTAACATTTCGTAATATTGTTGTCCAGCACTATTCAGGTAGTGAGAAAAAAAAAAAAAAAGGAAAGAAAATATCCCCACCTTTTAAAACTAAGTTTACAGTGAGTTTTCCAACTGAAGTGAAAGAGGATACTTTTGTCTGTTCGTGTGTTGGTTGTTCAGCTGTTTGGTTCATCTTGTTATTCTGTGTTCTCTGTAACGCTCGTTCAATATGGAGATAGCAGCGAATATGCAGCTGTTGCCCATGTCCTGGGAATGAAAGATACCATATAAAAGGTTCAATAACATGCTCTTGTTCAAAGAAAATGCAAGAGCAAATTTTGGATAGAGGGTGATATCACATCCTTGGAATAAGTTTTTATTTGGTTATGACTGCCCTTCAGGTTTGGATCTCATGTTAGTGATGCAGTTTCTTTGAAAATTGTTATTGAACAGAAGGAGATCTGGATTTAGATGGGGATTGGTATAAAAAGTTATACTGATCGAAAGGAGTCTGCTGTTGCTGAAAAGGACACAGTAATTATAAAATAATAACTGCATATTTTCTGAAGTATTGTTAAATTTGAGGAAGATGACTCTTCCCTTTTTTTTCAGTCTTCGTCTGTATGTATGGAGTGGTTTTGCATTGCATTACAGTAAGCTGTAGCTATCTAAGACTTTGCTGGTCATCATCAGCAGTAAATGTAGGCTCTTTCTGGGGCAGAGAAGTAAATTGCAAGACTGAGTTTTAGTTTAGTCAGGTAATTCTGACAAAGCAGCTGTCTCTTAACAGCATGCCTATAATTTTATGATAGTTCTTAAGCACAGTCAGGGCTCTGTACAAGCACAGAATAGATGGTCTCACTCTAAAGGTCTGAAGTACAGTCAAGTATTTTGTAGTTTAGATGTGTAAAACTGCAATTGCCAAACAATAACTGGGGCAAATTGCCCACCTAAGTCACAAGTTGGCAAGGGAAATTTTCATATCAACTTTACACTCAAGAGAAAGAGATGTTACAGACTCAATGACGAATTATATTCATTGCACACTGTGGACTGCACAGAGGTTATATTTTGAGCTGATTTCACATATTCTTTCTGTGGAGGGAGGAAACCTGTTGGTGGATGTTCATGGATATTCATTAGTATGCTTAATCATCAGCAGTTATGTCATGATACTCTTTTATGGAATACATAATACAGCGTGTTTAGTAAAAGATAATTTTGGATGACTAAAAGATGATAACTAGCAGAAAAAGTAATCACAGATCACTGTAGGAAGTTCTTACTGGTGGAAGCAGGCACAATGAACAGCATTGGCATTAATATAAATTGTCATAAGCCATATTGAGAACACTAGTTTTCTGCACCATTGACTATTGCTGGCTGCTAACAAAGATTTTGGTCATATTCCAATGGTTTTTTTTCATAGTTAAGGGTCTCACAGTAGCAATAATTTTAAGTCTTCTGTGTATTAAACTGAAAAAAAAAAAAAAAAAAAAAAAAACTAACATAAATATAATCTATCTTTCAAATGCAATAAAGTGGAAAACACAGAAATGTAGTTCTTGCCTCTGCAGAGGCTGTTGGCATTTTCCAGTAGTTAGAAAAAATGGCCAGTGTGAACAGACCGATTTGTATTTAAAACACAGATTTACAGTGTCAGATGATACCTCTTTATGACCAATCTTGTCAACACAGAGGGAAACAAGATATTCTGCCTGAAGTAATATGTGGATTGTAAATCATACACTACCTCCAAAAATAACTTTTCCTATAATTAACTTATGCAAATCTTTTATTTTTTATTTTTTTTAAAGTCATTACACTAGCAAATACTTTCTAGAATGTCTGAGGTATAAAGCACTCAATTCTTAGAGAAAGGTTTTGGTAAGAGGCCAGATATTCTGAGCATTTTGTATGTGTTCTAATGTGTGTGTGTTTGTATTTGTGTGTGTATCTATATGTGTTTGTGTATATATGTATATGAATATGAGAGAGAAAATATTTTACGTATTAATTAGACTTGTGGATGTGAACACAAAATATTAGTTAATGCAGTGCATCACCAGATCAGAGCTTATTCTAAAAGGAAAATAGTTCTGTTTTTTTTTTCTTTGAATCTGGGTTAGATTTTTTTGTTTATTTTTTTTAACAATGTTTTTTTGGGGGAACTATTCTCACCTAGTGGAAAACTCTTTTCAGCTATCCAGAAATAAAAAAGAAAAACCCTTTAAAGGATAGTCTGTCCTTAAAGCAGCCCAACACAGATATTGACAGGCTTTGAATTTATAATCTTTCTCCTCTTTACAGCTAAACCAAGTAAAAAATGGTTAGTGGCTTGGCATCAAATTTATCAAAAGAAGAAAGAACCTTTGTTTTCTTCCTATGATACTTACATGATAATTTTATTATGAAAAAAATTCTCATTATAAGGTCATTGTATAAACAGAATATTTTCTGCCTTTACTTGGCAACAGAAATATGATTTTTAGCACTGAAGAAAACATTTTTTTTTTTTAAACAGATTCATCCAGTCCTCTACTGGCCTTTTTTAGTTTTGTGAATAGCTCATTTCATAAATTGAAATATGATCTGTTTTTCATATGATAGAAGTATTGAATTCTTTACCTGAATTAAATCCTAAATTTAGGGGATTTGGGTAGCGATACATATGTGATAAGTGTTATACATAGGTAAGGAAGAAAAAGACCACCAAAACCCCAAGCTCAGAATTTTAGAGCAGTGTTATTGAACAGTCTGAGCATGTATGATATGATATATGTGACAAAAATTCTTTGAAAAAACAAAACAAAGCAAAAAAAAACACCTCCATGAAATGATTGGTCTTAAGAACAGTAATGTTGGATTTTTATGTAGGATTTGTTTTATTCACATTTGGCAACAAGAAGTGGAAAAAATAACTATTTATTCCATGGCACTGAGAACAAAATTCTAGATTTCTTTAAAACTCATTGTAAATGGGGTATTTGGTGGAGGCCATGAACTACCTTAATACATATTCCATCATTCTGTGCTGCATTTTTTTTTTGTTTTGTTTTGTTTTTATTCACTTCAGCATACTGAATGATTGAAAATGCAGCTACAGCTAGCATAGGCTTCATTGTTGGATCTGAAGCCTTAGATGTGTACTGAATGGTAAGTGCTGTACCCAGGAAACCTAAGGCTGTCTGAAGGGAGAGAAGGGCTGGGGTAGTTGGATGAATACTTAATTCCTTATATCTGTTTTATGTCTCTCGTCAGCCTGGAAATACAGATTTCCTAGTGAAAGAGTTATATGGTCTTTCCAAGAACTCTGCTCTCTTGCAAAAGAAAAGATTGGCTTCTATGTAAAGTGTCAGCAGAGGAGGAAAAGTAGGAAGGGGAGAAAAAAATATTGCTTAAGAATCTCAATAGAAAAGCTAGCTTTAAAAAAATAACTTTCCTACTGGCACAACCTTTTGGCCTATAATGAAGATGAAATCCTCACATGACAAAACACTCTATTCCCCTGTGTCAGAAAAACGACACTGTCTAGCAAAGAATTTCAGTTGTCCAAGGCAGTAATTAACAATACTCTGAAATGAGATGAGAAATTATTTGTTTCTGTTCTATAAATTCTCTAACAAGGATTTAGCCTCCTTCACTGAAATCTCTTATGACATGCCTGTGGAGCTCTAAGAAATAAAACCAAAATAAAAACTAACCCTCCCCCAAAGAAGCAAACCTTTACAATATTAGAAGTAAATCTCCAGATTACGTCAGTTATCTTCTTCCATCTGTTGTTTATTGTATCCATAGCTTTCCACATTTAAAAAATAGTCACTGTAAATTACCACTTAGCACTAATAGGTGCTTATGTCAACAATCAAAAGTTTTCCAGCAGGATAAGGAAATTAATATTTTGCTTTGTGTTTTTGAGGATTAATGAATATGGTCACCACACTATACTGCAGTTCCGATATTTTTTTTCTGTTTAAATTGTTTTGGGAATAACTTTATACTTCTGTTCACTTAGGATAGCTGTAGAATAAAAAAAAAAAAAAAAAGGAAAAAAAGGAAATGTTACATTTGATCTCTTACTATTGAGTGAAGGAAAGGTAAAAGCAACATAGCTTGGCATGGAAACCCATCTGTTTAATTCAGAGCAATAACTCCCTTTTGGCCATCTCTCTGAGTATTGTATTATAACATATTCTGTTTCTTTTTCCAGTCTGGCCTCTTGCACGTACACAAAGATATAATGGAGAAATTGAAAGATTCCATTTGGCATGAGTTTGACCCATTTGCACCGTTATCTTTGGTCCCACAGTTTAATATGGATTTTTCAAACAGGAAGATAAAAGTATACTTGATAGTGCATCTCTCCTCCTTCTTCATTGTCTTCATTTACCTCTTTATTTTAATTGGTGTAGCACTCATTTAATATGCATTAGAAATAATTTTAATGGAACAGTCTACAAACATGCGACGTTGAGAGGAAACCTTCACTGGTTTGCCAAAAATCTCTCTTGCATATAAGTTTTCTATGTTTAAATATAAGCTTTTTTCATTTATTCTGTAGGTGACAATCAGTGTCATAACTGTAATGTATACAAAGGACATATGGTCATTCTTCACAGAAGATGTGTTTCCAACCATATAAAGTTATAAATGAGGCAAATTTGTGAATTGCAAATCAGCAAACATGGCTGTTTTTTTTTTTTTTTTTTTTTCCGAACTTCTACAGTTTCCTCAGAAATCCCATTATGGATGTAAATGGGCCACTTATTAGCAAAATAATTTAAAATCTTTTAGAGTAGTTCCAACTATAATCAGACACAATCTTTTTGGTCTGTTCTATATTATAGGCCCCATTTTAATTGGAGCACTAAAGCTAGGCCTTTTGATTTTCAGTATTGGCACTCAGTCTAACTTTTTTACCTTGATTTATGTTTTGGGGATTGAAAGTTATGTTTTGAACAAGACGAGGGGTGAGGGAAGAGGCAAAAGAATCTGGATTCTTTGGCCATACAACTTCATTATCAACATAAAACATTATTCCATGAAACAGTTCCCTCTCTGAGGCCACACAGAGAGAAGCATACATTTTTTCCATATAAAGCTCCAGTTTCAATCAGAAAGGGAGCACAAGATAATTTTGACAAAAATGCATAAAAGAAGTGTTCATTCCAGTACAGAATGAAAGCATGTAATGAAACCTCAAAATTTGCTGTGAAATGGAGCTATCAGCTTCCCTGTTGCCACTTACCCTTTTAATGTATTTTTACCACTCATTTCAGATTAATATGGATAAATCTCAAAGATCAATGGATCCATTTCATCTTGACCTATATACCACACTAGAATATGAACATTTTGGGCTATTCTTGGTCTTCATCTTTGGTGGTGCTGTACTTGCATATTAAAATTAAAATCATGCATATTAAAATAATGATACCAGTAAATCATTCAAACTGTAGTTTATAGTTTTATTGGTATAAATAACCTGACTTCTGAATTTAAATCTTAAAATAAATTTTTAGGTAAGGTCAGCTTTTTTTTTTTTTTTTTTTTTTTTTTTTTTTTTTGAGTCGTATGTGTACATACTGTTCTGATCTAGAAAATACTGCTAGTTCGTATTTTCCTAACTAACAGATATGATATAAGAGTTGAGGCATAGGTACTCTGATGGCTTACTGTATGCAGGCTGTCAAAAACAACACATACTTTGCCCAGACATTCATATTTAATCTCCTCCTTCTTAAATGAAAGGTTATTAAAGATCAGGTTCCAGCAGGAAGAAAGATGCCTTTTCATACAGCATGTATAGTAAGACATTTGTTTTGATACAAATATGTTCAATCACCCAACATGCAACAAGTACAAGCATTCAAATTAATGGTGTTCAGCCAAATGCAATATCACAAGCAGTGAAATGTCTGAGTTACAAATTTTTCCAGAGAAGATAAAACCAGTTTCTTTTTGTTAACTTTTGTTAACTTTTTGTATAATTTAAAATTGTTAGTGTCTGTGTTTATGTGCCACCAAGTGCACCTCTTGTCTGATCAAGACTGTCGCCTTTTATGCCCTTCAGGAAAAGAGAACTGCCAAGCACCACGAAAGGTGACATTTGAGCAGACAAGGTGCTGAGATGGGTCCATTAATGTTTTATTAATCACACTGACATTTTAAAAGATTATTTCTTTTTACTTGAGAAAATTCTCTCAATAACTTAACAGATATTGTGAAGACTGGAAATGAGATGGATAGTCAGAGGCCAATGATGATTGAATTTTCTGTGACCAAGACACACAATAAACAATTGTATTTCATCTTGAGGATGTTCACCTGGGGAAGAGTTCACAAGGGTCAGTTACTCATGTGGTCTTTTGGCTTCCTTAGACTGGGATAGCTTCTGAGATCATTCCAAGTTTTAGACAGCTATCAGAATCAAATTTCCATAATTTCCCTATTGCTTATTGATATATGTTTGTTGTTGTTTGTTTGTTTTAATTACCACTCTATTTTTTTTGTATGTTTGGAAAGACTCGTTGACAGTTTGCTCTTTCAGTTCCCATGTCCCTTCAGTTTTTCCACCAAACCAGTTTAATGTCTGAAACATATGTGGTAACCAGCCATTATTCCTTCTTGATAGTATTTTCTTATTAAATTTTTATTTATCTGCCTTCACATCTGCACAGAATGAAATATTTTCAGAAATGATCAAGATAGGGTATGCCAGTCAGAGGAATGAAATTTTGCCTTGTCTGTATCTGTACTAGTGACACTGGTATGTATGTGTATTTCTTGACTTGTTGTGTTTGGCAAAGAAAAAGACTGTGTACTCACTGTGTAGGGCTCACATAAAACCTCTTCACATGTATACTTGAGATGTGGACTTGTTAGTTCTCTGTTGTATTTTTTATTCTTTAGTTTACTATTGAAAATTCTGTTTTTTTTTTCTTTCTAGTCACAGCTACATCAAAAGTCCCCCCTTTCCTCCTTGTCTGTCCCTATACAGAACCCTAATAAAAGAAAATGTTAATTCATACCACTTACTAGTTTGTTTGCAAGCTGTAGGGAGCCTAAGACAAAAAAGCTATGAATTTGATGGTTGGACTTGATGATTTTGAAGGTCTTTTCCAACCTAAATGATTCTATGAATTCAGGCACAGACACTGATTGATAGAATTGTTGCACACACCACTGTAAGTACTTAAAATGTCTGTAAGAGAGTCTTTTTTAGAGACACCTGCAGGATTCTTATCTTTTTTCCCTGAAAGTCTGGAGTATTTAACTTTATTCCTAGCAACTGTAGGTGAGATCCATAGATTGCTGATAAAGAGAATATGTCCATTTAATGCCCTTCCCTTCTCTTCCTTCCTTTGCAATTCCAGAGAACTACAAACAAATAATGTCAAATGGAATATCACATTTCTACCTGCCCAAATCTCTCAGGAAATCACACAGCTCTGCTATATTCAAGATGTCAGTATAATTATACATATAATCTGTAAGATATGTTCTCCAGTAATTCCCAAATTCCATACAGGTTCATCCAGCCCACTTTGTATTGCAGCTTCTCCTGTTAGGTATTGTTCTCAGGAGGTGTCTCCAGATGTTATAAAATTCCAATATGTATGCTTTATGTGTAGAAGTCACCTTTATAAATAAATAAATTAAACATTCACTCCGGGGGGGGGGGGGAGGCGGGGGACGGAATCTTTGCTAAATTGACCTGAAGTGTTTTGGAGTACTCTCATGCTCTCACAACAGACACATGTACATAATGTTTAAAAAATTCAACCACAAGTCCTAATATTAATGCCTATGATATCTGTTCATTTATCTTTCAGTATCTTCTGAAAATAAACACATTACAAACAAAGCCAAAGTGATCTGCTTAACTTTTCAATGTTCAGGAAATTGAAAGTCTCTACATAGACGCTGAAATGTTAGTGATTTTGTTTCTTTGTTTTATCTCCACTTGCTTTGAATACTATTATTGCTGCATTTCTAAGTATCCTATTAATACTCCAAAAACTTTCAATTGTTCTATCTCTCACCAACAACTGCTCCAAATTGCTTAATTGAAGTTTACATAGAGTAGCTCAAATCTTACAAATGTATTGCCCATATTCCTTAGTTTTCGTGGTTTATATTGAAAAGTAAACAGCATTTCTCTCGTTAAAGAAATGCATGTAAATTAGTGCACTGAAACTGAAATTAAACTTTATAATGCATTAATAGAGAATTATGGAGAAAAATCTTGTCACTCTCTGTATTCTCTCTTGTGTATTTTTCTTTTGTGTGCTGTGTTCTTCCCCTTCATTGATTCATTGCACTAATAAGTACCTATGGTATCCCAGCAGAATAGCATAGTGGTATATATTCAGAATAGAATAGAACTTGATTTGTGTATGTGTATGCACCTATACGTGTGTGTGTGTGTGTGTGTATGCATAAAGTATTGAAGTGACCTAAGCCATTAAATGCCTCGAATATACATATATATATATATATATATATATATACATACACATATTATATATATATAAAAGAGATATGAACTTGATTTGAGATTGTCTGAAAATTCAGTGTAACAGCTGTGATTCTTAGGAGATGTTCCATGGTCTATGTTAGTGGGGGGTTTCAAGGGTTTAAAATATTAATGTCCAGATATATTGTCTTGCTGATCATTGAGCTGAGGTGTCAAAGTGCCCTAATATTGTCAGTATATTTGGGGTAGTCTTCTACTTAGTTCAGGTTGAGAAAACATTGCTAGTGATTCTGGTCAAAAGAGAGAGAGATCAGCTTAACCAAAGTATACTCTTCCAGCACTTACTGAATGGCCGTTAACATGTATAGGAGTGTTAACTCCTGAATGTTTTTTCTCTGTTTATCTTCCAATATAATTGGCTGTTGCTTATGCAGGAACTGATCTGTTGTAGTGGTTATTTTCTGCATATTGTTGGGACTAGATTCAGTCCTGTTTCAGCTAGTTTTTCCATGTAGCTGTTGAAAATAATCTGAAGGAGAATTGGTACTTTTGAAACTCTACAAATATTTGTATTTCTTAAGTTATACAAAGGACTGCCAACAAAGTCGATGATTGTGCTAGGTTCTGGATAAACAAACAGGTGTCGATCATCAGTAGCTAAGGAGCTCACAGTCCAAATAAAGCAGGTGTAGGGTGGGGTAGAGGTATCACACAAAAGCTGTGTGAACAATGTGATATTTGGGGTAAATGTCATTTCCACAGTTCTTGGCTTCTGCAATTGCCCACACAGTTTGAGGAGTCCAGTGGTGGAGGTACAGTTTCCTGTCACTGCTCACTGGGTGTGGAAGTCCAGGAAGGACTCAAATAATTTTAGAGCACTACTCTGACTGCAGAGGTCCAAGATGATGAGAACGGATGTCTGTCCTTTGCCCACTGATGGGTGGAGAATATTCATTGGTCTCGTAGGTGGTGTGAATTCTGTGCCCTGGCTCAATTCCAGATTATGCTGCGTCTAAAAGGTTAATTTCAATTACATGAGAATGTCCTTGGCCTTTGACTAGCTTCTCTGTGGACTTGCTCGTGGGAAATCTTATTCTGTATTCTGGGCGGTAGTTGGCTAGAGCCAGTGTATCCAGGGTGGATTTCCTTTCTGTGGATAAACAGAGCATGTGTATCTCCAGGAATAGGAGTTTGGCATCTTATGCTAGCACTCAATTCATTTATAGCAACCAAAGGTTTCTTACAGAGGTTCAATACTATGCCTACACAATCTCTTTGTACTTTCCAGCCTATTGATAACTACACCTTCAGCTTCAGTATTTCAGCTGACTTACCTAGTTGTTTGTTTATATGAATTTCTATTTTTAATTTTACTACAAAGAAATATGGGTTAAAGAACTATGCAAGCCATTTCTGCACTCTACTGACCTTGTAATATTCATGTATGATGAATTTTAAGTTCATGAAGGCTGGTACTTCTGAAGTTATCTCTCTTTCAGTATCAATGAGATCTCTTGTTTGCACTTATTCGCTTCTTACAATAGAATCGTTAGTTTAGTTTAAAAAGTATATTTGATAGTATTTGCAGCTGAAGTGCTGGTTCTGGTTTTTTTTGTTTTTGTTTTTTTTTTGGAACTGTCAGGTATGGGAAAGCCTTATTTCTGCTTCAGCCTATAGTCCTGATAACATTGCCTGCACATTTGCATTAGTGTTTAGGAAGCTGTTTTAGTGTTTTGTGTTCGATTCATGTACATATTAATAGCAACAAGTATGGAAGTTTAGCTTGAAGTTTGAGTTTTGCTTAACCTTGACAAGCAGTGAGTAATTAATTGAACAATACAATAGGCTTTCAGTAGGATCTTCCTCTAATTAGTTGAGCATTTAACAACTGGGATTTAGTGATCATGAAAAGCTGTACTGAAGGGATCGGTACTGCAAGCTTGCTCTCACATCTTGTGTGTTTCAAATCAAATTGATCTGATAAAAGTTGATTTTTATAGTTTTTTTTTTATACTAGTGGTGCTTTATGTCTGCTAAACATATGACAATTGTTTATTCGGTACAAAGTTAATGCTTTAACTTTGTTAAACTACTTTAAACTTTGTTAGCTACTGCCACTTAACTATACCAACCCTGTGTGCAAGGGTGAAGAGATTTGGCAAGGTAAAGAGGTGACACCTTAAGGCAAGGGAATTTGTATCTGTCCTCTATTTCTTATGGCCACAGGTGTTTTTAATTAATACCATTAGTCATGATAACAAAATTATGATATTATTGCACTACTATTATTATTCTGTTGAGTAACCCACTTAAGGAAAATACAAAAGCCATATTTTTTTCCCCAGCATTATAAAATTATTGTCACAGTATGAAAAAAAGAATCTTCAAAGATTGAAATTCTATGTTTAATGCTATCTTATTTGAAAACTGAAAGGATGAAGAATAGGGTTCTGATCCCATTCAAGTAATGTTTTGCCATTATACTGAGGGTGGCATCCTGACTCATTTTTCCAAAACATTAGATCTGAGCTCAACACCTGAGTTATTATCTCACATCTGCTTTCTAATTGATTTCTATGGAGATTTGTTTGAATAAGAACTTAAATCTGGGAACATAGCTCAGTAAACATTATCCACCTCAACACAATAACAAATTTCTTACTGCTTTCTGCGAAAAAGGGGTTGGATCTTCTAAACTGTTGTTCAAATATATGCTACTAGGAGTCTTTCTGTTTTGCTTTCTCACATGCATGCTTCAAGGAATGGATTACTATTGGAATGTGAATTTCTGATTTACCAATATTCTGCTTCATATGTCCCCATCCATCAAAAGAATCCCAGTTTTGAGGTTTTATATTCTTACTGGCTTCAGCTTTAATGTTTATTATTGTATCATCCCTGTTTGATATACTTGACATGATCTTCACAGATAAATACTTCACAAGATCTTCACAGTTGTGGAAATTCCATTGGAAAAAAAAAAAAAAAAAAAAAAAAGATGCTACTAATGTCTTCCAACCATTGTTCAAACATTAACACCTTGATAAAAACCAAAATGGAATAATTTTTCAGTGTTCTTTTTGTACAGGCAAGGCTATTCTGTCTTTTGCTTTCATTTCAGCTTGTAGGCAAGCAGTGGTTTTAAAATCTGCCACAGTCTGATTGATCATGTTGCAGGAAAACAGGATTCAAGACATTTTTAAAGTAGATTCATAATGGATTAACCAGAGTTGCTACATAAAGGAGAAACATTTTATTCCTTTCTAATGTCAGAAGAGTTGATATGCTCTGCTTAGCAGTGATAGATCAAGCATTTACTAACCATGCTTGCAAAAAAATAGGTATAAAACAGGAACAAGAATTTCGGTCCAAAATGTAGTTCTTCAAATTGCCACATTAATAAATGAAGTACATTTGAAAAGCAGGTCTCAGTAGATGCATCATAAGTATAGCCCAGTAGAAATGCAGCATGTAATAGTATTAAGTAAACATGAAGGTGAAAACCTGACTTTATTAAGGTTGATAGAGATCTTGCTGTTGACTGCAAGGATCCAGAATTTTACAGTTTTAAAGCTCTGACTTTATGAGGTGGCAGGTTTAAATACAAGCAGGATTGACTCAGTGGTTGGTAGGAAGATACACTGGGTTTCTCTTGAGGATTTTTGATAAACATCTAGAAAAAAAAAAAAAAAGTATTGTCCTGAAAATAGCATTAAAGATTGTTGTTTTATATGATTTTGATATAGTTTGTGAGTTTTTCTCTTCTAAAATGACTTAACTTGGTTACTTCAAACCCATATGTGATATGTAGTATGTATAGATATTTCTCTATAATCTCATCCCGCTCCATTGTGTCATTGAGGAAAAAGGGTTAGAGTTCTTAGTAAACAAAGATGCTTTAAAGAGAGAGAGAGATGGAATTATGATAGTGATGCTGAATGTCTCGTTTTTAGGCTACTCTAATTAAAAAGACTAAGAAAATGCTGACGTACTGATTTCCAGAAATTAGGCCCCTTTCTGGCACACCATTTTGGACATCTCAACTCTCTACCTCAGATTTGTAAATGCAAGCTGTATACATATTCTCCAGTTACGTTTACTGAAACACTGAGATAAATCAGTTTGCAAAAAAATCACTCAAACCTTGCAGTTAACCTAAAGAAAATAGTATTTTCCGCTAATTTCCAGTAATATTCCTAGCTGCTTGATCAATTTTTAATTTTAACTGTGTCATCCTGTTCTACGTTAAAGAGCAAGAGAGAATGGAACAGTTAATATTTCCCTGCAAGCTACATGTATTTAACTCTTTTTCAGAGTAAATAACTCAGAACCAAAGATGTGCTCATAAAAAATGTGCTGTTTACATACAATGTGATTTAGCAGTCAGATGAAACAAACCTTTTCAGGGGGACTTGCTTCCAAATGGAAATGATGTCCCTTGCAAGGATAGGATACTTACCCAGGAACCTAGCATCTCTGCTGTGATAACTTACCATAGCATTTTCTTAGTATGGCCTATTTTCCTGAAGTTCAGTTTCCTAAAGTTTCCTAAAGCCCACTGGTAATTAATCAGAGACCATCACTTTTGCCAAATACCAGATAGACACTTTCTGTTCATTCACCTTTGCCTTGCTTTACAGCCACATTCTAGCATAAAATTAGCAGCTCCTGTGTGCTGCTCAGTTACGTGGCAGAACACCTCTGTTTATTTTGTGTAAGTCCACTATGTAAGAGTAAATTACAATGCAAGTAATTTACTCAAGTAGATGTGTGGAGGTATATGCTTCTGTAAGAACATGGAGTGAGTTCTGGTAATGTAATGTCAGCTAATTGTGCTATTGTTCACTCCCAGGAAAACAAAACCTAACAAAACAAAATAAAAAACAGTGCAGACTTGATTCTAAATTATATTATTATGTTATTTTGCCAGATTACTGTGCTCTGCAATTTAGTGATTGCATTTGGCCTATTGCAAAAATATAGTATAAATAAATGATGGAGAGTCAGGCCATGATAACAGTTAATTGAAGTTGTAAATGCTTCTGTAGTATTAAGATGCAGTTATGTTCCTATTTTTGCAGTGCTGTATAGCCACGTACATGTCTCTTACTACACTAAGGTAAACTGTTGCAATTCATAATCTTTAGAACAGGAAATGAAAACAGAGCATATTAATGATGTCTTGTTTGTTCTAACCGTTCTGAGAGAGTTTGGGTTCCTGTGCCTTCACAGTTGGATTTAATTTTCTACTTTGTGAGGGAAATGATGTCAGTTAAGGATTTGGTATTTCAGATTTTCAAGTTTTTGCTTAGGGAGGTCATAACTTAAAAGAGAAAAAGAGAATCCTGTATGTTTTCAGTTTGCCATAAGAAAGAAAAGATGGAGGTGTTCTGGAGTTTTGTAGTGTGTACAAATTAAAATAAGTTTTTCAACCTTTTCTTGTGTTAAAACTTTTTTATTTATTTTTATTATTATTATATTTTAATTCTTACATGGTTTAATGGCTGTTTCTGAAAACCTATTCTGCAGGGACCCATAGTATCATCTCCTTGTTCAAAAGGTAAAATCAAGAGCTTATTCATAGTATTTTCTGTGATCTGTTTCCCAGGCTTAGGTTTTCAAATAGAGCTTCCTTTAAAAAAATACTTTTCTGTCTTGCAGTTCAATTTCCTGTAGTACTGGTTATGCTGAGAATCACAAGCAAAGTACTATCTGAAAGTCTGTGGATCATGATGTGCAACCTAAGCTGGGAGGGGTAGCGGAAAAGGAGGGAGGGCGAAGGTTCCTTCCGTTCTTAAAAGTAATTGTCCTGATGTGATGGAAATCACAGTCACCTGCCTAGCAGTGGAAAGTCTTTAGCTATAAGGAAATCTACAGCATCATCACTTTATTATAGTTACCAACAACCTCATGCTGGACAGCAGCTTTGATGAGACTGATAACGACAGTGTTATTGAAACAACAGAACTGCATGTGGACCACAGTTATAAACTATACAGATTTTCTTGATGAAGCTACTGCATAAAAAAATGCTTTATGGTTTTGAAAATTGTACTTGGAGCAGATTTGGCGCTTAGGGACATCCTAAGCTGGAGGAGGGAGCTGGAGGTTTTTGCTAGTCTAGGATAAGTTTGGAGATTAGTTCAGCTGGGTTATTCTTCTAGGGCTGTGCAAGTGTAAATGGGATTAGATTTCAGCACTGGGTTTTATTAAACTTTATTCCTGATTTATGAAGAAAACTTGAATTAATCAGTACTGACCTTGTGGTTAGCATGTGTGAATATCTAAAGAAACTGAAGTCTTCATTACTAAGCACATTTCCAACTGAACAATTCATTTGCCTGCTCCATTCCAATTGCCTGTCTTTAAAATTACTTGCCTGATGTAGTTCTACAGCTATTTCTATACATTTTATAAGAGTCTCCTAGGTTCTTTCCCTAACATTTTATACAATACCCTGCAAATACAGTGCTATGTCTGTTTTCTAAACACAAAGTGAAATTCTTCTTACCATGATAACTTTCAGGATACCAGGCAAGCAAGGTGGTAGCCGTGGTTTTTGTTTGTTTTTAAGATATATCAGTGCATCTTTCTCCTTTCTTCTCCTGATTATTCCTTAGGAACATCTGGTAGCTTTCTGCCTAACTGTCAAATTTCTGTTTCTGTTTTATTAGTCAAACACCTGCATGCCAGCTGAGTATGTACAGACATTTCTGTGTATCAGGAGTGTTATTGCCAGTATAACTTGTAAGGAACTTGCAGCATGATAGCACTGTAAGATTCTCCTTACTCCCATGTTATTATTTAACAGATTTCTAAAAAGCTCATAAACCCTATTATCTGAAATGCGACCTTATTAAGTACTAGTTTATTAAATCCCTGTTATTTAAGTGTGCTACTATTGAAATACAGTACTGTATAAGCTAAGAAATATACAGTATTCCTCATCTGCTTTATTCTTTTGATTTTACTTTGTGAAAAGCTATTTTAGCTGCTTTTCTAGATGATTAGTTAGCCCAGGATAATCTTATCTCAAAGATTTTTATTTAAAAAAAAAAAAAAAAAAAACTGAATGAGCTGAAAAATTAACATAAAAATAGAAAGCTTTGTTTAAAAATGTCAGGCTGGTAGGCTAAATGTTAACTTCACTGAGGTCTTTGCCATTTTTGATCAGCTTCTGTGATGCCACAATGTGAACCAAAATCTAAAAAGAAGATGAGCCAAATAACACTTCTATCAAGCTAGCAGCCTTTTTTTTTTTTTTTTTTTTTAAAAAAAAAAAAAAAAGTAAAATAGATGTAACACTGGAAAGAATGTTTTACTAAGATATTCATAAAACAATTAAAAGATGTAGTATGTAAAATACGATATGGAAAAAGGCCTTGCGTGCTTGCAAGATTGTCTTTTTTTTTTTTTTTTTTTGCTACCTATATCAGTTGAGCTAATAAAAGATATTGCCTCTCTCTCTTCCTCCTGTTGCATGTAATAATTACTGTTCCATGTTCTCTACTATTATACTAGGAGCATGTTATAATTGGAGGCAGTGTTTCTGCCTTTGAATCTCACTAGTATACCAGAGATGTCTTTTGTCCCAGCCTCCCACTTTGTCACATGTGCTTGATAGCATATCCAGTTGTGCTTTGCCCAGCTATTTCATCTGTGTGCTCAGCAGATATTTTCTGACCATGTCACAACCCTGCTATTTGACAGGAATTGTCCCCTCTACATCTTTCCACTAGCTCTACCTTATGTACCCCTTTTCTGCAGCTCTCAGCTCCAGCTGCCATTCTTAAGGCTTCACAGCCCATTCCCATGATATTCTGACAAGTTTCCTTTCTAATCACCTGTGCATTTCCTGGCTGGGCCATTTGTGTCAGTCCTGGCAGTCCCTTCTTGACTGTGCTTGCTGATTCTGGTCTGAATTCTGAATTCTGTTTCCCGCCTCCCCCCCCCCCCCCCCCCTTGATACCATCTGAAGTCACCCAACCAGAGTTTTTTCCATTGCCTTGCCTTTTTTTTTTTTTTTTTTTTTTTCATTGTCTTTTGCATTACTTGTCATCTTAGGTTGCATGAATAGGGATGTTGCACAGTAGGAACACAATCATTAGGCAGAAACAGCATAAGCGAGATCAGAGATGGTCAAGGCGTGGCTGATGACGGTAAGTTTTGAAAGGGAAAATCTAGACTAAATACCAAGAGAAAAACTGTTGAATATCAGCCATTACCCTGTGAACAAAACCATATAAGACTGAAATGAGATTGGGAAAACGTTAGCATGAATAGCTCTGTAAGAAACAGGCTGTGCAAGCAAGCCAATGGCCTTGATGGCTGAGCAGATTTCTAATGTTGTTATTCTTGTAATTCCAGGAGAGAGTGATGAAGGGGAAGGTGATAAGCCAGAAGGGCTGTTTGTGCAGGGAATGAACCATAGAATATGCAGCACACTCAGCTGCTCAGAATAACCAGAAACTCATATTAGAAAAATCTTATAAAACAGAGAGGGTTAAATTTGAGCCTATAATTCTTAGAAAGCATGTTAGAATTCATATGAGAAAGCTTTAAGGACTTCATTTTAATTGACCTTGGGTACTCAGCAGGTCATGGCCTTCAGGGGAATTAGAATCAGAGCATTCATCAGGGAACAATACAAGTTTAGAAAGTCAAGAGCTGATTCCTAATCATAAGTACAAATGTTCTCATGTGTGTTTAATATGAACTGGGAAATACTTTGCAACATGTTGGTCTGGAAGAAATTGGAGAGGAGGCCTTAATATATAATGTTTATATTAAAAATGATATTTTGAATACATTGTTTAGTATGTTTTAAAATAACATGAAAAAGTATGATAAAAGGCCAGACATAGCTATAAACACGATTTTAGTAATAATGAGATCAATAAACAGCTGAGGCAATGACCTTCCCAATGTGTTGTTGAAAATTTAATTGTGAAGACATGGGTTCTAACTAACTTGTTTTACCAAAACAGAAAGGGGAGGGGGTGCAAAGAGTTTCCCACGTTAAATTTAGGAACAGTCAAAATAAAAGGAATGCTAAAATTATCCAATTTACTCTGGGCTTTGTGAGGAAGAATGGGCAAGTAATTGTCAATTATGGAGAGGGATTGGAATGCAGGTTGTAGAGGGATAATTAATTGAGAGATACTTCATTTTGATTAGCGTGGCTTGAAAAAGTGCCATCTGAAGTGGTTTCAGGACGGTTGCAGATGGTCCAGGGACTGGCATGCAGCACTAATGGGGTTATGAGGTAGATTAGAATCTATCATGTTACTGAAAATAAAATAAAGGATTAAGGAAGAAGAAAGGGTAGTCTTATGATTGAGAGTTAGATCTTTGTACCAGGAACTTGGGGTCTTTCCCAGCTTGTGCCACGCAGCTCCTGTGTGGCCTCTGGCATGCACTCATGGCTGGATTACAATGTGCTCCAGGGCATTCTTGTAGGGTATAAAGCAGCTCCCCTACCAGCATGATTATATTACTGCTCCCTTTACTCCTATTCCAGGTTGGGCATCAGGGGAAAGGGGAAGAGAAGGAATTAGAGGGTTTACAATTGGTACTTCTCTCTCAAGATCGGCTGGTGGAGTTGAGCTGGGAAGAGGTTGGTTATGATTCAGCTACTGTCACAGCACTTTCTCAGTGTTTCTGAAAAGCAGCATACATGGCAGCTCATTCTTCTCTATCATATTCCTTCATTTCACTGTCTCTCATATCGCGATAAAAATGTTTGCAAAAGGTAATACTTTAATTATATGAGGCCTATTTATCTAATTTAAAGAACATTGAGGTCTGTGGGCAGCAAAGACAAAATACAGCTGTTACTTGGCTTAAAATAAGAAAATATTAATTTATCTGAAAGAGTCATTTCCATTTTGTTTTCATTTTGGTTAATTTATGAATTTTGGAACTGAGTCTTTGAGGTGGGGATATACCCTCTTCCCCCAGCATTCCCTCAGAGGAAATTTAGGGACTTTTTAGAGCAGGGGTCCAAAATGGGAAATGTGGTTGCTGGGAAGAGACATAATTAGTGCAGAACGTGGAAGGAGGCTGCCTACCTTCCTGCACGAACCGTTTTACCGCAGATTCCTGGTCTGACACACAGCTTTCAGCAAAATCTGCCAACAACTGTTAGCCAGACATAAGTGTCTTTGGCATTCAACAAATTACTTGCACATCAGACAGTGCTGATTACTACCGGAAAACAGCATAAATATCACATTTTATATTACACTTGTAAAATTGATTCTTTCCCCCTTTGCTGAGTTAGTATGCCAGAAACTTTAATTGTCTAATGGAGATCAAGGAAATATTTCTGACTGCCAAATTAAAAACAAAAGAAGAATACACGTGTCATTCTAACATTCTGTTTTCACTATCACCTGTTTGTATTATTTTCTGCCATGTTCTAGTTTCTGTACTGAATATGAAGCAAATTTAGCATTATATATCTTTCAGCCTTTTACCTCATTATACCTATTCCTTACTTTTGTAAAGATGGTCATTTTTTTTTTAATTAAATTACACTGTGTACCTAACATTTATAAGGAATTCCAGTGTTTTCATTTGAATAGTACTTACAAGGACAGTCAGTTGAAAAGTTCAAATCAATAGTGGATTTCTGAGGTAATGGTATTTTTCAACTGAAATTATTTGGTAAATCTTTAGATTCATCATAAGATAAAATAAGCACAGTGTATCTTTGTAGGCACTTAGTATGTGAAATTTTAGAACTTTGATCCTTCATCTCAAAGTAACATTTTTACTTTATCAGAACACAAGTATCAGTATTTAGTTTCCAATTTAAATGAACACCTCGTTTGACCCCAGATTTTATTCATTGAATTCTTTTGTCTTAAACAATGGGTTGAAAAATCAAATACTTGCAGAAAGATAACATGGCTAAAACACATCTTTACATCTAGAAGACTCCAAAATCTCCACAATTCCTTGTTAGGAGAGAAAAAAAAAATAAATAAAAAAAAAATAAAAGTTTCTCAACTGACTTTTAAATATTTTGTTCTGCAAATAGAAGCTCAGTTCCAATTGCACATGTGAGCAGCATAACTAGTTTGAGTTCCCAGGAACATTGTGCACTGCTAAAGATACTTACCTTTTAGAAGCATTTGAAGTATTATGTCTCTTAGCTTTTATGTCTACTTAAAATGGTAACAGGTTTTGTGGCTATACAGTGCCTGAAACAACACACACTGATATTTCTCTAAGCACATCTACACAAAATATTAGTCATTATTTTTTATAATACTTAAGAGCTGAATTAAGCTCAAAGTGGAAAAAAAAAACAGGTGGAGGACTACAAATCTTGATGCTGGATGTTCATTTGTTCCTTTTCTTATACCATCCAGTGGTACTTATGCAAGATTGAGCCTGCTGGAAGTTCCTGAAGGGCTACAAAGATGAAAAATTGGAGGCACCTAGATGAGTCAAGTAGATATCAAAAAAAGGGCAAGCCTTCTGAGCTGTCCGAACCCAAAACCAAAATAAGGAAAACATATTGAAAATTACGAAAATTAAATACAAATGAAACTGGGATATATATTTGTTCTTCCTATTTTTCTTACCTGTTACAGTACTACCAGGAAACCTCATGTTTTCTGGAGACTGAGGGTTATAGTACAGTATATGAATAATCAGATAAAGGATGCTTGCACCTGACAAAATCAACGTCCTGCCATAAATTTGTTCAAGTCTTCAGCTGAAAGCATGAGACATGAGAAAGGTATAATATCTTCCACTGCTTAGAGATTCAAGCTCTCCTTTAAAGCTGCTTCTCTGCCTTTGAAAGGAAAAGCTTCTGAGTTCCTGAAGTAAGACACATCTTAAACCATATGAAGCACTTTCCGTGCTGACAGAATTTAGTTAAAGCTCATTAAGTAAAAAGGTGCTATAAGGAAACTTTATAGAGTGAATGCTCTTTATAAACTGGAAGCTAAGGTTCAGCCAGTTTCCATTTAATCCTCCAATATTGCCTGCAGCAGTCAAGTAAATTTCATAACAGACTCCCTCCCCCCAAATGAAAACCATGTGCCTGTTTCGTTTGTTACTCCCTTCCTAGTCCCCCAATTCAAATCTCTCCTCGGAGCTTTAAAGACACTTGCAAGAATTCATAGAATTAAAATAGTAGAATTGTCTGCTATTAGTTAGTCCACATTAGCCCAAGTACCGTCCTTCCTAAACAAGCTGAATTAGGGGCAAATTGACATGGGTATATGGCAATGGAAAGTGTTAAAATGCATGAGTATACATTCTCTGTTCATCGAGCTTCAAAAATTGCATTAGGATTTTCTTTCTTCATAGTGAAATTAGTTTAAGTAGTGGAGCAAATATCCAAAGTGTTGTGATTTGCTAAGAGCTCATTTTAGTTAAATTGTGCTAGGGCAAGAAGAGAAGTCTTGATTTGGGGCTTTTACTCATAGAACACTTGAATGCCACCATTTTTAGAATAGTGGACAATTGCATATTGTCCAAAGAATTTCATATATATATATATATATATATTTATATATATTTTTCTAATTTATGTCATTGGAGACATGTCTGAGAGGAAAATGCTTCTGGAACAACCATAGATTTCCTTCATGACCTTAGCATGCTAGCACATAAAACTAACTACCAGCAGACATTAGCAAGCAGGAGTCATGGGGATATCTGCCCTTCCTCCAGACCCTTTGTCCCTCAGAGAGTGCCACCATTGGCAGCTGACCTCCTAATTTCAGTGCTGCAGAATGATACTGACATTTTATTTACTCCTCAGATTGCCTAGGAAACAGCTACTATTTTTCTTAGAATGATGGCTCTACTAATCCTTTTTTCAAGGCATAAATGCAGCTTTAAAATGTGCTGTACATAAAACGCTACATACAACTATAAATATTCAAGTGTATAACATAAAAGTCTTTAAAAAAATAAAATAAAAAATAGAGCATTCCAGAAACAGTTTGATGTCTGCCATTCCCAAGAAAATCCATTAAACAACTCGTATATTTAAACAAGATGGAACAGAACTCTTTTGCTTAGATTGCCACCACATCCTGATGAGAAAACAACTCATGTTTGTCTTCTCAATATGACAGGAGTTTAAACTGATATGTGGCTACATTGAAAAGTTTAACTATGGACTTCCTGGCATGAAAGCATGCCCCTAACACTGTATCTGCTGTCAGATCTGTAGTGATAGTTAAGAGAAAGATTCATCCATCATGATCAAGTAAAACTAAAAAGAATTCTTACTTTGAGATGCCAGTGCATAGAAGCAGAAGATAGGATTGTGAAGCATTTGGGTTTCTCTAGTGGTATGTTGTGGTTTAACCTGGCCGGCAGCTAAACACCACACAGCTGTTCGCTCACCCTCCCCCCTCCCTCTCTGGGATGGGGGAGAGAAACGGGAAAGTGAAGCCTGTGGGTTGAGATAAAGACAGTTTATTTAAGAGAGAAAATAATAATAATAATAATAATAATAATAATAACAATAATAATAATAATATGTACAAACAAGTGATGCACAACGCAATTGCTCACCACCTGCTGACCGATGCCCAGCCCAACCCCGAGCAGCCGGCCCCCCCACCCTGGCTAGCCACCCCTATATATTGTTCAGCATGACGTCAGATGGTATGGAATACCCCTTTGGCCAGTTTGGGTCAGCTGTCTTGGGTCTGTCCCCTCCCAGCTCTTGCTGCCCCCCCAGCCTGCCCCCTGGCAGGACAGAGCGAGGAGCTGAAAAGTCCTTGGCTTAGTGTAAGCACTGCTCTGCAGCAATTAAAACACCAGCATGTTATCAGCACTCTTCTCATCCCAATCCAAAACACAGTACCCCACCAGCCACTAGGAGGAAAAACAACTCTGTCCCAACTGAAACCAGGACATGGTATTCAAAGGTGAAGAGAAACATTGAAAATAGATCAGATTCTGAAATGTCCATTTAATGTCATAGCAAATGGAAGTCAAAGCTAACAGGGAATAAAGCTAATAGAGAATTTGTTTTATTTTTTTATTTTTATTGGAACTCATTTTCTTTAAGAAGCGTGAATTACGATATTGAATTTTTGAGTTGTAGCTTCAGTTCTTTATTTGCATTCTTTTTCTTCTTTGATAACTCAATGTCATTTTCATAGCTAACCTCTTGACTTCTGTCTTTACATGTGTTAGAGTAGTTTGTTAATCCTTGTGATGATTTGGGGAAACATTTTAACACATATTTACAAAGTTAAAGGAAGAACTAACAGATTTCTGTTGTCAGTTGATCACCACTGTCAAATTTTAACATATGGTTTTCATGTTCTTCTCAAATTCATTTAGAAATCTTGCCATTATCAAAAGAAGGAAAATAACACTTCTAAAGACATCTCAGTACTGCACAGTAGTAAGAAGTTGATGAACTGGGTTTCTTTCTTTGTTTGCTTTACTATATAAACATATAATTTCAAAATAGAGCAATAACAGTTTTCTGGATCATATAATCCATCAAAAATACCATTAAATCTGAAAAATACTTCACAGTATTTCTACTGTTGTGAACAGAAAAGAAACTTAGAAACTTTTTTTTTTTTTTTTTTTTTTTTTTTTCCCATTAGGTTGTTTCTTTTGTGAAATTCACTATGAGAATGACAACTGGCCTAAGATGAAGTTCTTGAGGGGTTTCCATGTCCTATGTTTTTAGTCTCAAATGATTCTGTGGTTGCACATATTTTCTAAGTAGAAATAGCTGGCTTTAAAGCTCAAAACATACATGTTATTTTAATTGGAATATGAAAGATCCATTAATACCAGTTTCAAGCTCTGACAGCTTGTGCAAACAGAAAAATGTAAGTATTTCAGGAGAAAGATTCAGGCAGCTAACTTCACTGACAGAATCACATTAGTCTAACATCACTTACCTAGCGGTAGAAAGAAAAGTATTCTGCATGCCTGAAGGCTGTTTGTAGCCTGACGGAATTTTTACCTAAATGTACAGAATGTATTTACTGCTCCAGTTTTTCAAGACACAACTGTGAACGTCCATCTGGTATTCATCATTAACAGGCTAAAATTCAAAACCTGACTGAACAGCAGAAACCCAGCACGTTTCAGGTTTTGCTCTGACTCCTGTTTACATCAGTGCAAGCAGGATCTGTTGTCCTCTGAACTAATCAACACGCAACCCTAGATTATATTATGCAGCTCCTTGTACATGTCCCCAGTTGCATACTTCCCCTCACTGTGAAATTATTCCTACCTAATTTGCAGTGAACCTTTAAGCAACCATAGGTGCATTTACTTCAGCATTTTAGAGGTTCTGATGAAAATCTCTATTTACCATGCTTTGGTTGATGTTGCGGAGCTACCTCAGAGAGACCAGATTAGATTCGTACCTCATTTGCTTTTTGCCTATAATAAACTGGAATCAAAATTAGGCGTGTACAATTTACTAATCAAAGTCAAAGTAAATATAAGCATTAATATCTTGTAGCTTCAAGTGGGTATCAGTTACATATGGAACTTATTTTATGGAATTATTTTATAATTTTCTTCTTTGTACCACATTTCTTAAAGTTGAAAATCATCCCAGCTTTACATGGTTTACCTTCATGAAGTTCAGCAAAGACTTCATTGCCTTGAATAGCTGAGCAATTACAATGACAAAAAAAAAAAAAAAAGTATCTGACTTAGAACAGTTCTGCTGTCTTTGATGTTGTCTTCTGGAGTGATGTGTTTATGCAGGACAAATAAGTAAGCTATCTCCATGATCCCTACTTAAAAAAAAAGATTTCTTCTGGAGATGGTGTGAGTATCTCTTTCCTCTTCAAGTGTACGTTGACGGATTAAGGGAGAATGCAGGCAGGCCCTAATTGTCAACTGCTTGTACACACAGAGGCTTGACTGAAGACGGAGTGTTTGTTGGTGTTGAAAGGGAAAAATGGATTATACATATATCTGAGCTGGCCTTTTGTACCTTATTCACTTACCACTCATTCAGGTCACGTTTTCTGAATGCATTACTGTCTTTTCCTTCAACCCACTGCATGTGGGCTCTAAGCCTTTGAATATTTTGTTGTGAGTAGAAAGGAAAGAACTGATAAGGAACATCTGTGCCAATGGATATATGGGAGCAGTGACAGTAAAATTCAGCAGTACTGAGGATTTTATTATGTAGTGCAAATTCATTCTGGCATCTTGTCTTACCTCTGCTGCTGTAAATCAGCAGGCAGATGGCTTAGGCCTTTTGATTTGAAACTGCCCCGACACCATATCCCTTCTGTATCATTCAGTGTCCCATATGTGCCTTTTATTCTTAAAAAAAAAAAAAAAAAAAAAAAAAAGTGGAAATACTATTTCCCATAATTTACAGACGAGGGGCTGATATACCTAGCCCTGAATACAGCTATGTTAACTCTAAGTATTTAAGTGAGATTCTGAGGTAGTTAAACACTCGTTCTGAGATTATTCTGTGGTTAGTGGATAAATATCATGATCATAGTAATGAAAATCATAGTCAAACCTCATAGTCATAATCACTTCCTGTGTGTGTGTCTCTCTCTGTTGCCTATATTAGGGAAATTCGGTTACCACCTTAGGCTTCTCAGTGAAGTGTCTGATATTAGTTGAAGTGAGTGTGGATATAAGGTTAATTTCCAGACATGCACAGTAGAGCAAAAGATCCCGCTATGTGAGTTCTTTTTCAATGAAAAATCCTTTCCTTAGACTTTCTTCACTAACTCGCCAAGTCACATACTTGAGTACAGTCCATGTCAGTAGCCACTCTAAATTATTTTTAACTGGCAACTGTGTTTTGATCATTTCTGTTTTACTGTGCTTGGAGGAAGGTGGAAGGTGGGCTGAATCTAGTGAACAGCAAACATCTTTAAAAAAACAGCTTTTGGTCAAATACTGACATCCTCAGTTGCAGTATCTTCAGGACAGTAAGGAAAACATCAACGTGAAGACAGAACATTCTAGTCCTTCCAGAAGAAGAAATATTTCTTCAGATATAAGATAGAAGCAAAAGGTTGGAAAATGTTGTAATCTTTTTTAGTGAGAAAACATGCCAGGTTCACAGATTCAGTTCTGCTAATAAAAAAGCTTGTTTAATTGAAACCAATTTATGCAGTTAATGTGGAAATTAGGCTAGAATTTTTATGGGAATAGATAATAGATTACCCAGTAGGTCTCTGGCATGACCTGATCCTCACTGGAAATACCGTGATATCAGGCTTTAACTTAATCACAGAACCTAGATGTTAGAGGTAGATCACATCACTGAAAAATCATTGTTTTCTGAAAAGCCAAGGTTGTTGTACATAGTAGATTTATAATGCTTTTATTTAGTTTTAAAATCTCTCTCCATCTGAAAATCACAGGTAGATCTTCATAGCAGGTAGTTTAAATGTTCCTAAGTATACATTTTTCCTATTTCATTTTCTTATGGACCAGTGCATCACCCTATCTAGTTGCTCTGCATAATCAATTGCTATTGCTACTATTTAGGTATTGTAAATGGTAGTTTATTCCATGACAACTGTCATGGAAGATAAGTTATCATAACTTATTTCACGATAATTTATCATCACAGAAGAATTATTACTAGTAAATTGTATCTAATTTTACAGCTACATTCTTCAATTGCCTTTTTTTTTTTTTTTTTTGTCCAGAGGGTATAACAGATGCTTACTCTGATATTCACATGGGTGGTGTACACAAACTTCTTAGTATCATAGAATATCCCAAGTTGAAATGGACCCACAAGGATCATCAAGTCCACTTCTTCTGGCCTGTATGGAAATTCTAAGGAGTCAAACAGATTTATAGGTCCAAAAGTGCATTCAGAAGAAGAATCCTTTTGCAGGATTGTAGGTTATTAAGTACATTTGCTCTTTTTTATATACTGTATAATTAGCTAGTGGCATTTTAATCAGAAGGCTGAAAACATGAAATTTTGATGCACTTGAGCTGTGCCTTGTCTTAACCTATGTAGGACCTAGTCTCATAAAACAGCTGCAAAACAAAGACTTTTGTTTTTTAATTTATATTTTATTACATGTCACCTCTGTACATTTTCTATAGTTTGATTCTCCTTAATTCTAATTGCTTAAATAGTACTACTTAGAGAGTTAAAGGTCTTACACAAACAGAACATTTAGAGTAATGCTTATGGCTTGACATGAGAGATTTCTTCTGGCAAAAGTTAATTGCTGTGCAACCTGCTTCAAAGGAACAGTGAATACTGATACAGTGAATGTTGCTAATTGATGGTGTTATGAAGGTTCTGAAATGCTTCAGTATGTAGACAAGTACAAATCACAGTTCCAATTACATTGGACATATGCTTATATTTTAATGAAAGAAAAAGACTTTTCTGCCATGAGAGATTGTCATCAGTTATGCTTTTAATGATATCAAATTACAATATTGACTTTTATAATAATACACAACAGGTACTGCTGTTTAGATAGAAGAAAGTCCTCATCACAAAAGTGTGGGGTTAAAGATGAGTGTAACTTCACAAATAAATCAGAACGTTTGAACCTTTAAATTTATCCAGGTGAACTATTTCATACCTTTATTCATACCAGCTGGTATAAGACTTCAAGTGGGAAAATCAGTCCTTATATATATATATATATATATATATATATTTCCTCATCCCTTATAGCTTCTTGAACAACTTGTTTCAGCAGTTCTTTTTTTCAAATCAGCCAATCTGTAAAAGGTATGATGCTGTTTTTCTGGAGGGCATGTGAAAGTTTGTCTCTGTATAGACACTGAACTCTCTGGATTTCTGATAATGATTGTGCTGGGAACAGAGATGAAGAAAGCATGTCACAAGGCACTGATATGGCTTATATTCAGCCTGTTTTGCTGCAGATAAGTTTTCAGGAAAACTTACAGTTTCATGGTAATTCCACACGGAGTTGCTGATCCTTAAGTTTATTGACGCTTATCCCTAGTACCTTTGTTCTGAGGTGTCCTTGCTGGGAATCTTACAAGGCAAAACAAAGTTCAGGCTACTTCGTACATGACAGGTCTGACCACAGGTGGGAACATCATGTGGAAGATCAGAGCAGAAACAGCATTTCATGCTTTATCAGGTTCTCTGTGTTTAGGGGTATAGAATCATAGAATCATTTAGGTTGGAAAAGACTTCTAAGATCATCTGGCCCAACCTTTAACCTAGCAAATTATATCTAGAACTGGAATATCTAGAACTTTCTGATTTTCTAACATTTCTGTGACTTAAGGAAATGAACAGTGCTTTCCTAAAATTTCTATTAAGTAGGGGATGTGTATTTTCTATCTGAACTGTGTTTTGGTATATATATATATATAAAAATAGCATAATAGCTGGTGATATTATTGTAGCCTATTTGGTTACTCTGTACATTAGCACTCACAACTGATATTTCTGTTAGTTTGTAAACTTAGGACCAGTATTTCATTGTTAAGGTTAAAGGTGTAGGATCATTAACTTCAAAGCAAGGGAAGTTTGGAAGCACTGCACATTCATAAAAAGTGTTTTCTTTAAAAAGCTTTTTTTTCCCTCTCCCACAGTTACATCAATAGCATCCAAATACTAATCACTTTTTAAAATTTAGTTCTTACAGGTCATCTGATTATTGACCAAATAACTGTGAAATGTAGTGTTTTCAAAACTCTTTTCTTTTTCTCTCTCTCTTTTTTTTTTCTCTTTTCTGTTTTTTTTTTTTTTTCCTTTTTTCTCTTTCTTCTCTTTTCCCTTTCCCCTTGCCCTTTCCATTCCTTTCTGTTCTGTTTCTGAAAGAAATCGCCTCTTTCATTTGTATAGTTATGGCTCTGAAATACCTTAATACCTTGCTGGCCTTCCAATATTTTTGCCCTACCTCAAATTGTAGAGAAATTTTATGGTTGCATAATAAAATTCATGAAATTAAATGTTAATAACAGAAACATAGGCAAAAATACATAAGTACTGAATTTCTAGAAAGGAGTGAAAGAGACTGATACAAAATGGGAAGCTATTTTCCACTTAAGTATGCTTTTCTATGTGTCCTGCAAGTAGTATTCTTGAATGCCAACTGCTTGGTGTATGTATGGTTAAGGAGTTCTCCATCTTCAAGGCTTTTGTTATGAAGACCAATATTAACAGGGCAGCGTGTAAATTGCAAAAGATCTCTGTGTGCCAGAGTTCCTGTTCATGAATGTTTCTCTGACTGCCAAGGACATAAAACACTGAGAAATTACAAAACACCTATATGCTATGCTATAGTTTGAACCATGATCACCATTCACTTTCTGAAGGGCTACAAAGGTCAGTGCAAGGGTATGCAGGAATAAACTGCTTATGAGAAGTGTAATGCATATCTGACTGCAGCATGCTGAGTGTCTGCAGGGAGATGCTCCCATCTGGATGTACTTTACAACATTAGCAGGTGCCAATGTTAAGTGGCATTCCTCCGTGGATGAGCAAGTTTTGTGGTCCTGGGAAGGGTTAAGTACTCTGAGCTGACAGACCAGCTATAACAAAACAATGAATGATGTATAAATAAACTGCAACACTTACATGGCAGATGAAAGGTGGATGGAGTACTTAAAAGCAGGCTCTTGGGAACTCAGTGTGGCGTGCAAGATTGGAAAACCTATACTAATTATGTACTTTGTACTGGGAGAAACAGGTGAAGTCACTAAGGACCGTCAGAAACCAAGTGATATATTAGCATGATGGTACAGCGCTGTTGTTAATGGTACCTTTGCCCAGCAGTAAGTCTGTGAATATTTGAGGCTTCCTGACTGCTGAGATTTTTTTCTTTCTATAAATGTATTCTTGCCATAATATGCATGTGTATCTGAGAAAACAGATATGATTTCTATAACAGAACTACGAGAAGTGTTCTTTCTGTTCAATATTGTTAAATAGAAGTTCTCCTATATGTTGGAGAAACACCTCAGTACATTTTTGACTTACTCCTATACCACATAGCAAAAAGGTACTTCTGTAAAACTTCACTTCTACAAAGCCCCACAGAAACCATCAAAATTTTCTCTTCATCGTTGCCAGCTCTGTAGGCAACTCTGGATATGATCCCCAAATGTAATGAACATACAAAATATTTATAGGATTAGTATGAAAACAATGGCAGTGGAAAGGCTCCTAGTATTTCTTCCTCACCAGTCTCCCACTTGGTATGTAGGGCTTGAAGGCCCGGCAGTCATTGCTTATTACTACTTCAGGAATACACTTACAGTCATTTACATTTACAAGTTAGTTTCCACAAAGGAAAACATCTGTTGTTTTTTAATATGAAAGCTGAATCATAATGAAATAAAATGAAAGCTTTTTGCATGACATTCTTGACACCAAACCATAATAATATATAAATATATAAAAATACAATATAGCCATGAACAATTCAAGATACTTCATTTTTTGTTTTCATTCACATGCATTTCAACAATTTGTAGTTAGGTTTTTACATGCTTTTTGAGCAGAGAAACTGTAAACACAATATTTAAAAGTTGAGTATAATATATGAAATAACCTAATGTCAGAAAAACATTGGAAAAACAGTGATTTGTAACACTACTGCCAGCATTGACTTACTGGTAATTCTGACTGAAAGAAGCACAAACAATATTCAGTCTGTTGCAGAAATAAAATCAATCTGTTTTTATAGCACTTTCCAGGTGATCAGTCTGGAGTTATCAGTGTTATACATTAAAAATATGCCACAGCTGGAGACAGGCTCTTTGATCCCAGAGCCAGTGCTTTGAATGCAACCACAGCACATCTTGCTCTAGGGATGAGCCAGGTCTCATATCCAAATAGCAGTACAGCCAACCATCTTTACTGTGAACTTAGGATTTACACATTCAAACCCACCAAAAGTGTGGTTTTACAATCACATTTCGTTTCTCAGGGGAGAAAAAAAAATCTGAAGAGTATATGTACTTTTTTTTTTTTTTTTTTTTTTTTTTTTTTTACCAGGAAGGGCAGATTTTCTCCTCTGCCACACTTCCAGATTGATGGCGCAAGAGGTCGTCAGGGAGCTGTACCTGAGAAGGGTACCGATTTTTGTGCACCCAGGAAAACCCATGAAATCAGGACTGTGTCTGTAAACTTGTAAAACAGAAAATTTATGCAGTTACTTACAAACCTATGTTCTTGCATCTTTGTATATTTTGTCCTAAGTTACAAAACCTTTTTCTATTAGTCTTCCAACTATTCATTATAAACGGTAATTATCTCATATGCTAATAAACCTCCCTGAAATACATGCTTCTCCACAATAGTTAAAAACCTTATTCTTTGCTGGAATAGGTCAGTAAAAGTACCTTATTTTACTCTCATTATTTTCCAATATGCCTGATGAAAACATTTGAGATTTATATAGACATATTTAGCAGCTGTCTTACATTTACCTAGACTGTAAGGTATAAATTAAATTTAATACTTTTTCTCAAGAATGAGTATGTGTTTGATGATTAGACAATGGCAAAGGTGTTTCTGCTCTGTCACAAATGGTTTTCATTGTTTAATATTTTTAGGATTGTTTAATGTCTCTCTTTTTTTTTTTTGCCTTATGTTATGGCTGATTTAGCAGCAAGGATTTATTTTTTTTCATTTTTATTTTACAGCAATAAGTTTCAATGGAAGTAAAACATTAATATGCCACCTAAATATCAGTCATATATTACTTCAGTTACTGAATTTGAAAGATGATGTGGGAAACTAATTGCTAAGAACATTAATTGTCTGGTTCAGACTGGCAACTAAAACAATCTGCACATAGAGTCTCAGATAGGAAGATGGTGAGGCCAGAACTTGATGAACAGACTTTCATAAGATGCCTGAGAAAAGTTCACTGTGGTGGACGTATTAAGAGCCAGAAAAATGAACTACTAAAGTATTGCCTGGAAACTTGGTAAAAAGTGTTATCATTATTTTTTTTTGCTCATTTCTGAAATGCTTTTATGCTAATGTGTAGGTTCCATAGTTTAAGAAGATTTTCAGTATTGCAGCTGAAGGATGAGAAATAGGATTTCCATCGGGATGCTTACGGAAAAGAGGAAGAACCTCTGTGAAACAGGTTGCCTTGAACTGCAGTAAAAATAGATTGCTGGTGTAGGAAATTAATGAGTGTAGTTTCTCATACAGAAGTTGAGGAAGATCTGACAAATGAAGGCTCAGACTGTTTAAAGACATCTGTTAATGATGTCAGTCACACAAAAAGTATATGGAACAAGAATGAAATGTACAATAAAAGTGAAGGAGGGACAACTGAGAAATTCTGGAAAGCTAATATAGTGTCAAACCTAGAGTTAAATAAAAAATTATGTGGCCAACTCCCTGCTTCCCAACTGCGTGCAAAAGCAATACATATCTGTATACCAACGTGAGATGTGTAAAGGAAAAAAATAGGTGACATGAAATTCTTGGCAAAGAAAGAGGATCTTGACATAGTAGCCATTACAGAAGAATGTTGGAATGACAAAAATTAATAGGAGAGCGTAATACCTGGCTATAAACTGAACAGGAAGGACAGATTAGGTCATAGAGCTGGGGGAGCAGTATACAGTTGAGCCTTCTGATCAGGAAACGGATATTGAGTCCAAAATGTTGAAGGAGATCAAAGAATCAGCTAAGCCTAAGGAGGTAGTAATAATGGGTAACTGAGAGAGATGTGTTTTGCTAATACAGTACAACATGTAAACTATGCATTAGAAGGTAGAAGCTATGTTTCAGAACAGAAGAATAAAATTATTAGAAATATAATTTTCAGTTGCAACAGGTCTTGAAAGTACTGGAACTGTTGCATTGAAAAAAAGGGGGTTGGGGAGAACATGATATGGTGATATGCAAAACATTCTGCTTAACATCATTCAAATAATACACCACCAAGTTAAGCTAGACATCAGATACAGACATATTTAATCCCCCTTTCAAATTTCAAATTACTTCAAATCTTTATTATTTGGAAGGAGGTGTTTTTAAGATGCAGTATACAATTCCAATACAAGATTCTGTTCACAACATGTGCTCTTACTTCTTTAGGAGGTGATTATGGCTGTGGCACTATGTTCAGCATGTACAGGAAAAACAGGCTTATTATTTTTGTGTGGTTTGGAGGCATGAGTTGTAATTACATTTACCAACAGCCAGCTATCTTCTGGCTTCAATATATATATATATATAAAGTTTACATCATTTCCTTTGTGTCTCTGGAAATTCTTTCCACTGAACTCTAGATGAAACTGTGAAAAAGTAGTATCTGTGCAAATGCATAAGTAGAATGCATGAATGTATGACCCTACATTAACTAGAACTTTTTAAATCTTTTTTTTTTCTTTTTTTTTTTTTCTTTTTTTTTTTTGACTGGTAACATATTTGACATGTTTCTGATTCCAGGATCATCTTCCATTTGGAATATGGAAGTTAATTGTTTCTTAGGTAGTAACTAGAATGGGTTTGAAACCTTGCTGGTAGTTCAGAAAGTAACTACATTGTCATAGGTGATTGGTTACATGCATAATCAGTTACATTACAGCTGAAATGAACTCATATGATATGAAGTGAACCTTGCGATAATTGCAGAATTTGCCAAATATTTAGTAGATGGCCAAACACCCCATTATCCATGAGAGAAAAGACAAACTGTTTCTGTTTCTCTCCTACCTGCCTTTCTGCTGCTACATCAATAATACAATAAAATATTTTACTTTTGCAGGTAACAGAGCCATTTGTTTTTGAGGGGTTGTGGTGGTTTTACTCGGGTGGGCAGCAGAGCTCCACCACAACTGCTCTCTCACTCTGCCTCCTCAAAGAGGAATGGGGAGAAAATACGATGAAAAGGGCTCAAGGGTTGAGATAAGGACAGGGAGATCATGCAGTAATTATTGTGACGGGCAAAACAGACTCAGCATAGGGAGATAGTAAGATTTATTGCCTATTACTAACAAGCTAGAGAAGTGAGAAACAAAGGAAAGTAACCAAAAGCACCTTCCCCCTCATCCACCCTCTTCCACCTCCTACCCCTGAGCAGTGCAGGGGAATGGGGGGTTATGGTCAGTCTATAGTGCTTCTTCCCTGCTGCTCCTTCTCCGTCACCCTTGTCCCCTGTGCTTTGGGTTCCCTCCCACAGGATGCTGTCTTTGGTGAACTGATCCGGCGTGGGCTTCCCATAGGCAGCAGCTCTTCAAGAACTGCTCTAGATATGGGTCCATACCATGGGGTCCATCCCTCGGGAGCAAACTGCTCCAACCTGGGTCCCCCACGGGCAGCAGCTCCTGTCAGGTCACCTGCTCCTGCATGGTCTCCTCTCCATGGGCTACAGGTCTGGCTCAGAATCTGCTCCGGCAGGGGTCTTCCACAGGCCGCAGCCTCTGTCTGTGCAGGTCCACCTAATCCACCGTGGACCACGGGCTGCGGTGTGGAACCCTGCTCCACAGTGGTAGTCCATGGTACCTCCATGGGCTGCATTGGCCAACTTCTTCACCATGGTCCTCACCATACGCCACAAAGGACTTATGCTCTGGTGCCTGGAGCACCTCTCCCCCTTCTTCTTCACTGACCTTGGTGCCTGCAAGGCTGTTCCTCACTCCTCTCACTCTCCCAGCTGCTGTCTTAAATATGCTCTCACAGAGGCGCAAAACAACATCACTTACTGGCTCAGCTCTGGTCAGCAGTGGGGCTCTTACCAATCATGAGACAGCTTCTAGATCCTTCTCACAGAAGCCACTCCTTTGGCCCCCTGCTAACAAAACCTTGCCACGGAAACCCACTACAGAGGAACATGAATGGTTGTTAATAGTACATTCATTATTAATTTGTTTCACAACTTTTGTTACTTCACTAATAGAATCTTTCTGCTGAAATAAAAGCCACCCAACCCTTTTTGTATGTACAGTTAGCTTGTTGAGGGAGCAATCATCAAGCTGTTGGTGATGCAACATCCTTAAGTTCTGGAGTGTCCAAGAAGTACCAGATTTCTTTAAATTCTCCTGAAGACATATCCTGCATGGTGATAATCTGCCTAGCTGTCCTTTAGATAAACCAATACAAATAAGTCCCAAATAAAACCACTGTGTTAGTGTCTGTATGTCTTACTATTTTAAAGAATAAAGCAGTCCTAAAAAAATTAGGTTTTCACTTTTTTTTTCCTTGAAGGGTCTGTGAAAGTTGAAAAAGAATCCTGTACCACTTTTTGTGATATGTGAACGCGTAGAGAATGAGTTTTAACTCTCAAGTTGGTCAAAGATAAAGCCTCTATTTGAATCTAGATTTTCAGCCTTACAAGTCTTGCATAAAGGTTTTTTTTCCAAAGATATTTTATTTTTATATCATAATTATATATTTTTAGTTTCTTTTATTCTAATTGTCTGCCTTACGTGTCAGTTAACTAGAATGAGAATAAAAAGAGACTCAAATATTACAATCAAAATAAAAATATTGAACTGAACATGTTCAATGGTAACATAAATATTAATGCAGAAAAGTAGTGTCAGTTGAATGATTGGTTTTGAAGAAGGTGTGAATACAGAAATAAGTAGAGTTAATATTTAATTCTCCTTGTGAAAGCAGATGGCTAAGGGAATTTCTCTGTTATAGAATGTTTTACCATTTCTGAACTTACAGTTAGTAACAGCATTAGGGAAAAGAGAAAAATTAATCACTGAAGTTATTATATCTGAATTAATCTGAACTTCATAACAGCTGATATAAGTATTCTCTATACTTGTTCTCGTGACAAGCTTAGAGGAAATGATGAAATAACTGAGAGTATACACAATGAAATATATTAAATTACCCTTGGTTTACTTTACACACATAAAATAGTAAGATCTGTGCTTAAAAGATTCTGTGTGGACTTCCTTGTGTATAATATTAGGAAAAGAATATTGAAATAATTTTATATTAAATTATTTTATTCTCTGAGGTTAGGAGACAAATATGAATAGTTATATTTGCTGTAGTTTGAATAAAGTCATTCAATAACGTGTGCCTGTTAAAATTAAAACATGACTTATGTTATTATTATCCATCACTAAGCAATATTTTCCTGTTATAACACGAACAAATATGATACTGTCTACATATACAGTAAATAATTCCAAAATAGAATTGCAGCAACTAATGATAGAAATTTACATATATTCTGCATCATATATGTAATAGGTATATCATTTTACAAATTCAGTCTGCAAGAAAACACACTGTTACCAAAAAAAAAAAAAAAAAAAAAGATTATTTAGCAAAAGTTAATGTAGGAATTGCACTATACCAGGATGGCACAATTCAAAGCAACACTATATTCAATTCACATCAATAGGATGCTGAGTATTTTTTTTTTTACTATTTTATGTTATGTACATTTTTATTTCATGCAAATATGAGAGAGTTTGCCTTTGCAGTTCTAAGTGTCAGGCTGAAATACATAAATACCTATTAACAGAAAAAAATAGTTCTACATGGACGTGTCACAGATAACAATGGAACACTACTAGTGTTGTCATTGAGCTAAGATTAAAAAATGGTGACATCAGGTTTTCTTTTCATTAACCAGCAGACAGACAAGAGAGGTTCCTGTTTCAATTTACTAGAAGACTGTATTTAGAATAAAATGAAATGGCATTAAAAGGTTATTAGTGAAGGACAGACCATGCTTCTGATTCTCTTGCAATGATCCCATTATAGTCAGTCTAAAATCACAGAATCACAGATCAGAGATTCTATGATTTTAGACTAAAATGCCACTCAAACATTAATTCGATTCACACAACCTCAAATGGTAACAGGTAATACAGTAATAGAATTATTTCTAGCCTGGAAAGTAAGCCATATGGAAAAAAGTAATGTAAAACAAACAAAAAAAAATCTACTTATGGCTATCATCTTTTATATCATCATCTTAATTAATCAATTCTTTATGCTGAGCTAAGGTGTATGAATATAAAATGAATAGAGGACTCTACCACATAAGAAGGATCATAACCATAGGAGGGGTACAAGACAATAGAGAAGACCTTTAAGTTCTGTCTCTTAATTTGTTCTGAGACTTCCCTTGTCTTTGATGGTAAAGGATGTGAACATTGTATTCTAGTCTTGTATGTTTCTATGAATTTTTTAGAATGCACATGAGAACACGAGAAGGAGTCACTAAAGTGTTTTTTTTTTAAATTATTTTTTTCTTTATTTTTGAGAATTCTAATAGTGGAACACATGAAATGGGAAATACACAATTCTTTGAAATGGTATAATGATGTGGGAAAAAATCAGTCTTTGGCTAGACTCATTGCATGGAGGTTAAGTTATAAGCATTGAGTCCTTCAACAAAGATAGATCTGAGAATATTGATCTGTATCAGTAATAATTGTAGAAAATAAACAGAAAAGTAGCAAGAGTTACAGAATTTCAGTGTTTTAGATCAAATGTATCTGAAAGAGAAAATCAACACCATATATATCATGAAAATGGAAAGGAAGTTTTAGAATGCATCTTTAATTCTTTTTAAAAGGGAATAGAAGTTACTGGTGATCCTCAAAGATACAGAAGTCTTTTCTTAGTTCATTCTGTAAAGAAAAAGGAGATGGAATTTGAAATTAATAAAAAGAAATCTTTAAAAAATATTATAAGTCTGCAAAATCAGAATTTGATTGTAGGGACCTGGAACAGAAAGGCATTACTTTTGTTGAACCCTGAGTTAGTTGCTAGAGAATGTGTTTTTCTTTAACCAAATAATGTCATTTATAGGCCCAGCCTTTAGTTTGCAGTCTAAAGTGGGTGTGCATCTGAATGTCCTATTGATTTCAAGTTCAATTGAGTTAGTTTTCTTGCTTTCAAATAATAAAGAATTCAAAAAATGCATAAAGAAAACCTATACAAGTAAGTTATGGAGAAAGAAGGCTAAACTTTCAACACTGTTTTATTAAGGGTGCAACTGGAAAGATTCTAAATATGAATTAAAACAAGCAATTACATTTTCCAGTTCTGTCATTTGGGAAGAAATATATATATATATCTGAATGTCTCGCTTGAATGTCTACCAAAATTGGTGTTAACCTTCTGAAAGAGAAATAGAACTAATGATCTGGTAAAGAGCCAAACAATTACCAGTGAACAGACTTCTTTCTACGAGCATCTTTTATCAGAAATATCTTTCTAAATGCTATCTAAATAGGTGTACCCCACAAGCTAAGAGAAAGCTGACCTGACCTTTTGACTCCACCTGCTCAAGAATGGGAATTTCTTAAGGATGCTATTCTACCCAGATAAAAAGTTCACAAAATCCGACCTGCAAAGAATGGTTAAAAGGATTAGTTTTGTTTAGTCTAGGAAAGAGCAGACAGAGGGAGGATGTGATTACAATCTTCCAGTATGTTGAAGAATGTTATAAAGATGCTACTGATAGGTTTTCTGTATCCAGTTGGGGACAAGACAGGAATGAAGATGTTTAACACAAAGCAAAGATATTTAGAGTCTGTATTAGGGGAATGAATTCAATGCTAAGAATAGGAGAATCTGGTACAGACTATATTAAGAAAATTGTCATCTGTTTACTGGAAATTTTCAAGAATAATTAGGCCAATACATATCATTAGCAGTCAAGTTGCTGATATTATTCACAATGGAAGGTGAAAAGGTAGAGAGACTAGGTGATCACTTAAGGGTCTTTTCCTGTCCTTCATTTCTACAGCTATTATCTTTGGCAAGGCACTCTTATTTTATTATCAGATTTGTTGTTACATTGGATATAAAAACAATTGGTTAGTGGGAGGCTTATCTGTACAGGATACTTCAATTACAAAGAATATTAATATTTCTGATTATGTGACTAAGCTAACAGTGTTAGAAGGATGTCAGAGCAATAGGTGAGGAAGCTAAAAAGAGTACTCATTGACTTTGGATGTATACTTTCACTGAATAGTGAATTTTCTATTATGAATTTATTTTCTCTGTTATTTGAGAGTTTTGGTATCATACCTTTTCATACTTTTTATTTTTATTTTTTTCTGGTAGAGGTTAATAGCAAGAAACTGGAAATTGTGGTGAATAATCATCCCACACAGAGAAACACAGGATTGAGTTACGGCATACACTCCCTAAAGAACAGAAATAACAGCAAACTTTTGATGTCTTTCCTTAACGTTTGTAAGAGCTACTAGGATGTTGCATAGCACAATCAATAAAGAGCCCAAAATCATCTGAGTAACAGAAAACTAGAGATTGTAAGCTGCTTGTATGCCTTTAATATATATCGCAGAGTAAAAGGGAAAGTGGGCAAGGGTTTTAATTCTAATTCCACATTGCTAGCAGTTGTCTGTCAGTGGTGGAAAGTATGACATGCTTGCAGCACAGTTGCTTGTGCTTGATGTTAGATACAGGAGCTTAAAGATATGTTAGACAAGTAAAGTCCTACAGAAGCATTTATTGAGATGCATATAGAGAGAGTAGTATCAAACATCAGGGCTTCCATTTTATATATTTAGCTCTCTGTATTTTTAGATGTTTTTTGAAATAACATCATAATATATGTATCTTTTTTTCCTCTTGAGTTTAGGAACTAGTTAAAGTTTTTTGATCACATATTTCTTTTTAATAGGTGCTACACAATGGACTTGTGATGGAAATGAATCATCCAACAGCTGGGAGGATAGTTGTTCCAGGTTAGATGTTCAATTCTTTTTTCTAAATGGAGCTTGAAATTAAATGCTACATGACATCCTGAATAGTTCTGGAACTCAGCTGAGGACATGACACATCTTCACATTTCACTCAAATGAACAACAAAAGTTTAACCAGGAAGACATTTATGCTCATATTTATCCTGGTAGCAGAAAAATGGGTTAAAATATGTGTCAGAATAGCTTCTGGTTTTCATCGGTCAGTTGTCATAAGACATGAACATGGATTTGATAATATTTGCAAACTCCCACTGCTAGAAATATTACTGCTAAATCATCTGCATGACTATGTGAATCTGTTTTTGATTTAGTTCTATTTTGCAAGTTACACAGACTTCTTTTAGGGACATTTCTGTTTTAAAAAGTAGAAGGAAGAAGAAAGAGGAGGGATGTTCATACTGAAGGTTTAATCACAGCATTTTGTTTAATGAAACCATAAATAAAGCTCTGCAATGATGAAGTCTTAAATATCTGTTTTGGATTTCCAAATAATACAGAAGTAATGAATGAATCTTTTAAGCTCTGAGTGGATCAGGACTTGGAGTTGCTGTAGCTTTACTTCCATTGGAGTTAGCTGTGGAATGGGGTTAAGTTCATCAAGGGCTGTTATGTAAATCTTAATTTAGATCATTGCAGTTGACTCTGTTTTGATGACTGAGATTTATCTGACAATCTACTAGCTATTTGGTCAACTTTTCCTGCTTCTCTATGCTTTTATCTCTCCCAAGCCACATTGAGAATTGTTTCCTCCCTCATTCAGAGCACCATGTCATTTTTATTTTTATAACATCTCCTTACATTGTAACTTTCTGTGCCAAATTCCACCCTCTGACACAGAATCCAGTTGTCATCAATTTCAGTTGACTTGAGCACATGTAGTGGTAAGAAGAATTTGACCCATAAAATTTATCTTAATTTGCACATCCTGGAATCACACTGGGATGCAGAAAGAATTATTTGAAAGAAATTGATCCCATATTAGATCATGTTTTCTGCATGAAAGAGGGGGTTGTTGTGTGTGTGTGTGTATGTGTATGCTTCATATTTGCTCTTTATCACAGTTTGCATTCCACATTTGGTCCCCCTAGGCTTGGAAATTTGGTTGATTGTATTCAAAAATGCTTCTTTAATTTAGATGCATATATCTGGAAATACCAATCCTTTTGTTTTAGTTTCTAACAAAAAAGTAATCCTGTTTTATTTATACAAAATGGAAAGAGTAATAAGGGGATTGATTTAATTCTTTTTTAAGAAGTGGGCAGAAAAGCCTTGCAGATGGTAGAAAAAGTGTGTAAGGTTTTCATGTTGCATACAATATATAATCTATCTTAGAGAAAGCAAATACTCCTTAAGGGGATATGTTGAACTGCAAGAAGAGGAAGGAGATGAAAGGAATGTTCTAATGTCTGTCAGCAGCGATAGAGAGTATTGGCAAGAGAGGGAGTTTTCACAGAGGTAAGCCATAGTACTTCCCAAATCCTTAGTTATTTTTTATTTTATTAAAACTCAAACCAGTGACACAGTATAAAACTAAAATAAATCATCTTAATCTCTAATGATTTGCCATTTAGATGGGCTTCTATGAAGAGTTTGTTGTATTGAAGCAGATGGCTGTAACGATTATTGGATATTTGAGCAGGAAAAAGAGAATTCCTTCCTTTCCTGGCATGAAAGGACAGAGACGGGAAAGACGAGGGAGGGAAAGGTGAAGGACACTCATTCAGTGTGAGCAGAATGAACCTATTGATATGAATGGAAAGGCACAGCATTATTCTGTCTCAAAACTGGAATGCATAAGGAGTTTGGCTGCAGTCGATGGTAGGTAGTAGAAGTATTCTGGAATTGTCCTGGTCAATGATATATCTGAAGAGTAGAGGAGAAAGTGTGTTGAGACGGCCTCCAGCAGATAAATGGTCTCTTGATGACTGTTTAAATTAGCAAAAACTGTTTCTTTGATGTTACTATCTTTGAACATTAGGCAGAAAAGGGCTTTACTAAGCTCTCAGTTACTGGCTCAGGGTTGCTTAATAAAGATATTAATGTGAATGCTGAAGCAGAGCAGAGTAAAAATACCTCTCCTTAAAGAGGCTGGAGAGACTCAGATCCCAAAGTAAAGTGAATAACTGTTATTTCTTAACCATATAAGCAATATTTTTATATGTATTAATTGAATTGGACATCATTCTTGAGGCTCATGACAGAGGTCAGACTTGAGTTGCCAAGGAAAGTTGCACATGCAGTGACATATATTTACTGAGAGTAAGCATGATGGTACGTTTTAGCACTGAGTATCATGGTTGACCTCTATCTCTAACATACTGTTTTGGACTAGTCTTTCTTCAGGCATAACCTCACTTTGAGAGTGGCTTCCAGTCTGTATATGAATTCTCACTTGTAGATCTCATGTTTTTTGAAATCCTGATGGATTTTGCCATTGACTATAACGCAGGCTATGTTTGTAACATTGGACTTGGTGATTCACACCCCTCTTTTGCTTAAACGTGTTTTGAATACTCCTCATATGGTTACTGAATTTGGTTCTTTCCACACCAAGTCAATGCTTTCCCCCTTGCCTTTTTTTTACAATTCCCAGCTTGGTATACTGTTTGCTGATAAACACATCTTAAGGTACCTGTGACTGATGGAACTGGAATAGGATAAGTTGCATTATAAATAGTATATTTCTATTCAATTGCTTTCAAAAATGTGTATTGATGATAGGAGAGATACAGAACTTTTGTTTTGATATCTCTTTCTTCTAGTGTTTATTGGAAAATGTCATTAGGATAACGTTTCTCATTCTGTTCAGTGTAGTCATGTTGTAAAATTATTCAAGAGCTAACTTGTATACAGATACATTTATTTGTCTTATACTGAATTATCATATATAATCTATACAGAATGTGCAATACTGTGAGAGATCCTTGCTTGAGTCCCGAAGACCTGGCACTGTACTGCACTCATTAGTCTTTACAGGACTGATTCATTTGATTGCAGGACTGTACTGATAAGATTCTTCTGGCTCCATCTCTAAAGTTATCGTGATCATCTTTAGTTCAGGGAATGCCCCCCAGGACAGTCAGCGGCTAGAGTACCTCAGCTGGAGAGGCTGAGGTCTGTATCAGCCTTGGGAAAAGGTTGATCCTGCACAGCAGCCTACATGGAGGTTATCAAAGAGCCGGGTTCTTCACAACAGTGAACAGTGGGGAGGATGAGACAACGGAAGTTCAGAGTGGATATCAGGAAACTCTTTTTCACCATGAAACCAGACAGTGGAGCAGATTGCCTAGAGAGGCTGTGCAGGCTCAGTCCTAGGAGTTTTTCAATAAATGACTAGAAAAATCCCTGAGCAAGTTAGTCTTACCTCAGACCTGAGCTCTGTTCATGCAGGAGCTTAAACTGGAGACCTCTTGAGGTACTTTCAAACTTGGTTTATGTTCTTATTCTGTAATTAACCTCAGTATCTCTTCACAAAGCTCTTCTTAACTTGGCCCTTTCCATAAAGATTTGGAAGATTTCTTATTTGTACAAATAACATATTAATCACAGAATCACAGAATTTCTAGGTTGGAAGAGACCTCAAGATCATCAAGTCCAACCTCTGACCTAACACTAACAGTCCCCACTAAACCATATCCCTTAGCTCTACATCTAAACGTCTTCTAAAGACCTCCAGGGATGGTGACTCAACCACTTCCCTGGGCAGCCCATTCCAATGTCTAACAACCCTTTTGGTAAAGAAGTTCTTCCTAATATCCAACCTAAAACTCCCCTGGCACAACTTAAGCCCATTCCCCCTCGTCCTGTCACCAGGCACGTGGGAGAACAGACCAACCCCCACCTCACTACAGCCTCCTTTGAGGTACCTGTAGAGAGCGATAAGGTCGCCCCTGAGCCTCCTTTTCTCCAGGCTGAACAATCCCAGCTCCCTCAGCCGTTCCTCATAGGACTTGTTCTCCAGGCCCCTCACCAGCTTCGTCGCCCTTCTCTGGACTCGCTCAAGCACCTCGATGTCCTTTTTGTAGTGAGGGACCCAAAACTGAACACAGTACTCGAGGTGCGGCCTCACCAGAGCTGAGTACAGGGGGACGATCACCTCCCTAGCCCTGCTGGCCACACTGTTTCTTATACAGGCCAGGATGCTGTTGGCCTTCTTGGCCACCTGAGCACACTGCTGGCTCATATTCAGCTGACTATCAACCATCATTCCCAGGTCCTTCTCTACCTGGCAGCTCTCTAACCACTCATCTCCCAGCCTGTAGCTCTGCTTGGGGTTATTGCGCCCCAGGTACAGGACCCGGCACTTGGCCTTGTTGAACTTCATGCCAGTTGACCTCAGCCCATCGGTGCAGCCTATCCAGATCCTCCTGCAGAGCCTTCCTACCCTCAAGCAGATCGACACACACACCTAAGTTGGTGTCATCTGCGAACTTACTGAGGGTGCACTCAATGCCCTCATTCAGATCATCAATGAAGATATTGAAGAGGACCGGCCCCAACACCGAGCCCTGGAGAACGCCACTAGTGACTGGCCTCCAATTGGATTTGACTCCATTTACCACGACTCTTTGGGCCCGGCTATCCAGCCAGTTTCTAACCCAACGAAGCGTGCGCCAGTCCAAGCCAAGAGCAGCCAGTTTCTTGAGGAGAATGCTGTGGGAAATGGTGTCAAAAGCCTTGCTGAATTCAAGATAGACCACATCCACAGCCTTTCCCTCATCCACCCAGCGTGTCACTTTGTCATAGAAGGAGATCAGGTTCGTCAAGCGGGACCTGCCTTTCATAAACCCATGCTGACTGGGCCTGATCGCCTGCTTGCCCTGCAAGTGCTGCGTGATGACTCTCAAGATAATCTGCTCCATGAGCTTCCCTGGCACTGAGGTCAAACTGACAGGCCTGTAGTTTCCCGGGTCAGTCCTCTGGCCCTTCTTGTAGATGGGCGTCACATTTGCTAGCTGCCAGTCAACTGGGACCTCCCCCGATAGCCAGGACTGTTGATAAATGATGGTAAGTGGCTTGGCCAGCTCCTCTGCCATTTCTCTCAGTACCCTTGGGTGGATCCCATCTGGCCCCTTCGACTTTTGCACATCCATGTGCCATACCAGGTCACCAACCATTTCTTCGTGGATAGTGAGGGCCACATCTCTCTCCCCATCCCCTTCCACCAGTTCAGGGTACTGGGTATCCAGAGAACAGCCGGTATTGCCGCTGAAGACTGAGGCGAAGAAGGCATTAAGCACCTCCACCTTTCCCTCATCTCTTGTAACTAAGTTTCCCCCCGCATCCAGTAAAGGATTCTTCTTAGTCCTCCTTTTTGTGTTGATGTATTTATAAAAATATTTTTTGTTATCTTTAACGGCAGTAGCCAGATTGAGCTCCAGATGAGCTTTGGCTTTTCTAATTTTGTCCCTGCACAGCCTTGCGATATCCTTATAGTCCTCCCTAGTGGCCTGCTCACTTTTCCAAAGATTATAAACCCTCTTTTTTCTCCTAATCTCAAGCCACGATTCTCTGTTCAGCCAGGCTGGTCTTCTTCCCCGCCAGCTTGTCTTTGGGCAAGTGGGGACAGACTGCTCCTGTGCCATTAAGATTTCTTTCTTGAAGTGCACCCAGCCTTCCTGGACTCCTCTGCCCTTCAGAACCACCTCCCAAGCGACTCTACCAACCAGTGTCCTCAGCAGCACAAAGTCAGCCCTCCGAAAGTCCAATACAGTGGTTTTATTGGTCCCCTTCCTGGCCTCGCCAAGAATAGAGAACTCCACCATTTCGTGGTCACTCTGCCCAAGACAGCTCCCGACAATCACATCCTCCACCAGTCCTTCTCTGTTTGTGAAGAGAAGGTCTAGTGGAGCGCCACCCCTGGTAGGCTCACTAACCAGCTGCGTCAGGAAGCTATCTTCCACTCTCTCCAGAAACCTCCTAGACTGCTTTCTCTGGGCTGTGTTGTGCTTCCAGGATATGTCAGGGAAGTTGAAGTCCCCCACGAGAACAATCGCTGAAAATTTCACAACTTCTGTCAGCTGCCTGTAGAACTCCTCATCCGTCTCCTCGTCCTGGTTCGGCGGTCTATAACAGACCCCGACCAGGACGCTAGCCTTGTTGGCCCCGCTGATCCTAACCCAAAGGGCCTCGACCTTGTCATTCCCACACTCGAGTTCTACAACATCGAAAGACTCTCTAATATAGAGAGCCACTCCACCACCCCTTCTGTGCTGCCTGTCCCTTCTGAAGAGTTTATAGCCAGTCATTGCAGCACTCCAGTCATGACAGTGGTCCCACCACGTCTTCATGATGGCAACCAAGTCGTAGCCTGCCTGCTGCACGATGGCTTCCAGCTCCTCCTGTTTTTTACCCATGCTGTGTGCATTGGTGTAGATGCACTTCAGCTGGGCCATTGCCTTATCCCCCGGCCTTGCTATTGTTCCCCCTGGCACAGCTCCAACAATCCTTGCTTCAGCCCCATCCCCCTTCTTACCTAGTCTGAAGCCCTCTCAATGAGCCCTGCCAGCTCCTGGCCCAGGATCTGTTTTCCCCTAAAAGACAGGGACCCATCTGCGGCCACCAGGCCGGGTGTCGAGTAAAGTGCCCCATGGTCGAAAAACCCAAGATTTCTGTGTTGGCACCAGCCCCTGAGCCACGTGTTTAACAGGTGGGCTTTTCGTGTCCTCTCTGTACCCCTCCCTGCCACCATAGGGATGGACGAAAACACCACTTGCACTCCCGCTCCATCCACTAACCATCCCAGTCCCCTAAAGTCTCGTTTAATAGCCCTCAGGCTTCTCTCTTCAATGTCATCACTACCTGCCTGGACTATCAAAAGAGGATAATAGTCAGAGGGGCGAACCAGGTTGGGAAGCTTCCTGGCAACGTCCTTGACCCTGGCCCCAGGGAGGCAGCAGACTTCCCTACAGGTAGGGTCAGGCTGACAAATAGGGCCCTCTGTTCCCCTAATTGTACAAATAACATATTTTTAAGAAAATGAGAAATGTAGATCATAAAGTACTTCTGAGGGCAAAAACTGATAGGGAAGATATGTTTTATGGAGTGCCAGATTGCAGATGATGCTGAATGGCACAGATACAATACAGTTAAGTGAGGGGACAAAATTTCAAGAAGCTTTAGCATCTGGAATAGTCTTGAGGTCCTTTGCCAAAGGGTAATGGACTTTTCCAAAGAGCAGTAGCATGTGGGTTTCTGGGAACCCCTGAGTAATTTATTCTGAGTAGCTATGTGGAGTGTAATGGATACCAACCCACAGTGATTTTGTAAAAAAAAAAAAAAAAAAAAAAAAAAAAAGCTAACACATTCAATGCAGTCTTGCCCAAACCATCTCCATTATCATATGTTTTATATTGTTTAGGAAATACAAATAATAATATTCTCAACATTTGCAATATGAAGTGGCTAATGTGGACAATTTGACTACAATTTTTTGTAGTCAAATGTGACTGTAGAATGACAAAGAAAAAAAAAAAGGAGAAAAAATATGCATTCAACTGTCACAAACAAATCAACCTTCACAGAATTTAGTTTATTAACTAGCAGGAAACTCTGTGAAAGAAACCTTATTTCTGACCCCTTCTAAGCCTTAGTGAAGTGGAGACTTGGATATAAGCCTACACCTTGGAATCATCTCTCATCAAACAAGAAATAATACAACTGTAGAAATCTTGTAAAACACCTATTCCAGACAAAACAGCTATTCTTAGTTTTGATAGTGTTAGTATTCTGTGTTCTCCTTATCCCAGTTTCCTCAGTTGATAAACGCTCTTTCTGGCCTTTGGTGCATGATCTTCATCAAGGATGTCTTTATTGCTCTGAGAGGGCAGTTTCATACCTGGCTTCATGACTTCCTTCTGTGCTCTTGAGATAATATATTTGGGGGACTGATCCAGGCTCAGTTAGGAAAAACACTAGAGGATTCCTCCTTGGCATAGATTTCTTGGACTGAGTTCAGGCAATCTATGTTAATTAATTAACCCACTCAAGAGAAATGTCCTTTTTTCTGGTCTTCTCCTGTCACTGTACATTACAAATATACTACTGGAATGGGAAAGATTTTTATTTTTTTTGAGATAGCCTTTTCCTGTTGTATGATTAATTAAATGATGTCCTGGTTCCATGGAGACTAATTGCTATCAATCGCTTAGAAGAATGGTTTTAAGGAATAAGACTAGGAGGCAAGAAATTTAATAGGACTTCCTTATTGTGCCACAGATTTCTTTCTTAAGCTTGGACAAATCATCTATCACTCTCTGTCTCACCTTATTTATCATTTGCAGTTTTTGAGATCTTAATAGCTTAAAAATACTTTGAATCCTAAGGGAAAAAAATGTAAAAATGCTATGTATTATTTTAAATCTGTATTACTATTTATTATGAATGTATTTATATTTATTTTCTCCATGTAGAGGTAAGACTAATTAACATTAATAGCAGTGGGGTTTCTGTATGTTTGCTCATTACATTTCAAGACAGGGAGAAGATATGGTTGTTAATGAGATGTACTATCTTTTTCTGTTCGTTTAATGTAAGTGAAGTAGAGGAAGCTTCAGTAGGGCTTAGATATGTGGCATAGAAAAGTGACTTCTGCTTGGGGAGAGTTTGCAGGAAATTAAGGAGGTCTGTACTACAAGCCATCATTTCCTGCAGCTAGGAGATCCCACCATATAGGAACAACAACAACAGCATTAAAAAGCCCAACTTGTTTGTTTGTTTGTTTGTTTTGTTTTATTTTCAAGAACCTCTGCTTGAACTCCTGATCCTGTCTGCTTCTCATCAGGCAGCTTTTTCATATGTGTGTGTGTATGTGCGCGCATGTGTATGTGCACGCATGTGCATAACTGATGTTGGTTGAAAAATTTTAATTTCACTTCACTATTTATGGTACATTGGAGACAAACAGCTTCACCAGCATTACCGTTACCTCATTCGCCTTTTTTAGTCATCAGGGCTGACTGTTTATATCTTTTACATTCACAGAGCTGATTTCAATTTTGAGGAATTCAGGACCGTTACAGAAACAGCAGAAATTATGTATGACAGCTCACTTAGCTATCCTCAAAATACTTTAAAAAATCTTATTAAATATCTAAGAAAAATATTCATACAGATTGCAAAAGGAGAAAAGACATGATGGGAATGGAGAGGATTATGTTACAAGATTCAGGATTATGTAGAAAAGGCTAGTGTGTCTTTCTTAATGTATGATACAGTTATTTGAAAACTTTAAGGTTTCTTTTAAAAACAACAAGCCTCTTCATATTTTTCTGTCCTTTGTTGTATGTGTCCAGAGCATTTTTCTACCCTGTATTTTAAAATTTGTTATACCTCCTGGAGTGGTCTCAGTGACACAGCTAATACTTTTACAGCTATTTTTTTAAGGAAGAAAAACCATCTATCTCTTACCTACTTTTAGGGCTTCAGTTATTGGGGCAAATTAAGAAACAGTGGAAGTCTTTCCCACCAGGCTCAGAGTAAGTGTATATGTGCTTTGTTGTCATGACAGCACTGACAGGGACAAGCAGTGATCTGTGCTGCTCAGGCAGTGGCTGTTTGGGGTTGCTATTAAGGGTGTCTCAGGTGGACTCTTCTTTTGGCAGACCTGAGTGTTTTTCAAGACTTTCTTTAAGTTGTGCACATATGTGGCAATCAAAGTTGATTTTCTTGCATCGCATGCTTCTTTCCAGGACCTGATTCTGTGGTACAGGGATATGAAATAAAAATATTTCAGTGGACAAGTGAGGACATTTCTCTACTCTGTACATAATATAATTAACTCAAGTGCAATTGTGGTTGAACTTGGCTGAGTGCTGATCAGTAATTATATTTCTACTGGAGAATATTTCTTTATATTTTGCTCCATATGTCCTGAGATATACTAAGACTTTCTTTAAACTGAACATAACAGTTTCTTATGGAGACTAAACTAAACAATACATGTTGCCTCTCTGGTACATGGGGAAAAGAAAAGTTGAAGCATTACCTGAATATCCAAATAAACTCATTAATTTCCCACCAAAGGTCACAGTCCTAGAATTCAGCTTTGTTTAAAGGGTTTTTTTTTTCTTTTTTCTTTTTTTTTCTTTTTTTCTCTGTTTAAATGCATTTTCCACTGCTTTAGAAAATACTTTCTTAGGTCCTCACTCTGTAACAAGCACAACCAGGTGCTCACAGATTTCAGTGTGTGATTGTTGAAGATATATCTGCATGCCTCGGGTGCATTGTAAAACAGCCAAATTACTTCAACACCCATGTAAGTATATCTTTATGATCTTTAATAATTATTGGATATGAAAAGGAATCCACTGTCAGCTAAAAAGTTTGTAAAAATATGTTTTAAACATTTAGACAATTTTACTTAATCCCTAGGATACTGAGTATACTAATCCTCATTTGTGCTTCCGCCGTGTCACTTTGACCCAAGCTGTGCCTCCTGTGAGTGGAAAGAATGATTGGAATTAAGCTGTTTTATGAAAACCTAGACCAAAACATTTTATGGTCAGCAGTGTCCATTAGATCATATAGTTTGCCTTCCTACAGGTATGGCCGAATTTCACCAATTTACTCCTTTCATGTGCTTGACTACAGTATGTCTTACCCAGAAGTCTTCAAGAAATTGAAAATTTATCAACTACCTGCCACATTTTTTAATACATATAAATCCAAAACTAGCTTAGAGTTATAACTGTGTAGCAATTAGGTTCAATTAGGTTTATTGTCTTTCTCACATATGTGAGAGCATTAACTACTTTTTTTAAATTTTTTTTCCCCCATGAAACTGTCATGTACTTACATGACAGAAGTCACATCTAGATGACTTTTTGGCAAACCAAGTAGGGTATTTTGCTAGGTCTTTTAAGGTACATTGTGTAAGCAAAGAGCAGCAGCTCTGTCTCTTATATTACAGTCTCTGCACTGCAGATTTACAGGAAAAATTTACAGGTGTACAGATGTATGGAAAAGATGATTTTGGGAAGGCATAATGCATGAAAAACCTTTGGAGTCTACTTGATCAGAATAACAGAAAATACCAGGTACAGACAGTAGTGTATATGTGTTTTCCCTGCATTCCATGCATCTGCATGAATATAATTATATTTTTCCTTTTTATGTATATATGTTTTACTGACAAAAAAATCTTGTTTTATTTGTGAGTGTTTATAAGATAACTTGTCTTGATTTAATTCCAACTCTAGTTGAAATATTTCCCAACAGTTAGCTTCCTTAGGGGTTAGTATGTATTTTTGTGTTCATTGTTCTTTGTGATGGATAGATTCTATGTGCGTTCCAGGTTCCTGAAACCAACAGGTTTTGGAGCAGTATCAGCCTGCTGCATAGCATTCAGCCCCCGTGAGCTTACCCTAGGTGTATAAAGAACAGATCTGGTCTTGAATCCATTTGAGTTTCTTCTCACTTTTTTTTTTTTTTCTATTATTTTTTTTTTTGTTTGAGTTTCATTATCAATATCTGACTTTGGTTTAGTAACCTACCGTTCCAACCTCTATAGTTTTTTAGAGTTATGTTGTCAGGTTTAGATGGAAAGAGGAGTACTCTAGAGGAAAAAAGAACAACTTTAGTCTTTAATCTGTTCATTTCCCTCTTGATCTGTTCTTCCATTTATTTGTACTACTGAAGGACTACAATAGTATTCCTTGGTTTATTCTTCTTTAGTCTTTTGAATCCCAGTTGTTCCTCAGCAACTTGATTCAGGTGTGCTATATCACAAACCTCTAACCTCATGTAGACATCGAAGTTACATTTCTCACTTCTTCGTCCAAAATATGGAGATAATAGAAGTCACAAGTAATTACAGGGTAGATATGCTCAGGTTTGCTCAAGTTATAATGATGGCAATATATGAAATCTGATGCTGCACTTTCTTTATAGGTTGTGGAAGAAGAGATTAGGTAGAAGTGAGGGGCAAAATAAGGGTTAAAATGGTAGTTTTACTGTTCAGTTGTGGAGAGCCTACCACCAATATGTAACATGTACCTGATGTGGCTTAATTAATATATTTAACTTTTTTATCTGTAACTCCTGAAGTAGGACAAATTTAACAGCTCTAGGGGTCAACATGAACTTGCAATTATTTTTACTCCTTTTCCTTGTACTTTCCACAGCTCTTTCTTGTACTATTCTGCCCGGAATAAAATCACTGCAATCAAAGCAAGCATGGTGATTTGGATCTGTCTTAAATGTTCCAAATGATGCTTTCATCATTTGGGCTATCAAAAACAAATCATTGTTGCCACTTCACCTCCTGCTGTTTTGCTAACTATTTGGGAGCTTTTTTTTGGAGTTCCAGAAGAGTCAAGAACTTCCAAGACTTTCTGTGAATGTTTCGTGACTTCTGATTTTTTGTGACTTCACAAATGTTTTGTGATTCGGATTCTGAAAACATCCATTTTTTTGTTGTTGTTTTAGTCTTTAAATTTGATGTAGACTTGCAAATCATGTTTTGTTAACCTTTTTTTTTTTAAAAAATAATATATATATATAAATAAAACTGGTTTGTCCATCCTATCACTGCATGTAAAAGGTTTAAACCAAGACAGAACAGATGTGAACTCAGTTATTTTAAGGTCTATTGAAAACCTGAGGCATCAGGTCAAGACTCTATTAGAAAAATCTTCCTGATGCAAAGTCTGTTAAGGTATGGAACAGTGTCCCCTGAGAAGACACAGAATCCATATTTTTTTTTTGGCTGTCTGAAACTAGACTGAATGTAGCTGTAAATAAAAATGGTTTACCCTTATGAAAAGCAGATAATTGTTCTATTAAAAGGGATTGATATCTTAATGAATTTTAAAATTTTAAAATTTGATACCAGTTAATTGCTTTAAATTAAACTTGTTAAAGAGATTGTGTCTATGGCAGGCCAATAAAAGTTTTATATTGATTTTTGTATGAGTGCTCCTCATGGGTTTTGAACTGGATGCAGAGATGAAATGAGACAGAGGCTTACAGATTAGAACAAGCTTTTTAATATTCTTTGCAAGCTGTTTTTAGAAACATCACAGGGAACATAAAATCAGGCACATTTGTGAAGTGAGGCAGTACAATTTACAAACAAACATGTGGGGTAAAGAAAATTTCAAAGCTGAGCATGCACAAATACCCAATTCCAGTTGTGTAGTCCTAACTTGCACATACTGAAATTGCAACTTCATGCACACATCTGTTATTCCCAGCCCATGAACATATTTGTGCAAGCTTGTATCAATTCTTAGCAACTCAATAGCATTCTCAAGAAATTACAAGATTAATGCTAGAAATGAAGGTGCACTGAAGTGATATGTGTTGGTATGACTATGAGATTTAGATTCCTGCATGAGTAAATCTGTGATGAAAACTCTTGGAGTCCCCTAAATTCCTGAGTTATATCTAGGAGTTCTTTTTCCTTTCTCAAGGAAATGGGTAATAAAATTTTGTGTTGAGACAGTGGATTTTCTTTTGAGCCAGGTCAAGTTCTGGTGACACCAAGAAGTCATTTCTTCCTAGCTTTACAGTCTATGCAATCCATTTCAGCATGGTTTCATATGTGGTTTGCCTCTTGGGACATATTTTTTGTGGATGTGCTTAGAAAATGTCACTTAAGAAAACAAAACAATCTCTTTGCAAAGGTGATCACTTTCTAGTGAATTCTATAAGTGAATGATATACTTGATCATGTGAATGATACTTTGTATGTGCAAGCCAGATATTTGTGTAAATAAATGTTATGCCGTTTCCTTTAAATGGGCCTATATTTTAAAATCCTGCCTTCAGCTCCTAATGGAGAATGTGTTATGGATCAGTCTACTTGACAAAGGAGTCTGTTTCAGCCAACATTCCCATTTTTATGTTTATTCATACTTAGGGAAACAGAGAAGATAAAGTAGGGCATATATTTTCATGTTGGTAGTGTAGTTTCCTCTGCTACCTTCCTAGGTATCTAGATAAGGATTAGAGTTGTAATTCCTGAAAGATTCCTGAAAGGACAATTTTCATTCCGGATTTTGATTATAGTCACAAATCAATGTCCCCAGTATATCCACTGTATGATTTAGTAGTGTTTTTTTTTTTATTATTTTTTTTTTCAGAAATGTATATGTACTTTAATAGCTTACACTTCTGCTCCTCATTTTTGTTTGGATTTCCTGAGAAAACCTCAGAAAATGTTGAAATGCCCTTGTGTTCTCATAGGTTCAGGTACCATGCTCTAACTTTCACCAGCTCTGAAGGAGTGTTGTAAGAACTTGTAGGTGAAGTACAGATTTGATATATCTGTATAGCACTGTTAGATTGGGAGATAACATTTTAACCTATCTTTCATAGTTTTTCAATTTCTTCTGTAACATTGACTCTGTAGATAGAGCTACTGGTAGGGGAGGGGGGCACAGAAGAAGAAATTGTAGGAATAATTCAGAGGCATCAGTGAATGAAAATTTAATAGAAAACTCTTGGTATCTTCTTATGAAGCCATTCACTTTCTAAGAGTCATTGTTCTGACTTATTTAAAGTATCCCAAAATGTTCGCTAGTGTAGAGATACCTTGGAAGCTTCCTTCTAGTTGACTTTAAGGAGCAAGCAATACCATGTCTACTACTTTAAAATGACTTTTAGATTCACACTTCTAGATGGTAAATCACCCAGAACTATATCACCCACTACCAACCTCCATGTGGCAAACTGTTAACGTTCCCATGAATTTACATTTACTTTCAAGATTTTCCTGTCAGATGTCTTCTGGTCTTTTTTTTTTATTTATTTTATTTTATTTTTTAATGTGGGAAGTTAGCAGTTTAGTTATTACATCAAGAGGTATAGCAAATACTTTTAATTTTAGATATTTTCAGATTGCTGTTCCTTTCCCCAGGTACATTCAGAAGTTAATCAAAATGTCTCAATGGGTGTATTTGGAAACTCTAAATCTAAGTCTTATCTGATCATGGTGTACTGGGTCTGGCTGGGATGTTAACTTTCCCTGCAGCAGCCCATACAGTGCTGGCACAGCATCAGGACTTTCTCTAACCCTCCTATGGGGTGGGCGAAAAAGTGAGAAAGAAACATCACCAGGGCAGCTGACCTAAACCAACCAAAAGGATATTCCATACCATATGATATCACACTCAGCAATAAACGGTAGAAAAAGGAAGAAGAGGCGAGGGGTGGGCTCTCATTGTGAAAACATCTGTCCTCCTTCCGAACACCAGCTACAGGTGTTGAGGCCCTGCTTCAAGGACGTAGTCAAGCATCGCTTATTTGTGGGAAGTAGAGAGTAATTTCTTTCCTCTGCACTTCCACATAGCCTTTACTTGTTTTGTTTTGTTATTCCCTTTCCCCCTCCCTCTTCCCCTTTTCCTTTTTTCCCTTTAGTTGAATTGTTTAATTAATATTTCCTTAATAATATTTTTTCTCTTTAATTAAATTATCCTTATCTCAACCCATGAGTTGTTCTTTCCTTTACTTCTTTCCCTTCTCATCTGAGGAGGGGGAGTGGGAGAGCGGTTGTGGTGTTCAGCGGCCTAGCATGGTAAAACCACCACACATGGAAACCAATATTATACTGGACACCTGCTCCAATGAAATATAATTATATACTCACAGAATCACAGAATTATCTAGGTTGGAAGAGACCTCCAAGATCACCTTGTCCAACCTCTGACCTAACACTAACAAGTCCTCCACTAAACCATATCACTAAACTCTACATCTAAACGTCTTATAAAGACATACAGGAATGGTAACTCAACCACTTCCCTGGGCAGCCCATTCCAAATGCCTAACAATCCTTTCAGTAAAGAAGTTCTTCCTAATATCTAACCTAAACCTCCCCTGGTGCAATTTTAGCCCATTCCCCCTCGTCCTGTCACCAGGAACATGGGAGAATAGACCAATCCCCACAGCCTTCTTTAAGGTATCTGTAGAGAGTGATAAGGTTGCCCCTGAGCCTCCTCTTCTCTGGGCTAAAAAACCCCAGCTCCCTCAGCTGCTCCTCGTAAGATTTGTTTTCCAGACCCCTTACCAGCTTCATTGTCCTTCTCTGGACACACTTGAGCACCTCCATGTCCTTCTTGTAATGAGGGGCCCAAAACTGAACACAGTACTAGAGATGTGGCTTCACCAGAGCCAAGTACAGGGGGACAATCACTTCCCTAGTCCTGCTGGGTACACTGTTTCTTATACAAGCCAGGATGCTGTTGGCCTTCTTGGCCACCTGAGCACACTGCTGGCTCATATTCAGCCGACTATCAACCAATACTCCCAGGTCCTTCTCTGCCTGGCAGCTTTCTAACCACTCATCTCCCAGGCTGTAGCTCTGCTTGGGGTTGTTGCACCCAAGGTGGAGGACCTGGCACTTGGCATTGTTGAACCTCATGCAGTTCCTCAGCCCATTGGCCCAGCCTATCCAGATCCTTCTGCAGAGCCTTCCTACCCTCGAGCAGATTGACACATGCACCTATCTTCGTGTCGTCTGCAAACATACTGAGGGTGCACTCAATCCCCTCATCCAGATCATCAATAAAGATATTAAAGAGAACGGCTCCAGTACTGAGCCCTGGGGGACTCCACTAGTGACCGGCCTCCAACTGTATTTAACTCCATTTACCATGTATCTTTGGGCCTGGCTATCCAGCCAGTTTTTAACCAAACGAAGTGTACAGCAGTCCAAGCCATGAGCAGCCAGTTTCTCAAGGAGAATGCTGTGGGAAACAGTGTCAAAAGCCATATTGAAATCAAGGTAGACCATATCCACAGACTTTCCCTCATCACTATACTTCTATAACATAATTATATATTGCACCTGTGTAATGTATATGAATGTATATTATATAACATTATAAAACATGAAAGTATTGAAACCCATGAAGGTTATTTTTAGTGAGAGAAGAATTAGGAAGTATCAATAAATAAAATCAATAAAATTTTATCAAGGATGATTTTAATAGTTTTACCTTAAAAAAAAAAAAAAGTATTTTTCTGTGTTTAAAACATTAACTTTTTTTTTTTTTTTACAACATAATGTATTGTACAAAGGAAATTATTGTATATGAAAAGAAAGTTAAAGCAAGGTAGTATCATACTGCATTTTTGTATTTGATAATCTTTGAGTAGTATTTAAGTGTAATTCATATCAAAGTGATATCAAAGAAGAAAACGTCATTACTTACTAATTTATATGCAAGATTTTAAATATTGAGCACATTCAGGGAATTTGCATGCTGTGATGATGTGGAGATTACAATGTTGAACATAAATGCCTCGGAAAGTTGTGGGTAATTTTCAAACTCAAGATGAACAACTTAAATGTTATCTTATTTACAGCAAAGTATGAAATCCTCAGTTTTCTGTTCTTTCTGAAGTCTAAAGGTTCTATTTTCAGAAACTTTGTCATATAGATTTTCTAAATTTACTGTAATTAATTAGAGGTCATGATTGGTAATGAACTTAAATGTACTATATAATATTGAATCTAATACATGCAAGACAATGTAAGCATACCAATTCAGATTACATTGTCTTGTAACTATACAGAACTATTAAGGGGATCCATTTTTGGAGGTTCTTCAAAAAGATGAAAGCTAAGATCAAAAACTCAATCATAATTTAAGAAATTTCACTTTATTCTAGTACTTAGTAACTCTACATGAAGAGTCTTCAGGAGTTCAAATTCTACTTCTGTGTTTTAGTAGTATAGCCCCATAAAAAAAATAAATCCCACTCTCACTGATTAGGGTATTTGAGCCATTGCTTTCGGGAGGAAGAACTGTATATTGTTTTGCTTGTCATACTGGGATAATAGCTAATTTCCACTTCATTGCTGCTTTTAGCTACTTAACTAGCATACCTATTGGCCAATGACACCAATCTAGGCAGGAATGCAATTATACTTAATTCAGAAGTTATTTCTGGGTACAGATGTAATTGGTGTACAACTCACACAGCCTTTGAAAGACTCACAACTTTTGATTATATGCTGTGTTCTTTCACAAGCCTCATATTTCCAGTCTTTCCTAAATGCTGCAACTATGAAATGTAATGCCTGAGGCATGTTGGTAGAGAAAACAATTTTAATCTGAACTTTAAGATATAATGGATGTACAGTTCACTTACTGGTGGTGGTCTCCGAGTGGTAACATTCAGCCTAAAATAAAAAGCAGGATGATGGAATAGATTTTCATCTCTGTAGATGTGGGAGAGCTATATAATAGGAAAGTCAAATTATTACGACAGTCTACGTTTAACAGGGTACTTTTATCTGACAACTCACCATACAGGATATGATATAAAATTGTATTTTCCAATGCTGTTGCATCAATTTGACAAATATGATAAAGTATATTGAACTAGTGCTTCTTTCTTCTGTAATCCTACTTCATAGGCCTAAAAGATAGAAACTATGTATGTTGTGTATTGCAGTTGTTATCTATGTGATGCTGAATAGTATTTTGATTGTGTAAAGAAGCTGTTAAGTTTAAATTACTACGTTATTTTTCACATTTTGTTTCCTCAGACTTGTGTATTGGGGATTATTGCCTCCACCTCCACACAGGTTTCTCAGGCACCATTTTTTTCAGTTTGTCCCAGGTATCTGTAGTGTAGGCATATGCCTTCCACATACTGTATACTAAATGAGATCTTGTGCAACAGGAAGTGCTCAGAGTACCATATATGCTATCATTTTGGATTAGGTGGAATAAATTTATCACAAAGGGATATAGTCCATACACATCACCAGTGAAAGTTGCTTCCTTTATTGTGCACTTTAATTCACAGGTGGACAAAAGATACAAGGAAGACCTAAACAAAGATGTTGTTTCTACAACATCTTTGTTTAGGTCTTCCTTGTATCTTTTGTCCACCTGTGTGTCCACCTAGCTCCTCCCAGAATGATTTCCTAGCAAGGGCAAAGTTTTTTTGGTAGTCTTTAATGCTGCCCTTTTATCCTGGCATTAATATTCTGGACATATTACAAAGCCCATGTCAGATGGTTACCTGATACTATGAAGGCCTTTGCGAAATCTCTGTTGACATTGGTTATCTGATGTTCACTAGAAATGGCTCCTTGAACCATGAAAGCATCCAGTCTGTGATGGGTCATAGAAACAAAACCCATTATTCTTTTCCCTAAAGTCATAATGTGTCCAGGACCAGCAGAGGAAAAGAAACTGGGTTTGTTTGGCAGATGGTTCTTGTTATTCTGCCAATTAAGTCAACAATAGGTATTCATAATCCTAGGGAGTCTTGGAGGTCACAGAAATTACAGGACATACAGAATAATTCATGCACGAATAGCTGAAATAGAAAGTCATCTTTTGGGGATTTTTCCCCCTCCTTCTATTCTGCTTGCCCTAGGAGCTGTCACCAGTCAGTAACATTGTGCATTTGGCTTCATCCCTTGGTTCTGGCTGCTGTGCTTAAGGTCCTGAATAGCACAGACTGTGCTTCATTGTTAAAGTGATGTTCTTTTGCAGTTTGTCTTGTGCTTGGCTTTCAGTGCTTTGTATAAATATGAAAATATTTTTTCTCAGCAACTAGTTTGAAGTAAGTGGTTGGAATACTGGAGAGAATGGGCAGCCTCTGTGGAACAAAGTCAGCAGCCACTGTGGAGCATTCTGCCACATAATGCAGTCTTTTGTTGCCTCACTAGCATTATATATGGGCTATTGTATATGTTCTTGCTGAGCAGGGCATGGAGCTGGTTCAAGAAAAGTGCTGATCTCAAGAGGAAAAAGAGATTTGAAGAAATAATCAGAGAGCTAGACTGTGTACTTGTGGCTGAGATGTTAATTGCAGTTGAAGGATTTCTGCTGGTAATTCTCTCAAGACAATACCATTGGACTTTACAAATAGAAGATACTCTCAATTATCCTTTATACTGTAAAGAACAGTGATACAAAAGTCAATTGGGTGACAATAAAGCATAACTGAAAGACAAATAAAGCAAGAGCCTTAAAGAGAGAAAGTCATGTGGCAATAAGTAGCCATGAGACACTAGTGTCACTAAGAATATTGACTTTCCATACAAAAAATCCTTACTCAAGCATTGCAGTACAAATATGTACTGAATAAAGTGTTGACTGAGGAAGATAAAGATGAGGAAATTGTTATAAAAGTTTTACTGTCACTTCTGGTGAGAAAGAGAATTGAATGAGATGTTGGTATTAATAATACCTAAAACAGTGTAGCAGCTGATAGAAGTATTTGATATACTGTGACCCCAGAAAGAATGTGACTGTGTTTTTGTCCAAACCCAAGAAACAGAAGGGGGAATAGATGCCTGCCTGACAGTCACATGCTCTGGCATCCACATGTACTATTAGAGATATAAAAGGTTACTTAATGAGAGACAGAAATGTATATGGGGCAAATGATTCCAGCATACAGGAGAAGCTGTTGAAAGAAACAGATCTAAGCCTTGAGAAATTTCCCCAAAAGGCAAGGACAGATGAATTGTCTAGGAAAAGGATCAAAACAGTGTCACTAGTGCAGAACAAGTTCACAGAGTCAGTTTGGAGGAAAATGGGAAGCAAGGCAGAGACAGACTGACCAGGAATGCAGGCATCATGATGCATGGTATGCACTGAGAGAAACAATTCAGAAGACAGAAAGAAAACTGCCTGGCTCCTGGGAAAACATGTAAAAAGCAGTGAGCATAGCAACACTTTCCATCCAGTGTGTTCAGCTATCTCAGAAGAAAAATAAACAAAAACCCCATACAGTAATAGAGATGGAGAACACAGAGATTAGTGTTAAAAGAAAGATGTCTACTATGCATAGTAGATGCCTTGCGTAGGTCCAAAGAAACTCATTACACCACAGAAGGATACCAACCATTTTGTTCATTTTTGGAACTACACTATTAGGTCTTTATCAGTTGACTCTGGTTGGATTGTTAAACCATGCAGCAGTCTAATCCTACCAAGCTGGTTACTGTCCGCATTAATCTGTAGGAGTAGAATCAGGTATTCATGATGTACATGCAGGCACATGAAGTCAAAGAGAAGAAAGTGCATCCTGTAGTGAAGAATCCTGAAAATCAAGTAATGTTTCATGTGCAAAAACATTATTTCCTGAACATGAGAAAGGAGACAAAATAGCCCCTGTGGGTTTTTTTCAACCATTTTCAGAAAATTTAAGATCATATTGCAAGGAACCAGACACACGAAAGACAAGTGGAAGTCAGAAATAAGCAATTCCCTATATACCTTCAGTGAGATGACTGAAATTCAGAGTTCAGAGTTTTATGGCAGAGCTGTGACAAAAAGTTGACAAAACTACTAAGAAAAGACATCACTGTATCCATTACATTTTCAGAGAATGACTCACATGCCTAATTAATGTTGAAGAAATTTTGGAGTAAACAGAGGATCTTCATTTAGCCAAACCACTAAATATATAATTGTAAAGAATTTGCATCTTATCACCACCAATGAAGATTGTACTGTCTAATCTATCATCTACTTAACATCACTGTTTGTGATGCTAAGATGGAGTTTTACCATGTTGTAGTAAGTCCTTGAGCAGCATGACAACACTGACTGCACTTTTTGGAAGATAATCACCTGGTGTGAGTGCTTTTAACCTGAGTTCAACATCTAAGGTGTTCCAGTGTAAACCGAGGCACTAGGATGGATTCCCAGAGGTTGGGACTGGTGACAGATCTATTAAAAATGAATGATTTGATAAAAGAGAAAGTCAATGTCACTAAGTAAGGAGCAGAATATGAGATTGAACGTAGATGCACAGAACTTGAGAAAAACTCCTTTGTTAGCTGACATCTTTTGGGTGGCTGCAAGATCCTGGAAATGTCAGAGCAATTAGGAAAGCTCTTGAAATGACAGGAGTCCTGCCATTTTTAGAATTAGTGAACTTCTGGAATGATCAGAGACCTTTAAAACAGTGAGGAAACCCAGAAGGCAGAGACTGTTCCTAAGACTCTGTAGGTCATCTAAAGCAATGCTATTTTGTTCTGAAGGTGCTTAGGAGCAGTACTAACACAAATCAAGAAGCACAGAATGTTTGCTTAAATTTGGGAAATAAAAGGGAAACCAGAGCTATGCTTTTTGAAATGCAGTTCCTTCAGTTCACCTTTTGGCACCCAATAACTTGTTATCAACTGTTTTGTTTGCTCAAAATCTATCAGAAGGTGCTTCACAGGAAAATCACTACCTATGGCAGATGCACAGAATAGGATGTGTCTTCCAGAATACAATACACATGGCTTTATGGAACAAAAGCTGCCTCTCCCATGGTAGACTTCAAGCAGTCCTCTAATGAACAGGCAATAAATCAGCTTCTATACCAACCACAGTAGTAAGAAGGAGCCATTGCCACAGGAATTTACTCCATTTTGCTCTCTTAGGGATGTGCTGTACATGCAAAATAGGATTTTGTTTAAAGAGGACTGAACAGTAATCCTGGAAGGTTTAAAGGGTGATATAGTGAGCCTGAAATATACTTCAGAGCTGCTGATAAATGTGCATGAAATGAGCCAGCTGGTTTATTAGACAGACATGAATATCAAGATGGAAGGTGGAAGCACAGAAAAAGCATTCTGACACTTGGTTGAACAGCTTCATGAAAGGTTAGCCCTGGTAAAAGAGCAAAGAGAAAGAAAAAAAAAAAAAAGAAAAGAAGAAAAAGAAAAACTGTTCTGATGGTTAGACAAGCTTATTTTTTAAGCTTCTTTAAGGCTTGCTGGAGGACATTCAAACAAAGGCTGTGACAGGAGTTGAGGTATATGTAGAAGCATACTTTGCAAGGTCTGGACTACAAGACAGTGTCTGAAAACTAAACATGGCTGGCAGTAGATTTCAAACTATTTAGCACAAAATAGGCTATGTTAGGCTGAATGCTCAGAGGACATCAGGAAAGCAAATTTGGCAAAGAGCTTGCAAAATGGAAACAATAGACCATATGATGAATTAGAGAAGATCAGTGAAAAAAATCAATGATTTGATACCATTAAGTAGGCAACCATATCTGGCCCAGCTGCCAAAAATCTGCTGGCAACAATAGCAAAAACTGAATGCTAAGGTTACTAGCAGAGGGAAATCTGAAGATAGTACCCCTGCAAAATCAAAAGCAAAGTGAATGAGCAATACAAAGAGAAGCAAAATAATGAAGTAGTTGTGTCAAAAGATGTAATAGTTCACTTGAAGGAAAAGTTAACGTGAAAGTACATATGGCCAAGGCACTCTTGATTGACTGAGTTTTTACAGGTGGCTCTGAAAGTGTACTGTGGCCAGAACCTGTGAGCATGCAGCTGTAGCTGCAGGAGAGCATACCACTTGTGTGGAGTGGAAGTTCCCAGTTTCCCCCCATTACTGTACTGTGTACCTGTAAGCTGTTTAAACAAGTCTCACAGAAACATGGAGAAAATAAAAACTCATCCTGAGAGATGCTTCAGATTTGTTTTTGCTTTCACACTGTACCCATTGCAATGTCAGAATAACTACTCAGAAGTGAAAAACCTTTTCCTCTTCTGATGTGAAATCTTGGACCCAAGAGATCAGATGCAGCCTTCTTCCAGGAAGGTGTCTGACCTGGCAGGTTTGCTTTGTTGGTCCTCAGTGCTCTTTCTGGCAGGGAAAAAAAAAAAAAAAAAAAAAAAAAAAAAAAAAAGACAGAATGTGCTTCATGTGGGTTAAGTTTCATGTTCAGAACCCTACTCTGGAGATACAAGCATTTCATTAGGCAGCTGCCTGGAATCAACTTAATATGAAAAAGCGAGAAAGCTTGAGAGACTTTAGAGTCTCTGAATAGGGTTTTTCTTGCTGTTTTACATGGTTACAGTTGTGCAGAGATAAACTTTTCTGAAACGTCAGGCTACATTTAAACTCACATACATTGCTTGGTCTGAGAAGTTTACTGTTGCTAAAATCCTTCCTGCAGAGAAGGGAAACCATCTTTGCAAACCTTCCTAGTGAGTGGTTTCATCACTCACAATCGTCTCAGGATTGAAAGTTTTTGTTGAACAGAAGCCTCAACATGGCATGACTGCAAGTCTACAATGCTTTGAGTTGGCCTCTTCTTCCACCCCAGGTTTAATAGTTGTTACAGATACCTTTGGATACAGCACAGAAAGCTTGTATTCTGGACCCGTCAGTCATTGTGATGGTTCAGCTCCAGGATTTATTCTGCACGGCACTCTCCTGCAGTTCAGGGTAATCTGCACCATTCTTTAAGCCCTTCTATTTGTAGAAAAAAAAAAAAAAAAAAAAAAAAAAAAAAGTAGTTTGACATCTGACTGACACAGCTGTGCATTGAAAAGCAAAGTGGGATTCACAACATATCTTTTGGGAGGCAGTTGCTGTATATCCTTTTACTATGAAACTTCACAAGACTTGTGGGACCTTTTCTGTTCATCTGTACTTTATATAGCATGCCTGAATATTCATATCGTGTTAGACATTCTAGCTGGATATGAATGTTTAACCGTATATTTAATGTATGGTTACACATGAAGAACCTGGCACATTATACACAAGGTAAGTGCTGTGTAAATTGCATTGGACAATTTTGTATCCTACTAGGGAACACAGAAGGTTCTGATCTAGTATTCTAACTTAGAGTAAACCAACCATATGAGATATTCTGAAAATTTTAATAAAAACATTTTAACCAGTCAAGAGGTCTTCACAGGACTGTTGGAAAACTATAAGCTGGGACTTGTAAAAATAGGCTGGACAAAGCATTAACAATAGAATTATAAAAAATAAAAAAGAATGCCAATTGGAAATAATACGCATTAGTGGGAGAGGAGAGGATAAGCAATTTCTTAGGCCTTTTTTAATCTTATAAAGTTAAATCATTTATTTGAAAGGTTTTCCCCCTCCTTTAATGTAATGAATTCCATGGCAATGATGAGTAAAGTATTTAGGGACTTATACCAGGGAATGTTTAGAAGAGATGATGAATGATTATTGGCCTCAGTTGCTAATTGACACAGTAATCATTGCCAAGGGATTTCTCTCTACTTTTGAAACTATATTCTAAAAAGGAAAGAGAATCGATTTGTTAGATAACACACTAATGCTAAGAGACTAACTTAAGCAGGATGGAGACTTGTGGCATCTAATTTTTTCTTAAGACATTGTATTCTTCTTGGCTTTATGTTTTTGTTTATTGTAGTTCATAATGGGAAAAAGATTTGCAATCTTATACTACTTATGACAATTATTTTAAGGATGCAGCTCCAGTCTGCTGAAGAAGATGAAGCTAGAAGAATATTCCTACAGCCAGAGTTTGAATGTGTTCATTAAAACAAAACAAAGGAAAGGAAAATAAATAATAAAAAAAAAGACAAATAGAAAAGGTGGAAATGCACAAAGGCAACAGGTTTGCTCAGCTACCTTTTCTATAGAACCATTTACTTTCACCCTGAAGAGGTCAGGCAGATTCATGGAATAAAACAGGGCCTCAGGCCATGTAACATGATTGTGAGCTAGTCAACCACTCATTTGTGCCAAGTAAATTTTGGAAATGATTCTCCGTTGCTGACAGTACCCTCATTACTGATTGTGTAGAGTAATTTATCAGGCATTTCTTAAAATAAACCGTTCATTTATGCTAATAGGACTTGGCAGAGAGGAAAAATTGGCAGGACTTGAAGTTCCTAGTGTTTTTCTTTTTTAAAACAAAAACTGTAAAAGTCCTCAGTATTTTGAGCAACCATTATCAAAGCCATGCATACTGTTTATTCAAGTGACGACTAATTGCATAATAAATTTTCAAAATGGGAGAAAATAATTCTTATGTTAAATTTGCAAAAGCAAATAGTTTGGTAGTACTGTAAGAGCATGGTCATTAGTTTCATACATGGGCATTCTTTATTGGTTAAGCTTCTGGTATTAATGAATCACTTAGCATCTTTTCCATGACTATTTTGTGTGCAGTACCTCATCTTGAAATATCTCTTTCTTCCTCACCCCTCATGTATTTTCTGTTTGGTAGCAACCTCCAAGGATATGTTTTCTCTCTGCTGGTGATTGTTCTTGCTACCACCCATGTACATCAGTAACCACTGAAGCAATTAGTCCCGCTGAACCTGTGGAACTAGTCAATATGTACAGTTACTCCCAAGTACAGGAGTTTGAAGGGCCCAAGTGCAGTCACTGTATAGAGCTTAGTTGCTATCCTTTGTGGGTGAACTATTGGTGTGGAGATCATTGTATTTAGATGAATACAGTTCACATTCAGTTGTCTTTGAAAAAAAGATTTTTAAATACACCAGTTCCTGACAGAGCCATCCTCCTTCCTAGCCCACAAGACAACTTCTAAAGCTCAGAATGAAAGGAAAGTATGTACTGAAACTCACAAATAAGGTCTGCAACGCTGATAAAATGACAGCTGTTGCAAATTGTGACTCACCAAAAAACAATGCTTTAATCCAATGCCTGCTGAAGTGTAAGGGGAAGTCTTCTGTTAACTTCACTGGCAGTTAGATCTGGTCCTTATTTAATAAGACAAAGCTAGATATATCTCCAGTTATACATAAATTACATGATAAGGTGTATTTTTTTTTTTTGGATGTATTCTGTTTCTCAACAAATGGCAAAATCTGTTGCATCTTTGAGCAAAACTAAACGGTGATATTTTTATTGTTGCTTTTTAATAAAAGTAAGTATGGCAATGAGTAAATACAATTAGTACAGAATATACCGTGCTTCTTACTATAATAACAAATAGAACATGACACATCAACCCCAAATTTTCATCGTGCTTCAGCCTTTATCTTCAAATGCCAGAAACCCAAGCTGTGTTTGCAAAGACAAACAACTTAAAACAAAAAGCACCTTGAATTAGAGATTTAACCAAGTTTTGTTGTTGTTGTTGTTGTTGTTTTGTTGTTTTTTTTTTATTTTTTTTAAATAATTGGTCTTTTCAGTGAAGCTGTGTGAAGATACAGATAATTTTTGTTCTGTCTCATGGTGTTTTATTTGGCAGTTTGCAGAAGTGAAGTTGTCTATATCTAGTACAAAGCTGCAAAGAGTTGAACACTCATTAAGATATTGCATATCTTCAGCTTTTTAGACTTGAAATTAAATTTTGCAGTGTGAAGCTTGTTCCTTGAACATTCATTGAACCTGGCCTTTTCCACTACATGACTATTACTCACCATCATAATTAGAATGTCGCTGCAATGGTTCTAAATGTTTCTGTTACTGCTTTCCACTTCTGTCTGCATTCTTTTCATATTGTTTCCTGCCATTAATGCAATAAAAATGTCAGCCACAAATACCAGATTCCTAATGGAAAAGCAAAACAAACTAAAACCACAGCCAGCACCACAGCTGAGAGATATTATTCTTCCCTGATACTCCAAACTGTTATGAGGCAAACAATTAATTGAGGTTGCAGTTGCAATGTATATTATTGACTACGTTATATATGTTGTTTGTATGCAGAGATCAGAATTACTGAGGCTCACTGTAATTGTTTATTTTTGTTGTTTTTTGTTTGTTTGTATTTAATGTACAAAAGTGTTTCTTGCATACATTTTGGCTGCTTGATGAGAGAAAGATGATTTCTCTATTAAATGAGGGGACCATAATCTGTACTTTTTTCTTCTTATGCTCTTGGAAAAACACCTTAAATTTTGGTGTAAGGTTTAATGGGACAAACATTTGGTTTATTGACATGACAACAGTGAGGAAGTTAACTTAGAAGGTTGAACACTGTACAAGACAAATTGGTTGTGGTGGTGGAGTCCTTCATTGATCTTTCACAACATATGTTTGGAGGTCAGATTCCCATATACATTGTGCCACAACCATAAATGAAATAGAATGAAAAGGTAGACCCTTCTCTGTGGAGTTTGTAATCTAGGTGTAACACATGAGGAAAGAAAACTGTATGAAGCAAAAAGAAGCACTGAGATAACACTAGTCAGCATAGAAGAAATGGTCTCAGATCTTTGGTCAAATTTATTGTGGATACTCTAATTACTCATAGAAGAATGGGTTTCTGAAAGGCTCCTGAGTTGCTTCTCTTAGTGAAGTTAGAAGATGCAGGAGAGAAAGGCTGTATGCCTGTCTAATACACCCAAGGTAACTTGCCAACCTATTCTGTAACTCTCTCCCATAAAGCTTTCTGTCTGGGAATAGTGTGAGATGCAAAGAACAGGTTCTGCCTGCTAGCTCTTTAGCATAGACCATCTTGGTTTAGGCTGAAAACCTGACCATTTTCTACCTATTTATTCCATCTCTCATTTCAGTAAATGCATTTTTTTTCTGTATTTTTGAGATTTTTTACTATTACGTAGCTCAATAGCATAAGTTCAGCTTGAAAACTTTTCAGATTGAGGGTTGTTTTCTTCTAATTGTGCAGTTCTTGGTTCAGCTTGGGCCTCTGTCTAGATTAAAAACAATAGCAATAACTCAACTATGTACTCTGAAGATGCCTTCAAATGTTCAATTTTTTAATGAGAAAGTAATGGAAAATGGTGAGAGGTTCAGAATACAATGGATCCACCGTGCTTCCCAAATTTAACATCTCCTTCTTCCCAAAGCCCGTTGGTGGTGATTCTGCAAGCATTGCGGCATAGGAATTGTCCATTACTGGAGAGTAGCCCTGTTTGTTTATTAGCAAGTCTCCATTGCCTGTGGGGACACTGTGCAGAGATGTGCTGTGCAGTGATCAAATTTCATCCCATGTAAGCTGCAAGTCAAAATGCAGGATATAAATTTATAGCTATATCTCCTCCCACTGCACCTCACCCCCCAAAAAGAGAAAAAGAAATATGTGAAGATACTTTCTCAGGAGTCTGTTTTACACGTCTTTGAACAGTCATGTTTAATCTGACACCACGTAATTAAGGAAAAATTAAATGCCACTGACTGCTGTTTTTCTAGAAGCCTCAGCATGGACATTCCAGCTGCAGCAATATTTCAGTAGTTCCATCTGTATTTAGTCTCACCACATTGGTAATAGGACTGAAACCTATTAACACTTGTGAAGTTCCACATTCAAGATCTTTCATAAGAAATTATAAATGCAGTGCCAGGCAAAGTAAAAGTTGAAAAGGTTATCCTTTATCTTCTCAAACCAATGGCAAAGAAATCCTAATCTAATTTAGTTTGCATGGGTGTATCATATTTTTTGGCCTCTCTAGAAAATGACTGTTCCTCATTTTTCTCCAGCTGTAAGTAATATGACTTAAATAGCTCAGTGAAGCAGCTCTATTATTTACTGGTCAAAAAACATTACAAATGATTGAAGGGTATTTATGAAAGAGGTGGCTGAGAATTGTTCTCATTTGCTTCCAGTTGAAAGTTTAATGCTTGTGGCATATTGTAGGGACAATGTAAATCCACAAACAGACAAAAAAAATGAAAAGTTATCTCTTTTTATAGTTATTTTTTTTTTTCAGGTTTAAAAGTATTTAGCATATTAATACATGCGAGCTTTTCAGAAATGATTTTTGCATGCCATGCTTCTTAAATGGTTATAATTTTAGAAACTGCTTACTGGTCAGATTGTAAACATTCGAAAAGGCCTAAACTATACAACAAGGGATGAGACAAGGACATCCAGGCAGTCTCAAGAACCACAGAATTGGTTGTTAACAAGATGCTTTATCCACTCTGATCTCCCCAGTGTAAAAGGAAAAAGGCCACAGACCATAAACCTTTTGAGATTCAAGGTAATGCCTTTGCATGATATCTGAAAACCCTGAGAAGTTTTGTGTTTTCCCCTAATGAAAGTGGGGAGAACATTATAAGAGATTTGATTGAAACAGTCAATTTGAAATCTAGCTGGCTAATCTCATACATTGCAGGTAGAACATAAACCTATTAAAAGTTATGTAGCACCATGTAAAGTGAATTTCACATGAAAGACAAGTGTAATACTGAGTAATAAAAGAGGACATAGCACTGTAAAACTTACTTGTGATCTCTCCCTAGTTTTTTGTCAGTTTACATTTTACTCTCCCTTTCACTGTGTTTGATATTGAGTTCTCCTCGCCCTCCCTCACTGTTGAAATGAAGTTATTTAAATCCTATATTTACTTTTACATAGTCTTTAATCTGAAGTGAAGACAATATTTGAATAGTGCCCTACTGGTGAGACTGACTAGCAAGAAGGAGATACTGAAATTGTCTGTATGTGATGATCTGACTCAGAGAATCACACTGGTCAGAGTGGGTTCAGTGCTGAATTGAGACTAGGTCACTTAGGGTTTTGCTTGAAAAGCCCCAAGGATGGAGATCCCACAACCTCTTCTAAAAGCTTTTGTGAAACCTGCTATCTGAAGGCAGACTGTGTTGGAGCAGTGGGAAATAAATCGTTTTTTCTCTTTCAATTATAGTATTGCCAGGTGTTATCTGAAACAATAAAATGGGGAAAAAAAGACATCTAGTATTATTTAAAAATGACAGTGTCACCTTAAAATGATTATTTTCTAAAAGTTTTATATGAGTGCTGTGGAACAGTAACACATGCACATACTCCTCCAGATGTACAGTAAATTTTATGAACCTCACACTTCTGGCACCATTGGTAAGGGCAATAGTTTTGCATGAGCAGTTTTTGTATCATGAAATGTTGTTACTCTATTATGGCAAAAAGGGTTAGAAGACATGAACATTAAAAAGATAAACAAACAGCTTTTTATTTAAACTACATCTTTTTATTTTTAAACTAATAAGATCATACACACATATGCTTTTTAAATACTCCTGAAGGATACAATTTTTTCTGTCTGCAGTTTTATCTTTAAGAGTAATTCATTGCGAAAAGCTGTTCTTTTTGGATGAGATTGCAGAGGGAATTGAGAATCTATCTCAAAGTTGCTTTCCGTGTCTTTATGATGCTGTTCATCAGTGATGCTGAAGCCAGTGCAGTTGACTATTTTTCAAATTATCTTTTGTTTGTTTGTTTTTGTTTTTGCTGACTTTTGTCAAATCAGCTGTTGGCTCCTTCCACATTGTCTCTTAGCTCATTTTTTTCACCCCTGTTCCCAGCTACATTATCCACAGAGCCAGCCTCAGCTGGCTGAGCACGTTATGAAAAATTCCTGTGCTCATATGGACTTCCTCACTTGTAAGTGATGATGACTCTGCTTTGTATCTGCCATCTTCTTGCTCCACCAGCATTACTTCTGAATCTCACTGATAAGTATCTCAGTTATCTTTTCATCAGTTTTAACATCAAACTCTCCACTACTCCTGCTGCTTTCTCTATTATTTTTTGCTCTCATCCTTCAACTTCTTTCTTTGCCTCTGTAGCTCTCTAATTTCCCTGGTTTTGGTTGCCTTTTCCTCTATTCTTTTTTTTTTTTTTTTTTCTACTCTCTAATTCTCCCCAAACTCATGTTAAGGATGGCTCATGCATACTCAAGAAACTAAGAGTGATCATTCTGGGGCAATTTGAAGGTCTGTATCTCATTCTGGGTTTTCTCTGACAATAACCAAAGTTTTGGCTCTCCCATGAGAAAAACAAACAAACAAAAAAACAATAATCAAAGCTTTCCTTTCTGATGATTTCTTCTGACAGTTTAGATACAGACTACTTCAACATGTTACCCAGAACAATTATGTCAATTATGTGGAAATTTTTGTCCCTCTTCTCTCTTTTAGTAAAACTCAATAAAGAATCCAGGAATCCAGGATGATGAAATTTTGGTATGCATTCTGTCTACTCCCAGAAGTATTAGAGTGTTGTGTCCTGTCCCGCTCCCCTTCTCCACCCTCCTTCTCCCCCCCCCCCAAATGCATCGTTCTTTCATTTGAACTACAGCATAGAACCTTGAAGGTTGGAGAACTTTGTGGCCCTATGATAACAAACCACTTCGAATGGAAACTTTGTGTTCACAATCTCAAGAAGAAATATAATTGAAGAAGGACTTTTTAAGAATTCCATGTACTAAATTAAATACCCCCTTTTTTAAGGGCTGCAAACTCAAATCCTGCCCTTATGATGTACTGTTGCATTTTTGTTTCTCTGAGTGACCCAGCTGGAGTCTTGCCTTTTCCTCACTAGTCTGCCAAGGAACCTTTGTGCTGAATCACTGACTATTTCTACTGTAATTGGCTTGGACTTCTAGGGTGAGGGATGTGCTGAATACTTCTCTTTTTTTTGCTTGCTAATTGTTTTCCCTGCCTCATGGGGCATTTTCTCGAGATTTTCTGTGCTCCTGTAATATTTGATTTGGAGCTGGATGTGCAGCAAAATGAAAATTAATTCAATTTAATTAATTTCTTAAATGTTGCTTGTCAATTTAAGGAATTTCTGAGCTGCTCTTCTTCTTTCTGAGAAGTGAGTTTTAGACTATCTTAAGACTTCATGTAGGTAACTAAATATCAAAAAAATCTCAACCATTTTTCCTCACAGTTATTTCAGCCAAGATTTGTGTTTATCCCTTTATTGATCCTTTTAGAATAAACAAGAAATAATGGAGTCATTGTGTTTACATTGCCCTATTCCTCACTTTCCAGGCAAATCAAGGGTGTCTCTCAGCAACAGAAGGATGCAGTACAGTTGTGACTGCAGCCATTACGTGGGGCAGCAGGAAGGTGATCAGAACCAGTGTACTGGCTTTGTCATTAGGAGCTGGATTCCAGTCACACTGCTCTTTCTACAGCAAAAATAAGAATTTTTAGCAGATGGGTTGGTGCTATAGTAAACTTTGCATTGGGGAATTGTTTCCCGAAAGTCACTATCAGTGTAGATGTGCGTGTGCACTAATATACTTGCCCACTAAAAGTACACCGGCCAAAGGATGAGCTCAATCTAGAGAAGAGTTGCAGAGGTGCTGGCCTAGCTGAAGAAGACATGCAAGTAAATGTAATTGTTCTATCAATATGTTCTATCAACCTTCTGTTATAGATGGAATGGTGTCACCCACGTTTTAGGGAAAAGAGGACTGAGAAAAGAAAGTAGCAGAAGACTGTGACTTCACTGGCCCATCAGTGCTGAAAAATGCATCCATGTGTGACCTGCTGCAGTAGAAAAGCAAATCTACAGAGACTGGTGGGAATAAAAAGTTGTACCAAAAGACATACTATGATGAGGACAGAAAAAACAACGTTGTTTTGGTCTCAAGTCCCATCATCAGTTTTCGTCTCAGTTCTCCCACCTTCTGTGTAGTGCTTTTAAACTACAGCAAACTTTCTTCTTCATTATGTTTTACATGCTTTGTTAGGAGTGTGTCCTATGAATGTCAACTTGAGAACATCCAATTGTTCTAAAAAGTGCATTTCCTTGAGAACAACTCATGCAAAAAAAAAAAAAAAAAAAAAAAAAAAAAAAAGAAAGCAAGTGTTGTCTGATAAAGGAAATCCTTCACTATTCATAAAATATTTGGGTTATTTGAGAAAAGAGGAAATTGCTAAGGATTAGGTTTACAGCACATGAGCATGTCTCAGAAGTGCTACTCTGTAAAGCTTGTCAAGGAAAAAGAAAAAAAAAAAAAAAAGGAAATAAATCCCAGGAGGCTTCCAGAGTTTTGCATCCTGTAGTTTATTACATTTGTCAGTAAAAGCAGCAAGGATTATGGAAGTAGATTTATTAATTTTATGAAATCCTGGCACGAAGGATTGGTGGCCCTCTGATAGAAAATGAAGTGGAAGTATTTTGTAAAAGACAGACATTGTGTACTTGCAGTGAAAAGTTATTACTGCAGCAAACCTGTTGCAAATAAATCGCTGTAGCAAGTCCCTTGGAAGTTACTCTCCTCAAAGTCTATGGGATTATGTTTTATGTCTCCTTGTGTAAAGGAAGATCTTTGGTTTCAATGGGTGTTCAAATTCCTCAGGGCAGTGTATAGAATTAGAACAGCTAATCATAACCAGTTTGGAAAAGTTTCCTTTTAGTGTTTTAGCATTTGTTATTAATGCCTTAAAGGCACATTCTCTTCTCAGCTGAAAGGTTCATTTTCTCTACTTTCAGTATCACATCCTTCACACAAGGTGTCCTTTGGTAGACCTTAAATATTTTATCCTTTTTAGGATCTGTCATCTGTATGTTGAGAGGAAACTGAGAATAGGACAGTAGGTTGTGCTAAAAAAGGTGTTAATTGAAACATGATGATTAGACTGTTTATAAAGATGATCTGTTTTTCACTCCAAGACAGAGTCCATGACATATAAGAGAAAAATACTGCCATTGAGATCTGGATTGCTAAAAGCCTCTCTCTCTTTTTTTTTTTTTTTTTTTTTTCCCTTCAAATTTCTTAAGTCTTATCCAACTGAAGTCAGTTTTTAAGCTAGTGGTCTAAAATCTCTTCAAGGACTCTGGTCTAGTCTGGTAGTCAGGCATTGCATCTGTGAGAGACAGCTGCTTCACTTCTCTCTAAATATTAAGCACATCCAGTGGGTATTGCTAATAAAGTTACATTTTCCCCTAGAAGTGTTCATCTATAGGAGAAGGTTAATGCCTTCTGGGCCAGGTCATAGAAGCTGAACAGACAGTCTTGCTTTTTTCTTTCTTTTAAATAACCAGTATTATGGGATATAATCATAACAGTCTATTTCATTTTTACCTTGGGTAGTAATTATTTTAACTCATCTAAAATTAAAAAGTAAGTTTGACTTCATTTGTATCAGTGTTTTGTTTGTTTGTTTGTTTGTATAAATTTACCTGAAAAACACAACTCCTGTTTGCCTAATATACTTTAATGGATCTATTACTATTGTATCTAAACAGTAGATAAACTCATGAATCTTAGCATCCTGAGAACCACTTAAGAACTCTTATACCTCTTCCACAGGGACAAAGAACACTTTCCCTAAGTCACTCTAGGGCCACTGATAACAGAGAAGAAAAATGAATTTCATGTGCTCAGGTCCTTGACTACCCAATCATCACTGGCCCATCCTTTCCTCATGACAGAGGAGCAATGGCACGTGCCAGGCTCTGTTCTCTCACTGCCTGTTCACCTGCTTTATGTCTAGTCTCCATGAGTCTGTACTCTGCAACCCAAGCACCTTTGCAGCTCACAGATACAGGTGGGTAAACATCTCTGCTCTCTTTCATCTGGACTTTTGTTGTCCTTTACTCTCATAGTTTCTTTTGGAAAGAAAAGCAGATGCATTGGTGGGAAAGACACGATGCTGTGCCTGACCATGTTCCTAGACAGTAAGGACTGTGGAGTGGGACATACCACAGAGAGAACATGCCCACTGTCTAAGTGTAAAGTTCTATTGCAGCCAGGCATATTGGCATGCAACACAGAAAAAGTTTAGCACCAGTGTTCTAAGGGAAGTTTAATAGTCCTTAGTGGTTGCAACACTGCATCTGCTGCTCTACAACTTCAGTGTACATTGCAAATTCAAAAGGTCTAGGTCTTCAAAATAACCTGAATTGTCAGCAAATACCATTATCAGTGTATTACAGCTGGGGAGACTGAGTCATTTAGACACATGCTGAAATGGTTTGCTGGTTCATATCCACACATAGTAACTACTTGACATGAAGCTGTATAGCAAGTTAGTGAAGGTGCTAGAATTTTATGGTTCTGTGTCTAATGGTTATGGTTATTCTCCTTTAGATTTGTATTGTGAATATGAAAGATACCATTTCGTAATGGTTAGGCTTTTGTTGGAAGGAAGAAATTGAAAAACATGTGCCTGTTTTTGTTAATTATATTCTCCATGAGGGCAATAATCATCCGAAAACCTCTGCTGTATTAATGGAAGTAATTATAAGCATGCTATATAAATACATATGTCATGTAGACATCTTGTTGTATGAATGCAAGTCCATATGAATTTATACAGTATCAGGAATGTCTATGTATAAATGGGATGCTTATTGAAATGTAAGCAGTTGAAACAGAAATCTTGATTTTCTGGTATGAAACTTATTTATTCTTCTAGCTGTGCTTGAAATTTATACCACCAATGAGTGTGAAATACAATTATCCTGGAAGTGTAAGTCTAAGAGCTGATAACAATATTCATCACATCAGAGATATTGTTTTTTTACAATTTTATTCATTTTTTATGCACAATATGTTACAATCCTGTAGGGTTTTTTGTTGTTGTTGTTTTTTTTTTTTTTCCATTTTGGCCTTTTTGAACAGTTCTAAAGCATGTGTAACCATATTACAGAGAGTATTTGATTTACACTTAAGGGAAATATCACACCTTACAGTTCAGTCTTCTAACAAACCTCAGACCTCCTCCATTTCTATCACTTAATTTAAAATTTCCGAATCTTGGAAAGAGGTTGATTTCAGTGTATTCCCATACCTATGCTACAGTGCTATAGTGCAGTCAAAGAATTTCTCCACATGATCGTAGTACTATTACCGGTATTAATTTTGATGTAATTGGATTGGGATTTAGATGTGGATGAACATAAGCAGTTCTATTAAAAGATTAATAGTGTTTTCTTCCTTTATTTTCTCACATTCACAGTCATTCTCTTATTTCCCCCTTCTTTTCACTCATTTCTTAAGAGCTTTTCTATAATAACTGTTTCTCACTGAGATGACATAGTTAACCTGATGCTAGCTTGTAAGGAAAATAGCACAGTACTTGAGTATTTTTATTCTGAATTTTATTTAGAAATATAAAACCAAAGGATTTAAAGTGACCAGTGGCTTACTTTGCCCATGCTGTTAGTTTATGGCCTCTCCAAAAGCAACATTATTTCTGAAGTGTTCAAAATATCTGGAGGAACAGGTAGATTGTAAATATCTATATTCCCAAATACTCTTTATTTTCCTCACTCTACATTGATTTTACACGGTGCTTACAAGACTAAATGTTTGTTGAATCTGGTCCTAAGTCTTTTATTTGAAAATGGCCATATTTATGGCCTGTAAATTAAATATGATGGATAGGGAGAGCCAGAGCTTAATTTAAAAACAAGATCTGAATCCTATTAAAATCTTTTCAAGTTGTAAAATATACCTTAGTATGAATGGGAATAAGGAGATCAACCAATGCTTTAATTAAAACTAATCAGAAACAACGTGATTTTCTTTTCAGTCTTTCTCACTCTAAGAACATCCAATGTGAACAGCTTCTGTGAAACTTGTGGGTTTGCTTATACACAGATGTAAGGATTATTCACATGCTGCCATTTGCCAGTGACTTCAACAGCAGTTTCCACATGTTGCAGAAATCACACCATATAAAGCAGACGTGTGTTATTTGTCTATGTTTTGTCTATGAACCAAGCAGGACATAATTATTTTAATATAATTAAGGCTGACATTCTATAACATCTTTAAAAAGATTCAGAAGGCTTTACAAAAGAGGACAGCTACAGCACAAAAATACTAATTAAGATGAACTTTCCAAAGATGATAAATGGTTAGGGCTACTTTTGATTACACAGCTGAAGCTGCATTGAAGACTGAATTTCAGAGAGTGTACTTTCTTCAAATTAGGACTACAACAGTCTTCTCAGATCCAAAAGCAAAGTCAGACTGAGCTCCTACTCAGTCATTTGTGAAAACGATGTCCTTATTTCTCTCTAGCCACATTATGAGCCAAAGGTGGTTGGAAAAAGAGATGGGGGAAGCATATGCTGACCTGGATTAACTTGTCATCGTGCTATACTTAACAAGCTGAGTATCTAGACATTTTATGTATAGAGTCAGCTTCTGTTGGTTCACCTAGGAGAATGAGTAAAGATTCCAAGGTTGTGTCTTTCCTCTGAGTCATCCAGAAAAACAGAAGTTGGATTTCTTTAATGAGAAATCTTGTTTCTCATATCTAATACAGAAGGCTGTGGTACCTTAAGATTGATGTTGCATCTACCTAAACAGAGTATTTCCACAGAGAGTTCTAAATAATGCAAAATTAAATAAAATATATCAGACAGAGATATTAATACAGAGACACTCTGTATTAAAGCAGACCCATTTTCCCACCCTATTTGATTTTTTTATCTGAATCTTTTTTTTTTTTTTTTTTTTTTTTTTTTTTTTTTTTTGTGGTCAGCCTCTAGGAAGACTGGATAAGCCAGATACAGAAATTACAACAAATCACTTTGTGTGTTGAATTGGCATTACATCACAGAATCACAGAATCACAGAATTTCTAGGTTGGAAGAGTCCTCAAGATCATCGAGTCCAACCTCTAACCTAACCCTAACAGTCCCCACTAAACCATATCCCTAAGCTCTACATCTAAACGTCTTTTAAAGACTTCCAGGGATGGTGACTCCACCACCTCCCTGGGCAGCTTGTTCCAGTGCCTAACAACCCTTTCAGTAAAGAAGTTCTTCCTAACGTCTAACCTAAAAATCCCCTGGTGCAACTTAAGCCCATTCCCCCTCTTCCTGTCACCAGGCACGTGGGAGAACAGGCCAACCCCCACCTCACTACAGCCTCCTTTAAGGTATCTGTAGAGAGTGATAAGGTCACCCCTGAGCCTCCTCTTCTCCAGGCTGAACAAGCCCAGCTCCCTCAGCCGCTCCTCGTAGGACTTGTTCTCCAGACCCCTCACCAGCTTCGTCACCCATCTTTCAGTATGAATTCAGGTTCTGCTAGCACTTTTAGGAGTCATTAGTGCTTTGCTGAATTTTCCCATACCTGCTTAAAATATGTTGGTTGTAGTGCATGCTGCGAAGTGGGGTTACTTGGCTTGTCATTAAGGATAAATCCCAGCTACAGAGATCTAACAAATCCAGAGGAAGAATTCAGCAAATATAGTCTATTTAGGCAGAAGTGTTGCTTCATTTTTCTCTGTTTCTCAAATATTACTTTCAATGTACAATGCGCAACTGGTCAGTGTCTGTGAGAAATAGATGAGGGAGTACATGTATTAATGAAGGAAAAATGTGAACAGTGAAGAATATGAATATGAAGCATTCACAGTATTCAATACTTAAGGTCAATAGAAAGTTTTGGAGAAGGAGTGGGAGAAGGAGAGAGGAAAAACAAGGTTTAGGGTTCAATGGCAAGTGCCGTGGTGAGTTGTGGGCTTTGGGAACAAGAGCACTGAAGGCTGATGAGTAATTGAATTACATTGGATATATTATCTCATGGTGTATTAAACTGCTTGTGGTGATTATCCTCAGGATGTTAGAGTAGGCATTGGTTAATGGGAGACTAGGGAGAGAACTGGGAAGAGTAGAGGAGTATGCATTAGAGGAGGGTGGGATAGTGGAGCTAGATGGTGAGGCTAGGAAAGTATCGGGGGAAGATATTGCATGTTCTCACCCTATTCTTGCCCTCCTCCAAAAAACATCTACATTTTACTTTTGCCAGAGGGAGGTCTAGTATAGTGAACTTTTATGGTTGTTTTTCTGTCTTTATTTTGACTTTGATAATCTGTATGGAAGGATGAATGTTTGCCAAGATGTGGTTAATTGGCAAAGGAGAACAAAGAGTAGTGCCAATAGGAGAAATGTAGATACAGCTTAAGCTTTGTTGTGCTAATAGATTGGTTAGGCCACTGTAAAGTGAGGGCAGATGAGTCAGAAGGTGGTAGGAACAGAAGTTAATGATGGAAAGTGCTTTTCCCAGCTGAGCTTTGTCCTCTGTTCTAGAACTGTGTTTTCACAAACACATATCAGTTTTTTGGAAATCCTGAACTTAAAAATTACCTATCGCTCCAGCCCTCTGCATATCTCACCCTGCTCCATTCAATCCCTTCACCCAGCTAACTTTGCTCTTAGGTTTACTAATGCTTTCTGGCATGGGGATTTGGTTCAAATATTTCAAAATATAGTACAGGGCTCTTGGTTGGGTGCTAGTGCCAGTAATGTCTCTTGATTGCAGTGCAACCATTAACACAACCTTAAAACACAACTTAAAACAAGTACCTTTGCCTAATAACGTAGCTCTTCTTGAAATATGAGGTTGTTTTCAACATTTTCATTTAATATTATGGAAAGTTTAGTGTTTTGTTAGCAAGATGGATTTCAACTAGAGAGCCCTTAGAAGATAAGATACAAGCAGAATAATTTCTGAAAGATTTCAGTGTTTGTGACTGGCAATCTGGTATGTGCCCCCTTATGTACCCATGGGAAGAAAAGATTTTGGAGGCTAGTTTTTTCTTGCAGCTTGCCAGTAGAGTCTGTGTCACATCAGTGATGTCAGGCATTCACCTCAGTGTGCATGTCCATATAAGTGATACAATGAAATGTCATACACAAGAATGTACTTCAGATGTGCTTAAAATGTTTCAAATTTCTGTGTGTTTGTAAAATTAAAGTGATTCTATGACTGTAAACCAAGATTACAGTTAATTTTTCATCTCTAAGGTTGTGCCCTACTTATTTGGAGGAGGTGCTCAGTTCATTGCATTCAGCACAATAGTGTCTGCCTTTCAAAGAGCAACTAAACCAGGCTAAGCAGTTCTGGAGCCACCAAAATCTCAATAATACATTTTGATAGCTAGTTATTATTTAATTTTAATTAAATTATACTGCAGAGACATGCTTCAATAGAAAACCTAAATTTCCTAGTCAGGATCAGGGCTATGATGTTCAAGGATCTGCAGACAGAAACCAACATGTGTTTTCTACCACATTATAGGAAACAGTTTCCACCCAAGAGTTAGCTAAGAGTTTAATCCTGCAATTAGTATGCTCTCTGCCCAGAAACTATCACTTGGAGCACAGCAAGACAGATGGATTTAGGATTAGAAAGAAATCTCTCCCACAACAGAGTAATGCACAATTTATCAGATATAACTTGGGACAGTGGTTCATACTTTGCTGAAGCAGCTTTGGGAGTCAGGATATCAGAAAATTATTATTTGTGTTTCATTCCAATACAAAGTGGGGCCCATTGTGTCAGACACTAGACAAACAAATAGTAAGAGGCAACTCCAGTCCCTCACATTTTATCATTTAAATAGGCAAGACTAACAAAACTGTAGGGGAAATAAAGGGGTATGGCAAAGGAACCTGATTTTCCTGAGATCACAGGGTTGTTTGGTGACAGAGCAAGTAGCCAAATACCTCTGTTTAGATTCTCAGCTCCTACAGTCTGTTCTATGGCTGATCTTACTAATTCTAAATAATCTTCTAGATGTTTATTTGTTTCTTCTGACATTTTTTGTGCGTGTGTGTACATGGTTTTCTTTTGTATTTGGTGTTGTGTGTCGAAGTTGCTATAGAGAGAGTAAGTCCAAGGAGGAGCATTATGCTAGTTACCCTACTTATGTGAAAAAGAACAGAAAAGTAGTAGATCTATAATTAGGGTAAATCTGAATGTTTCTATATCATAGCAAGCAGTTCTTGTTAAAAGATTTATGTCATAAAAAAGTGTACCATCAAGGATTACTTTAAGCAAAAACAGCAGCTGGCTTTGAAATTAATGAATATAATCTCTAACAGGTACATACATAAAGCATGAAGTAATTCCTGGCATTCTTCAGTTGATACAGTATCTGAAAGTTGGGGGGAAAGCATTAGAATACAGGAAAGCTAGATGAAGTATTTTATTTTATGATTTTTTTTTTTTTCCTGAAATTAGATGAACAAGGATTACAAACATGCCCTACACCTGTAAGATCTAGTTATATGGCAGGTAACCAGGGAATATTCTATGTTTTAAAATGAAATCTGCACATTGAATCAGGCAGAGAACAGCTGGCTTAGAAATCAGCCTGAGAATCAGGATAATCTATGAAAGGTATTTGTGTTAGTCTTAAACATTTTTGCATGCTGTCGGTGCAGAAGATAGCCTCTGAGCTTTGTGGATTAAGGAAGTGGCTGATATGTCTTTCTGGAATTGGGTCATCTTGTTAAGAATAGAAAATTCAATTAAAAATTAGTTATTAGAAAACTATGTGAGTCTTTGTGATTTACTGCAGCAAAATGCAGATTCATATTTTAGAAGGCAGAATTTTCAGTCAAATTTCTGTTGAGTTATTAGGGAATAAATATTCAGTCACTTCTGCAACAAGTCATTGCTTTTTGAGCAATAACTCTATTCTGATGTGCATACAATAAGCAATAGAAAGGCAAATGAGTGTAAGAAGCTATTCTGTAACAGCCAAATACAAATATGCTTTGAAGACTAACTGAAACACAAATTAGGGATATAAGATTCCTGGGTATTGGAAACACTGGATGATTAAACTTTGTTAAATCATATGGTGTTCAGGAGAAATCTACCAGCACCAAGGCAGGGCAGGTACTCACTAACTACAGCATCTCTAATTCTAACATTAGGATGTGAATCCCATTCTTTCTACATGCAAACAGGAATTTACACAGCCACTTTTAATCCAAACTTTTAGATAGATCAGTGTAAACTGAGTACAGATGCTTTTTCCTTGGATTTTACTTGAGATTAAATCTGTACAAAATCATTTATGTTTACTCAAAATGGGAAATTATAAGAGAAATTTTTAAAAAATCAGATTACCCAAAAAGCTAAAATTAAATGGAAACAAAAACTGTTAGTATGGAACAAAAGTGCCCACACACAGACTTGCTCCAAAATAAGTAACTGTGTGAAGTAAAACCAACTGTTATTTTGGTTCCAGTTTTTGTGTGGATAAGCCCTGGGACCTCTGGCAATTAAAATATAATTGTTCTTGTGCTGCAAATATTTACAACCATTCTAAGGCCATTTTAAGTTGCCAGTACAGTGTAAAATAGACACAGTATTGCTGAAAATGAAGAAAGGGGCAGCGAGGCCCTTCATATTTTATAAGGATTTTTAGGAGACAGCACTTTCCAATCATGAGGTAAAAGAAAGGAGAAGAGAGATTGAAGGCTTTGCAGTGACAAAGCAGATTGTAGAAAGAAGAAGAAATACAGTAAATGAAAACCCACAAGTGCAAATGGCAAAGGATCAAAGGTGAGGGGCTGTGTAGGAGGGAGGTGCTACTGATGCTCCCAGACATTCAGAGATGGAAAAATTCCATTAAAACTAAGCACCTGCTGCTTAAGATTAGGACTTCAAAATTACAAAGCATGTCAGTAAAAGCATTTTGCTTTGGAGTTTAAAGGGGAGCTAAAGAAAACAGCAAAAATATTAGGAGGTGGAAAAAGAGAGAATGGGGAAATATTTTAATGAAACTGATCTGTGCACATTTAAAATGGGCAATTGCTTAGGCATGGCTGGTTTCAATCTGATTTTAATTTTTGTTTCCCAGCTTTTTAGCTGTTTTCTTGAGAAAAAAAAAATCTTTTAAGTTTAGTTTAGTAAAGGGATAGGCAAGTGAGCTTTGGATGGCTTCCTAACCTTGTGCCTCATTCCTCTTCATGGGTGTGTCCGACTTAAATTTCTGTTTCTTAATCCTACTCTAGTCTTTGTGGGTGAGGAGAGATGATTTCTGACTCTTTTGACCGTTGTAGGGTAGAACACAACACTGAAATCTCTTCTGACAGAGTAGAGGCTGGCAAGTGTTAGAAACCACAAGAACTTAGATACAGAACCAGCCTATACTTAACTAACATACACATGCTCACATTGGCATGCCCAAAGAACCAAAAACTAGACTGAAGGCTGCTTGGTTTGAAACGGCTGTTTCTTGTGCCCCATACTGCTTTGATATTTGCAAGTCGATGAGCTGAATATCACATGTCAGGGATTGGCAGCAGACAATGGAAAGCCAAAAAGCTGTTCCCAGTTCTTCGCACAGAGACAGTATTGATCAAATTGTCACTTACAAATCTGTGGAAAAAAAATACAAACAAACAAACAAAAAAAAACAGTAATCTTCAGTATGCTCCCTCTCTAGCTGACTCCCAAAGCCCAATTTCCCTTTGAAAAACTTGTAATTAACCTGATGATAGTTTTTCAATAGGAAACAGGAAAATAGAAGGGCTAGAAAGAGTTATATATCTAGAGTTTTACTTTCCCCTGCTAAATGAAAGGATATTTGCTCTTCTTGTCTATTTTGAATACCAGATGTCTTTGCACAGTCCAATTGAGACATCCTAAAAGAGAAAGATTTTCAGATGTCCTCAGCTTTTTCTGGAAACGGGGCCCCCGTAAAGATGTCTCAAGTATGATACTCAGAAAGAGAGTTGTCCCAGATTGAACAGTGCTTTTCAAAACTCCGCCAGCATTTTTAGTAGCCTATGCCTCTAGGAGTCTGGGCACCTTACCCAAAAAGAGCTAAAAATGTAATTTGCAGTTCTTCAAGTAATCCAAAACAAAGTATCAAATCCCTTCCCATCTTCTTTTGCCAGAGAAAGTCCCTATGCAGTGGAACTGGCCTCATTCTGCAGCACAGAGAACAACAGAAGTAAATGGAGGGTGGAGTGGGAGAGCTTTTGGAAGAGTGATCAGGCTGTGCAAAGTACTCAGCCCTACTTAATCACAGATGCCTTGCTCGAGAATCAAGTTCCAAATATTTCCATGGTGCTCAAACATAGAGTTACCTAGCTGTCATTTGCTCTGAAGAATTTCAACCACCAGAATTTCCTTGGCTGTGCTGCAGCTGATGACTTTTTCCATTATTTTAATACTCACTCAGCAGATACTTACTTGGTATGGGTCACTAACCAGGCAAGAAAATATCATCAGACTGTTAAATTTTCCGAATGTGAAGGTTTATAGGCCTGTGTATTGTAGCCACAGAACAGTCTGAAGATGTGTAGAATAAACACGCATGGCAATAAGCATGCAACACATGACAGAAACATGATTTGACATCTAACTGAATGTCTGTTTTTTTTTTTTTTTTTTTTTTTTTTTTTTTTATAACAATACACCCCTTTTGAGACTTAATCCTTTGACCAAAAGAAGGGATTGTTAAAGAAAAATTAGTCAATGTAAAAGTGTTTAGAAACGATTGCCAATAGTTCTGCTACAGGTAGAATGTAGAAGGTTTTTGTTTCTCAATTTCTTTTTCTTAACAGGCTAAGATAGATGCTTTAAGACATTAATCATCCTAAATTAATGAATAAATCATGTACTAATATACAGATGGGTTGTGTTGAGGCTAGGGAACTAAAGCAAAGCTCTGTAATACACTGCTTCTGTCACAAGCCAGTTCACTCTATACCAGCCTACCAACTGTCTCTGCCAAAGCAGTGGTTATGGTGGGTTTTAATACTGTCAGACCGGAATGCCAGATAGACCTCAGATTTTAAAAAGAGACTTAAGGAAAAATCATTGGTATCATCACAAATAATCATGTTAACATCACTTCCCATTTCAAGCTCTACTTAAAAGAGCTTTAGAGAGATACAGAATTTTTTGTTTGTTTGTTTGTTTTTCGATGCAATAAACTGTACCCCATTCTGATGTCTGTGCTTTCAAAATGGTGCAGAAACAACTAGGCAAGGACTTTGAGGACAGGCTATAGAAAAATGATCCCTAGGAGCTGGAAGATCAGACTTGTGATGTGAGCATTTTCAGTGTGTTTGAGCATAATAAGTGCATTGGCAAAAGTTACTTAGGAGAATGTTTTGAAAATTCTTTCAAATTTATGTTAAGAGAAGGTTTTTAATTTTATGTTATTTTTCCAGTTGTTTGGGAAATACTTAAAGACTCCTACCCCAGAAAAGGGCAGCTTTAGCAAGTAAAGGATAAGAGAGAAAATTATATCCAGCCTTAGGTTCACAGTGTGTATGTCCTTCAACGTGGATTGTCTTGCATTCCAGAATTAATTCCAGAATCAGCTTCAGGTATGCAAGCTTCAGCTGTCTGCCTAAAGAAGAGTTCATCTGCAAGGAAAAGTTAATCTCCTCCTACTCTGATGATGCACAGCTGGCCAGGAAGATTACCTTTGGGGTCTCTGAAGAGCCAAAGAATCTAACCTATAGCTGGAGACAGGACACAGGAAAGGACAGATTGGTGTACTGAGGAGATGCAGACGCTTTCTGGGTTGGCTGACGTGCCTTATTCCAATATGCAGAGTCACACTAACCACAAGGCATGGGACTTGGAAATAGTTTTCACCAGGCTCAGTAGGAGGTCCCTAAGGAGCTTCTTGCCTGCTTGCACAGCTGGGGACATTATTCAGCTTCCAGGATCATGTGAGCTTGTTGCAACTAAGCAGTTCTCTGTCCTTTCAAGAGACTCATTTCAGGTGGCATTTTGATTTTTTTGTTCCATGCTCGTAACAAGCTTCTCACTGATTGCTCTCTTTAAGAGAAATTGATTAAGGCATTAATGTCTTAGTGAAACAATGTATTGCTTGACATTTCAAGTATCAGAGGAAGCTCAGGTCTATCTTAAACCCAGTTCTGTTCTGTGGAAACAGTTGTGCTTTTGGGCGTTTCAGAATTCCATATATTTTATGCCCAGAAATAACCAATATGGTCACATAGTCTGACCTTCCGAAAGCACAAGCCTTTCAGCCTCACCCCACAATTTCTGTATTAGGTACACATCCTGTGGTTAACCTGCATCCTGTGGTGGGATTATACATCAAGTTTTGTATTGACTAGATTGTAACTGGAGAAAAATTACATTTTTATCTTGGATTTTCATTAGTTTAGGCTTGCCTTTGTAGGTGTTTCCTATTAAAGTTTTGTAAAGCTTCTCCCAGTTTTTTTCCCTCTACTTATTCAGCTCTTTCCAGCAAGACTAATTTATGTTAAACTAGAGGTCTCTAGTGTCCTTAGTTTGGGCTTGCACAGCCTGAATACACCTCCCACAGTGCTGTAGGAAAGATGTCTAGAAGAAGTTGTTCAATGTACAGTGGAATTGAATATTCTTTTCCTTCAGACTTCTCCCCTTTATAAACCCTATGTGTACTTATGACCTGACTTTTCCTCATGTCCTTTATGCTGTGTCTCCACAGTATGTGCTGTGACTCTTACATTGTTGTGACTGTACTTATTAGTAAGCCATTTGCAACCAAACAGGGTGTCTATAATACCCGAGTTCTTCCTTTTATTTATTTATTTATACAATGTCATCAAGGTAGTTTGGGTGTCTGTCCTTCAGCAGTCGCCAATTTTTGCAAAACTGTAAGAACTTAATTTTCCTTAGCATTTCGACACTGTTGTCCAGATTAACATGCTCAAAAGTTAGGGATGGAGCAGTGGGTAAGGCAAGGCAGACAAACAGATGATTAGAAAGACAGCACAGACATGTGAACACATTCCCTTAGGAAATGAAGGTTTATTACCTAGGGATTTTACAGTTCTTTAAAATTGGTACCTCTGAGTATTCTTACTTGTTGTCTTCCTTCCTTCCTGCCTTTGAGTCTTCTCTTTAGGTCTTTGGGTTTCATAAAGGAATGGAACTGTGTGAGGCTGTACAAAAAGGCCAAATTTTCAATGTTGTGAGGTGATACATATGGGAAGCAGTAGACACTACCTTACTGTGAGGTTCTTAAAGCTCTTATGTGCCAAGAGTTCTCTCTCAAAATTGTGGTGAATGATGCAGTTAGTTAGGATTGCTATCAAATATGCAAGCACAGTGACTAATAAATGATTGCTTTTTTTGCAGATGACACCAAGTTAGGTGCGTGTGTCGACCTGCTCGAGGGTAGGAAAGCTCTGCAGGAGGATCTGGATAGGCTGCACCGATGGGCTGAGGTCAACTACATGAAGTTCAACAAGGCCAAGTGCCGGGTCCTGCACTTGGGGCGCAATAACCCCAAGCAGAGCTACAGGCTGGGAGATGAGTGGTTGGAGAGCTGCCAGGCAGAGAAGGACCTGGGAGTGATGGTGGACAGTCGGCTGAATATGAGCCAGCAGTGTGCTCAGGTGGCCAAGAAGGCCAACAGCATCCTGGCTTGTATCAGAAACAGTGTGACCAGCAGGGCTAGGGAGGTGATCGTCCCCCTGTACTCGGTTCTGGTGAGGCCGCACCTCGAGTATTGTGTTCAGTTTTGGGCCCCTCGCTACAAGAAGGACATGGAGGGGCTTGAGCGGGTCCAGAGAAGGGCGACGAAGCTGGTGAGGGGCCTGGAGAACAAGTCCTACGAGGAGCGGCTGAAGGAGCTGGGCTTGTTCAGCCTGGAGAAGAGGAGGCTCAGGGGCGACCTTATCGCTCTCTACAGATACCTTAAAGGAGGCTGTAGTAAGGTGGGGGTTGGCCTGTTCTCCCATGTGCCTGGTGACAGGAAGAGGGGGAATGGGCTTAAGTTGTGCCAGGGGATTTTTAGGTTAGACGTTAGGAAGAACTTTACTGAAAGGGTTGTTAGGCACTGGAACAGGCTGCCCAGGGAGGTGGTGGAGTCATCATCCCTGGAGGTCTTTAAAAGACGTTTAGATGTAGAGCTTAGGGATATGGTTTAGTGGGGACTGTTAGGGTTAGGTTAGAGGTTGGACTCGATGATCTTGAGGACTCTTCCAACCTAGAAATTCTGTGATTCTGTGATTCTGTGATTCTTTTACCCCAGCAGTCACGCAAGATTAATTAGATATAGTTAGTATGGTGACACTTTGAAAATGTAAAGTGTATATAAATGCTGAGTGGTATTTTTACACTGAGTATATCCAGGATGTTGATTGATAGGAAGTACATAAAATGCTTTTTAATGCATTTCTGTATGTGCAGCTTTGGATTAAAAAAAAAAAAAAAAAAAAAAAAAAAAGTACTTTTGTAAGTGTACTTGACAAAGGGCTTTAAGAGTTGTGTAATGGATGTCCTGAATGTCTAAGTCCGGATTTAAAAGTGATTGATTCTTAAATACCCATCTATGATTATCACAAATAAACATTTTTTTTTTTTTTCTCTGCCTGTCAATTCCTTCCTCTCACAGCGATTCAGCTTTTATGTTCTTGACTCTTGTGTCGTTAATAATTGGGATAATTCTTATAGCTCTCCCATTGTAGTCAACATTTGCCAGATGAGAAAAGGTAAACAGATGGCTTATAGATATGTTTAGTATTGATATTACTTACACTGTACTACTGATTTTATTATTTACTACTACTATTTACTAATATATTTACATCTGTGTTTGTATGGCACCTAACACAAGATTTACCTTCTTTATTGCCATCTGAAAAGGTTTGTCCATCCCCTCTTCCCTCAGTTACTCATTCCTACTCATCCTGCCAAAGTTTTCCACCCTCTCAGCTGTGTTGGGTGCCAAATGAATACTCTGTGTGGCTATGCTTTAAGTGGGGGCGGAAGTGGAACCTGCAGTGAAAGAAGGAGTGAGTTCTTGAATATTATTCCCTTAATTTATTTTTTCCAAATCTATTATGAGTTTTTCTTAAAAGATAAATCACCAGCTCTAATGCAATGCAAAAGGAAAGGATTTTTCCAGTGATTAGAAAGATTCCTAAGAAACCCTCCAAGCTCCCAAACTGTCATGAAAGCAAGTTTCAAACAGTAGCAAGTTTCCAACTGTACAGTTTCAAGAAAGAGAGCAAGAAAGAAAAAACTTTGTAGTTCCCCAGTTAAGCTGGAGCAAATAATTTGTTCTGGAGATTTCCTGAAGTCTGTGTGCACTACTTGTACTAGCATCAATTTTTGATAAGGCTTTTTTTTTTTTTTTTTTTTTTTTTTGCCTGTGTGTACTTTTACTTCGTATTTTATCAAGGGAAAGAAGCTCAGTGTAAAGGCAGTGTAGCCAGGCTGGGCTGTACTGTATGCTCAGCCACCTCATCCACTTCTCAGCCGTGAATGATGAATTAACAGAAGTCATGACTGGGACAAAAGGAAAGAGACCAGACATTCAAAATGAACTCTCCCAGGTCTACTCCTGGTAACATATCCCTGAACACATTGCTTCTAACTCTTGAGTGTCCTTCATGTGAGCCATTAAGGCCATTTCTCAGACACATTCTGTATTGTTTTCCTTTTCAGTGCATTAAAAGTTACTTCTTGTTTCCTGCTGATCCTCTTCTTTGGCTGATTTCATAACTAGCTGATTGAATGCCCCAAACACTTGAACTCTAGGGTATGTGGGATCTGGGTGCAAATTATTTGGTTCTGGGCCATCTCTGTTGACTGTTAATGATATTTCATTGGAATTGCAAAACTGTTATGTAGCAACACCATGTTATTTGGAAGAGGTACAAGTTCTTGGTTTGTCTTTGTGTGATTCATACATGTATATAGACTTTACTGTGAGCTGGGGTAGAGCTAGCTAACGAAGGGTGATAGGTTTCTCATTGCTCTTTCTTGTAAACGTAGGTGATGTTGGAAGAAGGACATATGCACGTACATTAGTTCAAACTTCCCCTTTCTTTTTCCTTGTCCCATCTGAATCGTAACTAATACAATCTTTTTCCTTAGCTTGGCCGTCCCTGGGCCTAATTCCATCAACATAATTTGAGAATTAGATTACTTCAATATGCTTTAACCTGTGCTGCAGAGAAGGTGTTATCTGGTGACTCTTGCACAATGCTGCAGGGTTGGTATTTGGCAGGACAAGGCAAAATTTATTACCTTTATCCCCTTTTATATGCTGTGCTTTGCTCCTTTAATATTCTAATTCAATTTCTACTATCGAATAGTAGAACTAACTTTGCTTCTGCAGCCCTGAATCTCAGAAACATCCAGTGACACATTCCAAAATATGCCATATATTTGACCTGGTTAGGGTGTATGTTCAAACACATTTCATTATTGTTGGGCCCTTCCTCTGGACCTGTTTCAGTGGTTTTATCTGCCTTTATCTTTTGCTTTAATGTGTTTAATATGTCTCTACTTATTAGCTCTGCTTGATGTCTAGCAATGCTGTAGCAGATAGGCACAAAAGAAATGGAATTTATTGTGAAAGTGTTGAGTTCAAATACCAAGGAAGTCTTCAAGGTGACCTGGCAGAGCTGTCATTGTAGTTGCAACTGACACAGATTTTGACTTCTTATTGCACTGTTAATCCTTGAACATCGTATGTTATACACAGCATGTATTTTAGCAATGTGCCAAAGTCAAAATGATTATAATAAAAAATCAGCCTAGAATGTGGTAAAAGAAATAACTTTTTGCTTTACTGGCAACAGTTAAAATAAAAAGAGAAGGCTCCTTTTAATTTAACAGGACAAAGTCAAATCTCAGCTACTACTCATTCCTTTGTGGCTTTCTTCAGGTGGCTATATCTGTCCCTTTAACTTCAGGGCTAAATTGAATATAGAGTCCTGCTTACAGTCGGAATGTGCAGGTGACCTCATCCAACCAGTAACTGCTTCTATTCCAGCAAAGGTCTGTTTTCATCTGCAAAGCTCCCTGTAACTCACCCACATGCAAATGCTTCTGACCTTAATTAAAGCAGTTCACCTCTCTTTGCCTCAAGGGATGGTTTCCTCATAAGGCAGTTGTGTTTAATTAGCATTTGGATAGCATTCTGCTGGTTGCTCTCCGGGAGCGTTGTTCAGTAGGAGCGTGGGATTGCTGAAGCCTGACTGGCAAGCTTTGCACCCTCCTAATTGACACAGAAGCCAAGTAGAAGTTACACAAGGAAAGAACAGAGAATCGTTAATGATGGATCATTAGCAAGTAGCTCCTTTGAATGAATGTAGATAACTTTATAACTCTATCAAAGTGAAAAGTAGCATGATGAATGATGCAACAAACAATAAATGCTCAAGAAAGACACTGGTTTTATAATTGCTGTGCAAATTTCTAGCATGCTCTAGTTTGTAAGATTAATTTATTTGCAAAGTGTGAAGCATTCTATGCCTGTTGTACACTTAATGTCTATTTTCTTTTCTTTTCATTAGAGGTTCAGGTTCATTAGATTTTCTTTTCATTCAATGTCTTTTGATATAATTTAAACTCCTGGGGTTTGAGATAGGCAATTTTTCCACTATCAGACAATTGCACAAGCAAATGAAAACCATGTATATCTACTAAATTAGTTCCTGTTAGAGTCTGATGATTTCTCTGTATAAAGAGAACATATATGTGGTCTCAGATGCAGACACCTGAAATAAGAATCTTTATATCTATGTATTATATTTTTAATAGAAATTGCTTAATACTTTTATGGCTACTTTGAAATTCTAGACCAATAAATCTCTAAGGGCCATTTTAACTCTGAAATTATCTTCATAAGCATTTTAGTTGGCACAGATACATCATTCCTGTGGCTTGCACTAGGGCCAGTACAGCCCTCAGGCAGTGGTAGGAAGAGGAGATAATACAAATATTGTTTAGTGATGTCACCTGTTCCTTTAAAATTTACTGATCTCTCACAGAAGAGTTCCTCTCAAAATTTAACTTAGTATCTTCAAACTGAGTAGAATTTAGAGGAATAAGTTAACAGAAAAATTACCCCTGATGTGAGCCCTTTTTTAGTTTTCATAAATATTAGTTTGGGGAAGGTATTATGTGAGATCACCTAATCCTTCAGCAAGCCCCAAGGATCAGACAGAGGTTCAGCTATACCAAAGCAATTCTTTTTCCTAAGGTCCTAATTGGTAGGAAGTCTGCAGCCTCCTCATATGACCTGTTTTAGTGTTTCACTACCTGTACCATGATTTAAGTTTATTTTCAAGTAGCCAATTTTCTCTCTTTTTTTTTTTTTTTTTAATTTTTTATTTTTTTTCCAACTTGAGTCAACTTTTCATCTTTTGAAAACAGTTTTGAAGATGGTGTTATTTTCCTGGCCTTCTCTTCAGGCCCACTACCACTTTGTTCAGCCTTTCATGTTTTCTCTGTTCGCTTTGGTTACTGTCCTGTAGAATCTCTTCAGTTGCTCCACAAGGTTGTGCAGTGGGGGGCCCCCACCAGCCACTACTCCAGCTGTGACCTGCCATCCCTAACTAGAACAAAAAGATTATTTCATGTGTCCTGCAGGCTTCTCTCTTGTTTGTACATCCCTGTATGACGCTTGCCTTTTTTGCAACAACATGGTGTTGTTGACTCACATTCATTTTGTGATCTAGAGTAACCCCAGCACTTCCTACCTTGCTGTTTGTCCTCTGCCTTGTATTTATATTAATAAATGCAGCTCCTTCCCCTTGACATTATTGAATTTCACCTGTTTTATTTTTATTTGTTTGTTTGTTTGTTTGTTTTTTTCCTCTAGTTTAGCCCAGTCATTGTAAAATCTTTTTCACAGTCAGTTTTAGCTTGAACACCTCTGAAACCTGAGCGAGTACAATATGAGTTTCATCAGCTGACCCACTAAAAAAGTACTGATAAATACTTCATCCTGAACAGATTCCTGTGGAGCTCACTTGAAACATCCTTCTCTTTTAGAAGACCCTGGTAGCTATTTTCTGAATATGATTCCCGCTCAGGACTCCACCTGGCTTTGGATTTACCTAGACCATGTTTCTTTAGTGAATTTATGGAAGACAGCAGAGCTGAAAGTCTTTCTGAAACTCAAATATTGATCTGATATCTGGTGGCTTGGGGGGGAAGGGGGTCATGTCACATGATTTTGGATGTTTGGATGGTAGAGGTCTGCTTCTAAGATAATTCTATGTCCTCTGTTTTATGGAAAAATGTAAGTGATCAAAATTCATCTGACCAGGTTTAGGTATTTACCAGTGTCTGAGATGAACTGCACTGTAAGTGCGTCTTCTTGTCTGCAATCACTCAAAAGGGAGTCAACTAAATATCAAAGCAACTAAAAATCTATCTCTAGACTATTTGCATCTAAAGTTAGATGTGATGTATCTCGCCTTCAGTGCTTCTCCTGATACACAGAAATGAGATTGAGTGAACATTATTTTTTCTTAATAGATACATGCTTGCTGTTCCTCATCTCCTGAGTACAGTGTGATTATTGCTTCCAATATTTAATGTTCCTTCAAGTTAAATGATTTGGTCTGTAATTTCCCAATTCCCCCTCATTTCCTTTTTAAGCACTGGAACAGTACCTTGCCTCTGCCAGGAGCATACTCATTAGGAACACACCTAATCAGCTTGGAAAAAAAATCTTTCTAAGTACCTATGAGTGTATTCTTGCTCATTTCGAGGTAAATACCTTTGCTGTGTTAAACATTTTATCACTGGTGATCTGTTTAATGAAGACTGCAGCAAAAATGGAATAGTTTGGCATGACCCTTTTCATCAGCTCTGCTCAAATAAGTAGTTACTCAAGTAGTCAGCTTCCTTACTCATGCTCTTATAGGATGACTTCTTGTGATTTGTTTTCCTTGCCTTGTGATAGTCTATCGTTCCTTCGGAACTAAGTCAAACACTATTCTTATGTATTTATTTGCATTTCTAAGTAAAGCTGTAGTGGCATGCAGAAATACATAGCTACATATAACATTTTCTGTAAAAAATTTATGATGATATAATAAAGGCTGTAATTAAGAATAAAGGAATCATTTTGTCCATTGACCGAAGCATCAGAGGTTGTTGAATATTTTATTAAAGGAAAGTTTTCAAGTGTCAACTCTGGAAATTATTATCCCCCACTTCTCTATAAAACAGTTAGTCTTTCTATGCATATAGTGAATGTATATCTCGGTTTTGATTCAGGAGTAAATCTGTGGCCTATTCTCTCTTCTGAGACTGATGGTAATGATATAGCTACTTGTCTGCAAGGAACTACACTGAAAACTCTGTTGAGTTCACTACAGAGGATTGCTAAAAAGTAAGACCTGACTATCTGCAGTAGACATAATTCTTCATATAATTGCCAGCTTCCCTGAGCAGTTTCCACCTTTGAAATGATTCTTGCCAGAATAAATAAACCATGGTTGAGTTTCTCATACTACCTACATTTTTGATAGAAGACATAAAACAAGCTGGGGAGTGTCATTTCTGTGCATGATGTTAGTCCATCATCACTGCAGGATAATGGAAAACACTGCAGACGTGTTTGAGCTGTTGCTGACAAGAAATGGTGCTGCTCATCATCTTATGCCACTGTGGCAGTAGTAATAATACCTTAATATGACTCTTCTTTGGCTTCTTATGGTTGTGCTGCCTCCTGTTGTATACAGTGTGGGGATTTCTGCAGCACATCCCATTTTGTGGGTTGGGCATATGTTGTTCAGCAAGCAGGGAGTAGTAGATCTGGGATTTAATACGACTCAGAATACCTGATATACATACCACTGGGAACAATGGGAAGACTTACTTAAAGTTGGGCAAGTATGCAGCAATTCTGCATTTGGCTGTACTACATAAAACTGGCTTATTAATACTTTATTGTCAGCAGAAATTTGTTTAGTATATAATTCTAGAATATGACATTTCTGTGATAAATAAACACTGTGATAAGACTTGTGAAAATGAGATACTTTTCTTTAAACTAACATAGACACTTCAATATTAATATAGACAATAAATAATTTCCTTTTTTTTTTTTTTTTTTTTTACAGGACCAGGTGTCAGATACAGTGAATTTGCTGTGTCACATCCCAAACCACCTCCACTTGTTGGACAGCATACGGTGGAGATACTGAAGAGCATGCTGGGGTATGAGGATGATGCCATAGAAGAACTGCTCCGCACTGGTGTTGTGGCTCAGCATGAGGTCAGATAAGGAACATTAGCTACATTCCTTCACTCTGAGTTCACATAGCTTTGTCCTCTCTTTGCTCTCTTCAGCTCCCCTAATGGGACTCAAAGAGAAGACATTATCTAATTCCTAATTTTCTTCCATGTGTGTTTGTATGATTTGAACACTGATGTATCAAATAAACAATCTCATACTGTCTGACTGAAAGATTTTCTTGGGGGTAGGGGTAAATGTAATTATATGGTCCTGTGTGGCTAGTCATTTTCAGCACGTTGTATGGGAAATGGAGTTCTTATCATAATTACAGTAATTGCCTAAATGTTTGTCCCTAGAAAGAAATCATGTTAGTGAAAAGAAGCAGAAGCTTAGAAATCTGTGTACTAAACTCTCTATTTGTGGAAAGCTGGCTTGCACAGTTACTTTAGTAGAAAAACAGCCATGTACAAATTGGTGGTTGATCTGAATGATTTTGAACAGAATCATCGGTTACGAACTCTTTGTTCATCTCTATTTTAAATCAAGGGTAGAGTAACCATTGCAAAACTCACTTCTGTTCTCTGGTATTACCAATTACTGGTATGTCTTTATATTATATTGTATGGTCATGACAATCCCAGCATGTTAGCAGAAATAAGCTGGAATTGGCAGAGTTGTTCAGTTGTGAAACGAGCCTATTCCAAGACCGGTTGAGAGATGAACTATGATTGAATAGTCTTTTGTAATTTTATTCAAGAGTGTCCTGGGCGCTGTTAGTTAAACATTGATCCACACAAAACCACATGCTGAGTGTCAAATACCAGAACTTGCCCAGGTTTTTAATCTGGTTCTGTGGGTAGGTACTGATCTCTATCTCTGACTCTAATTCCCAATCAAAATGCCTTTCACTCTGAAGGAAATATAGTTAAAATACAAATCTCTGCAAGGCTTTTGACTTGGTCCCACCCCCATGATTAAAACATGGTCAGAGTTGACAAACCTACCTCAAAGTTAGTAAAATCATATCCTGTAAAAGGGTTGCACTTAAGAGTAAGGCACCATGTATTGTGAAAGGTGGAAGAATTTGATCCATGAAAAATAGTAAGGAAAAGACCCCTTTCCCCTGAACAAACCAATTTGGCAGTACTTCACTCACAGAAGAAATGCCATGCTCCTCTATCCCAGCATATAATTTACAGCTAATGTAAACTGTGTATGGGAAGGGCTTAACCTTTGTTGTATGCACCCCAGGAGAGAGGCAAAGCCTTTCTATTTCTAGAACTAAATAAAACTAACTCAAATTGATGTTCAACAAATCATGTCTGTATTTTTCCCAAAGTATCAGAAAGTCCTGGCATTAAAACTAACTTGTCACTTTGTTTTCAATATAACAAGCAACATACTCTGCACTATATCTGATCTTCACAACTCTGTATTACCTTCTGGTGGAAGAAAACAGGTTATTATGTTATGAAACTGAAGTAGTACCCTACGTGGTGGTTGCTCATTTTTGAAGCCCAGTGTGTTTTGGTCCATTTGTTTGCTTGTTTTCTGTGTGTTTTTGTGTTTGGGGTTTATTTTGTTTTGGTTTTGATTTTTTTGATTTTATTTTTTTACTTGCACTGCATTCCTGGCACCAAACTCCATACTCTGTCCATGTGTTAAAGACATCATGAGATCCTGGAAGAGTGACTTCTTAAATAAATATAGAAATAAATCTGAATTGAGAATAGAGAGACCATGGGGGAAGAATTGAAACTGGATTGGAAGAGGTTTTGATATAGTCTACCTTCACTTTAATCTAAGGGGAACATCCCTTTTTTAATGAGAAAAGCAGAATTTTCAATTCAGCTTCACATAAATGGATAATCTGGTATTAAAATGAACTTTGTTTATTAATGAAAACTATTTAGTACTTGCAGATAACATTTACAAATGAATTTGATAGCTTTACTTTTTAATAGTCCTTTTATTCCCATTTCTAAGAGCTGCATACATAAGGTATATTAAAATATTGCTTAGGGTTTTTTTTAAGGATTTCTAATTTTTTTTTTTTTTTCCCTGTGCTTTTCCAAGCAATGGAAATCGCTAATCACCATATCCTTAGCTACAGTATATTGGCAGAGCTTCTTTGACTTTAACGTAACAATGCTGGTTTAAATCAGCTGAATATTTTTCTGTTAACTTTGTAATGTATTTCTTGCAGAGTTCACATGCAAACAGTGTTTCTCTTTTTTCTTTTCTTCTTAGTGTTTTCTTCTCTGGCATGTTGACAATCAAATGCCAAGGGGATAATCAGAGACATTATATTGTCTAACTTCTAGTACTTACCGCTCCTATGAATAGGAGCGATCCAGATACCATTTTACCTTTTCTGTGTTTGATTAAGTCATACACTAAAACAGAGACTGTTGCTAACTCTTCTTCAAGTTAGAAGATGGTGGGTATCTGGTAGCCCAAAAAGTCCTGTAACCTTCCAAGATCTGATGGTGAAGTTTTGCCCTTTCACAAGGTTTGGCCCTTTAATGTCGGATAATTGGTGGACACAGAAAATAATTATTTTGATAATATTATTAATATTACTAATATAGTACAATTTTCCTTTAAAAATGAATGAATAAATACAGAAAAAGTATTTATACATTTTACTGTACTTTTCCCAGGAATCTTCAGGATTATGTGTCCTAGAGTTTAATTGTTAGATACATTTTGACAATCTTTCATTTCAAAGTGGCTTTCTTTTGTCCTGTAAAATTAGACATAAGTCATCACATTTTAGGGATTTTTGACCTCATAAGCTGAGATCCCTCCAATTTCAAGGGAGGGATATAGTTAGGAATGAGGATGCACAGCTCTGTACTTAAATTGGAAAGGAATCTGCTGCTGCCATGGTGTGAGTGGGATTGGCTTTTAATTTGACTTGATTTACACATCAATGTATTGAAAAAAATAATAAAAAAGGACACTTGTCAATCTGTTGTCTAGTTCAAAACTGAACCCACCTATAACTATTTGCCAGGATCCTTTAACAACTATTTGAAAGGAAGATTTTCATTTTCGCATCAATTCTGACTCTGGCCTGTGGCCCCTGGAGGACCCCACTGTCCTTGTATCACCTTTACTTGACCATTAAAAAAAGGCTATCTCAGATAATTGTCTTCCTTTCTTTTCACATGAAAGCTAGTATGACTCTTCACCAGGTATAAATCACCCAGAAGACTGAAAAGATGGTGAAGTCAGGACAGTTTTGTGTAGTCATATAGTCTGAGGATCTACCTCAGGGATATTTTAGTGCATCAAAAGAGAATTCAGTCAAACAACAGGCAAATGGATAGTGACAGAATTTTCTCACTCCTAAGCAGATCTTGTTCCTGGTATCTCTTCTCCAAGATCTTCCCATGCACTTGGGAAGTCCCTGTATGGTTGCCTGAGAGCATGATAAGTCCTTGCATGGTTGCCTGCAGTGGGTACCCTACAGGTGATGTTCAAAAGTAAGTCTTTTTTGAATGGTGGCCAGCAGGAACAAGTTACTAGCAGAAACCTTGTCAAGTATCCAGCCTATGTGCAAAGGCCAGTATAGCCATATTCATGTGAAGACTGATTTATTGGTAGAGCTCCCCTGATTGTGCATGCAGGCGAATGTTCCTTTTCTTCTCATATTTATAAAATCAGCAAAAGTGAACAGAAATAAATATATATTTTTATTTCCTTTTATATATATATATATATATAAATATATATATATATATATATACATAAAGAAGTAGAGAAAGGAAAATATCCCCATTCCTGACTTATATACAAAATATAAAGGTCATTTTGTTTTAAGTTCAATGGAATAGATTCTCTGGATGCCTATTGATCTTAATCGGTTTTGGCCTCGCTTCTTGAAAGATTAAAGCTCAATCTGAAGATGTGTAATGACAATGTGCTAAAGCTAAAATAGCAGTCAGAATAACTCTTTTAGTGCATGTACATGTATACTCAATAACTGGGGAAGGCATTTTCATTAACTCAACATGCAGCACTGCCATTCACAGAGGACTGTAACTCCTCAGCCTGGTGAACCAGGAGATAAAAGGGAGCTATGCATCTCTATGATTAAAATGGTCACAATTTCTTCAGATATCTAGATGACAAGACATAGTTAATCCTTCAACTTTCATAACATTATAGCAGTGTATTAAAAGTTATTTATTTCTCCAAAATGTATTAAAAAGTATTTAATTGTCAAAAGACAGAGGAAAGGTAAAGTACTTTCAGAGTTCAGGAATGCTGGCACAGCTGCTCACATTTCATGTCAGTGACATTAAACAGTGCCAGATACAGTACTTTTCTTAACTGCTTGTACATTGAGTTTAATGTGGCCTGGTGAAATGCTAAATGCTATTAGCTGGCAAAAAAGTAATAATAATAATTAAAAAAAAATCAACCTCAGAGCAGTTCCTGCAGGATCAAGTAACCTCCCCACACAGAGGGCTGCATGATACTGGCCAATGTGATAAAAATACACTGATAAACAGAGATATAGTCACCTTTTTAAAGCTGACAAACAATCAATTCAATTACTGTGTGTTTCTGTTGTGACTGGAATTTGGATCAGATGTATGAGAAAATGCCTGGGTTCACTTATGCTAAGGACCCATGTAACTTTTGCAACAAGATCTCTTTTTTTTGGCACGGGCTCCATTAAGCATTGAAGGGGGGGAAAGCAAGGGTTGAGGTGGGGACAAGTTGGTAACTTTTATTTTTTTCTGTTCTCCAGTGTTACAGATAAAAGTGAATTAGTAAGTACCAATTAGTCCTTAACTAATAAGAAATTCTTAAAAATCATAATGTAAAGGTATGCTAAACTACCTTCCTTAAAAGGCCCTCATGATGATCTAACTTGATGAGCAGTATCACACTGCTTTTTTAAAAGATACTCAGGAAAACAGGCTGAGGAGGAACCCACTTCACTGAAATTGCTTCTGTTCTTCAGCTATTTCACAATTTGTCAATGTAATTACTACTCCAAACTGTCCAAAAGAGCTTTAAAGTACAGGAGGAAATTTGAAGATGCATAACCTGGTAAAGGAATACATATGTAGCTCTCATCTCTTGCAGATCCATTTTAGCAGAAGCTAAAATTCCACATTAAAAGTTTTCATATAAAAATGCAGGGTAGCATATACATTTTCCACTGACACTCTCTTCTCCTAGAGGACTGAAACTCTGACTAAACCAGATGTCTTGTGACAAAAGTGACATTTCTCTGATTTTTTTTCTTCTTTTCATCAAAATCATCTCCCAAAGCCAAGAGTGAAGGCTTTTAGCTGAAGGTGAAAATACTTACTCAGCAATGCCACTGTGGAGCTTCCTGCAAGTGACAATTTGAGTATCTCATGCTCTCTTTCAACTTCAGGCCAGGTGACCACAGGACTCTTGTGATGTATCATGAGTTTTTCATGAGAGTATACCAGGCCACTTAATGGGAAATGCAGCCTAGCCAGAGGAAACGGAATCATGAAACAGTCACACTACAAAACTATACATGAGTCATTGGGACACAGTTTTTCTGAATTCAAGTATAGAGAAACAAAACCCATCATCTAACTGTCTGTACTCCTATGAGGTCCTGCCTGTAGAGTGTAATGTATCCACTTCAATTAATTTTCTGTGCTCTAAGGGGCATATTTTATGGGGAACAGCTTGAGATAGAGAAGGGACTTTAAGAAAGGCCATGATCAAAGAGCAAACATTGGTTGAGACTTATAATCAGTTACATCTGTGTTGACATAGACCTCCAGATTTTGTGGTGTGGTAAGTAAGGCTGATGAATTATCTAAAGCTCTTGTGTACAGCCCAAGTCTACCTGTACCTCTACAGAAAGATGCTAGTTGTAACAGCAGCACACCTGAGAAGAACTTGCATGACCAAATAGAATGGCAGCAGATCCTGATTGCAAACCAGAATTAACTGTCTTGGACCTAGTGAATTGGGTGAACTCATAATGCTAATTGTGTAGGAAATGTTCATTAACAAATTTGCCTTTTTAATGCTTTTGAAGACTCTCTCCTACCTGCTGATCCATTTTGTGTGATTTTATGGGTCTTGTCTTCTTTGGATTCTCTCTGAATACCATGCCTGTCCTATCTCCTTTGCATTTACAACTGCATTTGCAGAGTTTTAGGGCACACATCTGCTTTCTAATAGTGCATTCCTGGTTTCCAACACACTGTACCAAACAATCGATTATCCCCAAATATGAAAATCATTAGAAAACTTTACAGATCTATTTTATGCCATAAACATTGCATAATTAAAAGCCTAATCCATTGCCCTTTGAAGGAGTGAAGGGGAACGGTCATTGATTTCAGTGGGCTTTAAATCTAAACCTAAGTCAACATCATGAATTTTTCATATTTTTGAATATGCCAGATTGTCTCATTTGCTTATAGACAACCTATTAACATATTTTCTCTCTGGAGATGCTTTAGAATAATCAGATACATTGCAGGTACACAAACCTTTATTTCTTTAACTCCCTGTGGGAAAAGCTTTCATATTTTTCTATGCTCCCACTGAGAAAACTTAAATCATTATTTTCTTGTTGGTTTTGTTTCCTTGGTAGAGTTAAATTGTTCTTTCTCTCTTATAATTTCATTTTCACTTTAAATTATAATATATAATACATATTTCTTAAATCAAATGCCCCATGAGGCTTTATCTGATATATATAATTACATTAATGATCATGCTATTAGCAATGCCAGTATGTAATATCAACAGAAGACTCATTTACTGAACTGTTTTTTGAAGAGAGGAGAAATCCTAACCATTGTTGTGAGTAGCTTATTGTGGGAAATGTAGACTATTGCCAACCTTAATTACTCAAATATCCAGAATCAGACCCTAAAAGAATCAGGAGCCATTTAGAAATTAATAAGAGAATTCTAAAATAGTATGATAGAACTATATATCTAGATGAGATTTTAAAAGGAAAATAAGCAATAGCAAGATTTGTGATAAAGTTGATGGAGCTGGTGACATTTCTTATGCATATGTGTGTCTGTGGAACAAATGCAGGTCATTACTAGCTTCTTTGCATGCGTGGAATTTGTCCAGCTCTGTTCTCTCAGTTTTAGGGAGTTCAGTTTTTCAGGGGTATTTTCAGTTTTAGGGAGTTCAGATTTTCAGGGTTATTTTTTTTTTTTTTAGGAAGCTGTTGGAAATGAATACTGCTGATGATTTTGCTAGTGGTATTTTTTAAATATCTGGCTGTTTACAGTACTACCTTGGCATTCAGTCAGCAACTGAATGCTGAGATCCAGCTGATTTTGTGTGATATATTGAAATAGGTGCTCTTTCATGTTATGCACCATGCATTTGAATAAGTTGGATGTGAAAATTTGCAGTGTAAAGAAAATTAGCATTGTGTGATTAAAAGGGATCTTAATGGGACTGGTCAAGTGCATTTCCCACTTTTTCCTACCAGTAAAATTAAAGGCAGTTCTTCAAAATCTTTGAAGCCAGAAGTCCAGCTCTTAAGATGGGGTAAAGATTGATAGCAGAGAAGGTTTTGAAATAGTGAATCTATCTTAGCTCTGTGGGCTTCCATAACTTTTAAGGATTTATCCATATAGGAGACAGGTCCAGTGGTTGTTGGGCTAACCAAGGGCTATCAGAAAATCTGCATGCCACAGACTTCTTGTTTGATGCTGGCCAAGTCCCATTCCCTTCTTTTAAGCTGTCCATATGTAGTATGGTACGTTCCAATCAGAAGGACAAACTAGAGATTGTGAGCTGACCTGATAGTGGAGGCCATCTCTGTTTAGACAGATGGAATGCATTGTCTGTCTTGCAGAGCCATTGTGTTGATTTTAGAATGCATGTGTTGCAGCATAGCAGAGAAGTTAAATTGTTTTGCAAAGTGAGGACATTCTATTTTTCCCGTAAAACCAATATGAACAACCGCAGTTTCCCAATCTCCCATTACTGAAGCAGAGTGAAGCCTCCCCAAAGGGCTTGTGAAAGACCTCCACAGATCATTTTGGTATAAACAGATAGTATCTTTGTACCTAGTGATTGCTTACATATAAAACTCAGATCACAAACTTTTAGAGTTTGGCCTTTCTGGCAGTGGCTGCAAAAAAGTTCAGGAAGTTAATCTCATTTTCTGACTGGAATAGTAACTTTAAGGTTAGGGATATTAGCTTCAATGTATAGTCCCAGTAAGGACTACTGGCAGCATTAGGGGAAATGGAAAAAAAAGATGTTTTATGTCTGAGGTGGAAAAGAAAGAAAGAAAGAAAGAAAGAAAGAAAGAAAGAAAGAAA
>CM021732.1:59377558-59425110 GCA_011075105.1 Heteronetta atricapilla | reverse complement strand
AAAGAAAGAAAGAAAGAAAGAAAGAAAGAAAGAAAGAAAGAAAGAAAGGGCAAGGAAAAAGAAAAAAAGAAAACAACAAAGAGAAGAGAAGAGAAGAGAAGAGAAGAGAAGAGAAGAGAAGAGAAGAGAAGAGAAGAGAAGAGAAGAGAAGAGAAGAGAAGAGGGAAAGATAAAGAGAAGGGCACAAATGAAACACAGGGTGACAGGTCTTCAGATACTGAGAAAAATCTGTCATATATATCACTGTGGTTGATCCTTCCAGTAGCTTTATCTATAAGAATGATATATAGAATTAATGCCATGATCACAGAATGATCACAGCCATGGAAAGACTGACAGCACCAGCAGTAACCTGGGCTAGCCAAAGGATTGATTTCAGTAGCAATATTGAAATCAGTGATTTACTCTATGGTGTGTGCATAGTGTTTACTAAGCAGAAAGTTGAAATCACATGGGGAAGGACAGACATGTGGGTGGAGCATTAAGCAAAGCTGCCTCTGCCACTAGGGCACGGTGGAACTCAGGAATAACTGACTGCAAACAAAAGCTATCCAAATCTTAGAAAATACACTCAAATGAGCTAGGCAATCCCATGTGATCTGGGCCCTGATCTAGAGTTGTGTGCTCTAATCACTTGCTTCAAAAACTTCCCTAGAGGAGTGGACAACAGACTTTGCCTTTTGAAAATCAGAAGGTAATACTGTAATACTATGTTCTTTTCTACGTTCCTCACCCTGCAACATTTCAAACTAAGGGCCTGGTCCAGTGCCAAGTGGAGCACATGGAATTACTTCCTTTGTCTTTGATACATTCTGGCTCAGCATTTAATTAATAGTCTTTTATAAATAGTTTTTGGTTTTGAACTTTTCACTTCACCTTTTCCAGATATAAAGATGGGACCCACACTTATCTCATTAATTTCAGATGGTTTGTTTCTGCTTTCAAGGTGTGCACGTGGAACCCACTGAACTTCCTGGACACAGCTGAGTGTGGAATTTGGCCTGTGCTTAAAAGTAGATCTGAATCAGTAATGACAAAATGTTTTGAAAGTGAATTTCAGTCTGATTATATTTGTAATGCTCATATGCATTCCAGGAAATACTGAAATATTTGAACTCAAGAAGTAGAGATACCAACAAAAAGTGGATTGAAAGCTTGCATGCTCAAATATAGAAGAAATCTGAAACAGCCCAAGCCTGGCTAAGGCTGTCATTTGAGTCTTGCTCATTACTTACTGAAGTCATCTCCACCCATTAAAAAACAGGATTCCTTTTGATTTCAGCTAATATCCAATTCTGCAGTCTGCTCTCAAAGCGAAAAATGAAGAGAAATAAAATGACCTACATGGCCATGTCAAGCAACGCAGTTTAAATAATCTAGTTTAGTTTCCATGCAAGTCAGTGTGAAATGCATCAGTTTCCAAAGGAAGAAAAATCAGGAACTTGGGCTGTTTTTCAAACATTAATGTCAGCAACTCACCTTTTGACCTGCCACACCAAAACCTTATTTTTTCCCATTTAAAGATGGTAAGAAACTAAAAGTATGTGAAAGATCATTTGGGCTCAAGTGATACTTATTGAGATATTATATTTAGATTTATTAGAAAAAATCTCATTTTGCATTTCCTGACTATGCTGCTGATGCTGATGGGTGTCTGGTGCAGAGGAGCAGCTGAGACATGGGTATCCCAGCAGTGGTTTGACTCCTTTAAGACCAACCCCAAAAGAGAGTGTTAAGACAGAGGTGAGAGGGTATCAGGGCTGCCCCTGAGATGCAGCAGTGTTCTGCCTTCTCCTTCAAGGAAGGCTGAGAGTGGCGTTGTTGGGGGCATGGACCCCTGTGCCCCTCAGCATGGTATGCTGGGGGGCAGTTGGACCCACGGAGCTTACGCCTGGAAAAGGAAAAAGGAAGGTTTGCAGGGAGTACTCAGGGTGTGAAGGGTTAGGGAACAATGATTTGAAGGACCAGATGAAGGAGGGTGGCCTTGTGGGTTAATAGGGGACACCAAAGGTGTTTTGGTCCTTATTTATGTTTCTTTGAAAGCAAAGGTGTCCTGAAATTCAGTCCAATGCAGCTGAGACGTCTTGTAAAGCTATATAGGGATGGGGGAAAGCTGAGGGGGGAGGCTAAGCTATGCAGCAGGGCAACTCCTGCTGGTTGCTAGCCACGTGATTTGAACCACGCTATTATGCCAAATCTGTGAGCAGCTAGCATTAACTGCTCTTAGATTTATTTTACTTCTGAGTTTGACAGATAGCCTGCCTTTGTTAGAGCAAGCCAGCAAAACTACTAGAAAATTAGCAGTGCTGCAGATCTGCAGCTGTACTTATGCCTTGTCCTTCCAAGCTGGGGAATAAAAGTGTGAAAATAGCAGGATGCAGTGATATGTCTCACCTGAAACAAATGAGAAGAAATTTATGGCAGGTGGTTTGCTCCCTGAGGTAGAACACTGAAGGATATCCCCTGAGCTCACTGCTAAAGTGTTCCATTGAGGGTTGCTGGTGATTGCTTTTTCCCCTCCTGCTCTCTGTTTTATCCAGTTAGTTTGTAATCTCTTTAGGCAAGGACCTCCTGTTCTTGTGTGTTTGACCAGCATAGTGAAGTACTGATTTTGCTTGGATGTTACAATTATATGAATAACTAGCATTTTGTTCATCAGCTATAAATTCTGAGAAAGCTGGCTCTTTCTTGTGTTTTTGAACTTTGTCACTGAGAAAGTATCTGACTTCTTCTATCACTATGAATTTGGGCTACACTCAAAAGACTTTTTTTTTTTTCTTTCTTTTTTTTTTTTTTTTCTTTTTTAAACCATTTGCTTTTGCTCTCCTTTCAGATTCTTAACCCTTAAAACTGTCTTGCACTTATTCCTTAGATTTCAGGCTATTTATTTATTCATTTATTTTTCTGAATGCTTTCTGTTGTTGTCAAAAGAAGAAATGTGATAATTTGGAAGGTTCACAGAAAGCATGTTTTGTGATTATTGTTCTTGCGATCTCTCCAATGTAAACTGCTTAGAAAAGCTCTGTTCCAGCTACTTTAATTTAATTTTGCAGAATAGTGGATTTTCAGTTGGCTAAAGACATGGGCTTTTCTTTTAATAGTTACTCAGAGAGGAATGCAGTTTAACTGTTCAGTTTCTGTCCTGGAGTTCAACTCTGCCTGGTGGGGCCTAGGGAAATCCTGTGTGGTTAACTAATCTTCCTTTGCCACCATTTTATGCTTGATAAGTAGCAAATACACTCCTTTCAGTGCTTCGAGTCTGGTGGAACAGTGCTACTGGGGCAGTTTGAGGGTGCTCTATCTCAGCTCTTCCATAAAAAAGTCAAAAATAGCTCTTTAGAAAAGTATTGGCATGCTGTAGCGAGGGAACGCTTCTGCCTTCAGGTCTGAAAGGGAGATTCTTGCTGAGTCTCTGTACACAGTCACATTGCAAAACTTCCTCAGTGCTGAACTGTAGCCTGAAAGGTCCAGGGGTACCTAGGAATGTGATCTCAGTAGGCGAGAGGAAACTAAGCAGCTTGGCTTTCAGTAGGTGGGATTACACCAGTTCACACCAGCTGGGAACGCAGCCTGATTTCATATTTTTGCTCACTTTGGAGCCTGTTTACTGGGTGTTTACAAGGTTGCTGATGCTTGGAATGGCAACGCTATATTCCCACAGCTGACTTTCTTTTGCTGATCCTGGAGAATTGCTGAACAATCTCCAGGGTGTATGCCAACTTGATAGGAAAAAATTACCCTGAATCTCTCCCGTTTTGTTTGCTTTGTTGCTGTGTCCCCCTGGCAGCAGTCGTTCCAGGAATTAGCTTTTCTGAAATAACAGGACGTTTGTTTTTTCTAATCCTTTAACTCTTGCTAAATCAAAGCAGAGACATTGCAGAACCTAGCCAAGTGTATCTCTTCAAGCTGATCACTCCAGTGAGTGTTTTTCTGCTTTCCAATGCGTTTGGTACACATCATAGCGGCACTGACCATTAGGCAGGAACTTCCTGTCTTCTAGTACAGCTTCCTAGCAATCTTTGAAGAACATAGACTTAATCTCCTTATGGAAAGTAGCCAGGGACATCTTTGTTAAAACCACTTCTAGTCCCAAATGCAGCATAACCACAAACTCTGGTCTCCCCCACAAGTCTGTCTGCTCTGCTGCCACAATTAGAAAAATATCCATACTTGGGAGCAGGACAACACTGGTGTAATGGTAACACTTTGGTGAAGCTCTCACATCTCTCATATTAGTGTACATTTCTGCTTCAAAAACAGATCCCTGGTAACTAGTGAAAATATGGGAGGCTATTGTTCTAGAAAATATCCAAAGAGATGCAGCCATATAACCTAATGGAGTTTAACCATGACTCTTCAGAGTTCAGTGTAGGTGCCAGAAGTTTTGTTTGGAAAAAGCAACAGAGTTTTGTCTGGCTGGTTGCAAGGGAGCTAATGGTAATTCAATGAAGTGATCAAACTTTGAAAACCTTTCTGAAAGTTCAGTTTCTTGTTATTCTTTCTGATGCATCTGTTAGACTTCAGAAAACGATGTGTTTAGAAGAGCAAGATAGGTGCTGTACCTTAAACACATTCTTTACCTGCTTAAGATAAAGAATGTCTCCATAACTCTTGCCAAAATCCAGAAAAAAATTATCCATGTTGAAATAAATAGGGGGGCTGCAAAGAAAGATCAGGAAAGAGTTTATTTTATAAAAAGACTTAATGCATGTGGAACAGTTCCTTTATGAAGAAGAAAAGCAGCAAGTGCTTGAAGAAAATAAAACTATGTATGGATTCTGATGATTCAAAGAAATTTGTTAAAGCAAAGTTTAATCCCTTATGGGGAAAGTAAGAGTGTTGTTGTTTTTTAACCCACTCCTAAACAATATTTTTTTTCTTTTTCACCTTGTTTTTCTTTAGAAAATTGCTATCGATTCATGAATTATGAGATTTCATACTTTTTTTTTTTCTTTCTTATTGTCAAGTGATGTCATAAAATGGTTTAGTGCATGTAATTAATCTTGTTCTTCAAGATTGGTAGTAAATTCCTTCTGATGTGAAAATTCAGGATTGCAGGTTGACATTTAAACTGTTAATTGTATTACGGTATATTAATAAGTAACTCTCAGTTTTTACTCACACAAGTGGATTCCATATGTCTGCTAACTTAATTCAATATTTTTTTACAATATGTTATGTATCAGCTATTTCTTTTATATAGCATAAACATCAGTAAAACACTCTGGTCAAAGTTCTGCTCCTGTTGCACAGATAGCTGTAACTCACAGCTGTTGGTTTGGGACTATAATCTATCATGCTAAACTGTATTTAACTACTATGAATATTTCTTTCACTGAAGTATGCAGAGTACCTACTTGGTTTGTGATTTTCTTCTTCTGACGTTAGTGTCCTTGGTGGGATGTTGTTGAGAGCAAAGGCCTGTCTTGTAGGACAAGTCACTTATGCACTATGATGCTCTGGGCTACAGAATATCAGTAAGGTATGGGGTATATTTTAAATGGTAGAGACCTGACTTACCAGGGCTATAGAGATAATGACAGCTTTTGGTCCGCATGCAGAAATGTGGTACTTTTACAAATAAAGAGCCATTAAGCAAAAACTTAGAGTGCCTAAAGCTGCTGGATTCCATGAAGAGTAGGTTATTCTTGCTGTGAATACGTACAAATCTCTTGAATGACTGAACTCATATGAATGCTGTTTTTCTTCCATTTTAATTAAGTAGCACTTAAGAAACATTGGTATTTGACATTTACATCCTGGTTTGTAACAGCAGATGCTGATAGCTTCAGGAGCCTCAGAAGTTGTGAGTTGCCATCGTGAAGCTTATAGCATGATTTTATTTATATATAAATATTTAAATACACACATATACATATATTTTTTAAGTTTCTTAGATGTTTATTTTAGATTCTCTAAATATCAGCTTTACCTTAATTGGCCATCCAGAATTATCAGCCACTCTTGGAAATGCAGCCCCGTTGCTTACTGTCTGTGTGCACCATAAACCTCCATGTAGGGAGGCCCCGTGGTGGCTGGTTCTGTCTCCGTTTATGCCAGGTATGTAAGCACAAGCCTCACGGTAAGCGTGTTTAAGAGATCTTCTTGATTACAATGGGAGTGCTCCTTCAGCTTATAGCTGTACAAATGTTTACATACCTGGCTCAGTTTGGGCCTATATAAAGATCTGTCTCTGTTTCTTTGTGAAGGCTTTTCTGCCTGCTGCTTTGAGATTTCCCATGCTTCATATTCTCCCATAATCAGAGGAAGGCAGTCCAGGTCCTTACTAGGAGAAGTCCTAGAGCCTGAGATATGAAGACGGCAGCTTACTTGGGGTTTAAAGACCTGCTAAAACAATAGAGCATACCTCAGCAAATACGTGCATGCTGATATTGAGGCTTGTGTTACTAGAGTGCTTTTTGCCAGGGTGAAGTCTTACAGATTTTTAAAAGCTTGTTCTCCTTTAGGTTTGTTCTTTGTCCCTCCTCTCCTCACCATCCCAGAGAATAGCCTTGTGCTATTCCTTAAAATCAACAAATATTACCCTACATACTATTAAAAAACAACCAAACAACAAAAACAGAAATGAATGTTGTCTCCATACATCACTTCAGTTCACAGAGATGGATGGATGATGGTACTACAAGTCTAAACACATTTTACATGCATGCGAGTACAAGTGCACATATGTATGCAAAGATACCATTTCAAATAATTTCCCTTTCAGAAGGTAAAATAACAGGAAGACCATGGAAAGGAATAACTTCCTGATTGTTCCAGGAGGTGAATGCATTTACATTAGTGAAAAATAAGTCTGGCCCTCAGTTAATCATTCTTTCACTCACTCAGTCTGCTTGAAGATTACATTGTTGCTTTGTAGGAAAAAAAAAAAAAAAAAAAAAAATCAAAACTATCAAGAGAGTCTTTTCCGGACTCAAAAGATTTATGCTCTGCTTTGTTGATGTTTTGTGCTAGCACTTATGTCAGTCCTGCTCTTAAAAAGTGTGGTGTAATGATCTTTTAATGTATTTTTAAAAAGATTTTTTTTTCTAGTTCATTTTTTTTTCTTTTTTAAGAAGCACATATGTAATAGTTGTGTAATAGTTGTTCGGTTCTCTTTTTCTTAAAAAAAAAAAAAAAAGTTTATGTGCTGTAATAGAACATAAGTCAGTTCACTCTTCTATCAAGTAAATTCTGTCTGCAGTAGAACTTTATGGAACTGAGCTTAGTTTTAAGAACTGTGCCTACAGTGAAGGCCCAAAGCAGTTCAATGTACACCTACTTTCACTGAATGACTCTCTGGTACTGAGAGTGCTGAAAAGCTGGAGCTTGTACTTAGTTACTTTATGTCCCAGAATTAATGATACGTGGAAGTGGCATGCACATCTGTATTTCTATAGTGCCCATTGAAACATGTTCAGAATATTCTGGAAAAGCAGGTCATCATGGCCTTCAAGCAGCAGTGTGACAGAAAGGAGGTCCTGAGCGAACTGCCACATCAGAGCCAACCACAGTGGGAAACCAGGCCTCCCAGAGTACCGTGGTTACTGTTAAAATGTTTATGGCTTTACCTTTCGCTTAATTAATGTTCATGTGGTGTTTGTGGCATTCTTCAAACCCACTACTGAGGCTCAGTAGCACTGAGTTTGCTTAAAGGGTTTGTATCGCTGAGGCTGTCAGCCATCCTAATGGACACTTTTCCTCTTCTCCTGTATGTAGTAATGACTTTATGTTGAGAGTTTAGCTGTGTGCCATCTCACGTTACTACATTTGGGTTGCTACACTGGGTTCAAGGTTGAAGGAATACACACTGATATTCCTTAAAAGAAAGGAAATGTATAATTCTTCTCTCCTGTGTTCCTTCCAAGCACTAGTTGCTGAGCACAGGGCTTTTCTGTGCAGTTGCTAGAGCTGTTCCTCCTCTTCCTGTAGTGTAGACCTGCTGCTGCTTCCTGAGACAGGTCACTGGCCACCTAGCAGCAAGAGAAGCTCGGAGGAGCCTGGTAGGAGACACTGGACCAAGTGTGATGGGCTGTCTTCTCCTATGTGACCTGAGTCAGTGCCTCCCTTCTCAGGTGGCCTTCAATGACAGATACAGCCGTGGGAATTGACCACGTGCAGTTCTGGCTTATGCACTGTGAAGGCTGATCCGTGAAATACTCAGATGCAGGGGTTTGATGAAGGGCTCTAGGCTTTGGATTTAGTTAAGATGTATGGCCTAAGGATTGTATTAAGATACTAGAGCAATTCTTATGACTGGAAATGAGCATCCAGATTTTAAGGGTAGGAGGTATTTAGCTGTGGAGGAGCTAAGTGGAAAGCGTTACAAATGCTTCTAGTGAACAACTGGGAGGTTTGAATAATGTTAATGCTTGGAATAAGCTTGGGGCTAGAGTTGATGGAGAGCTGTTAAGTCAGTAAGAACACTGCATCTGTGAACCTGCAATGGCAGCTTTAGTCTCTCAAGGGATGACACTAAGCCTGCTAGCAGACAGCTATAGCGGCGTATGACAGATCTGAGTTCATTTATAAAAAAAAAAAATGCAGTCATGCTACAGGTATCCTTAGTGACTGTAAGAAGTCTTTTTTGATCATTCTATGACTTGGGTCTGTATTACTAGAAGAAAGAATAATAGTATCCCCTGTATCTTTTGTTTATATTGTTAGCTCTTCAGGATGGAACGCACTTACTATACCACCACACAGCGCATAACACGAGAGTGTTAAACAACTAATATAAATAAGAGATATTCTTATTCCAGCTGAAGGGATAACAAAACCTTTAGAAAAGTAACTTGTTTAAATGAAGCTAAACAGATTGGATTTGGTATGATAACTATTGGTATGGCAACTATCCGTCACCGCCGCTCAAGCGCTTTCTCTTTATCTGTGTGGAAAAGCATGAAAATGAAGGGCTATTCAGAGCATTGTACAAAGCCTTAGACTGCTCTTTCAGTACACTTCTTGTAAACCATCAGCCATACCCACTACCAGTCTGTTCGGCCTTTTTACCCTTTGTGTCTGCTGTGGAACAAACCACACTGGAGAACTGAGCCCAATTGCAGTAAATCTGACATCCCAAGAATCCCTGGCACCTCCCTTCCCTTCCTGTCTTTGCTCCCCGTTAACATTTTTTTCTATTGAGAAAAGGAAAAACAATATTATTTTATGAACTGTTATCAGATATGTACGGTTATTTTAAAGGCATGGTCCACTTTTACTGAGCCCGTATTTATCATCTAAGCTCATTTAGTTACTTTATCAGAATGTCCTTTAAAAACAAAAGATGTCATCATCACAAATCACAACTTAGAAACTCTCTGTACAAAACCTGATCATCTCAAAGGAGAGGTGTTGCCCAGCTGTTGGCCATAATTTCAAGTAGCCATAATACGATGTACCTAATAGCTGGGACCTGGATTCAGTCTACTCATCTCAGTGGTGATAATCGTAAGCTGAGTGGTGGATGCTGTGGCTGAAAACATTTCTAATTTTCTGGGAAGTTTGCCTCCCATTAATTCTGGTTAACCAATTAAATTTATAGTGCTGAAAAAAAAAAAAATATCCATGTCATGAGGCCATGATTTATCCCTTTATCTTTTCAAGAGGAGAATGTGATTTGATAGAGTGAGAAATTCGGAAAGAAGTTTGGCAGCCCAGAATTAAATACCGTAGAACAATGCTCAGGAATTAGATTAACTAGGTATCTGAAACCACTTCAGCAAACATTGTAAAATACTTCAGGAATATTTTTCTCTAAAAAAAAATTCATAAAGCTTGGTTGAGTATCAGTAGCAATTGTTGATTTAGAATTAGGGCTCGATTTCTTTATTTCCCCCCTTGCTTGATGAGAAACAAGAACTGAAAAAGCCATGAAATTCCATGGAGGCCTTTTACTTTTTTGATCTGATCAAGGAAGGATGAGGCATGCACTCAGACACATGATAAGACAAAACCTTTAAATTAATGGCTAATCTTTCATTTTTACTGACCCTAAGGAAATATAAAAGCAAATTGCTATTTCTCCCAGATGGAAATTTGCACTTCAAGTCATAGGAGTAGGCATGCTGTAAGTTTCTTTTCCATAAAGTTTCAGTTTCTGGAATAGAGACTGGAAGAGAATCTCAGACTTTGTTTAAGAGGAAGGATGAATGAAGAGAAAGATGCCTGTGTATGAGTTTGAAATTCTTGTGTCTCAGAACTTTAACCTGTTGTCATGATTTTGTGGAAGTGGTTCATGCTGGAATATTGAGTTTCCCAGTTTTTGTGAATATTTATTCAAAGGTTCTTTGCCAGAGAACTGTATGTTCAGATCTGAAGGTGTCTTTGAAATATCCATTCCTTAAGCATTTCTAGAACGTTTCAACTCTCACTTTCAACTGCCAAGTATCTGCACCAAGTTAGAGAGCATCTTCAAATAAAATTCAGTTGTGCTGGAAAAATATAGAGAGACATTCATATCAATTCACTAATGTTTCCCTGAATTTACCAAAGGCTAAAAAACCTACTCCCCCCACACCCCCCTGCCCCCTCCCCAAACAATGCCCTATACAAAAGTGAGAATCTGCAGCTTTGAATGTGTTAAGCTTACTGTTTCTGGAAGGTGTTCTTATAGTGAAGATCATCTCTAGCTCAGAAGTCTGAGCTCTATTTTCATAGAAGTCTGTCATTTTTATTTTTATTTTTTAAATGTAAGTAATGAAACCCACCATTTTTTTTTTTTTGAGTAACAGAATACATATTCTCAGAACCCATAAGCAAATTGTTATTACTTTGACCTAAAATGGATTTTTTACTCACTTCAAACCTGCTATCATTAAATTTAATTGTAAGCATTGCGTTTGGAAAAGTGTATGTCTGAACAGTTCTATGTAATCACTAAAAGCATATAAAATGTGCTAAGCACAGTAGCATTTTAGTGTTCACTTAGTGCTTGTAACATGGGGAGGAGAGCAGCTGCCCTCATTGTCCCATGCATCCGTAACAGTTCTGCTTGCTGTGGTGTGTGTTAAGAGAGCCACCAGTGTGTTATTTTCATTGATAACTTGTTGCTGCTGTTCTATTAATCATTGCTCTCTTAGGAGCTGTGTTTGCTTGTATTAGTGGGGCTAGGGCAACCTTGCAGTGTAGTGGAAATGCAGAGTTTAAGCACAGCATTACATTAGCACAATGTTCTGCTTGAATGGGTGAGTGAATCTTGGACTTCAAGATGATCTCTGCTTATCATATATTGCTGGTGACTTGGTGATGCAGGAGCAGCAGGCTCTTTGAATTTCTTTTGTAACGGTTTCATATGTTCTAAGAAGACAAACGAGAGTTATCTGGTTACACAACTTGATGAAACATGGGTAAAACATTAAAGGGATGTTGTAATTGAAAGTTAAAGTTCCACTTTAGAGAAGTCCAGCCGTGCTAAAGTAAGAAGGATGCAGCCAAGACCCAAATCATATTTTTGGTTCTGCCTTGATTTTATATATTAATCTTTTATGCACTTAAACTATTTTTCAAGACCTGTTCTGCAGACCACTCACTGTGCTTTTGGAGCTGCAAATTTGAGAGTACCAGCAAGTTAGTGGAAATCTCTTTTTGAGTCATTAAAATGTGGGAAAGATTTCTAAATATTTAGGAGGAAAAGGTGTTACATTCTGAGGAAGAGACCTATATATACATGAGTGAGGAAGGTGGGGTGCTTGTAGAAGAAATCAGTGGGAAGACAAGAAAGGATTTTTAGCCTGCAAGCACATTGCAGCTCAGGTTGGTAGTCTTTTTTTTTTTTTTTTTTTAGGCTAATGTGAGAATTACTTCCTTCAGGAAAGCGAAGGTACTTCAGAAGGACTTCTGTCTCCTTCTCCTAAAACTGTTCCTGGAGAAACAGCAAGGATAATGGGGAACGCGCTGCCTTTGTGTCCATCTGGAAAACCCAGGGTATATATGCTGCAGAAATTGCACTGTATAAACCACTCCTGGGATGGGTGTCCAAGCAAAGTGTGTGAGCTGGGTGAGCTGAAACAGAGAAGAAGAAAAGTGGGTCATGGACTAGAGTGACTGTATCAAGTATTACTGATAACTATTAAGTTGCCATACCTCACTATCACTTCTTGTCATGTTATCCCCTGTCTACCATTAGCTGACTGCCTCATCTGTCTCCTCAGAACCATAGGCTGCAAATTCACAGGGTGGCAACTGTCCTGATGTTACCTTGTTATCCAGTGCCTATGGTAGTGAGCTCCTTGGAAAGAGTCCTTGTTTGCCACCATAGGGAAAATGGCAGTAAGAAACCACATCTAGAGAGTCCTTTTAATGCATTCATATTCTTGACACATGTTCTGAAAAGATTAGTGATTGAGGATGCTTGAAGAAATACTTAGTCATGCTAAATGCTCATCAGATGCTTAAGAGCTGTAGCATGTGGGTGGCTGCACTTATTTTGGCACCGATAGATTGCCAGATCAGGCTCTAGCTTCAGGGCAGCATCTGGGGTGGGGGTAAAACAATTGCAAGCATGATGAAATGTTGCAGCGCCTCAAGCATCGGTATGCAGGGGGCAGAGAGGGACATGATCATTTGTAGCTCTCAGGTTTATTCTGCTGCCATAGCACGTGGCATCTGTACTGGCATGTTGCATGCTGCTGCTGTTTTGCTTGTTTTGCAAAGCTGTCACAGCCAGTTAGGGAGACACAAACAGCATGCTGCCTACTGCTGTGCAATTTTTATTTGACTATTTTTTTGTTTTGTTTTGGCACACAGCAGCTGAGAGCAGAGCAGGGCAACTGCAGCTCAGCTGTGGGATGAAGGGAAGCATGCTGGAAGGCCAGGCGACACAAGTGCAGCCTTTGAAATGTCAGTGCAGCTGCAAAAGGCTGATCAGCCTCCAGCACAGGGGTGGTGGTCCCCCCATGAAGAGGGCAGTAATATCAGGAGAAGGCAGTAAATCAAGCTGGTTCCTGTCTAAATCTATGAATGTGGATGAATCAGGCCTGATACCTGGAGACAATTTGGCATTGCTCTCATTTCAAAACAAAAGCAGATGCCTGGACGCAGAGATGTGGCCAGTTATGGCTGGAGAAGGGATGTGTGGGAGAAAAGATCAACCTTGGTGGAACCTATAACTTTCTGGTCTCTTGGTCAGTGCTGGCCATAAAAATGAGACTTGTTGCACACATGTGAGTGACAGAGTACCTCTCTAACCTGTTAGGAAACTGCACTGCGGGGGACTGGAAAGACCCTAACTGTGTGCTCAACTTTCCATGCTACTTGCACATCTAGGGCTAAAGCTCCAAGATTAACTCTGTCCACCCTGTTCTAGGTAGTGGCATGGTGACTATTGGAGAGTAACAAAGCTGCAGAGGAAGCAAAATATATCAGGCATGACACTGGTGCCATTGTCCAAAATACTGGGAAACTTTACTTAAAATACTGCAGATTTTTTTAATAACTGTGTTAAAGTAGAATTCAAGATAGAAAAGATGTATGGAAAGTTTAGCAAGGTTATTAAAAGACTGGAAAGCCTATCTTATGGAAAGGGACAACAAGAGATTGGCTTGTTTAGTTTAGCAAAACAGAGTTGAGAGAGGATTTGACAGCACACTATAAATACATCCAAGGCTAAATGCCAGAGAGGGGAAAAAAGCAATTTAAGCCCAAGAGCAATATTTGCATAAGAACAAGTGGGCATAAACTTGGCCCTGAATAGGTTTAAACTGGAAATTGGGTGGTTTCTACCCTTCAGTATAGTGAAGTCCTGAAACTGCCATCCAGCAGGAGCAACAGTGGCAAGAAATAGTTTTTGTGGTCCATGAGAGTGACTGTGCTGTGTGGTGCCTGTGTCAATAGAGACTCAGGCATCACAGCTGTGTAGTTTCCTATATCCCTAACCAGGTGCATTGGTGTGGGGTTAAGGACACGTTCTGCAGCTGGTGGTGGTCTTCTGTCCTGAAAAATACCTTCTGCTGAAAGTGCTGGTGTTAAACTATGGCTATGTTAATAATGTCCTTTAATGGTCTGGGGGAATTTCCAGCATTGCTTGTGCCTGTGTAAGTAACTCTCTGTTCATGCCAAAGCCCTGTATCTCTGTGGCTTTTGTAACAACAAGGTTCCTTTTGTGAGAAAGGGATGCAAAACTGGATTTTTAATTATGTAACCCGAAAGGGGAAAAGTAGCTCCTCTGATTGGAAATCAGAAATACCTCAAAAACGACAGTACTGAGATAAAGCACTTCTCATAACTTTAAATGGTTTCCTGCTGCTGCTAAAAATTCATACAACCTTTAAATATGATGCTCATGATTACACATTTCCTTCTATGCTGCAGCTAGAATAGCAGTATGTTTTATAGGTAAAGGAGCTGAAACATTGAGGGTTTGGGGACCTGAAGCCTGGCACAATGATGCCAGGACGCTGGTCTTCTGTTTTTCAGCCGAGTAGCCTATTGTGCCATTTGTCTTCCTAAATGACATCACCTGTGAAACTTAACTGTGTTTCTGTTCCCACCTGCTATTTCCTGTTACTAATTCCTTTCTGTATCTTTGACCTTTTGAGCTGAAACTTTCCAGGCTTGCTCCTTTATTTATCAGTGACATTTTAGGAGCTTGTCTCTTTCCTAAATCTTAACAACTACGTACATGCAAACTTGGTTTGGACCTCTTTATTGCAAAATGAGCTGAGGAGAAAAAACTGAAGGAGGCACAGAAATAGCCTCCAGGAAAGCAGATTGACACGTAGTACTTTGGTAGCTTTGATTTGAGTCAGCTGTAACTCACTAAAATATGTATTCTCTGTGCTCAAAGGTACTTTCTGTACTGAGCACTAAACTGGCAAAATGAATAGCTAAACACAACCTTTAAAAAAAAAAATATATATATATATAAAATGATGGTGGTACCTTTGTAGCAGTGCATCAATTATAGTTGTTTTCCCTGCTTTTTGATTGCTTTTTGAGAAATATTCTCCTAGCATAAGATAGGAAATTTGTCCTGCCTTTCCAGTATTTGTGGGGTGCCACTATTTTCTGAACATAAAAGCAACCTCAGTGATGGGCTATACCGGGAGAAAGGTAGGGTGTGTGTCACTCTTACTTATACTCTGAAAAAACTCCTTTGACAGAATTAAAAAATACTGACCTCCATCATTAGCCTCCCTTCTCACTCTCTCCAACACAGCCTGTTAAGGAAAAGGAGAGCTGGAGGCAAATATCATGCTCTTGACTACTCCTTAGGAAGCTGAGATGAAAGCTTTTTTATGTATAGGAATTTTCCCAAGAACTGAGTTTTGGAAGGTTTTAAGCCTTTTCACGTATTGGGCTGAATTCAACTCGTGTTTTAATTGAAAAGAAAGAGAATTTTAAAAGTCTCTTCCAACTTTTCTTTTTATGTAAAAATTTTACTTGGGAAAAGCAGAATTACTTTAACATTTCTGAAAAATAGTTTCTGAAACTTTGGTTAAAAGAGGACTGTTTAAAAACAAGAAGAACATGAACTTTTGAAATAGCTAAAACATTTAAAATTCAAAACAAAATCCTCCAAGCAAAGTGAAGTTATACTTGGGGGGTGTCAAACTAATTTGGAAGTTAATATAAACTATTTTTATTTTCCAATTCTAATAGTTAAAAAAAAAAAAAGCCTTTATCCATTTACTACTACTTGATGACTGCAGTTTCTCTTATTTAGAGAAAGTCATTGTCCTTGGACTTTAGATAATTTAAGAATATATTCATCCATGCATTTCCATTACAGCTGTCTCCATGCTATCTTGGCAGTATCACATTAAGCCATGTTTTAACAGTAATGTGTTTGGGGGGTGGAGGGTGTGTGTTTGTTTATGATTTTAAGAGAAAAATAATTTGGTTTATACATTCTTTCCAGGAAAAAAAGCTACAGAACCCTTAAATTCTTTCTGATGTTTAAAGACTCAGAAAGCTGTATGTTGGAAGAACACAGATATAATTAATACACTTTTTCATAATCGTATTTGGTGCCTATGTCTGTTTTAAAGCGCACAAATGCCTAAAGAAATCTGCTTGCAAGTGTTTTTTTTTTTTTTTTTTTTTCCTCCTATATAAGAAAAAAAAAAGAAATGAGATAATTTGTGGATTAGCAGATGGCAAATACTTAGCAGCCTATGTGAAATATTTTTTTTTGGTATTAGTCCAGTTCCAGCCGAATGGCTGTCCTCATCCCAAAGCCTGCCATAACAATTTGCTAAGACAGCTGAATCATTTGCCTTCTACTTTGGGAAGTTGCTACTGCAGTCATGAATAAGGCAAACTTTGGAAGGGTTAGTCTGGAGATGCCCACACCTTCATTACCTGTGTTTTCCTTTTCTGTAAAATAAACAGAAGCCTGCAGTCCCCAGGGTTGTCATTGTAGCACCCCTCACAAGCCTTGAAATTGATTTTAAGTAAAAATAAAAAGCTACTACGTAGGCACAACAAAATTTACTATAAATGGGTCATAATTACATGATAGACCCAACTGGCTCCAAAAGAGTTGCTCCAGGCTATTGTGTAAGCAATACTCCTTTGAGAAATATATAAGTACATGTAATTCAGTACATAATACACATGTTAAAAAACTACCTAATTACATATTTTCCCAGGAGAATGAAAAGGCTCCAAAAGAGCTACTCCAGCCTCTCCAGTACACAATGTGTGTTTTATAACCTTTCATGAATCTCTTCCATTCTTTTTCCTTTAGGAGGGAAAAAAACAGTAAGGAAATTAAATACAAAACACCTACTGTACATTTAATTTAGAGGACAAAATGCAATGTTGAAATAACATTAAGGGTGTGACGCAAACCAAGGAAAGCCAGGAAATTGAGTGTAAAGGCTGTTACTCCATCCTTAACTCACGTCATTTCTGTAATGTTTCAGGCCGCTGTTCTGTAGCGGTAGATTTTAAATTTCATCATTTAAAATAGGGTTGTGGCCTATCTATGCACATACAGGTATTTGCATAGACCATACTGCTGAAATGCCTGAGTACTTCTCATTCTCATATATTTATACCCAGGAATATATACATATACTTTCAGGAATATATGTGTGTTTTTTAAATAAATCATCCTGTCTCTTTTGTATGGCTTTTTTATTTACCCAATAACAGGTTCCTGTGTGTAAGCCTGTTAAGGAAAAACAAAGAAGTCAGCTTATCCTTCAGATCTGACAGCAGCCAGTGCACAGCTCTAGGGCTTTTTGCACGTACCAGGCAGGGTGACAACTGCTCAGAAGACTGGCTTTGGTTCTGGAGGGCTCCCTGCAGCCCGGGATCACAAGCCCCTTTGCAGCCTTCTTGATGCAGGGGATGGGAGGTCCTGGGGGGAGCATTCCTCAAGCCACTGCTGCAGAGCCCCAGAGAACAGGGAGCATGTGCTGCAGGAGTGCAGATGCTGAGCAGGGTGCTGCCTGGTTGCAGCTGGGGGAGGGGGGGGGGTTAACCAGCAGCCCCGGCGTGTTCAGAGCAACCTCTGTCACCAAGGGGGTTATTATAAGCAGTGTTTTCTTTTGCTGTTTCTATTAGATCAAAACATAGTTTGTGCCCTCTTTCCTGGACCAAGCAAAACATTGTATACACTTCTGATTTATTACAAGGGCATGCTGCACACAAGTATCTTTTTTTTTTTTTTTTTTTGTATTATGTATTTATTTCAAAATAGAACCTAATAGCAAATGCTATTTACTTTGTCTGTGATGGGTTCTGTGAGTGCTGTTTGTAAAACAAGTAAACAAACAAACAAACAAAAAAAGCATACTGTAGTTTTGCTGTTTATCCCAAGTGCTGCTGATAGGTTTGCAGTAGACAAATCAGCTTACCATTCTTACTAAAATGTTCAGTATGTTCTTTTTTCTTTATTAACAAGATGCTTTCTCTTCTTCATTGGAATGAAACCAAGGCTTTTGAAAGCGATTTCTTTTTTTTTTTTTTTTTTTTTTTTTTTTTTAATTTTTTCTTGGGAGCAAGACAGAAGTCTCCTGCTCTAGAAGCTCCAAAGACAGGCATTCATCTGGGAGGCTGGAGACCCAGTGAATTTTTTGAATAGCAAAGCACAGAGGTTCCCACAGGAGTAATTCAGAGAATCTCACTTGAGAATAGCCAGGTGGTAGGAATAACTACCTGGTATATGAAGCCTGTCATGAAGTCTCTAGCTGAAACGAGCACACACAGCTTAGGCCAGGTCCCAGTTGTCCTCATGAGGATGTGCTCTAGCTGAGGAGCTGTGTGGGGATTCAGAGTGTGAGCTTCTGGTGAAAACCAGGAAGATTTCTGCTGAATTCAAAGCTGCTGCTCGCCTGCATGTTCTTGCAGGGGGGACGATCCAGTAAATTGGCACTGCTTAACGAAAGTCTCTTTTACTCACGTACCTTCAGTCATCTCTACCCTTTTCTCAGATTTACTGCTGCTAATTGTTTTACTGTGGTAGTGTTATACATTAAAGTTACAGAAAACACTATCTTTGATGTTGCTGGTTTATAAGAAAAACTTTTAAGGGTATCTCAGTTATTTTTATTTTTTTTCTAGCAGATCAGACTATGGGACTGCCTTTTGTTAACGTCATCCTGCTTTTTTGGATGTCAAGACATGGCAATCAGGAATAGGAAATTTTAACTTTCAGGGGTCAAAAAATTGCATGGGCTCTGGAGGGAAGCTTCTGCGTAGAAAAGCAATGTAGAAGGTGAGATTAAAAAAAAAAAAAAGTTTTATAAAATCTATGGAGTATATGCTTTTCCACTAGTGTGGCAGTCTCCATCTGAAAATTGATTTAACAGTGTTTTCCAGTTGAGTGGTGCTGCTCATTAGCAGTATTTAGGGTGGGAGGTGCCTTTTATATCTAAACAGACCCAGAGCATTAACTACTTTGGTATGCACTTAATAGCAGTGCAGATGGCAGAGGGAGAAGGATAAATAATGTCTCTCCCCCCTACTTTCCCTGATGGATACCCAGTATTTTCATACTAGATGTATTTGTTTGACTTGGCGGACTGCAGGCTTTCAGGTTAGAGGAGATTCCCAGCTCATGTCTCACTTCTAGAGTGAAATTTCCAATTTTTCCAAAGGAGTTGGCCTCAGGTACACATAGCTTTAAGTGCTAGAAGGGTCTGGATTCCAAATACTTGCTCTGATGCTTTTATCACTTGAACTAGCAAGGGAATGTTAAAGTCTGTAACTACCTATACCAAAAATGCAGTGTGATTTTAAGGCTTGGGCTTTGCCTGGTTGCAATTTTACTAATAATTGCATGTGTAAGTGAAAAGTAGATACCATGGTGAAAGCAAGCAATTTATAATTATGTTGCTATTTCCATAGCAACAGCCTAGGATGCAGCAAACAAAGTTATGAATTGAATTCTGTTTTCAGCTCTACCTATGGAACCTCAGAATATCCCCAGATTCACTGGCACCAGCATCCTTATTCAAGTGATGGAGAGGCTACCTCAACTCTTCATTTGGCAGAAGGAGCACTGAGAATAAAGAAACTAGATTCCAGACCTGAAGTTTTACTAAAGAGGATAGAAAATCAAATTTTCAGGGATATAAGCACATCAGTATGTTGCTGCTGGGTGAGTTAGTGTCTAAATTTATAGCATACCAGTTAATCCTTGCTTACTGCTGGTATGCCTACTTTTACTGCACAGAGAATGTTGAACATATGACTATTCAGTATAAAGTGCAGACAACATTAAAGGTTTCTGTGGGACAGATTAAATTAATGAATGGGGAGGCAGGAATAATAACTACCTCACACTATGTAAAATTATTCTGCATTTTAGGGTTAAATCAAAAACCTCTGAAACCCCTGACTCCTAAGACAGAAATGCATGTTCAGTCAGGAATGTATCTGTTGAACACCAGTATGCCATTTTAATGCTGACTGTAGGGCTGGTGACCAAATCTTGTGGGACTGCCTTCTGAGGTAAATGCTCAAGTTTCACTGAGTTTGAGGAGAGGAAGGAAAGTTCAGTGGTTGGTGCACCGTACTCAGCCAGGGGTGATGGAGGTCCAGGTTGCTGAATATCCCCCCAGTTCCCTAAGTAAAGAGCACAGGTGTTAAATGCATCTCTCATGCAGCCCATGAGAGAGACATGAGTACTACTGGAGTACTACATGCTGAAAAATGCACATGAAGCTTTCCTTGGACACAGGGTCTTACTAAAGTAAAGAGGCCAAGACCAAGAACTTGAAGAAGAAGAGCATCTCCCTGTGTGCTTATTGAGGTCAAGTAACAACAGGTAGGCTGCCAATGCCTATGGTGGTGGTTGTTTTAGGGCAGTAAATGAGACTGATTGCTTCAGATATTGCTATAGACCATGGAACAGCACTGGTAGCCTCTGCTCCCCCTTTTGTCAAATGCTTGCTCTCTTAGAGAGTAAAACAGATTAATCCCTTATGGGACTTAAGTGGCTTAAAGAGAGCAACATGGAAGGTGAATTTAGCCAAATCACTCACATAAATAATCAAAGCCACAAAACTGTTGCAAAACATGATTGGGAACCACCAGGTTTCTTTGATGTCTCCATATGTTATGGGCACAAGGGAATATGTTTATTTTATAAAAATAAGCCATTCTCTGCATTTTTTTTTTTTTTTATTTTCCATCTTGCTGTCAAACTTTCTTTCTCAGTTCTTCAGCATTTCTTCTGCTGGCCCATTTTCATTTTGCAGTTTAGTTAACAGGGCTAGAAGCTAGAGAAATTAGTACCCAATCTCACTGATTTTTAACATGCTGAAGAGTAGCTTTGAAAGGACAGGATCTTTGAAACTGCACAATCTAGGGGTCTGTCTGGGTTGAGCCACCTCTAAAATAATAACTGTGTCCTGTGCAAATATTTGTCCTCCGTAAGCCCCTTCTTAATATTCTTTCCCCCACTTTATTTTTCTTCCCTGCTTATCACTACACTTTAGGTTTGGTAACAGCAGCTTGAAGGAAGAAGAGGGCAGAAAGCTTTCCTGCTTCCGTTTGCCTTGTTTAGCTCACATGCCCTGCTGCTGCACACCTGCAGTTCCTGGGTCTCCATAGAGGACTGTTCTTGGGGTTACACTGGAGTGACCCAGCAGGGAAATGGGCCATGCCCTCACCTGGCAAGGGACTCTTTTGTCAAGGCATTGTAGTGAGAGGACAAGGAGTAATGGCTTTAAACTGAAAGAGGGGATATTTAGATTAGATACAAGGAAGAAATTCTTTACTCAGAGGGTGGTGAGGCATTGGAACAAGCTGCCCAGAGGAGCTGTGGATGCCCCATCCCTGGAGGTGTTCAAGGCCAGGTTAGATGGGGCTCTGGGCAGCCTGGTTTGTGGAAGGTGTGCCTGCCCATTACAGTGGGGTTGGAACTGGATGGTCTTTAAGGTCCCTTCCAACCCAAACCATTCTGTGATTCTATGGAATAAGGTAGTAGTTCAGTATTTCTGTCAATAACCATACTGAAGCCATGCCACTTTATTTTGGCTAAAGATTGAGTCTTCTCCAGCATAGTAAAACTCATGTGTGTCCTTGAATCCAACTACATTTTAGCCTTGCAGTTAAATTTAGTCTGTAGATTGAGAGCAGTTTTCTTTTATCTTTTTTTTTTTTTTTTTTTTTCCTGTGATGAGGGGAATTCAGAACCATCCTACCCTGCACATACTCTTAAGTGAATATGATATTGTGTACCAAAGCTTAGAAGAATTTACAACAAATGTTTACTGTGACTTAGGTCCCCATTAGTTCCAGTCATGCAATGACTATTTTTTTGTCCCTTTAAAAACATTCTTCCTCCTGACTGCATTCCCAGGTAGGTGTGAGATAACTCACTAAATCACCGTCTAATTTATAACTTTGTCAGTCATTCAGTGAGTCATGACTTTATTATTACAGGAATGCAACCCACAAACAGTTTTTTTTTTTTTTTTCTTTAAAGCTTCAGTTTGTTTGGTCCCAAACAAAGCTTTGATGCCACATTACCCAACAGACACTTAAGGATCATAATTCCACCCAAGGTTTCAGCTTTTGAACTCTGAGCCTGACTCTTAAAAAAAAAATAAAAAAAATCCCCTCCTCCCCTGATATTGCTTCATTACCCTTTTTTGTAGATGTAGCTTCTCTGAGTGTTCTGTTTGCTGGCACTTGCAGCCCAGGCTTTTAGTTGCACCTTGGATATGAAGTCTCAAATCTACTCCTAAATTGTGCTTTTGTTTTTAATCGTTGTTTATGCAGTAGTCAACAGAGACAAATGGCATGAGCACTATCAGTGAGAGTGCATTAGAAATTGCTACCTCCTCCTCTCTTCCTCCAGTCAAAAACAACAGTATTTGTGACCAGAGACAGTATTACGCAACACACAAACATCTCAAGTATGGTAAATGATTTGCAATTGTTCCATGTGTGTAAGTAATTCCTGGTCGCCCACTTCCGATATCTTTTGCAATTTTTATTAAAACAATTGCTTACTTCTATTCTACTAGGGTCTGGATTTTTTTTTTTTTTTTTTTTTTTTTTGTGTGTGTGTGTTTGAGAGAGAGAGAACTGTGGTTCTCTATCCTGAAATCTTTGCAGCCTAATTAACTATTTACAAATAAGAGTATGTACTAAAATTAGAGATGGGATATGTGAAAGGTTGTGTTCCAAAGAAGAAAGAAATGTATTTGTTCCATACATTTCCAGTCAGAAAAACTGGGTGGGGTGTTGCATGGCAACAGATTTCTGGTGTTCAGTACTTTCTGATTAGTGAAAATCCTTGAGCTTTGTTGAGCTAGTAAGAATCATGCCATTGAGGTGTCATTTGTAAGACATTAGCTGAACATTTCCAGCCTGTCTGCAAGACCTTAGAGTGTCTCTGGCAGGTCAGCTCACATTGCAAGCTTAGATCTGGAGCCAGGATTTTCAAGAAATGATAGGTAACTTTCAAGTCCTTACTGTTTTGGTCCCATGTCTGAGTCACCTGGAAGCAGGATATATTCTGGGATTCTCACCTTCTTGTGACAACAACCGAAAAGGAGCAACTACTGATGCAATCCATTTTCTTAGATCCTGTTAGAATGCTCTGACTCTTAATTGAAATGTGATAGTATATTATTGCAATATCTTTCTCCTTATTTTTCATCTCATACCATGTAATGCTCTTTTATTCTTTTTCTTTTTTTTTTTTTTTTTTTTTTTTTGAGTTTACCACTTAGTCTGGAAAAGGTATAAAGGAAAACTAATAAAGATGAGGTCTTTTTATTTCCAATATAAGATAGTTCCTTGGGGATTTTTACTCTTATTTGTGAAGCCGACCAGGTTGCTAGGACTTCTGCTAAGACCTGAATTGGTTTTGGATAATTCCTGACTCTTTAAACCACAGATGTGATGGCAGTATCACTGTGATGTTTCAGGATCATGTGTTAAGCTTCATATTTTTCTGCTTGTGGTTAACCCAGCTGTTCCACATGCAGTGCAGTCATCATCAATCTTTCTGTCACAGCCCATGTCTGTCAAAATTTGATCTTCAGAAGTGTTGCTTAGAGTATTGGAAGGAAAATGCCAGTGGTCACAGTGTGGAAAGGCAGGAAAAATAAAAGCCTTGTTGAATACATTGGTATTGTGGTACATGTATCTGTTGCTGGGGAAGAGAGGGGACATCTGTCTCTGGGAGCGTGAGTGATATAGATAGAAAATTTTCAGCCTATACTTGCAAGGTGAACAAAATAGGCTGAGCTCAAATATATAAAAGAAAGCTGTCTGACTACTGAGAGATCTCACTTTGCAAACCATGTCATGCAAAAGGTACCATTCCTGTCACTATTTTGCAAATAATAATAATAATAATAATAATTCAGGATAAAGTTTGAATGAGAGAGTCTGTAAAGCAGAGGAAGGAAAACTTTCAGGACCAGGATTATCTTTTATGGCCCAAGTAGGTGTCGGTGACAGATTTCTCTGGCTGCCTCATTGATAAGATACTGAAAAGCCAGTAATATCAGTATGCTGAGTGAAAACACGTCACCAAGACTGCAGATCATGAAATGAGAAAATGCCAAAAGAAACACACAGATTTTATTTCCTCAACTGTTATCATGAGAGATCACAACTGTATTGAGTAGTAAAGCAATGCTGCCTTCTAAAACATGTGACAAATTAAGTGATCGGAGACAACAGGTTGATTTTTCTTTATTATTATTATTATTGTTATTATTATTATTATTATTATTATTATTGTATTAAGTGACTATTTGAGCTTTGGTGCTGTACACCTTTGGGTTGCAAAACCACACGGTCTGATTTTTTTCAGAAGTCGTTGAGCACTTCCTCCCCCCCTTCACCCGCAAAGCCATACCTCAGGTTGTGTTAAAGGAACAGAAGGCCTATGAGGATTTCCTCTGAAGCTAGTATACAAACAGCAGTCAGAGGGCTCCGGCTCTTAAAAGTATAGAGAACCTTAAATAGAAGGGCTGGGATAACTGGGAGGGAAAGAGAGACATCTGTTGAGTTGTTGAAAAGACATATACTCCTAGCACTTCCTTTGTCATGTGTTATGGAAATCTTTTCTCTCTGAGTTTATTGCTAATATTTAATTTAAAACCAGATTTGGATTGTTGACAAAATTATAACATGTAAACGGACACTTGCCCCCACCCCTTCCCAGCTTAATGTGAGCAGTGCTCTCACATGTTTCCTCCTCTCACTGCTCCAAGCACATGCACCATGGGTCTCGCAGCCATCACTTTAGAGAACCAGGGACCTTGCCCTGGCCTGGGCCTTGCCTGGGAGGGCAATGCTGGCCAGAGAGCAGGGCAGTGGCATCTTGAAAGCTGTTAACGCTTCTCTTCTCCCACTACCCTCGAGGCTGGTGATCACGTTTGCATCGTGTGGAAAACGTGACTTTATTTGTGTGTGTGTTTGTGTTTGAGCACTTAATGACATTTCAAGGCATCCGACAAAAGCCTAATTCCTTGGATTGGTTTCGTCAAATAGTAAAATGACTTGACATAAGTATAATTGAAAGCAGATGTGGAAATATGGAATTTTAGCAGTCACAATAACCTCCTCCCTCCCCTCCCCCCCTCCAGCCCCCCTTTTCTCTTAGCTCTCAGTTCATGCCAGAAATATTTTCATTTTTGTTTCCTACTTCCTCTCCACAGAACAAAGCCTGGGGAGGATGAGTTCTGGGGCAGAAAACCAAAGGGTATTCATTTCATATTTTCTTGTCTCCTTGTGAAGTTTCCACCTTTTCTGAGTTCATTTTCCATTTCAAATGAAAGTTTAGGCTACCTCCCCTCCTTTCCCCTGTTTTTGAACTCATCCTCTAAATGAACTTTGTTATATAATAGTTTCTGTCAAAGGTAGCTGTTTACAGCTATTGTGTGAATCTGAAGCTGTAGGTTATGCACCAGGCTCTGTGGAGCAAGCAGCTGATGTGTTTTCAGCTTTCCCCCTTGGTTGGATTGAATAAGTGTTCAGCAGAAGAAATTGTAAAGATGCAGGCCTGACCAGGTATGTAAACACAACTGTGGGCAAAAGGTTGAAGGGTTGTATCCCAGAGTTTCACGCTGTAAAACATGACGTCTTTACAGCTGCTCCTTAGCCTGAAAGGAATAGGGTGAAAATGGCTGATAATACATTGCTATTATCACTGGTACTTAAATGGCAGAAACGACTTCTTCAGTAGAACAACGCTTCCCAATATGTCAAACAAGTGCAACTGGGAAAATTAAGGGCTTAGACTCACAACAATGGTTGTTTAAAATCAGCATTGCTTTCCTTGATTTTTCAACCATACCAGCATTGCAGTATCATTGCTAACACTGCTTTGGAAAGAAACAAAACTTATAAAAACACAAAACAAAAAACTTTTATCTGCTTTGATTTCATCATCTTCTATAGAATTGTTTTATGTGCTTCAGAAGAGGTGCTCAGTTTCCATTTCAGTGTGATGCAAGTATAATGTCCTGTCAAAATCCCAGCCTGGAGCTTTAACTGATGTCTTTCAGCCCCAAGATTTTTTGAGTCTGCCTATTTTCCCTGTGATTTCTGAGACTTTTGACCATTACAGAAATGTTTAAGAGAGGGTCTGGAAATCTCTAAATTGCTTATGGTCTCATAAGTTATATGCAAATAGGTAGTCAGTTAATGGAGGAAGGAAGAGAGGCCACATAATGACCACTACTAATGCAGAGGCTGCCAATACATGAGGTGTTGCTGTCTGAGCTTGTCCTTTCTCACAGCCCAGAGTCAGTCCCACATGAGTCTCAAATCCATCAGAAATGAGGGTTCAGTCTCTCAGCTGCCCATGAGACCAGTGATTCCCTCTTGTAGCATGTTGGGCCTTCAGCTCTGGGAGGGCTTGGTTGTGTATGAAGAGGCCTCAAGTATGATTTTTTTTTTTTTTAATAATAATCATAATTGTTATTATTTACACCAGTTCTATGGTTTCTTCAGCTGGGGCACTATGGACCTGGTTTCCAAGAGTGCTGAAGTGAAGAGAGATCCAACTGCAGGCACCAGGGACTTCAGAAGTCTTTAGAAATCACAGTCCCCATTTTTGAGTTGCATTAGTGTTACAGTGCTCCATTTAAAAGCAGTAGATGTGTCTGAGGCCTCTGTTCATTACAGATAAAAATTTCATTTAAATTGTGTGAGATGAAATGCACAGGCTGAAACATTTGAAAACAACTCTGAGTGCAGGAAATCAGCTGAATGCATTTAGAGTTTGCAAAAAAGAAATGGGGAATGGGAAGCTTGCAAAGGAGGGTCAGTGAAGCCAGCCAAAATCAAAACCACCAGAAACACGTCAGGGGGATAATCCAGCACAGACTGTACAGCAGAGGTGTTAGTCCTGCAGAACAGTGACCGAGAAGAGTGTGTAAGATAAAGTAGCCTGCTGCTTTAGATAAAGTACACCTGTGCTCTGACGGACAGACCTACCACTCCCAAACACCTGTACATGTTTTTATGTCTGCAGAGTGGCAGAAAAATATAATGTTGGACCAAACTTACTGAAAGCATTCTCTGTAGCCTTTTTTTTTTTTTTTTTTTCCCCTCTCCATGTTTAACAGACATTTTGGTAAAGCTTGTTGGGCTTACCCAAACTAGCATAATTCTCCTTGCAATGCACTGCACAGCCAGTGCATTACTTTTGTGCTATGGAGGCAGCTTAAGCTCCATTTAGAGCTAAATCAGGAATGTGCTTGGTAAGTGTAACCTGGTGCTCAGTTCATTGTATTCATTTCAAGCTAGGAGGATTTTCAATGACATTCTGCATATCTTAAAAGAGCAGCATGATGCTATTTTAGTTGGTTGCTATTTTGTTTCTAATTATTAATAGTAACTTAGAAGGTAGACGTCAAAATTTCTGACCTACTGGTTTTATTTCTGTCTGTTCAGGAAAGTTGTATATTGTCCTTTCCAGTACTAGCAGTGCTAAAGAGACAGATCTTACTCACATTTCTTCAGGGTACTGTACTGGATGTGTAAATACTTATAAATCTACCAATTATGCTTACCTGTACAACAACAGTGCATCCTGGGATTAGTCTAGAGAGACCAAAGATTAAAGCCCAGGGCTCTGATTCATCTGCCAAGAATGTTGGTCAAACCATCAATTTGTTGTGAAACTCTGCTGATTGCATGGTTCAGCTTGTGCATGCAGTTTCTTCATCTGTGCACACACTTATCAGATTTGTGTGGACAAAACAGATGCTTGCACAGTATTTATGGAAAGTTCATCTGTATGTTTTCCTTACTGCCACGATCAAAATGTCAAGACTGTCGATCAACTTTTCACTTGTACACACTGTATTAGTTTTTGAAAACATAATCACTGGGGGCATATAATCATCAGCTCCATCATATCATTTTGTTTTCTGTAGGCTTTTGTGTAGTGTAGCCTTCAGGTACACTTCCTTCAATGCATCTGTTAAATATGTAAAAGTCAAGTATGTGACCGTGTTTTCTACACTGTGTTTTCTAACTCTTTCTCCCAGACTAAACCTCTAATAGCAAGCTGAATGCTGTCTCCTGCTAGGATTTAAAACAATACAGACTGCAACTATACTTGGTTTATCTTTATTGAAGGTGGTAAACTTGTGGCCAAGATGAAAATTATTCCACTATTGAAAAGACTCCATGAAGTCAAAAATCTCACAATGCTCTGTGCATTTTTGCTGGACTGATAGATGAAAAAAAAAAAATAAATGAACTTAAAACACTTGGTAGGCCCTTGTGTAATGTTTCTTCTTCTCCCTTTTTTTTTTCCCCTTTTTTTTAATAACATGAAAGTGCAATACTGTGTCCAAAAAGTATTTATTCTGGTCCTTGCTTCCAGTACTTCCAGTATCAAGTGTCCTAAACTATTGGTTTTGACCTGAAGTTTCAGAACTCCTTCCAATATGAATTTGTGTTATTTCAGTTTGTACCTCCAGGTCTGGACTCTTCCATCCCAGAGTCATCCTTTTCTGTAGTCCTTTCTGTTAGGATGGACACCTTGTACATACCTCTTCCTTCTCACTTCTCACTCCCCTTCTTCACCTCCATTTCACCAGGATCACTAATCATGCTCCCATAAAAAGCATGTGCTCAGGTCATTTATGCTGCTGCCCATGTCCCACACCATACATTTTCCTGCAAAGGCCTGCATTTGTATTCCTCACCTTCCTTTTCCTTCTTCCCATTATTTGGGAAAGTAAGATGTTTGTGGGGAGATGGCGTAATAAGCTCTATTGGGAAGATGGGATGGAAAGTGATGAGGGAGTGATACTGTTATTTCGGAAAGTGTTAATGAATGTTGTCAGCCAAGCCTTTGACCTAAAAGGGAGTGGTGGAAGCACACAGCTAATGACGAAGGCTCTTTGTGTTCCCCATTAGTGTCATTCTCATTTTCCTTGGCTGGGAGCATCTGGAATAGTCTCTAACATCTTTAATTGAGCAAATTCAGAATTCCCAAGCTGTTGTGTGACAGACAAACAGATGAACTTACAAATAAATGCCATGAAGTTGACTGTATGGGTTCACAAGCTCAGTCAATTATTCACAACTAGAAAAATAAGGTTACATAAATGATCAAGATTTTTTGAGGGTGACTAATTGTTTTGTATGTCTTATTCTTTGGATGATCCATTAAAAATACCTTAAAAGGGCTTGTGTTTCAGCATACGGGTTCCAAAAACCTTCCAAAAATTGAGGATCCTTATAAATGTTTCTTGTGGACACCAAGAAAACCCAGAAGTCAAAATTATTTCTCATTTTAAAGTGTTAGCCATAAAGTTATGCAGCAAGATATTATTTTCTGGTTTATATCTCTCTGTGAATCCTCCTTGCATGTTTGTATACAGACTCTATAAATAAATGTTGACAGCACTTTTTATAAATTATGTTGTAGGTAGAAGCACTTTGCTAGAAGCAGAGACAGTTGTAGTGATCTCAAAGTCTGTGAAGGGAGACCTAGGGAAAGTTTGTAGGTTAGGTCTCGAATGTGGATCTGTTTACTAACCACACACGAAGTATGTCAAGAGGGAATAGGGCATTGCAGCATCACTGCAGTATTGCTTTTGTCTGAAGCATGGGAAAATAACATATAACAATGTCCTAATAAAATGGAAGAGTTAGTGGTGGAAGGCTCTGATAGGTCTTTTTAGGGTTGCTATAGGATGGAGCGTGCGTAGGGTAAGCAAGAGTTTGGTGGCACAGTCACAGAAAGGTCACAGCAATACCCTGGGACAAGGCTAGAGGAAAGCAGCAGAAAACTCACCCAATCCATCCAGCTAAACAGTCTTGGTGGGTGGCAGTCTGAAATAATTCCTGAGCTAATAATTAGGAAGATGTTTCTTCCAGGTTCTGGCCGAAGTCATAAGGCATGCCAAGGCAAGAAGCCAAAAGATCAAAAGGACACTAAATATATATTATATATATATATATATATAATATATATATATATAAAAAAAATAAATAAACGTTCTGTGGAGTGAGGGAGGAGAGAGCTGTTCAGGGCCAGTTCACACAGGACATGCTAGTGGGGCTTGGCTTTGCTGTAAGATGTAAAAAAGCAGAATCTGCCTGGCCCTGCTGTCCTTGGGTTTAATGTAGACATGACTGAAGATTATTTCAGCTTAGCTTTGCCTTTTATCTTATTATCTTACCTTCTTCTATAAAACTACTCTTGATTATAGTATCTTTTGTTCCCAGTATTAGGGTGACACAGCATTTTCAAACCAAGTTACTGTAATTACCTGTATTAACAGGTAAGAGAAGGGGTATTGCAAATATTGAGTCCAGGTAGATTTCCTAGTTAAATGTAAATAAGCCAACTGCATTGTAGCTTGCAGTATGTCTTCAATAGCATGAGAAATATTAAGTTAATTCAAGAAAAGCCAAAGCAGTAATGCCTAATAGTAAAGAACAGAGGAGAAGGATATACATCACTTATATGGAGACTAGAGACAGGTCAATTCCCATATTTTAAGTGAATAGCAAAGCTCATGAAACCTCATTTCCTATAGACTTCTCTCTAAAAGATTCTGTCTCTCACTTCCCTCCTTTGTACAAGTCTCCTGCTTATATCCTCTGATGTCTGGTAAGGGTATATCTTGCAACCTTTCCCACATTGGCTCTGCATGCTGATTTTCACTCAGCCTGCACCTACCATTGTGTCAGACTTGGCTGCAAATGAACAGGAAATTCAAAACTTCTTGGGGACTAACTGATAGGAGAAAATGACTGGATGACAGTGTGGTATCTTAGATCCTCATTTCTAAGGAAACTTGGCTAAGCAGGGTAAGTTTGGGAAAATGAAAGCATCATGGAATTGATTTTTGCAGGAGGAGCCTGGTTAAGGACACCAAAGACCAAATTTGCTTTGTTTCCCATGGATTCACTTCTTTTTTCCCACTACAAAATGCAAGCTAGACATTGAACATAGATGTAAAATTTGGTCACTTCTTACAGTGAGAAAGAAAGACAGATTTTTCAACCCAAACAGGAAACATGATGGTAGGTCCTGCCTGTGTAAAGTCTTTCTTCTTCTGCCATTTGTCTTGTGGTTGCAGAAGGGAAACCCCCTTTTCCAGTGGAATGTTTTTGTGGGGTCCAGAGTGAGATTCCAGTGGGGGCTCTGTTGCAATCTTAAACTTAGAGCAGCTGCCATCCCTCCTTAATGATGTCAATGATGTTACTTTGATAAAATAAGAAAAAGTTCTAGCAACATTGGTGGAACTCACAAAGGTGCTTAATGAGATTAAAAAAAAAAAAAAAAAATTGTCAGTTTTGTTTTGTTTTTACAATTTTCATTGCAGAAAATAGTGGTTAGAACAATAGATTTGCAGTATACCACATCTGATTTTTTGTGTCTCTTTCTGTATGCATTTATAAACATATTTAAGAGGATTTTTATTATTACTGGAAGGCCCATTATCTCCTTTTGGTTCTTCTCTCAATTTAAGTAGGAAATAGAGAAAAAGGCAAACCTCTCAGTTATTTCATGACTTTTCTGCTAATGGAAATGCACCAACCTAACATCTCAGATGAACTGGAATGTTTACAAGTTTTAAAACCACTGAAGGCCTTGGAAGTGCATGTCTTCTTCTAAATCTCCTTTGTAAAATTGAAATTTGAGCTTCTAAATGACTCAGAAATTTGGAAAGTACCACCTGATAATTCATATGAACATTAATTGGGTATAGATTCATATAATGAACCAAAACACGTAGGTGATGGTGTTAGTTTTCACTAAATGTAAACTTTGTTCAGATTCAGAGAGAGAAGAGTCACCCCCCTCTACAGTAATCAGACGTGCTTAACATTCCCAGTGAACTTAGTAGGACTGCACACAAAAGTAAAGGTGGTTATGCATATAATGCAGGATCTGTGTAACAGTAGATGCAAAATGTCATAATATCAAGCCATTTATTCTTTTTATTAAATTAGATGTTAAACTAGTCCTCTTCACATAAAATCATATTTTGTACGTGATTTACCCCTATCTCCCATTGAAAGCTTCTTGAAATTCACGCATAACAGGCCTTTGTCAATTTAATATCATCATTCTTTTCTCCACATCATTAAAATCATCTTTGGTGTTTGATCCAGCCATTATTGTATGCTTTATAACTCTAAGCAACAAATCTAATGTCCACCCCAGTCATAATTACCTTCTGGTCATTATGATTAACTGGCAGTATTTCATTTAGAAATTATATTCTTCTATTGTTGAAGTTTTTATAAACATGAAACTCATCAAAATTAAGGACAGGTGTGTGCCCTTTGTTGAGTCAAGGGAGAGCATAGTACTCATTTTCTATTCTCCATACAGATACTGCCTTAGACGATGGTTGAGTGTGAGAAAGTTGTAACATCACCCTGCAGAATGATAAAACTTGGCGTGCAACACTGATTCTGTAGTTCCTCAGATAGCGAAGAGGAGCAGCCCTTCCTTTTCCACTGCTCTAACTCCTGAGGGCTGCACATTTATAACATACAGAAAAACCCAACAACAACAACAACAAAAAACATTTCCCTCCCACATCAATAACAAATTGCAGTATCTACCAGAGTTTAAAGGACAGTACTCAAAAAATGGCCAAGAAAAGAAAACACATTTAGAGTCATTCTGTTTCACAGGTATGGGCTTAAGTACATGTTGCCTGTAGTTTCCAGGCTCAAGCACAGTAACTTTGTTATAAAGCTTAAACTTGATCCTCATTGACAGCTATAAGACTGAAAAATATGTTGGGGTAGGATGTAAATCCGTACATTGGAGAAATAGCAATAGAAAAAAAATCTTCCCACAGCAACAAAGAGGAGGAAGTATGTGTTTTGAACTAAGAGGTTAACATTGAGGATAAAGTCATTGCTATATGGTGCTATCACATAAAGCATTGTCATGAACTCATGCCACTGTGTAATCACTTGGCAATACTGCCTGGCTTTTGTGGAGACTGCAGAATGAGTATAGGTCTGCGAAAGATGGGCTGGACAGCGGTGATAACCCACTGCAAATCCCACACCAAGCACACACTTACGACCTAAACAAAGATTAACATTCCCAAAGAGGCTTGGAGAGTGAAAATGACTGTGAAAATTGTATTCCTGTGTACTGGGGCAGACTGTAAGCTTCCAATCCTCTTTAATTTGCCTTCAATTGCAATGTGTACTAATCGAGGTCATACAATATATGGGGATGAGCGTTGTTTCCCTTGTGATGTTATGTCTTCTGCAATCTAAGACCACAAAGGTCTTGAGTTGGATAATGGATACCAAACAGAGGTCTCTGCCACCAGGGTTCATTATGTTGTTTGCCCTGCAATGGTTTCTTTGCTTACATGGGTATTGGAAGAATAAAATTACCCCATAGGGGTTATTTTCAGAGTTGCAACTGTTTTGTTGTTCCATGTGTTGTCTTCCTCTGTCTGGTACAGAGGAGATGGTATTCTTGGTACTAGGGAAAATTAAGTCACATTGCTATGTGATTCTTAACAGAGAGACTGTCCCATTTTAAATCAGATTTTGGGATGCTCTGTATTGCCTTCTCTGCCAAAAAACATCTCAGCTTGTCTAAATGCTACATAGAGGCTGAGCTCTTGGTGTGGACTGGACTGCCTTTTCCACTGCAGGTGAAGTAGAGCCAGCACAAGACAGAGGCTGGATCCCAGGGCCACCTCTCTGACTAATTAAATAAGTCACTGCACCAAGCCTGTCTGAATTTAAGAAGCAATTGGACTGTGCACTTAGTCACATTGTCTAAACTTTCGGGTAGACCTGTGCGATGCCAGAAGTTGGACTTGATGATCCTTATGGGTCCCTTCCAATTCAGGATATTCTATGATTCTATGATTCTAATTTTGAGTTTTGCACTGCATTCTCCCACATGTTAAAAAAGTTAAAATAAAAATAATTAAAAAAAAAAAACCAACAAGGAAGACTACCATTACACTTTACACTGGGGGGAGGGGGGGGGGGGATGTTATTTCCTTGGTACCATTTCTGTCTCTTCCTCTGATCTGTAGTTTCTCACTTCCCTTTAGAACCAATGTTCACTGGCTGGATACACACTGGATGTCTTGTTAAGGATAGGTTGTAGTCTCTTTGTACATAAATTAATCTTTTTACTGCCTGACATTGCTCTCAACTTGCTATGTTGGTGGTCTTCAAGATGTTGTTTTTCTTCTGGTTGATGAAAAATAGAAGGCTGTGCATTAGTTTATAACCTTGAGAGCCAGGGGGAGATGGAGCATGCTTAAGCAGTTATTTCAAATACTTGGGGGAGAGAGGAACAGGAGAGCAGGTGATCCAAAGCTTCATCTATCCTGGTGTGTGGTGGTAAGCAATGGATATGTTGATGAGAAGATAAGGACAGAAGAGCATTCCCATTACATCCCTCTCACTTCTGGCAAATTTTAGGAATGATCTGAAGAATGTTCCTAAACCACTGTGTTTAATAGCTAATGACTTTCGGTTGGAGAAATCCGATCCTCCCTTCGGTCAGTAATATGTACGGAATAATGCTTTCAGATTACTGCCAGCCATGTTTTCCATGAATCTTTGAAGGTCTGTGGAAATTTGTCAGGCTCGTTTTCCAGTTTCTTGTTATTCAGATCAACAGATTCCTTCCAGCTTGGGCCATCTAAGGATCTGACCCTTGGATTCCTGTCTGTGTTAGCGTGCCTGCTGCCACTGCTGTCCTAGAATTTTACTGCCGTGTTCATTGCAAGTAGCTGAGTAACGTCATGAACTGTGCAACTGATGATGAGTCTTGTCTGGCTGACAAAACTCAAAAAAGGAAGAAAGGAAAATTATTTATTTATTTATTTATTCTACCTGGCTTTTGGGATTTAAAAAGGTTTTCATTAGTTGTTCACTGTGTGTATACGACTGCACGTGTATTTGGGAAATAATTTTCCAAAATTTTCCATTCTCATAAATATGTTAGGTTTTGTCTTGTGAAAGTGTTGCCTTGGCACATATTACGAGAAAAAGAACTTTTGTTCTGAAGCAGTTTTCTCAATCATAAACTGTGCATTTAGCTACTGAACTTGCCCACATTTTGTTACTGTTTTCCCTCCAAGTATACAACACAGTGTCAGATCAGACATTCTACAGTGTATTACAAGTCTTCCTTTTAGCTTCGCATAAACAGAACTGATAAATATTGTCAATCAGAGTTACTATTTTTTAACTGCATATGGTGAAGTTGTGGTCATGAAAAGTGTAAGCCCTGGCAGCTTTTGTAGCTCTCTTTGCTGACACTTAAGGTTTTGCAATTTTCTTTTTAATTTCTTTGAACTATAAATAGAAGGAATGTACTGCAATGCTTTATTCCTGATGACAGAATATACAACAGTCCATATGCCTGCATTTTGGCTCAGTAACGGCCAGATAGATGTTTGTAGTTTTTTCATGTGCTATTGATGATTCAAGGGTTAGATAAATTTACTGTAGTGGGAGGTATTGGCAGAAGTAATACTTGTATAAACATGATCCTTTTAGTTATAAAATAAAAACTACCACTAAATCACTTTACTCCCTATTGCACATGTCCAGAAGATCTTTCTCATTCCCTGGAACAAGGTTTGGTAAGTCTCTTCTGGTCATGAGATGCTTCCAGAGGACAATTTAAACTGTAGATAATTCTGTTGGATTCTGTTAGGAAATGGGTTGGCAAACCAAATTAAAAACAGTACATTTACATCCTAGTTCTCAATGTCAAGAAGTATAATGGAGATAATGCATTTCAAGGATGCTTGCTTTGGGTTCACATGTGAAGGTGGTAAATAAAATGCTTACTTAAAAGTAGCTGGATATGTTGTGTATGTCCATGTGCATCCATGCAGACTGGATAAATCAGTATGCAATAGCTCTCATCTATTAATGCTAAGGCTGCTGATTCATTTCCAGATGCAATTGCCTGCCTGGGAACTTTTGTGCAGTGCAAATATCTATTATAATCTCTCTTATTTTTTTTTCTTTCTTTAAACCCAGTTTTTCACTAATTTGGAAGCTTTCTTCTATAAATTCAGAGAGTCACAGAATCATAGAATGATTTGGGTTGGAAAGAACATTTAAGACCATCCAGTTCCAACCCCCCTGCCATAGGCGGGGACACATCCCACCAGACCAGGTTGCCCAAAGCGCCATCCAACCTGGCCTTGAACACCTCCAGGGATGGGACATCCACAGCTTCTCTGGACAACCTGTTCCAGGGCCTCACCAACTTCTGAGTAAAGAATTTCTTCCTTATATCTAATCTAAATTTCCCCTCTTTGAACTTAAAGCTGTTATTACCCTGTAATTATACTGCCCTGTAAAAAGTCCCTCTCCAGTTTTCTTGTATGTTCCTTTTAGGTACTGGAAGGCTGCTATAAAGTCTCCTCAGAGTCTTCTCTTCTCCAGACTGAACAACCCCAACTTTTCTCAGCCTGTCTTCACAGGAGAGGTGCTCCAGCCCTCTGATCCTCATGGTCCTCCTCTGAACCTGCACCACCGACTTTGTGCTTCTTATACTGGGGACCCCAAAGCTGAATGCAGCACTCCAGATGGAGTCTCATGAGAGTTGGGTAGAGAGGGAGAATCACTTCTCTCAACCTGCTGGCCATGCTTCTTTTGATGCAGCCCAGGATATGCTTGGTTTTCTGGGCTGCAAACACACATTGCCAGTTCATGTCAAGCTTTTCACCCCTAGGTCCTTCTCTTCAGGGCTGCTCTCAGTCTGTTCTCCACCCAACCTGTATTTGCACTTGGGATTGCTCCAACCCGGGTGCAGGACCTTGCACTTGGCCTTGTTGAACCTCATGAGGTTCACAAAGGCTTACCTCTTAAGCCTGTTCAGGTCCCTCTGGATGGCATGCTTTCCCTCCAGTGTGTTGTCCACAACACCCAACTTGATGTCATCAGCAAACTTGCTGAGGGTGCACTTGATCCCACTGTTCACATCACTGACAAAGATGTTAAAGAGTGCTGGTCCCAGTACTGATCCCTGAGGAACTCTACTCATCAATGTCTCCACTTGGACATTGAGCTGTTGACAGCAACTCATTAAGTGTGACCATCCAGCCAATTCCTTACCCACCGAGTGGTCCATCCATCAAATCCAAGTCTCTCCAATTTAGAAACAAGGCTATTGTGTGAGATAGTGTCAAATGCTTTGCACAAGCCCAGGTAGATGACATCATCTGCACTTCCCCTATACATGAATGTTGTAAACCCTGTTTTAGAAGGCCACCAAAGTCATCAGGCACAGTTTGCCCTTAATGAAGCCATGTTGGCTGTCACCAATCACCTCCTTATTTTCCATATGCCTTAGCATTGTTTTCAGGAGGATCTGCCTCCGTGGTCTTGTCAGGCACAGAGGTGTGACTGACTGGCCTGTATTTCCCTGGGTCTTTCTTTTTTCTCTTTTTAAAAATGGGGGTTATGTTTCTTCCAGTCAGTGGGAACTTTTCTGGACTGTGTGATGGATAGTGGTTTAGCAACTTCATGTGCTAGTTCTCTGAAGACCTGGGTATGCATCTCATTAGGTCTCATGGACTTGTTCACTTTTTCTGCTTTTTAGAAACAAGTAAGCTAAGGTCCAAAAGATTTGAGGTCTTATCATCCCCCCCTTCTCTCCCCCCCCCCCCCCCCCAGCCCCTTCTACACAATTTTACTGTTCAAAATTTTCTGGGAAGCTGAGTATTTGTAGCTCTAACAAAACAGAGTCAAGGCTTATTACATCTTTAAAGCAGTCTAAATTTACTTAAGCTCCTAAATACAGAGCTAGAAGCAAAATTTTAAAGAGCTACTTGAAAAATATGTGCAGCTAAATACTACTTTGTATTATTATTGGTGTCAGCATTTGTGTGGGTATCTGCATATGTATACCTACATATAAGTGCATCTATATGTGGTATATATATACACACACCCATGTACCATACCCAAAATATAACATGAGGACACATACAAAGTACAAGAAAATAGCAATGCTTTGAATGAGGTCAGGCTAAATTTTTATGGTTTCCTGCTGGGAAGGCAATACCATTAGTGGTGTCCTAGGAACACGCTTGCTGCTTTCTTCAACAGATCTTTATCAAGCAGATCTGGAGTTCCAACAGTCACAGAACACAGAAAAATTAAGTGTTAATTGTGGTTCTTTGGAGTGCTGGATACTATCATCCACAATAGCGATCTCAGAGGGTCATCAATTAGCATTTCATAGGTGATTATATTTGGGGAAAACTTTGAGTTGAAAGAAATAATTTTGTTGGATTGATTTCAAGAATTATGATAAAATTATGCACACAAGCTCTCTCTGTGTGACTCAGGAGTGTGTTTTTTTAAACTATGAAACATGGTGTTATCTACAACCCAAAAAGATTTTGTTTAACAGCTCTGGTAATCCCTCCATTTTTATTTTGTTCTTTGATATTTTTTTTTTCCCCACATCTGGCCCCACATTCATATACATCATATATATATATATACACACACAGCAAAACTGTTCAGTTTCAGTGTCGTGACTTATGAAAGATGACTTCAGGAAGAAACACCAAGCAAAGATTATTTGGAGAAGCAGTGGATGGCACTGTTGGATTATAATTATAAGCAATAAAACATGCAAATCATAAATCACAATATTTTTTACAAAGTACGTAAATTACTTCATACAGTTCTCAAAAGGTACAGACTGAGGTTAGATGTCAGAGGAATGTCACATTCAGATGGGCATTATTGCTCTATGGTATATTATAAAAACCATTGGGGGCAGTTGAGAGAAGCCCATGCTGTTTTCCGTTCCAGCCTTTTGTGGCGTTTCCCTCATCCCAGCACCATTGCTCATAAAGGATACACCAGCAGCCTTCGGACTCTGTGTAAAAATGGGGATATCCTGTGGTGCAAAGGCCTATGCACCCCTTGAGTCCTGCTCATCCTGGCCTGTGCTAAGTGTAACTTTTGACATTATTTCAGACTGATTATGGGTACAGAGGTGGATTTTATCCTGCCTTAGTGTTCCTCCCTTATAATATTTATTGTTCTTGGCTTTCCTCATTAAGGACTGTGAAAGGACTTTTGCTACATTGAGGACCTGCCTTTCCCCCTGTGTTGTTATTTCCTTTTTCACCTTGCTGCTTCCATTAATAGATTTGTGGAGATGGGGCCTACAAGGAGCAAAAATTTTGAAGTGCTTTTGCCACAGCAACAGTCAAAATTCTCATTTTTTTTAGTGATCACAGTCTAATAATAATAAAGTTAGTTTTGTTAAGTGACAGCTTGGTGGAAGTGTCCCAGTTCTTTCACCACAGATGCTAGAGAATGGTTCACATAGTCTGGGTGGCCAGGGAAATGCCACTGATGGTGTTTTCTCCCTTCTTTTGAGAAGTACCATGCCACAACAACTGGGCTTTGCATTTTTAAAGATGACCAAACAATCTGAGATGGGTTGTAGAAGCTGTTTTAACCTTTAGGATGCAGGGATCAAACCTGAAGTGTTTTTATGGCAGAGTCAGGCTGTCCCATGCATTGCATTCTGGAAAGAAATGAGTGAGCACCTGGTGCCACACAAGAAAGAGAAAGGAATTAAAGGAGGTTTAAATAAAATAAAATAAAACAAATCATTGTATTCTGGAGGACAATACCTGCTGGGCCAGCCTTGGTGGGAAGTAGCATCTCTCAACCAACTGCTCAAAGCAAGAGGTCCTGAAGAGATTCAGAGAGATAGGGAGGTGGGCAGGGATAGAGAGGATGGGCTAGAGGGCTCATGAGCACTTTGTGCACCTGCCACAGAGCTCCTGCCCTTTCTGCCGCTGCCTCGCATCACCCTAGTTTTATGAAAATGGAAACTCGTGCTGTATGCTGTGTGGGGGAAGGGGGGGGGCATAACACCAGATGTCACCCCGCCCCGCCCCCCGGAGGAGGTTTGTTAGAAATGCAAAATACTGTTTGTTTTTTAAAATAAAAAATAGTAGGAAGTGTGATGAAGGAAGCTGAGTGTAGGCAGGGAGGAGTGCAGAAGGAAGAGCGAAGGGAAGGGAAGGGAAGGGAAGGGAAGGGAAGGGAAGGGAAGGGAAGGGGGAGAGATCTGAGGGGAGGTGAAGAGGAGACCGGGGCAGTGCTCTCTCCTTTAACTCTGCATACCATTTGAAATGGCTATATATAGTTAAGAAATGCTAACATATGGCACTCATATAGCATATGGCACTCAAAATAGTTAAGAAATACACTTGTCTTGCAGCCAAATGCTGCCTTCAGTTGCAGGGGTGTAAGTGAGGATAGGATTTATTTCATACAAGAATGTTTCTCAGATTGCTCTGACTGTTGAAATCAGATGAAGGTAGGGAGCTCCCCTTCTATTTTATCTTGGACCCTCTTTCCTCTGTGAGCAGAAACCAAATCTCAAAGCAGAGCAGGATGTGTGTATAAAAAACATCCCTCAGCCCCACTCAGCTCTGTCTGGCTTTGAGTTCATAAGGGCTCTTGCTGAGGGTTCACAGAAGTCAAGGGAGAGACAGACATTTCTACAGCCATTTAATAGGATCAAAATATTCACTTTTTTTTTTTTTTGGTTGTTGTTGTTTGTTTATTTAACTTGTTCAAAATACTTTTTTTTTTTTTTTTTTTTTTTTTTTTTTCCCCCCACTGGGAGATTAAAGAATACTCACAAAGCCATACTGTCAAAAGAATTCTTGCTTCCCTTTTTGAAAAGTGCATGGATTTGTGAACTAAGCAAGAGTGAAAAACAGAAAATCCTGATTTCTGCTTCTCATTCTGTCCCTGGCTGGGCTTGGTAATCATCTGTATCTGTAGAGCAGTTCTTAAACTTCCTTTTCCTTGGTTGTATTTTACAGTGGAGCTGTCATTTGAAATGGGAGACACAGGATGAAGGAGATGTTATGTGCATATTTGGAGAGAAAGGAGTAGTCCCTGTTCCTTAAGAGTTTATAATACAAATGGACAAGAGAGTAATACAAATGGACTAGAGATACAATGGGTGGGCAAGTGGAACTATTATCATCCCACAGGTGAAAAGATAGATTTTACAGCATGGAGGAAATACTTCAAGAATTTCCTACTATATTAAAAAAAAAAAAAAAAAAAAAAAAAAAGTCTTTCCCTTGGAACCAGAATAATATTTAAAACAAACAAACAAAACTTTATAGCAAGAAAAAATGAGGAAATAGTAATCATTTTGTCCAAGGAAAGGGGGTGCCTTTCCTGCTGTTGTATTGTTATTTAGTGGTGGAGTCCTTAGAGTTACTGCTCTCCTATTCAACAGTGCGGTCCGAACATGGATCACAGCTCCATGTCCCTAGCTATCTGTTTTAGACCACTGTGGCTTTCAGTCAAGTTTATTAACATCTCTTTTCCCACTTGCACACAGCTGTGGACATCTTTTACCAGATTCTCTGTCCTGACTAAGACTTGTAGGTGATGTGATGGTTGGAGGCTGCCTTGTGCACAGTGAGCATGAAATGATGGAGTTTTTCCTTCTCAAAGGAAGGTTGTTGGTGGAACTGCCAAATTGCCTAATCCCTCTGAAAATCCAGAGTTTGGCCTATTTAGAGACCTGGCTGATAGAGTCCCTTAGATAGAGGTGGTTCTGTAAGGTAAAGGAGTCCAGGAAGGCTGACCTTCAAGAATGGCTTCTTAAAAGCACAGGAGCAGGCCATCCCAATGCACTAAAAGTCAAGCAGCTGGGGTAGAAGACCAGCCTGGCATAACACCTGACATAACAGAGAGCTTCTTCTGGAGCTCAAGAAGAAAATGAGAGTTAGAAACCCCAGAAGAAGGAACAGGCAACACAGGAGGATTATAAAGCTGTTGTCAAGCTGTGCATGAAGAAATCTAGAAGGGGCAAAACCCAACTAGAACTCCGTTTGGCCAACACAGTAAAAACCAATAAAAATGTTTTTATAAATATATCAAGAGCAAAAGGTGGATTAAGGAGAATCTCCATCCTTTATTGGATGTGAGGGGAAAAGTAGTGGTGAAAGATGAGAACAAGGCAGATGTACTTAATGCCCCTTTTGCCTCAGTCTTTATTAGTAAAGCCAATTGTTCTCAAGATATTTAGCACTCTGAGTTGGAAGATGGTGACGGAGTGAGATGAAAACCTTATAATCCAAGGAGAAACTGTAAGTGACCTCCTCCATGTTTTGAATATTCACAAGTCTATGAGGCTGGATGGGATTCATCTAAAGGTACTGAAGGAGCTCATGGAAGTGTTCATCAAGCTGGTTTCAATAATATACAAGCAATCCTGGCTAAATGGGGAGGTCCCAGTTGACTGGAGGTTAGCGAATGTTACTCCAATCCACAAGAAGGGCAGGAAGGAGGATCCAGGGAACTACAGATCTGTCAGTTTGACCTCAGCACTAGGAAAGGTCATGGAGTAGATCACCTTGAGTGCTATCACATGGCACATATAAGGCAACTGAGTGACCAGAATCAGCCAGCATGGGTTTATGAAAGTTAGTGATCTCCTATGAAAAGGTGACCCACATAGTAAATGAGGGAAAGGCTATGGATATTGCTTACCTTGATTTTATTAGAGTGTTTGATACTGTCTCCCACAGTATTCTTCTGGAGAAAGTGGCTGCTCATGGTTTGGACAAGTGTACAGTTTCTTGGGTGAACAACTGGTTGGATGACTGGGCTCAAAGAGTCACAGTAAATGGAATTAATCAATTTGGCAACCAGTCATCAATGGTGTTTTCCAGGGGCTCAGTACTGGGGCCATTTTTTTTTTTTAACATTTTTGTCAATAATCTGGATGAGGGGTTGGGGTGTACCATCAGTAAGTTTGCATATCACACCAAAATAGGCAGGACTGTTGGTCTGCTTGAGTGTAAGAAGGCTTTGCAGAAGGATTTGGATAGTCTAGATTGATGGGCTGAGTCCCATTGCATGATATTCAACAAGATTGACTAATGGGTGCTGCACTTGGGTCATAACTCCATTCAGCAGCATAAGGCTGGGGAAGAGAGGCTAGAAACATGCCCATCAGAAAAAGACCTGGTAGTGCTGGTTGACAGCCAGATGAATATGAGCCAGCTGAGTGCTCAAGGGGCCAAGAAGGCCGATGACACCCTCACTTATATGAGAAATGACGTGGCCAGCAGGACAGCTTCTGTACTCAGCACTAGTAAGACCGCATTTTGAATATGGTTTGGTTTGGGGCCCATCACTAAAAGAAGGATATTGAGTTGCTTAAGTATGTACAAAGAAGAGCAATGAAACTAGTTAAAGGACCAGACTAGGAGTTGTGAGGAGAGGGTGAGGGAACTGGAGTTTTTTAGTCTGGAGAAAAGGAAGTTGAGGGGAAAACTCATCACTCTCTGCAAGTACCTGACAGGAGTTCACAGTGGGGTGGGTATCTGTCTCTTTTTTTCAGGTGAGAAGTGATAGGACATGAGGAAATGGCTTCAAGTAGCACCAGAGGAGGTTTAGATAGGATATTAGGAAGAATTGGAAGAATTTCATCTTGGAGAGGGTGGTCAAATATAGGAACAGGTGGCCCAGGAAAGTGGTGGAGTCCCCAGCCCTTCAGAAATTTAATAGACATGTGGATGTGACGGTCAGGAACGTATCTTAGTATGGGACTGAGTAGTTCATGCTGATGATTGGACTTGGTGATCTTCAAGGTCTTTTCCAACCTAGATCATTCTATGACTGTCACTGTTTTACTGGGTTTAGCTGAGACTGTTCTTCAAAAGATGTTCATTGCTTCCATTCCTCAAAAAAAGAAGGAATAATTTAAACAGGCTTAAGTGTGAATTAGAGACATCATACTCAGTTGTGCCAATTTCATGCTTGGCACATAGTAATAATTGCAGCATTTAGAGGGGCAGTGATGATATATAGTAGATTAAGTTGGAGGAGGGAGCCCTCTATGCTCAACCTGCACTTCTCTAGGACTCCCCAGTCATATTCTTCTCTTGATGTGGTGGTTTTACACTGCAAACACTATGCTCTCTCAGAGGTGCAAACAACATCACTTATTGGCTTGGCTCTGGTCAGCAGCAGGGCCCTTACTTAACATGTGGCAGCTTCTGGATTCTTCTTGCAGAAGATACCCCTATGACCCTCTCACTACCAAAACCCACTACACTTGAACAGTACTTTTGCTGTCTCTGCAAGAAACTGAGAGTATATATCATATCCTTCTTCAACTAGCTATTGGAGTTCTTAAAATGCTGTTCAAACTGCTATGTAATTTGGTTTACAAGCTCAGATTTAGGCAATGTTTTTGCAGTGTTTTATAGCTTAAAACCTAGGTAATGTCCCATTGAAACAGCTGAACACAAGAAAAAGTTAAAATGATGATGAAAATATCAGGAAAATAATATCACCTTTCTAAAGCATCTTCCTGCACAAAAGTAGGCCAAAAAAATAGATATAGAAGGGTGTTTGTGTCTTTTTTTAAAAAATATTTTTATTGATTCACAGTCAGTCTTCATTAGATATGCTTGAAAATACATTCTTCATTTCCCTCTATTATGAAGTTTAAAGACATCATGAATGAGGAACTGTGAGTGCTATACATCCTATCAGAAAGCATCAGTTTTGGTCAGGTGGATGATGAAATACTGTGGTAAATCGATAACTAAAGGCATACATAATTTGTCACTGAACTCACATGAACTAGGAGGACAATTTGATTATTGCAATCATCCCTTCAGGTTCGTAAATCATGCACAACATCCTGAAGCATGACTACAGTGTATTATCTTCCTCAGCTCTAGTATATCTTGTAAGAGTTCTGATTTTTATTTAGGTTTGCTGCTATCACTATCCTTTCAGAGCTTACAGACTTCTTGGCTCACTAGGACAGCAATGTCTCATCCAACTCAATTACAGTTATATCACTATCACTACCTCACATTCTACTCCTGAACTTTTATTGCTTCCTCCGCCTGCGCAACTTTGTGTACCTTTGTAGTTTTCGTGGAGATTTCCAGAGTGTGAGCCTACACACCATGAGATGACCCAAAAAGCCATGCCACACAAAGTGCTTAGTGATGTTTATGTTAGTCATCTGCCTTACTAAGTGTTACATTTATGCCAGTTGTTTGCAGATACCCTAGGATGCTCTTTTGCTTACTATAATTTCTTCTTTAGAGCTTCTAGTCATTTCTTAGTCATACCACCCCCAAGGGAAAAAACTCTGCCCCCACCACCAGACTTCTCATCTTTTTTTTTTTTTTTTTTTTTTTTTTTTTTTTTTTTTTTTTTAATGCAACCTCCAGAATAAGAATGCAGAAGAATGCACCTTGAAGCTTTGCATTAGTCAGAATGCGCTAATAAATCACATCATCTTGGAGCAAACAGGTAGAGTTTCAGCATCTATTTCCAGTGCCAGCTTCTAGACTGTAAAAATGAACATTATTGAATTTTCCTGTTATGGAATGAGCAAAACTCTTTTTTTATGAAGAGTCCTTAGAGAAAGCAGTTGAAAAATGAATGTGATTAACAAGCATTTTCTTCTTTTAGACATCAAAAGACTACTTTTAAAGCAATGATTTCAATAACAGCAACATTCCTTCATCTTAAGCCATGTAGCTCATCAAGCTCTCAACATCTTTCCTCCTGATCTGGAGCCCAGCATTTTTGCTGTAAGTCACCCTTCCCTCGCCCTGTGTTCAGAGGTCATGGATGCCCAATGCCAGGCCATTTCTGCCTTCTCCCTGGCTGTTTCAGGTCTATTATATCAGAGCCTGTTATATCTATTGTGCTGAATATCAGGGAATAAACGTGTCCCCTCCAGAGCCTTAAACCTACAATCATAGGACAATTTTTCCATTCAAGAAGGGGAAAGAATTTGAATAGCCTCTTCCATTAATATCCCACAGTCTTTATGCAAGGTTTTCTAAAATTAAATTCACCCATGTTATGTCTATTACTTTCCGATGTTTTCCTGATCGCACGATGTGATTCTTCCAGTGGAGACGACTGGTTTATATTCCCTTGTGAGCAAAGTGGAAACTTGTTAATGAAAATGTCATCACAGCAAATGCTTGTAATTCTCTCACAACCTCAGGCAGCAATATGTATAACACTCACTTGCCAGCCTCCTGTATGCCTCTCCCTTCCAGCTACTGCTTGCTCTGAGGTGACTGCATGGTGCTCTCTCTACAGACACTAGCAGAGTTTTGGGCTTCTCATAAGAATTATATTGATTTCATTGGCTGAATTTTCACCTGAAAGAAACCTTTTTCCCAGGGGTACTCAGTCAAAGCTCTGGGTGGAAGCTCATGATATTTGGCAGGAACTCTATGCATTTGCATAATAAATTTTGCAAGTGCGAAATACCCCAAACCGTAGTGCTCTCTGTCTACTTATTCTGTTAAAATTAGGTAAGTATTTAGAGGTGTTCCTATCATTAAACATTTGGGTCCAATAGCATACTTACAAGTAAATGGCTAATCTCTTGGCGAGAAAACCTGTTTAGCAAAACTTATAAGTGCATTCTTAATGAGGACATTAGACTTAACCTGGTCCCAGTGCCACTGGTGGTGTATTTACAAAAAGTAGACAACAAAGCAGTCACAAGAATGGAACAAATGCACAGAGTTCTTCTATACTATGTATAGACACAATAGCTATTTGGTTTTGCATGAATGCTTATTAATTTTTATGCATAGCTATTTAGTTATTCTTAAGGCTGCTGGCCAGAAGATGATGCTCTGATGGGTCTGGGAACAAAAGGAAAGTGGAAAAGCTTGATGGGGCTTGTTTGTCAGAAAAACAAACAGAGGTCCAAGCTGGAAATGGAAATACTGTATGAATGTCTTTGTCCTCAATGTGTTGTTGGAGGTGCAACTACCAGATTTGCACCTCATCATTTAAGTATTCTGGTGCTCAAAACTTTTTTCCCAGGGCACATAATCTGTATTTACCACTGGATTAACCCCCAACCTACTGGTATGATATGCTGGCTGTTTTCTGGCAAACACAGTTTGAATTGGCTTTTCCAATAGCTCACACCTCATTTTATACCCTTAGATAAATTGGTACCTTTTCAGTCCAACATCTATTTTTAGTAGAAAATGTTTTCCTTTATGGAGCCAAGAAGATGTGAAGCAACAGTATTTACTAAAAAATCCATCTGTCCTTTTTTCCCTCCTGAATTTTAGGATTTTTTTTCATGTACCTTAACATGAGCTTCCTACGCACATTCTCCTCCCTCTCACTATTCTCCTGTGTCTTAGGAGATGTTATTAAGGCACAGAGCAGCATCAGTTCTGCAAAGGTGAACAAAAAAAGACCTTCAGAAGAGGACTCAGGGAACCACCTTCAGTGGGTGGACCAAGCCAAACTATGTATTGTGTGGGTAATGCCTGACAATGGTAGCTACTCAGAGTTATAGTTAAATGATCTATTTTATATTTTCAGGTGACTCTTTAGTAGCAGCAGCCCAGTTTGTCACTCTGAACACGCTCTGTCATTCACCGGGGGAATGAACCTGAAAAGCGCTGTTGCAAGGCAGTGATATTCTTAAGGACAGGCATGTGCATCAATTACTGAAGCTCTGCTAAAAGTGGTTTAAACACTATTAATCATTATGGTGAAGATATTCAGTGTCTGAACCATGTTTTTTTGTTTGTTTGGTTGTTTTTTTTTTTTTTTTTTTTTTTTTTTTTTTTTTT
>CM021732.1:59339082-59372296 GCA_011075105.1 Heteronetta atricapilla | reverse complement strand
TTTTTTTTTTTTTTTTTTTTTTTTTTTTTTTTTTTTTTTTTTACCTATTCTGAAGTCTTTGACCAGTTTGGATTTTAACACTTTTAAGAAGACTGGAATTGCTATACAGCATTAAAGCACAAAGCCCTATGTCATCTTTGACAGGAGACACATATCTTTTACAAGAAGATGGAAGAAACAATGTAGATAAAGCCATAGGTAGTCAACAAGGACTGTAGCATTTTTCTTTTAACTCTAATTGAAGTGGCTACAAAGATAATACTTCTACCTGGAATGGCCAAGAAGAGGGGCTACTTAATTACACATACACACATACACAAATACTGTTACTGAATTCTTTCTTCTTGAATCAAAGATGAAGTTTTACTTACTGTAATTCATTTTAAATCTGTCATTTGTGATTCTCAATTAAAGAAAGTTTCCATGGGATAACAGCCTACCAAAAGCATATAAAGTGTAGCTATCCCCAGTTATGTCGTCATGAGGTGATTCAAGGCTGTTGACTCCTAAGTGAAGGAATAATAAAGTATCTCACATCTATAATGTATTGATAACATTCACAGAGGTGTTTACTAGGGAGCAGCTGACTTGAGATAATTTGTTATTGTGTCCATAATCCCTATCATTGTAATGCTGGGAAAAGCACGTACAGTGCCAGTCTCCTCAGTATTTGACACTGAGCATATGTTATACTGTCTTTTCCCTAAACGAATCCTGAGAATTAAAACAACAGCCCTACATTCAGTGCCATTTCTATCTGGATAACTGGAGAAAACAGAATATTAAATCAGCAGCTCCTGCCCTAGTTTGGTCCCATGTGCACTGTGAATACACATATTAATGTAGGCTCTAACTGTGTAATCTCATGCTGCTTGTTTCCTCCTACATCTCTGCCTTATTCAGCACAAGCAATTAACTTGGTAAACTATATGAAATTGAAAACAAGATAGAAGGCAGTGTAAAGCATGTAGGGCTGTGCAAGAGGGCACCATTCAGTATCCCTATGGAATGCCAGTGTAGAAGTTTGAGTAACAATGTACAAAATACCATTTCTGTCTCTAGAAAGTCTGAAATAAAGGAAAGAGAGGTGCCAAAGTCTGTGACTTTACAACAAAGCAAAATGTGATCATTTTGATCTGGTAGCACTTTCCTACGTGTTTAAAGTAGTAATATGCTGGTAGCATGGTTTATTCTGATGTGAAATATTGATGGGAAATCTGACACTTGTGTTTCTGTCCTGGCTTCTTCCTGTAGGCTTATGAAAAGTCTTCTCTGTGTGTGTGCTCACGGTATAGGTCTATGCAAGGTGGACTGACCACGCTTGAATACCACTGCTCAAATGCCTTTGAGCTTTGAGAATAGCAGGTCCTGGAGTAGATCAAAGTGTTTGGCCCTCATCAAATTTGATCTCAAGCATGATCAAGCATGACTGCCTTTTGCTGGGGCTCCTTCTAATTTGTAGATGACACTTGGCAAACTTCATAGCTCTCCTATTTAATTTTTACTGAGAGACAATTGCTGATCTAGTCAGAAAAGAGATAAGACTCAGTATGGGAGAGGATATAACAAAATGGAATCAAAAATAGTGGCAAAGCTATGAGTAGGAGCTAGCACAGCATCTGCTTCTACTATATTGACTTAGGTCACTGATAGATTATTCCCTCCCCTCTTCCATGAGGACGGAATTTACACACAAAACTTGAAAGAAAAGAGGTAGGGGAATTTGGAAACATTGTCCCTGAGTATAAAGGGTGTTACTAATCAATAAGTTCAATAAGCATCACATTTAATTTTCTATCATTTCAGAAAGCAAAAAGGAAAAACGCTATGGAAAATTTTCAAACTATGTTTCCAGTTGGCTTTGAAATGAGGTAGCAGCAGTAGAAAATCCCCCTCATCTCCAAGTGTTTCCAAGAGTTTTATTATCAAGGATAATTGTTTTGTGGAAAAAAAAAAATATATATATATATATATATGCCACATACAATATGCTCTCAAGACAACTGATCAAAAATACTGTCATCATATAATGGAGTCTACTTAATGTACACTTTACACAATATAGCTACTGTAAAACCCAATGGTATGAATTTGAGAATGTTATGGGAGTAATCCAAAATATATAATTTGAAATAAAGACTGCAAATGTTTTAATATATTTAATTGCATGTACTTGACTCCAATAATAATATTGGGATCTGACTGAACAATTCCTGGGGAATGATCTGTTTAACACATTTTAATGTTACTCCTGCTACAAAATGTCCCTGACCGAAAGCAAACAAAACACCTTGTTGGCAGTTATGAAGTGTTTTCCATGCTCAGGGCACTGGCAAAATATTAACTAATTTTCATGACTCTGTTGTTATATTTGTGTTACACTGGTATGGACCAAGATCAGAGGTTTCAGTATGTGTGGCAATGTACATTGATATACCAAGACCTAGTTCAGATTCAGAGGGATTTATAAATGGACTGAACAGATGAAGGTCATGATAAAAAGCCTCATCACCACTACCTTGGAGAACAACTACTTTCATCTACTTTACAAAGGCAACCAAACCAGGGTGATAAATTAAATGACTTGTCAAAGGTAGCACTGTATTTCTAGTGGTATGGTTATGTTTTGCCACTACCCATATACTGAATGAGAGAAATTTGGACAGAAGATGAAAAATCTGAGCACATAGCTATTTTTTTTTTTTTCAACAAGTTACAAGTAATCTAAGGCAATGTTTTAAATTTCAGAGGAAATGGTGTTCAGAAAATGCATCTGTTATCTGGACGATGATCTAGCCTGAGAGCATTCTAATATTATACACATACATCCCTACATATGAACGACTTATAGAGGCTGTCTTCAGGCTGATATACCTCCCAGAATTAAGAGTGAGAAAGTGGTGACCATTTGGTGAACAGCAAGATGGGAAGTAGCCCTATGTTGTGAGGAGGAGCTGGAAGGGGAGGAACAATGGGTGAAAGACAGCAGAAGGATCCTGGGGAGTAAGTTTAGGCAACAGAACATGGAACTCAAATAAGGGAGAACAGGGACATAGGCATAGGTAGAGATTACCATGGAAGCATGAGAAATTTCCTCTGAGTATAGAAAAGTCTACTGAAGGATTTGAAGAGAAGAATGTGATTAGATGGATGGGGGAGGAGGGTGATTTTTTTTAGCAGCATAATTGGTACTATTGAGTGAGAAGGAAGGAAGGCAATGGTAGTTAATCAGTTCTAGAGCTGGCAGAATATAACACACAGAATAGTGACAGTTTTGCAAGATAATTTTTAGAGGGTGTAAGTTTTTTTAGACCTAAGCAGTCATCAAGGGAAGAACCCAAAATTTACAGGTGCTCCTCTATCTGTAAATCACAGGAATTTTATCTAGAGCTTACTATACAAAAATAGCAGTTGTAGAGGTGAACCAGACTAAAAGTTTTGACCAGCTTGTGAGTGATCTTAGCAGGATCTTTGCGTTCTTAGGTTATGGTTTTCATTAGTCTTGTGATCAAAATGGGAAAGTCAAATGAAAAGTTTAGCTGTCTGTCCTACAGAAGTACATCATTTGCCTGTGCTTAAGAGTTTCTGAGGACCGCAACATGATTTGTAGCTGAAGTATTAAGCCTTTGCAAGAAGGAGGTTGTGTTACTCTCATGCATTAAACAGCAGTGTGTGCAGGAGTCAGGCTATATTAGGCATAATATCTGCTCAGGAGCTGCAAATCCAGTTATGTAGCTGGCTTTCCATAACCAGTCAACTTGTCTTCACTTCGAAGGAAGGAGGGAGAAGGGGAAATGTGGCATTTAGAACAAAATTTAGGCAAAAATATCTGGCAGATCATGCTGAGAACATCCATGCTCTGTGTAGGCCACTGTACTGCTCCACCTGCACGCAACTGGCTGATGCTGCAGAAGCCAGGTGTAGCACGCAGGAAACTTACACCAACACCCGCACAGCCGTTAAACCACGGTGCAGCGCTGCCTGTACAGAGACCCCTTGATAGTCATCACCTGACAAGTGCTGTGGTTTGAGATTAGTAGGGTCAGCAGTGTGGGGTGGGTTCGAACAGAACAACAGCCTCAGAAAGCATTTGTATGCTTAAAACAGCGCCTCAGTGACAATGCACATAAATTTTAATCAGTCCACTTCATCTGGGCAATGGACAAAGGTAATACGCTGGAAGAGGGAGACAGAGAGGGCAAGGGAGCAAGAACTCTGCTTGCTGGAACAGATATTAAATTTCAAGTCTCAAGAGGGAAGTGTGAAAACAAATAAAACATATTATAAGGAGTCATGAAGGGTATGCCCTGGTAGTAAATCTTCCCTAAATGACAAATGCGTAGGGAGAGGTATCCTTTAATTGCACCCTGTAGCAGGTTGGCATACTCGCTAACTGGTTTCAGGGTGGGCGGCAGCGCTGGCTCCACCAGCACTGCCTGTCTGGTCTCCACACAGCTGCGTTTTCTCAAGACCTGCGTAGTTCTTGAGAACCGGAAAAAGTCCTTTTGAGCCCTGGGCTGATACACTGTACCATCTTTTGTGCAGCTGTAATTTTGACAGGAGGAGCCAATTTGAACTTCTGTAATCCTCAGCCCCAGACACCTCCAACGCCTGAGACTGTGTGTTTTTTTTTCCAAAGGTTTTTCAGCTGTGCTCTTGAGAAAGTCACTCCATCCAAAGGAAGGGGGAGGAGGGGTGGAAGAAAAAAACATCTGTCTGACTTTGTCCAGGAGATTGTTTCTATAGCTGCAACATTTTGAAGAAAAAAAAAAAAAAGAAAAAAAAAAAAAAGTTATTTTTCCAAGCCTGTCTGCCCATATTTTTCATTTTTTATATCCTTCACTGTGATGGACATCATTTCCTGCCCCTCCTTTCTTTTAATCACTGTTCACTGTTGACCAAAAAGAGAAAAGAAAAAAGAAAAAGAAGGAGAAGGGGAAAAATAAACCTAAGAATTTGATAGAAACTTGACTTAGAATTGCACCATGATCTTAAATTTTCCCAAGAATTATATTTTGGGAGGGAGCTGTTTTATGAATGGATATAAGGCTGACACATGAAACGCGTGGGATCTGTCTGAGTGCCTTGTCTGGGTCAGCTGTGACATCTGGCTCTTATGAATCTGGCGTATTGTGACTCACTAATACACAAATAGTAATCCTTTATAGTATCCACTTGTGATGCTTTGTGGGTGCTGTCACAAACAACATCAAATGCCAGAGAATGGCCCTAATTCTGGCTGCTGCCACAGACCTTGTGGCACTGCCCAGATGGGGCAGCTGGTGGGGTTCAGCACTGGGTGGGGAAGTCTGGGGGGTTCACCCTTGTCTCTTGTCTGCATGGTGGTTCTCTGTGCCATTGCCAGGCACCTGGTTAGCTGTAGCTCATCTTCCTGTGGGTTTTCCTTTGGGTTTGCTGCAGGGGAAGACTCCACTGGTCCATGAGTGGTGAGGTGCTACTGCTGAAAGAGATAGGGATCCCATTTGGTGCTTGTTCTCCCCAGAGTGGTTAATGGCAGCAAACCTTTCAACTTCTCAGCCCCTCCGCCTCCCACCCCATATCAATACTTAGACAAAGGTGAGCAGCTCAGTCTGTTGCCTCCATGGAGGGAACTTTCTGCCAACACCTTGATCTGTGGGTGCAACCAGTGCATCAAGGGGTATTGTCATGGTTGGTGAAAGCTTTCAGATTGTTGCAGCTCTCCAAACACCTGTGATGTTGCCTAGACAGGTTTAAGGAACCTATTCCATCATGTTGCGATACAGTTCAAGGTAAAATACAGCTGGAATTGTGTGAGGAATTCAACAAGAGAGTAATATGCTGCATTTAAAAGAACCATATTTTTTCTAACGTGTTCCTGAAATTAAGGGATTGGTTAATTAGGGATGGCTCAAAAGCTAGAGGGAGCACAAATGAAGTCTGGCACATTTTTTCTGCTCTTCTTCTAGCTGGAGGGTGAGAACTTGAGGATGGGCTAAGTGCTAGCCCAACCTTTACAGCTTTGGCTGTGGAAAGCCTGACAACTTTCTGAAGTGCTGCACAATAAACTAATTGTTGCTTTAATTTGCAAAATTTGCTGTCTTGAGTGGGACCTCAAGCGAATTATTACAGAGTAACAAACATGATGAGGGAAAGAGATAACACCCTGAAGGACCATGCTGACCCTAGCTCATTCTGGATGACTGAAATATCATGTGCAAGCTCAATGTTTAGGCAGCACAAGATGATTTCATCCCTAGTTGCAGAAAAGTAGGAATCGGTGTTACCTTTGCTTTTACAAGGGGTTGAATTTCAGGTTAGGCTTCAGGATAACTGGAGTCAGGTTCTCCCTTTCTGCACCTATCACGGGAGCAGTATACATGATGTAAAGGCTGACATCCTGTTTTTTTAAGGTATTTTAGTATTACTGTTTGTGTCTACCCAGCCGTTGCCCTGAACAGCAACCCCAGCTGGTGGAAGATGAGGGATTTTTACTGGGAACCTGCTCTGGAGACTGCAGCATTATCCTCTGTGGACTCAGGTATAATCCTGGATCTGCTGGGACTCCTCCACAAGATGCATTCTTACTCTCTTCATGGTGATGGCTTGAACCTGCATAGGAGCTGAGGTCTGTGATGAACTCTGAGCCCCACATAGCTGCTTGGAGCCCCCATACTCTCTTCTTTCCTCATTTACCAGACACAGTGGAAGGTAAAGGAGAGAGCTGCACTGCAACAGTGATTTTTTTTTTTTTTCTGTTATTTTTTGTTGTGGCAAGTGAGGATTATTTGAGGATTATGGCTTCTGGAGAAAACTCTGCTCTAAGTCATTTTTGATATGAGGAAAGATAGGCAGAGAGATTGTCTCTCTGCCAATGTGTGGCTAGAGCTCACACATTGTTTTTGTAAAGTTTTAGAGTGGATAGTAGGCCGTGATTTATTACTGTTCTTCTGTTGTAGCACTGCCTAAGATACCTACTGATAGGTGAAAGCTCGTGCAGCTCAACTTGTTAATTGTGCGAAGTAGCATGCAAACACATAACAAAACACAATACTGAAAAGCTGACATTTCAAATGCAAGAGAGGAGACTCGTGCTTCAAGGGGATGAGTGATAAATTTTGAAATAGGAGAAGAAATTTGTTTCAGAAGCTTTTTGTTGTTGTTTTGTTTCCTTAAATTTCCCCACACATGAACAAAATCAATCCAGAAGAGCCAAGAAACCTATAATGGATGAAATGTTTTACACATATGTGATGGAAAACTCTGCTCTGCTAAGTCAAAAAGCAGCTTCTGAAGAACTTAATGTGGCTAGAAAGTCACAGGTGCCTGACCCCTCTGGCCCTGTTACATCACTGCTGCATATGCTTGGACTTCTTTCACCACTTTTTCAAAACTGCCATATGGGGAGATCATATTCTGCTAACCCGAATCTTCCAGAACAATTTGCAGGACCTTGTGCCAAAGAAGATTCCCCACATCTCACCCTTTTATCCTCACACAGGAGCATTAGCAAACCAAACATCTCTCATTTCAACTTCCTCCCAGCCCCACTTTTTTGGCTTGTGGATTATATCTCTTTTTAGCAGCTGTTTTTCAGCTGACATTTAAACTAAGCTCACATCCTTAAGGTTGATTCTTAATGTTTCCATGGGAGAAAAAAACACACATACATACACATACAGGCACGCACATACCCTCACTTTATGAATTCTCCGTCAAACCTAAATAATGTTGAGTGCATGATGATACCTCCTTTTGGAGACTGCTGGCATCCTAAACTCACATTTACAGTGGGTAACAAACCATCCACCAGAGGAATACATAGCTCGAGGGACTAATAACAGGCTATATATAAAGCTTTTGCACCTCTAAAATGCTGGTTCAAATCCAAATCAGGTCTGTAGTGATTGTAAAAGTTTATTACCATCTGATAGCTGTTTGGTGGTCCTCCACCAGTGAACAGGTGTCCAGCTCATAAAAAGGAGCAGAGGAAGAGCACTGTGGTTAACACACTGGGCTGAAGCACTGGATTTCTTGGTCTTGTTCCCAGCTCTGCCACAGATTGTATAGCCATAGGCAAGTCCTCTGTAAATGGTGATAATATCCATGTGCCTCACGGGAGCGTTGTGAAGAGATGTTCATTAATATCACGGAGATGCTCGGATATGTTGGGAACTTGGTAGAACTGGAAAAGCAGCTATCTTATATTGGCAACGCCAGTGAGAGTCTGTGAGATGAATGGGCGTAATAAATGGTCTGCAAATGAGCTGTATGCTCATAAATGACCTGCACACTCTCAGCGCCTGGATGTAACATCTCTAAATGGGAGATGAATTACTGCCCCTGTGTGATTTGTACTGTGGATAAACAAATAGGAAACTGATGGTAGATGTTATATGTGTTTTTTAAAGGGAGGTAGCACTTGGTACAAATACTCTGAGGTCCCTGGCCAGCAATAATCAGAATCTATCAGCCTTCAATCCTGTCATTTTGGTATACTTCTGCAAATAATAACAAACCTGCTGTTTGGCCCTCTGTAAAGAGAAAGCTTCTGTGTTACAGACCATGGGGCATCCTGTCCAAGGGGCTGCCTAGAGACATGCCTGCCTCATGCTTTGAGATCTAAACCTTTGCTGTCACCTCAGTTCTGTATGAGAAGTGGGATGGAACCCACCTTCAAGAGTTGCATTTCTCCTCCTGCTTCCCCCAGGATGGAGAGAGGGGATGGGGTTCAAAATTTGCAAAGCATCATGCCCCCCCTGCTCTTCTGCCAGCTGTGTGAGCTGGGGAGGCAGAGCCATGATTCTCTCTGCCTTTACAAGATTGTGCTTGTTACTGCATGCCCAAGGTGCTGTTTGAGCTCAAACACACTGGTGGTAATGGGGAGCAAGATGGGAAATGCTACTGCTGCCAGGAGTGATCACTGCTGGGAGAGTTACTCTCTGATGAGGATAGGGTATTGAGAATGCCAATACAGCCCTCAGAGGCTGCAGCAGGTATTTTTTTGAAGCATTAGCCATTTTTGTGAGGGTTTTAAATCCTAAATTTCAGCTACTTTGTAATAGCTCACCCCCTCCATCTTCTGAGCACTTGTGCATGAATCTGCCTGTACCAACAGTTCTGTTGGTTAACAGGATGACTCTTGTGAGGAAAGGTAAGAAGAAATTTACCAAACCAGGTCTTGAGGTCATTCTGCAGCCTCCTATGGTGGTTTTGAAGCTTTTTCTTTTTTTATCTCAAGCATTTTGCTTAAGATACATCAAATAGTTAGGAGGGGTTTTGTGTGTGTTGTTTTGTTTTTTGGTGGCAACAAGAGCAAATGTGGCTTGACATTTGAGAGAAAAGTGGCTAATTATTGTTTCCCAAATTAGCTTTGGTTAGAAGTAAATTTAAAATATAGAGTTACACTGAGGAGACTTTCATTTACATTGGTGTGCGGTTACCAGAGTTGTTCCATTGATTCACCAGGGCTGCACCAGTACGCAACCTGATCTTGCAAAATGAAAATCCTCCTGCTAAGCATGTGCTTCAGACAGGCATGCTGAATCACTTCTGTGCTCTTCCGAAATTCTCAGAGTCCTTACTTCAGAATATTTGCAAAACCTTCAACTGACACAGCTAGACCACTTTGAATAACTTATTTTCCAGTGCGCTAGCAGTCTTGACACCTTAACTCTCAGATATTTCAAATGAAACCAACTGGGGATGGGGAAAAAAGGTACAAAATGGAATACCAGTGAATTTGTATTCTGACATTGCTACAGAAAAAAAATGCATTTAAATAACTTAAAAGGCAGTTGATTTTCAGTTAAAAAAAAATGCCAGGAAAACATTGAAAGAAACATTCAGCGTGCAAGAACTTAAGATGCTGTTAAGATGTAAATGAAAGCATTTTAATGAGTGAAATATTTTAGTGTGGGCAAATCTACCTTTTCCTCTGAAAAATACTTTATATGAAAAGTATTGCCTAGCTCTGTGAGAGCAGTTCTTCCCTTTCAGCAACACCTACTTGCTCTAGGTTGTGGAGCAAATTTTGCACTGGAAATTTAGGACATGGATTCATACATTGATTAATAGCAAAGTAAAAAGGAAGTTTCTGATACATTCCTAAAAGAAGCAATCATAGATTGAATTGGATTGTGATTCAGAGACTCCCTCTTGATCTCTAGGAAAACCTGGGACCTGAATACCTCATGCTCTTAGAATACAAGTTCACAATTCTTATTTGAATATTGTGCGGGCCTAACAATACTTAGTGTCACTTGCATCAATATGTAAAATTACTATATGTCATCTTGGATTTCCTTAAGCTGTAAAAATTAGTCATGGCTTTAAGTGTTTTCAGGTCTTGAACTTTTAATATTATTTCCAGTGATCATAGTACTTGGATGGGGGGAGGAAGGAGAGAGAAAGAGAACTGAAAAATCATATGTTGAAAATTTTATTAAACAAGGGGAAAGTATCGGGTATAACTGTTGCTATCTGGAACCTGGTGGAAAAATGTTTTGAGATGTGGGTAAATGTTGCCAATCTCCTGTTACAAACTCTGCTTCTGTGCTGTGTAGCCTTGGTTTGTCCCCACACAAGTCTCTGAGATGACACCAGTCTTGTGTTGCCCTCCTGGAATAGAAATCTCCCTTTTGTTGTTCATAACCAAATGTTTCCTTTAACCAATCATGATCATTTTTGTCCCTTTCTGAACTTTGCTGTGTTAACACATTTGGATTGGGTCATACCAGGCAGGAGCTAAGTGCACATTTCTCTTAAAGTTCGAGGTGCTTTGGAAGTAGGTTTTGTTGCTGTTGTTGTTGTTGTTGTTCAGGCTGTTGTCTACATATAAATTTAATGTTCATAAGGGATTAAGAATTCTCATACCCTTCTTAAAAGATGTGGCAAAATGTTTGTAAGGAATGGGAGTGACAGAGCAGGAGAAGAAAAAAAAAAAAAAAGTACATTTATTCCTGATGGCTATGGCCTTCACAAAGGATTAAACTTCAGGGGGTTCACTGATGTTGTGTTCTTGTTGCTGATTTGTGTCCTTTCTTGGAATAATTATGTATATTACTTAATTATTTATTACAAAATAAAGCCTATGAAATCCCCACACAGTATCTTATAGTCATGACAGTTGCAGCTTTGTCAAGTTCCATTCTTTTCTCTCATTCTCAGCTTCAGTCAAGAAGTCTCACCTATTACCATGACAGTAACCTTGACACAATGCCAGCTGAGGGAGGGCTATTACCATTAGCCCACCATAATGAATTTATTTTGCTCAATAAAGTTAATGACTTTTCTGGTTCTTTTTCATCCAAGATATTGAGTTATGATCTATGCCAAATATATAGGAAACCAATGAGAGCCAGAATTCCATCCAAAAGCCATTATTAGACATAACAAAAGTCATATTAACTCTCAAACTGGCTGGGGTAATATAGGAAATCTATCTGTTTAGAAATCAATTTCCATTTTATTTATTTATTTATTTTCATCCAAATATAGGGGAATAGAAGATATGCAGGCATTATATGTTATCTTGTCCACTGTCTAATTTTAAACTTTTGATAGCTGTTTATTCTCAAAGATAGGTTGACTCTACTCCCAACCTCTCCCAGTGTGGTAAATATACTAGTGGAAATTGTTGGCATGTGTAATGTTCCTGCTGTACATTTGTTGCCACGTTGGCTTAATTATTTGGTGACCAATCAGCAATGTTACCAGTTCTTCCAGTTTTTGAAGTGCTAATTTTAAGACTCATAGGATAAGAAAAAACATCTGAAAAAGTAATATACATATCATTTGTATAAGGGAAGAAAAGCTTGAAAACCTAAAACTTTGTCATTAAGTGGGCAAAAGGTGAAAAATGCCAACTGAATTTTTGGTAGAGGTTAGCAATATTTTTCTGCATGTGCAAACTCCAGAAAGTTTCACTGCTTTTCATGTGTAGCCACATTATTTTCAAGGATAAACAAAATCCAAAAGTAGTAATATACATATATATACACATATATATATTTCTGCCACTATGTGGAACTTGTCTTAATAAACAGGAACAAAAGGGTGGTACTGGGGAGGGACAGTACGTTCCCCATCTTGCCTATCTGCATGCCTGCCACAGGACTGCAGTCTAAGCTTCAGAGCCACCTGGATATATCTGCATGGTGCTCTCCATAGCTTGAAACATAAAAGGCAGTGCTAGCAAGGATCAATGCATCTGTGGTCCTGAAGGAATCAGCTTGGATTTCAGCCACAAAGATGCCAAGCTAGGAAAAGCCAGCATGGCTGCACCTGTTTTGATGCACAAAAGACCTTAAAGTCTCATTCACCACCCGTCATTGTATTTCCTATGTCAGGAAGATTTTCTTCTGTACTGGAGTATAACAGCTACTCTTAGTCTCTACTGGCCAAAATAAGAATTTCTCATGAAAAGATGTAGCAGCAGCAGATATATATTACAATGATTGCATGATTATGATCATGAGGTTGACATTAGCACTTCTCTCATTCTCAGTTTTGATGAGTTAAAACAAAATTCACAAGAAAGTTGCACACAGTAATGACCAATATTACTCTGTGCACATTGTGAACATTAATTGATTAGGGATTTAGCTAACTGGTTCATATTTAATTCTATGACAAGTAGAATGAATGTGTGAGAATTAAAATGCATTTGTTGTTGTTGTTTTTCTGCAGTGTCTTATCGACTTAATACAGACCACAAAAATATCTTTCTGATTTGCCAAAGATCTGGAGGAAATCCTCTGACTTGAGCAGGAATAGTGGGCTCAGTAGAGAAATTTCTGAAGATGATTTTAAGGTTAGTTAGGTAGGAAAACAGACCAGCTGATTGTACTGGTAGCTTCTGACCTGTAATAAATAAACCTCCTACAAATAGATTCTTAGAGAAGTCAAGAAATCTGATTAAAAGAATGTTTCTGGGTGATTATATTTAGATATACTTACATTATTTTCATAAAAAACAGGTCTTGGACAAAACAAGGTGTCAGTATATATTTTTGTGCAAGTATTTTAAGTTGTTAAAATAGTCTAGTTTGAAAAACCATAAAATTCTACAGGGCAAAAAGGGTTATAAGACTGAGGTACTTTCTGGATTCAGAAACTGTAAATTGGGGTTAATATTTTTCTCCTTTTACAAAGTTCTCTTCCTTCATCTCCTGACAAAGTTCTTCTACCAGGGAGCTTGTGGAGCAGTTAAGTACTGGAATGGAGGTTGGCCATGCCTGGTATGCCTTCACCACTCCTAGGGGGAATCCTACCCCCATTGCCTTTGCTTTTGCTTTATTAATCTCAGATGGAAACTATTCCAGGCAAGGGCTGTCTTTCTGTGCATAATCTCAGAAGGCTGTAATCTCAGCTGAGCCTTGTAGGTGCTAATACTACAGCAATTCTGAGGTTTTTGAGGGCAGACAGGGCTATTATATGGTCTAATCTGACAGTATATTCACACTGGCCATAGGATTTTGGAATGCCTTCAGGAAAGAAACTCTCGGATAAAGACCAGCTGGCTCAAGTTGAATGCAGACAAGACCAAAGCAACACTAGTCAGAAAGGGGGAATGCTTTGAAGAGTGGGCCAAGGGACTGTCTCCACCTTCCACTCATTGAAGACATATGACCTCCATTTATCAAAGTTGTGCAAAGCCTCTGGGTCCTGCCTGGCTTCAATGGCCAGGTAGCACTGCTTTCTAAAGATTTCACAGCTATCTAGCTACGATATGTCCCCTCTTTCCTCCCAGATAGTGATAACCTGAAAGCAGGAGCACACAGCTTTGCTGCTTCCACTCTAGGTTATTGGAACTCATTTGATCTGAATGTGTTTCATCTGAGTGTAAAAATGATGCTCGTGTTCAGGATCAGGTTAATGCAGCTGCCCAGTGGTGTGTTAAATGTAGATGTTGCTGCCTTACTTTTCTGTGCTGTAAGCTACCTTGAACAGAGCAGTTCAAGTCTTCTCGGGGTGCTTGGTGAGCTTCTGATGTCACTTTCAGTACTGAAAGTGGTTAGTGAATCAACAGCAACTAATCAAATCCAAATTTTTATGTATGAACCATCATGACAACAGTACTCTTACTGACTGAAGCAGAATGCATTGCCCAGAAGAAAGTATGTGAGAACCAGTTACAAGACTTTCTTAATCAGAGAATGTGAAATCGTCTTGCAGAGAAGATCAGACAAGCCCTTAATCTGACTGATCTTCAGGAAAGAGGCTGTCTCTTTTTCCATCTGTCATGCTCACGGTTCAAACAATGTTTTATTCCTTAACATTTAACAGTGCTTCAGTTTATATTTGTTCTGCACTGAAGGTTTTTGTTTGTTTGTTTGTTTGTTTTTTTAATTTTACTTAAGTTTTTTAAACAGAAATTTTAAATTGTAAAGACTGGAAGTTTCTACTACTTTAAACCTTTCAGCTCTCAAATAATAATAATAAAAAACTTAACAAGGAATTATCAAAACAGGCTTGATAGTAAAAGCTTCCATACATTTGTATTTTTTGCAATGTAGTATGGGGGAAAATGCCCCTTGTGAAGTATGTTGTGAAATAGAACAGCAATTTTAAATGCCTTTGTGAGAGATCCTGAAAACACACAGAAAAGGTAGAAGACTTGGAATTATGTCCTCCCCTAAGAAAAGAAGAATCTGTTTTCCTTCAATTTTAGGCATATGTGATGAATTTGAATGAATTACATTGCATTATATTAAAAGAGAGAATGTGATGTTATAATCAAGATTGTCCAGATTGGATTAGAGATTTATGACATTTTTTCATGTGCACATTTTTTCTGTGGGGTGTAATTGTCCCTCACTTATTCTGCTTGCTACTCAGACATTTCCTAAAGAGGAGAAATCTGGAGTTTGAAAGCTAGAAGATAGGATTTAGGATTCTTCATGTGTCTTTAGTGTGTCAGGTAGAAAGCTGAAAGTGTTCAATTTAAAATATGGATCTTGATTTCCAAAGTTTTTGAGACTTTGAAATAATTTGAGACCTGGCATCTATGAAGCCTTTCAGATTTTAGAACCACATTTATTGTCTTCAAGCTAAATTGTCCCCAGACAAATACAAGACAGAGGCAAGCCCTCATCCTTTTATGCTTCCTGTAGAAATACCAAAGTATTAATGGCTTTTCTGTACACTTCTTCCAAAGCTACCTTTGCTTGATGAGAGAAGCCAGTGCAGGTGTTGGAGCTGAGGACATGGCTGTATCAGAACTGAACAATAGTAATTTTTCCCTCCAGCAGTGTCCCACAAGGGCAAAAGATACAAGAAATCAGACCTATTCTTCAGCTATGGTAACAAGAGTGGAAAGGCATAACAGTGTTGTATAAAAGTCAATTTTCCTCTCTACAACTGTTGTTACTTCAGACAAATTCTCCAAAGATGTCAAGAGTAAGAAGGAAAGCTCAGAACGGAGAAGAGCAACCTTATTTCTTTGCAACTTAGGCAACTCTTGAGTTGTGAGAAGCAACTCCCTCTGAAGAGTGAAAAGAAATGAAATGTATTCTTTAAAGAATGAAACTGGGACTCTGTACACACACACACACACACACACACACAAATATTTCCACTGATTTGGAGTTTTTGTTTTGTTTTTGTTTTCAATTGGGTTTAAGGATATGGAAAGGTGCCTGTCTTCTGGGTGCAGGGTCAGCAGGGGGTGCCGTGCTCCTTCAGGATATGGGTGAGGATTTCCTGCTCTAGAGAGAGATGGGAAGGGTTTGGTACCTATGGTCAGGTACTACCTTCTGTGTCTTGTATCTGTGGGAGAGAATTAATCACTGTAGACCATGTCTGTAGTTCTTTACTGAGGTTTTATTCACTCCTCTGTCTAAGGAAGATTCAGCTAAGAAAGTGAGTCAGGGTTGGGTGCTCTGTTGCTCGTTTCTGAGTAATATGAGTATGATCACTCCATTAGAGAGGATGTGGTGCTTTGAAAAAGGTAACAGTGAAATTAAATTTTGGATAAAAGCATATTCCTATGTTTGCTTTCATCACCAAAAAGACTAAAAGCAACAGGGGAGGATTTTTGTGTTACACAGGAGGAGAGTCCAAACTTGTGACTGCTTCTTCATGGGACAGAAATCCACACCACACACAGTTGGTGTGTGGACCGAAGGCTGGGATGTATTGCACTTCAGCTGAGGAAATCTCCCCTGGTAGGTAGGGAGGGCACAAAGACAGAAGTAACCAACAGGGACTACTCATCACTAAGGCTAACAAAAATTCATGAACACAACATCATACAGTAGAAAAATAGCAAAATACAATTAGGAAATGGTTGGTCTTAACATGCAGATGACCAGAGTAGTGAGCTAGGACATTATTCCAGTTTTCTGTGGTCCTTGGGTCAGTCCATCTTGTAAAACTCAGTTTCCTAAGAACAGACTAACAAGACATGTCTTAGAGTATCACCCTGCAAGTTGTTTGGTGATGTTTCTGTCTTGTGGTATCCTCTGGATACTGTGAAGAGATACGTTGTAGATTGGGCTCTGCAAATGCCACCCACACCACCCATCAGAGCAGTTAGCACAGGTGGTGGAGCAAATCTGTTGTTTGTATCCAGGGTTTTTCAAGTTAATCTGAGTTTCTGGAGTGGTGCAGAGGCACTGACAGCAAGAAAGGGCTCTAGCCCACTAATCCAACCTCACGGATTCAATGTGATACTCTTGCTTTTGGATTTATGCGTCTGGGGGTGCACCTGCAAGTTACAGGTTCCGGCATCGCTTCAGTGTGAGGTAATGGGGCAGGAAGATTGGATATAGAGCAAAAAAACAAAGAAAGGAAGTTACTGTTGCCATGCAGATCTTGAAGGCCCCCAGAGTATGGGATTTGGCTGGTGATGACTCAGCCGTTATACCAAGGGATTAAGAAGTTTCTATTCTTCCTGAAATAGTTACAAATATGAATGGATGTTTGACAAAATAAACTGTTACTAGCTCTCTTAAGAAACACTTGCAGGCAAATTTGCCATAATGGAAAATCCATATTTTGGAACATAAGATGTTTCATCATTATTTTTTGTTGTTGTACTTGTTATGGATTGCCCCATTTTGACTTTCAAATAGTCCTTGATCTATTCCAAATTCTAAAAGGGGGAAGGAAAAAACATACAAAACATATTGGACCTTTTTTTTTTTTTTTAAAAAAAAAAAAAAAAAAAAAAGAAGAAGAAAAAAAGTTAAAAATAAGTTCCTATGGTGCAGCTGAGGTCAGGAAGTAGTTGATCATAGCAGGGATCTGGACCAATGCCCTAATATGTCTGAAACAAATCTGGTTAGAGAGAGGGAGAGGATGTTACCTCTTGACTGGAGTAACTGACACCTGAACCATATAGAAGAATTTTTGTTCTACTCCCGAGAAGAATATTAGAAAGGCAAAATCATCATAGGAGAGGAATTTGGTGAATCCCTAGTCAAAACAGATCAGTAAAATTTCATGCTGAAAAAGGAGGGACAGTTTTGCTATCTGTGAATCTCTGTTCCCTGCAATAATACTGTTTGGCATGTTCTTCACTTAATATATGAAGTACAGCAAGAAAAGAAGGAAAATGCTAAGTGAACTTTACAAATTTCCATTTTCAAGAGACTGAGCAGCCTATGACCTGGCAGCATGCCATTGCATGACTCAGGGCTTTGTGGAAATCAAGTTGCAATGGTGAACTACTTGAAACAGAGTGCTGAGCTGTCAGATAAGTCACAGTTGGTGAATTTTAACTTCTATCTGTTATGTTTTGAAGACAAATACCATGCCCACGTACCAGACAGGGCAGGGTTAGACTGCGGGGGTGAAGAAGGGAGGGAGGCAGACCAGAGGAAGGAAGATATCCTTTGTAAATAAATAGAAACATCAGTCTTCTTGGTTTGCTTAGCCTGCCTTGCTCATGACCCAGTTGTACCAGCAGCTGGCATGGCGAGTCAGTGGAAGACCATTTCCTTCCTCACATTTACCGTATGATGCAAGTTGTGATAAATGAGACTTAGATTTTAATGCAGTTATTAACAAAACTTTGAGTTGCAGTCAACCACATGTGAAAAACCATTAAAAACTCCTGACCCTATCTTGTTACATGTTCTTTGCAGATACTTTGTGTATTTTTAGCTCTGTAAACTACAATAGCCCATTACTATTTTATTGTATTTAATGTTTACATTACAGTGATGCACAGTGTTTTCAGTCAGAAAACACTCTTCTGCAATTAGAATACATGATAACAGACAGGAACTAGTGGTATTATAATATAGGGTTCTATTTATATTTAGGTGTTCCAGAAATGCTGAGGTAATTATCATGATATAAATAAAATGACTATTTGCAGACTTTACACATTTTATTTAGTACAGCTTGTCAGAAAAAAAAAAAAAATGTCTACATTTTCAATGGAAAATAATGAGAATTGTTATTGAAAATGATGCCCCCAAATCTCCAAGTACATAAAGAACACGTTTTTTAAATGGTTGAAGAGATAACTAAAATATATATCATTAAAAACATATTTTCAGTTAAAAATGATCTTCTATAGGAAAATGTTTTTGTTTTCCTTCTTTCACTTTTGTGACTGGCTATGCTAATGAACATAGAGAAAAAAAGAACAAGTCAGCCTTTTTGTTTATTTTATTCTTGGCGCTTTTACCTAACAACAACAACCTAACAACACCTATATGTATTCCATATAGGTGCATAACTTAGGCAACACAGGAGTATTTTATAGATGCTCTATTATAAAAGTAATGCAGATAGAAAGCTTATTTCTAGGCATTGGCTGGTGTAGTCTATTACAAGCAGTAGCATACTGTAAGCTCTCTGATGCTATTCCAAAAGGTCCTAATACACTGTGTCAGGATCAATGGATACAATTGGGCCAACTCTATTACAGCTCTTTTCTCATGCCTCTGGGAAGTAACAGGATTTCCTAGGTCTTTAATCTGGTTCCGAACCATAGGTCTTCCAGCCAACTTTCTCAGCAGCTTCTGAACGAGTTGGAGGCACCTGGCTTTGGAGATCAGCGGGACACAGAGTACTGTCTCTTGCAACTCCCTCAGGCAGAGGGGACTCATCACACATGTATCAGGGAATCTTCCTGCAGTTTCCACAAGTTAGGTAGCCTCAAATTTTCTGAATCTATTCCATAATGTACTTTGAACTGTTCAGCAAGATATGCTAATTCTTTAGCAAGTGAAGAATGTTATGCCCTCCCCACCACAGATAGCAATTGTCTGTCTTACTGTTTCAGTGAATGAGCTATTGAAGTGTTTTCGCTCCAGGACTTGTATTTAATTATGCACATGAAAGCTAACTGAGGCATGTGAATGTTACACAGCATGTGCTTATCTTGACTTGTTCTTTCACACTGAGTTGATGCTGACTGTGGTAACCTACAAGGAAGCACATCTTTCAGATCCTTAAATAGAACCAGATGCTTCACTTCCAACAGCAGCACATTCTTGTTTGCTCCCATATGGGTCTTTCGTCTTATATGCCTGGGTGAGCCTTGTGCCCAAGTGCACATTGAAGTTAAGTTGTCAGGAGAAGCACATAGCCTTCCGTTCCCAATCTGGCCAGAGTAGCACCTTCCTTCTCTTCCCGAGGGCAGTCAGAAATATCTTTTTGCTCACCTCTCCCTTTTATCCGGCCAACCAGACGAAGATGTCAGCAACAAGACATCCTTTTCCTCCTTCTCCCGTCCCTCCCAAGAGGTGTTCCAGTAATGGATGTGTTTCATTACAGTGATGTGGATAAGGTCTTGTGGAGCAGTTGTTCTCATTGTTAATTCTCTATTGATATGCACAGGGCAGTCCACATCTTTCAGTACCACTGTTTCAGTCTGTCTGCAGATTTAGTCAGGCCTGTTACATTTATTACATATGGTCATGTTTTCAAAATTTTCTCTTTAATCAGCAAAGGCTTGAAAACCAAGTGTTCCAGTTTTTAGTTTTTTGTTGTTGTTGTTGTTGTTTTTTCCTCACTTTTTAATTTTTTTAATAAAAGCTGAATGCCTGATCTCTTCACATGTCTTTGCATGTGGTAGATATAGACACAGGTATGTGATTCTTCTGTCTCATCCTTGTCCTATGCATGATTCAATACAGTAATTGCCTGCAGTCCATGATTTTGTTTTACAATGCAGTTGGCAATACACGGTACAGATTCAAAATCAAAGGCTGTCTTTGAAGTACCAGAGGGTGTCGAGATGGTGTGGTATTTTCTAGATGTATCAAATGTGCTCCATTTACCATCATTCTGTCTGCCACTTTTATATGAGTTTGGTAATCATCCTGTTAATGAATGAACTGCTTGGACATGGTCTATAGATTCTTGAGCAATTATTTTAGCCTTTTCCATGGCATTCTCAATTTGGCTAGAAATAACTATAGCTTTCTGTAAAGTTTGTTCTGGTTCAAGCAGTAATTGCTCACATAACTGTGGTATGTCTGTTCCTTCCAAAGGCTCCACAATCATATCTCCATGTTAGGATGTGTTAATTTCCTGTAAATCAGAATTATTAGCGTTGAGTGACTCCATTTTCTGAAAATGATAGAATATGTTAAGAGTTCTTCATATTCAGTTGCAATAACTAGATGAAAGTAGTAGCAAAAGTTAAAAACATGAGAATTATTCAGAAACCATACCACAGTGGGCATTAGTAAAGAGACTGGCTTCACAGTACATTGGTGTTTGTTCTCTTTAGTATTAAGAATTTATTTCTCTGATATTTAAAATAAAATTGTTGATATTATTATTTTTAATAGTGGCTGTGCTTGCAGTCCTGAGCAGGTTCAGAATTCTGTTCTAACAGGGACAGAAGAAACAAACATTAGACTTTACATCAAAATGCAAAATGCATCAGAAAAGGCAAGGTGGAACAGGGAAAATAAATGAATAAGCAGGTTACGGAAAATAAGAAGATGAAGTCACTAAAACTAGATGAGGTTCTAGCATAGACTGGTCATATGCACAATTTAAAGGAGTCAGATGGGGTACTTTCTGTAGTCCCATGTCTCTTCTCACTCAGTCAGAGGAAGATCATTGAATCAAGTGTTATAGGGGAGAGGCATCATGTATGTTTGGTGCAGTCATTGGCAAAGATAAGGAATAAAATACCCTGCTTTACCCTAGGACCTTTTAGCTAACATGCAAGGTTTTATTACAGAATGTCAAATAAGCTATTTGTGGTGTCTCTTAACAAATGTCTGAGGTAACCCTTCACCTAACGTGATGGGAGGGAGCTGAGGACCTTCTAGGAGGGCTGACTAGAAACACTGAGCCACGTAACAAGGACTTTGGAAAAAGTGCAGTAGTACTTCTCAAAAAGCTGATATATTTTGAAAAGGCATCCAGAAATCTGGGTGGTTATCTGAGCTAAACTGAACCTTTTAACGTTAACCCATCATTAATAAGTTCATTCCCAGGATTAATGGCCTTGCAGTACAGTATGTGCGTGTTTAGTGAAGCCACGAATAAATTATGAAGGTTAATAAGTGTTTCTCTGAATAAGGAGAATTATTCCACAGGGAACCACAAAATATGCTATTAAGACCTTAACAAAATAGGCGGCCTCTACCATTTGGAGATTGTGGCTTGTTTTGTTAAATAAGGCAGTAATTGTTTTTGTTTTAATAGTGTGACTGGCCAGGTATTCCTGCTTGAGCACTTTCTCTGTTTCTCAGGGTGAGAAGGTCAGATCCAACCCTTTAAAATTTGATTTGGAAAATAGAAACAGAGTAGGGGGGGAAGTCAAACAGAATGTGGTTATGTGTGGAGTCACGGTTCTACAGGAACACTCGCTAGCCAAATACTGTGTACGCAAGCAGGCAGTAGTCTTCACTGGGTTGCCAGACTGCTCTGCCCTTCAAAAATATGTGAATGCACAAATGAACCAATGCTGCAGATTTTCCATTCAAATAGATGGGAATGACTTCTGTATGGTCACGAGCTAAAATGCTGCTTCATGAGCTCAGAAATGAAATATCTAATAAATATCTAATGAAATATCTAAGATGATACTGTAACATAACTTTTTAGTATAATTTCCACATTATATGAATTTATTAATAGTATTATTGGTAGGGCTGCGTGGTACTTGATTAGCACTGTGACACAGGGAGGAATGCAGATCAGAGAGAAACACTTGCAGGGATAATAGGATAAGTAGATACTGAGACTGATGAGGAAACCAGAATATTAAGAAACCAGCAAAAACAGTATTGGCAGTTATTTTGGTGCTTATGAGAGGCCTTTGAGGTCAATCTTCAGAATATGTATATATAATTTGAATATATCCAGCACAGACCAATTTTGGTCACGCCAGCTTTGAGTTGTATGCTCTCATAGCAGGGTTCAGAGTTTCACTGGCTGCAGCTTGAAATGTTGTCTTGGAGAACGCACAAACTCTTTTCCAGAAGACTCCTCTGCAGTGATGGAAATTAAAAGACCATTGATTTTCAGAGATCTACTAATGAACAATGCTGTGAAAGCTACTGTCTGTTGATTCTGTCTGCAGCTCTAGAGTTAGGATGAACTGATGAACTGTGCTAAGCTTCTGTTGCCCAGTTTCATATGGCACTAAACTTTTATGACTCCATAGTTTCTTAGAACATGACCCAGAGAGAGAGAGAGAGTAAGGAAGAAAGAACCCAACCCGCCAGTCTTTTGTTGGCGTGATGAATTTCAGATGAACTGGTCTAAAAATGGACCCTGTGGTTATCATGTAAAAGACAACACTTTCAGGGGTAATGACACTTTGTTATAATATTTCCTTAGGGTTAAAACAGGAAATAAATGCTGCATCCCAGATACCATTGTGTGATAACTGTTGGTATACAGTCACTCATGCAAGTAGTTCCTGATGTTAGATAATTGTTTCACGAAACTACATGAAAGGAGGTGGCTTCAGCTGGATTCTGCTGCAAGTTTCTGGTTCTAAAGCTAGTAACAAACCTCAAGGCATGAAAATGAAGGCAGAATGACCTCAGCCCAATTCAAATGCTGTACTTGAGTGTTCTGTAGGCAGAATTTGAAATTTCTGTCTTGATCTGTGTCCAAATACTGTGGCTAGAATCTACTCTAATCAAACTAAATATGAAGCTTGCATAAATGCCTTCAAACTAAAAGGCCTAATTTCTGTAGAGCTCTGCTGACAAGCAGTTATTTTTCCCGTGTTAATATTGTTAGAGGAAAGTATTTGAACAAGAAAATAAACAAAAAGGCACATTGACTAGAGGTTGAGTGGAAGAATGAAGATAGCTGAAGTCAGTGGGACTTTTGCCATGGATTTTACTGGAGCCCGGGACTTCATGTTTCCCATTTTGTTTCCTTCTAAATGTTTGTGGAGAACTGAGATGCTGAATACTGAAACCAATCTCCAGGTGCCAGTTGCTGTCAAGAAGCTTTGTGTGTGTATGTGTGTGCATGGGTGTTTTCACATGCTTCTTATTAAGATGTCTTTTTACTGTTTCAGCTTCAACTTAAAACCTATGTTGAAGGCTATATGAAGGCTAGACCAAGGTGGTACTGATAGAAGCATAGGGGTGGACCAATGTGAACTACTTCTGAACTTGTTTCAGTGTGCATTTGTTCTGACTGGGAACAGCCTTGCCTTCTGCCCCTTCTTTCCTTGCAAATATTAGGGGCTGGTCATGTCACATCTCCAGGTGTTACTTTGTCATGCTTGTACATGGGGATCACCCTCCTCATTTCCCTTCAGAAGGAAATTGTAATGAATTACTTCAACTAGTGCTGAAAGATTTAATGTGCATTTTTGCTTCAACCAACAAAGGGAAATTGATTTTTTAAGAGAGCTAGATATCAGCTGGGCCAGTTTTGACTTCTCAGGAACAAGCAATAACTGGTGCATGCAGTAAGGAATCAGATATTGTGATGGATAAAAAGTGAAGTTTGGGAAGATGATAAAGATCAGTTACTTACCCTACAAAATGTTTTGAGAAAAGAAAAATGAAGTGTAGGCAGTAGTGGGGAAAAGCAAAATTTCTGAAAGTGGATGTTGTTATTGGTGGAGTATCAGAGAAAACAACTGAAGACTGGTTCTGAGGAGAAGTGCTGTGTCATTTCATAGTGGAAGCTAGCCAGATAAATTAGTGGAATATGAAATGTCCCAAGGAAGACAGAGTTGGTGTTTTGGGCTGATGAGTAAAGCATGTTCCCTGGCTCTTTACAAGGCTGTAACATTGGGAAGCAATCAAAATTGAGTTCAGGGTTGCTTTGGCACAGTAATATGGTGAAATGCAAAGGCATCTTCTCTGTAAGGGGAAGAGGGTGAGCATGAATCCCAAAGTCAAGGAGAAGTATGGAAATCTCAGTCAATTGTGGGAGATATTTGTAATCTTAGTTGGAGGTCCAAGTGACCCTTAGTGGTTCAATAGCTTGGAAAAAATGGATAAACTTTTACAATCATTTTGTGACATCCTCTCTTGGCTAGCGTGGTTCTTAGCTCACCACATACCTTCTTTATTTCCTTCCTCTGTCCAAAAGCAATTTCATGCCTGGCTTGTAGGTCTTTAAATTATGAGGATTTAAGTGTCTACCAGTCTATTTCTTCATGCTAACTTGTTGCTTTGTTTGCCTTGAGCAACTACCACCACTTCTGAAGCACTGTTTAGAAAGAATAATGTGGTACTGAACCTATAAACAAACAGTATACATGGGAGTAATAGATAATTACTACGTCAAAGTAAACTATGATCTAGTTAAGATGGAAAATCCTCTTCTGACCACTGCTCTAATGAATGATGACATTAAGAACAGATAACTCCATAATGGAAACTGCTCGGAATTGCTTTATTTTAAATGGCAAGCACTTGCTTAAACCTAACAATGAACAAACTAAATCATTTGTTGAGACTTGACTCACTGTTAATTGTATACCATAGAGTAGCAGGTGTCTAAGCATGTAATGGTTTGTTTAATGTGTATTTCTGGGTGTTCTGAGGCTGCCAAGAACAAATATTGAGTCCTGGAAATGAAATCTTAAGAGACAATTTAGAAAAGTCAATTAGCTGGTAGGTCTGGCGGGGTTGTAAAGAATGTCTTACGAATATCTTCTCAAACAAAAAAATGCTCAGTCAAGACCCAACCCTACCAAGAAGTCTGGAGTCTTGTGCCTGTACACTGTAGGCTTGATTTCAATAAAGCAGAAGAGCTTTGGCTTGGCTTTGGTCATATATAGAATTTAAAAATCATTTTTCAAATTTTAAACATTTACATATACTTTTGCTGTCTCCTAACCCAGCAGTTTTCAAAAGTACAAATGGGTTTTAGACAATCAGAAAGACAATGTGTAAAATATCTTCAAAGGGAGCTATCCATTATCCAATATTCTTTTCTAAGAATATGTATGTAGTTTTCCTATGAGGTACCTGTTTATGCTCCTTTTTGGTACAGCTTAGTAGAGTATAGATCACAACTGAATGAAATGTGATAGGAAATAAAATATGTAATAAAAGTTAATTGATAATATACTGCTTGCTAGGGATAGTTAAACCTTTTGTTTTAGAGAAAGCTTTCCTAATGACTTCTATTTTTGCCAAACTTTCCTATTCCTTTGTGATACTCCAGTGTCAGATTTTAGTGGGATTAGCTTGATATACATAATCACACAAACAACCCAAAATGTTGCTGCTTCTGCAATATTGAGGGAAAAAGATGAATATATTTAGACTATAATATTTTCTCCACAGAATAAATTACTTTCTGGAACAATATATGAAGTGCTTTTCCAATTATTCTACAATGATATAAGAATAAAACTAGACATATAATTTCAAGGAATTAACTCAAAGATCTGATTTTTTGTGTATGTGTGTGTGTTGGGTGCAGAATATTTCCATCATTTTCTTTTGGTAGCACTTTGGTTAAGGATAAGGGTTGATTTGTTGTGAGAAAGTGGAAAACTGAGTTTTGCTTGCATTTCTTGTATGTTTCAATTGTATCTTCCTTAGGATGTTTGCTTTCAAGGATGGCTTATTACAGTAGCCATTTATAAATATGTGCTCTCTTGAGAAGATAAAATTGTTCCAATAGTACACAATACTTCAATTTCAATTTAGCTTCACACAGAAAGATAAAATCATTCCAATATTACAGAATACAGTCAAAATAAATCAACTTCAATCTAGCTTTACACAGAGCAGCATCAGAGAAATGCAAGTGCAGTCCCATAAATGTAGGAAATAAACCTTTGTCTTCAGTATTCCAAAGAAAGAACAACATCCTGTGAGGTGCTCAGCATCTGCTGCCCTAATCAATATAACTGCAAGTTGGCTTTTCTTGATAGATTTGTTCTTTTAGCCAGCAACTGTCCAGCTATAAGAAAGCATCATTGTTTGGCATGAGAAGGGAAAAAGAATTATATCTTTTATGGGAAATCTAAATCATCTTGTCATCATATAACTCAAAGATGGCCAAGTATGTTTTCCCTCAAATTTGTTTAAACAAACAAATGTAATTCTTAGGTTTAAGCCTTGGAAGCCAAGTTTCCGTCCAACATGAATTTAGGGCATAAAGATTTGTTTGTGATGGAAACAATGCCAGACACTTCTGCATAGCAGCGTAATGGAGCGCTGCTAGAATGTAGCTTATAAAAACCGGATTCAGAAAAACAGAGCTACTCTGTCTAATTTGGCCTGTGCCATGTGACTACAATAGCATAATTGTGTAGCTTGGAAGCCTTTCCTTCTCTGCTGAAACGATGCAGTATTCAAACACGTGTGAGAGTGTTTCTTCAACAAAAGTCCAGGGCTGAAGTCTGTGTGTCCCCCAAGCCCTCCTCTGAGATGAGTCTTCCTGTGTGGCAGTGGCTTCCAGTGGTGGCTGTGTGTGTCACCCACACGTGGCTCTCTAGGCACCCCAGCCCTCTGGTAGAACCACACCATTTTGTTAGGACAGCTGTTTTTCCTGCAGTCTGTAGAATAAAATTCCCCCACATGGGAGTGTTTGATCTTCTCCTGTGTTAGCAACTAGCATCTAGTTAGCAAAGATCACTAGTGCATTTGGTCCAGATTGATACTTAAATTTTCAGGGGGTGCTCACTTAGTGGGAACAATTCTTATTTAGCATTCTTCGGGAACCTAGACCAAGTTTTGGGGAAAAGTTTTTGAGAGAATCTAAGGTCCATGTCTGAGGTCATGTGTGAATATAGAGTGATCTTTTTCCAGCAGCAAAACTATGAAAAGAAAGAAGAAGAAAAAACAAAACAAAACAAAACAAAACTTTCTGTACTGCAGTATTTACTCCATTGTGTTCCTTGTTTCTGGATGTTTCATCTGGTTCTGTTAGTATGATAGCACTTTACCATTGTCAAAAAGATGAAGATAGACTGTATTTGGTGAGAAGAAAAAAAAAAAAAAAAAAAAAAGGAAAGAAAATTAAAAAATTGTGGTGATTGCTTAGTTGCTAGAGTGAGAAATATATATATATATATACATATATTTTCAGCTATGTATCATTAGAAAGAAAAGTTACAGTACTTTTTCTTCTGAAAGCAAAATTATCTCTATATAACACTATACTTCCTATCTTGAACTTTGAACAAAAAAATATTCATTGGGGCTCAAAATATTCCTCTGCTTGATCTCAGGCCAAAGGTTACTTTCTTTTCTGTATGGAGAAAATATAAGGAAATTTTATTTATTCTTTTATTGACATTAGAAATTTTGGGAATTAAACATATTAAAATATATTTGTAAATATAATTATATGAAAACTGAGAAATTCAGAGTATTAGTTACCACTTTTTGAAGCTATATCTCCCTCAATAGAGAAAAGAAAACGTTAGGTTTGTCTTTGGGTTCTTTGTTTCAGAATACTGTCTCCTGAGAAAACTGTATGAAATGTTGTTCAAATACTTGTATAGGAGACTTTTCTGAACATCCTGCTGATGTAAACTCAGGTTAACATTTATGTTAAATACATAAACAACTAACAAAAATAAATATATGCTTTTTTTTTTTTTTTTTTTTTTTTTTTTTTAATAGTTGTATTCTGAGGGCTTGTTTCATTCTGAAAAACTGACCTTCTATCATCTACGTTTAGAATATTTTAGAATATTTTGAGAGTTTAGTGGCTTTTGATCCTGATAGCATCAAGATCAAGGTCATGGCAGTCTGTGCAAAGTTATGGGCCTGATGCTGAAACACAGATCTTACTCTATATACAGTTTTTTTTTTTTTTTTTTTAATTAGAACAGTTAATGAAATTTTTAGCCTTTTTCCATCATGACCTCTAGTCAAGATGAAAGTTAGAAATACCAAAATTATTTTTTCTGGTGTCAACTGGAGATAATAGAAGTGGTGGCACAATTTCATTGCCCATTCCCTGTCAAACTATGAAGGTCTAAAGAAAGCTTAGGTAGATTAGTAGATTTGAGTAGCCTCTCTGCCAGACTCTGCAGCAGGGGGTGAAGTCTCAGCCTCCACTGCAGAGAGTTACCTCATCAACTACAGAAAGAAGAGGAATTTGAATTCCATGGTATGCAGTTTGTCATTAAAGGTAGCAGAAGCTCGAGAGAGACCTGACATTTTATTCTACATCTTAGTCATTTATTATTGAGCAAGTTTAACATCCACCTCAATGGGAGTCACTTCTGACTTGGTACTGAGTAAGACCTGCTGAATTCCCCGCTGATGGACTTTCTCAATGAATTTTAGAATTTACATTTTAGATTTGCTCCTTGATAAAACTTTTTGAGATGTGTATATCACCTTGACCCACCCATTCTAGGGAGTAACATTGTCTCCTGAGGATACACACACTACATATATGTATCCTGTGTGTATGTTTTCCTCACTTTGGTGTGACTTTCATGCTGATGTAAAACGTGTCAGTTTAGAGGCTTGGGAACAACTGCATCTTGTAGAAAGATATCTGAACCACATTTCAAGACAGAAAATGCTGAAGGATCCATTGCTTCAGTGGTCATATGCTTTTCTTGGTAAATGTTTGTACTTATTTCTAGCCTAAATTTGTCTAACTCCAGCTTCAACTTTTGGATTGCACACCTCCTCCTCCCTTCAGAACTGAAAATTTCTAAAATGAAGTCTGCTATTATACAAACTATGAAGAGACTTCTTGGAGAATAAATCCTTTTTCCGGTTTTAGGATAACAAGGGAAATAAGATCTGAAACCATAGACTAGACTTGGATCTCATTTTGCCAGCGCCAAATGGAAATTGGACCACGGGTCTTGAATTACATTTTTAAGTCCTGAAATGAGGTCTGTTCAGAGAAGCCATGCTGACTTCAGTAAAGCCAGGATAGGCACGTGTGTCTCCCTGAGCAACAATCTTTGCAATTACACAACTGAAATTAAATCCCACAGATTTCAAAGAGGTGTCCAAATATGGTAAAAAGCATGGAAATACTTCCCTTTCCATGTACTGTCATTTATAACACTAATACAAAGCCTTTAGCAAATTCCAGGAAGTTTCTTACTACATGAAGGAAGGGAAAAATGCAGCATAATAAGGGTTGTATCTGTCTTCTGTGACTACTCTCGTGGCTATGGAGGTAAACAGGAAGGAGGATCTGATGCACTTAAAATTATCAACATACTTTAAAAGGGGGTGTGATTCTTGCTTCCTGTCTCTGAGGCAGAGTTAATCACTATGTAGCCAGCACTGCGGGTTTTATTTTGGAGAAACCCTTTTGTGTCATTTCACAGAATGCACTTCAGTGACTGCTCCACTCTGATGACACAAGATGTACTTTCCTTTCTTCATCATCCTGGGACCTTATGGGGTTTTCCTGCCCTCTGGGAATATTTTTTTTTCAATTCCTCCTAGGAAAAGTGACTAGGTAATGAGACTGAACAAGGAGATACCTTGCAGTTCCTATGCTGACACTCCTCCCTGCTGGTGACTCACCTGGTGATTTAAGACTTTCTGTTCATAATTCTATTAATGACAAAAATAAACATGTGATAAGAAAATTACTTGGTTGGATACATGTAATTTGTATTCTGAGCTCTTTCACAGACTCCAGCTATTCAGTGTTAGGAAATAATATACTAGTATTAGAGGTCACCTACACTGTGGAGATAGATTTAATTTCACCTATAGTCTGTATCAGTATTAAAGATTTTGAACTGAGCTAAATGTGATCCAGTGTGTTTAAGTTCTGTTCTGCATCCAATTCAAAATCTCATCTGGTTGAGGAATACATGTTTGGCATAACAATCCAGATCTTCCTTGGAAAAGGGTAAAAGGAAATTTCTTATCACAAGCAGGTGTAGTCAAAACCCTAATTTATTTGTTTGATTTTGTTTGTGCTATGTGATGAACTGGATTGACATGTGATCTGGATGTAGGAGTCAATGCAGGAGTGGAGTACATCCTCAGCAAGTTTGCTGATGACACTGAACTGATGACGCTGAACGAAGGAAAATACTGGGTTGTGCATGTGGGACAGAGTAATGCTGGACACAGGTACAGACTGGGAGATGAGTGTCTGGAGAGTGGCCCTGCAGAAAGGGATCCGGGGGTGCTGGTGACAGCAGGCTCAACATGAGAAGTGTACTCTGGCAGCCAAGATGGCAAACTGCATATTGGGTTGCACTGAAGACAGCACAGCCAGTCAGTTAAAAGAGGTGATCCTCCTGATGTAATTAGCATTGGTGCAGCCTAACCTTGAATGCTGGGCACAGTTCTGGCCTCCACAATATAAAAAGGATCTTAAGGTCCTTGGAAGCTTCCAGAGGAGGGTGTCAAAGCTGAGAAAGGGTCTGTAAGGCCTGTCCTGTCAGGGGAGGTCAAGAACACGTGGGTCCTCCAATCTGGAGAAAAGGAGGCCAAGAGGCAACCTCGCTGCTCTCTGCAGTGCCCTGGGGAGGGGAAGCAGAGAGCGAGGTGCTGGTCTCTGCTCCTGGTCACCCATGGCAAGATCCATGGGAATGGCACAGAAATGCACTGGGGATGTTCAGACTGGGCACTGGGAACAATTTATTTATCTGAGGGTGGTCAATCACTGGAACAGGTTTCCTAGAGAGGTAGTTCATGCCCTGTGCCTGTCAGTGTTCAAGAGACATTTGGACAGTGCACGGCATAATTTTTTTTAAATTTTGGTTAGCCCTGAAGAGGACAGGCAGTTGGACTAGATAGTCTTTGATGGTCCCTTCTAACTGAACTATTCTGTTCTGTTCTTTCCTACATCTTCATAGAGTATCTGTGCCATTATATCCAAGAGTGATGTAAATGAGTGTGGAGATAAGCCTAAGTAATAATGTCTTTTAAAGATCCAATAAAACAGACACTAGTGAAGGTAAAACAGCTGGCAGCACTTATGATCCTGTTTTACAGAAGACACAGTGGAGGCATAAGCATTTGGAGCTTGTGAAGACCAGACCAGATAAATGGAAGGGCACGTAACAGTGTTAGTCTAAAACTGCTAGCTTTTAATAAATTTAAATTTAGGTAATCACATGATAATTATTCTTTGTCTTTCCTTTTTCTGTTATTCTCCTTTGCCAATGTACATCACAGTGCATCACCTCACATATCCAGATCATCTAAGTCACCTTCTTTTTCCTGGATAATTTCAATCTCATTAAAACCACAAGATGTATTCATGAGTGTGGAACTGGCCAGTACAAGTGCTGAACAATAGCATTCATAGGATAGATTTAGCTACAGGTAAAACCAGAGGATATAACTTAGAGGTTTATGGTGAGAATCAACATCAGCACTCCTAAATGTGAGTATTATGTAATAAAAGTTCAGTTTCCTAGCTGGTCTAAACTGGAGTAAATCCATCAGTTTTTCCAGCACTGGTCAGTGTCTATCCACCTTTAGAAAACCCGTTGATACTGTTGATTATCTACTGACTCCTTTAACATACTGACAGAAAATAAGTACAGCAATGTACAGCATTTGCATACATATTAGGATTAGGAAACTAAAGAGGCATGAAAAGGAGCTCTTACTTACTCCATTTCCTAGGGACTAACAGAATTACATTGCTCAGGACTAAGGATTTATTGGATTTGACGCTCAGCTCTGAGATATTAAACATCTGTATGGATTTCACATGCCTCTTCAAGATGAAATCATCTGTTTCCAAATCCCATAACAACCTGAGTTGTTATTGGATTATTAAAATTATGGGAACAATGCGAATTCATTGAGTATCACTTATGTGTTCACTCTGAGGTGACAAAGGCTGGGCATTTCTGCAATTGCAGGGTTTCTGGCAGGCTGCACAGACAGGAGTTGGCATCAGCTGGCAGTGGAGCAGACAGCATGGGCTAGGATGCGGCAAAGGACCATTGCCATCCTGCAGTGCTCACTCTGTCCTTGCATTCCATAGACCCTGCTATTTATATCCCTTGCCTACATGTCTAGCTATGCCCTCAGCCAGCATTGAGGGTCTTGCTGCTTATGCATTATATTCTTGTAAATAGATGTCATACTTTCACTTTTCTCATTTAGAAGCTGAAAAATCAAAATAGTGGTGCAACCTCATGACACTGCTGTGCTGACTCTTTTCCTTACAGCTTCTTCAGCATGTGAGGAAGTGCTGAAGAAGCAGAGGTCTCACTGCATAACCTGTTATGGTCTTGTCACTTGGGCAAAAGAAAGGCTACAAAAACCTTCCACCATTTCTAAATTGTACCTTTACATCTCTATAGAGCTTCTGGATAGCAGACACTAGAGACCCAATTCCCTACCACATTGTGGTCATAAAACTCAAGAAGGGGAGGGCAAACAAAAACAACAAAAAAACCTGTCATCATCTCTACGCACTTGGATTAGACTCAAAACAGTAAGCAAATTCTCTCTGTCAAAATGGCAGAACTGGGATAAGTATGGTCTGTTATTCCTCCTTGTCTTCTCCAGTGTCTTGTGAGTATTACAGCTAAGTTGGCCAGTATAAGTCTACAGCTAAGTCTACAACTAAGATTTAGATCCATTAACAGAAATGTCAGTTTACTATAAAGAAGGCTCTTGTGAAATTTCATACTGGATACAGGGAGGTGACAAAAACACAGTGAAACATCCTGAGATTCCCCATCTATTTTTACAGTTCCAGGAGGATTGAACAAGCAGCTAGAAACCAAGGCCTTTAGCTGAGCCAAAGCAAATAAAACTTTTTGAAGTTCTTCTTGTATTAGTTACAAAGACACTTAAAACCTTTCAGAGACAGATGTGCTGCTGCTGGGAAGAAAAAGAAAAAAGAGAAGAGAAGAGAAGAGAAGAGAAGAGAAGAGAAGAGAAGAGAA
>CM021732.1:59304949-59339072 GCA_011075105.1 Heteronetta atricapilla | reverse complement strand
GAAGAGAAGAGAAGAGAAGAGAAGAGAAGAGAAGAGAAGAGAAGAGACTTAAAAGCAGTGATTTCTTCACTGGGGGCTGGATTCTTCCAGCTACTAGAGTAGGTGGCTTTTCACAAGATTTAACAACAGAAAGGATAAGATGGAGATGTCTTAAAAATAAGACAGAAGACAAGAAATGAATCATTAAAAAGCCAATATTAGCCCAAGGCTGAAAGCCTCATCTCATTATTTTTTGCACTGGTCAGTTCCTTTGAGCAAAGCTAATGACCAGACCACTAACTAAGAAAACAAGAAATACTGTTCAGCCATGAGTCCTTACCACTTATCAGAATGGTTCATGATAGTGTCACTGGTGCTGGACAAAAAAAACAGGCATGGTGCCTTTTCCTACTCATTGACTATTAGTCACATCTTGGTTAAATTGAAACATCATTTTAAATATTGCAGAATGTGGCACTTTGCTCAAATAAGGCATCTGTTCCAGCAAAATGTTATGTTTTTGAACATTAAAAAAAAAAAAAAAAAAAAAAAAGAGAAAGAGAGAGAAGAATTTTCAGTTTTTAAAGAAAGCATGCGGACATGAAGATGAGTCAGTTGGTTTGAGTGGTTACTGTATGTGAAGTTATTTTGAATAATGTAAAAAATTAAAAATACTCTGAAAGAAATCACTTTCCTGAAATATTACTTTAATGTTTTTCTTTGCCTTTGTTTTATTTTTATCTTTCTACTTTAGTAACCCCTCAGTGAAGAAGAAAATAGAAAACTTTTACAACTCAGAAAGATCAGGAGATTAAAACTGTAGTCATATAGTTGTGGGATTCTGAATGGAGACTACAGATGAAACACCAGCAGTAACTGAACTCCCTTCAGAGTGGTAAGACATGCCAGTTAAAAGTTTAGTTTTTCTGTAAACACTAGGATTACGTTGATGACCTTGATAATTTGACAATTCTTAAGGTAAGTGGAACTCAGGGGATATTCAAAACCTTATAAAACAGAGTACTCTGAGCAGTGATATTCCCAAAATCTGTCTAGAACAAAATAGGAGACAATGAAAGCCAAAGGGATATTTAAATCCAAAGAGTTTCTAAGACATTTGTAAGACTTTCCAGGGAGGTAAGTCTATATTTGTAAATTTGCCTAAGCATCTTCACTCCATATGTTTTCACATTTTGCTCCTAAGCTTTTAATGCATTTTACATTAAACAGTCATTGAACAGAAAGAAAATTATCCTGGGCTAATTTCAGGAAGCAGTTTTCTTCCTCCCAGTGGCATGTTCTGCCCACCAGGCTACAGATCCCACATCCTGCCTTCTGCAGGAAGAGTGCTGCATTTTTGCCTATACCATAGTCCACCTTTCAATAAACTTTGAGCATATCTTTGGAAAAAACCCTTCACAGGGGCAGCATACTATAATTAGAAGATTATAGCAGAGAAAGACAGAGGTTTTAGCCCTTTCAGGCTGAGAAAAAGCAGCACATAGGCCAGGCCCTTCCTGGAACAGGCCCTTCTGGAGCACCTGAAACCTTGGCCTATTCTCAAAGCACACAGGTCCCACAGGTGAGATCCACCTGCAGGAACAGCCATCCCTCTGATTTTGGGTTTTTCCCCAGTGGGAATTAGTGAAACCTCCTTTGGATAAAGTGTACTTCAATACCTGTGATAGAAACAGGACTTTGCAAAATGGTTTAGTGACTACAGTTGCAACATTCCTGAAATTACACAGTTGCCTCCTCTGGTAGCAAAGTCCTGCCAGTGAAATGGGAGCTGCACAAGGTGAAATGTTGGGGCATTTCAGAGCATTTAGATGTTTAGCATCAATGTTATGCTGATGAATATTAATATAATAGAGGAGACAGGAATTACCAGATTTTTTTGACCCGAATTACTCAGATGCTAGTGAAAATTGAAGGAGATATTTGTAAACAGGAAAAATAAAAGAAAAAAACATGTCTGCTGCTGATCCCTGATCTATTTATGGATGTATTATGGTTCAGAATGGGCTGGGATGGTGATCCTGTTGCAGGCTAGAAGAAAATAAATTAAAATGGAAAAAAAGTTCCCCGCCTAGCTCAGATGAACTATAAAATGTGTTATTTTGGCATCAAACTTAAAGACCTCTTCTGGAAACTAAAATGAGAGGATGCCACAACTAAAAACTCACAGGGGTGTAGTCTGACAGTTGTCCCCCTCATCTCTGCTGCTGCTTACACAGATAAAACCACATTATAAAACAAGAGATCCCCAGGTGCTACAGTGATGGAGAGATCACAGATAGAGACAATGGAGACAATGTGGAGAGATCCTTTATGCTGCAGCTGCTTGTGAATGCTGGACTCTCCTGCACTGGGAATACTTAAGACTTCTTCCCTGACTTTTCTGCCTTTATAGAAATATTGCAAAGGGTAAAACAACCTCACAAACAAGATGACTTTCTAGTGGCTGGTATGGTAGAACACTATCAAAAATACCACGTAAGTACAGTGCATGATGCTACTGCATATAGCACAAGAAACAGCAGATGGGAAGAAAGACCCTACTATGTGAAGGTCCAGACAATTTAAAACACAGGCAAAGCCATGCAGCAACAGCTGTTGCCTGTTTTGACCGGTGATTGGCAATACTATTCAGCTGAGACACACTTCATTTAAGTTCTGGAGCTTCTGGCTGCTTTTTTTTATTATTTTTATTTTATTTTATTTTTTCTCTGACCTGCAGCTCAGCTAGTAGAAAAAAGTGAATCCCACTGTAATTGAGTAAGATCAAATAAAGGTATTATATACATAGTGATGTTTCTAAACATCACTATGTAGATAAGTTTCTGAAAGCTTCTGAAGTTTTTTGTAGTCTGTGGAATGTGGTCTGGAAATGTTATGGTAAGTTACAGAGCACTTTACTTCTGATTGATTCATAAATAGTGTAAAAGTGGTTGGGAAATTCCCATATTTCAAAAGTGTTTAATGCTTAAATTGAGAGCTAGAACTTCCTGTAAAAAGTGTAGCCTGAAGGTTGGGGAAAGAATACCTTATTACTTTCAGGATGAATCAAATGTTGTTGTAGAATTCAATTTACTTGCTTTTTACTCTAAAACCTACATTGTTTGTATATGTAGCATTAATGTGAAACAAAAATAAACAAACAAAAAACAACGTTTGCATGTAAAAATTTGGTTTTGACTTAATATACTCCTATAACATAATTTGACAAAGTTGGTTTTTTTTCTGATAGGAAGTGCTAGTAAGGACTGTTGAATAAGCTTTACACAGTGTGTCTCCTCATACAGTTTTGATGCCTTGTCTTCTAAAATTGATGGAAAATAGAAAACCCAAAATTACACAAATATGAAAGCAATGTTCAGTTTGTTGATTCAGAAGTACTGTGGTGCTGAAGCCTCATGGTGCCCCTATTTTATTCATTTTCCCATCTATAGAAATTGTTGCTGTATTTGCATGAAGTATGGTTATGTCATACTGTCATATCCCAGATGATTTTGGATACCACAGAAAAGTCATGGGTAGAGAGAGTGTGTGAAATGTCTGAACCTTTGAAAGGTTTGAGCATGAGATGGATGTGATTCGTTATCCCAAATGTAGGTTGCCTTCTGCATTCATAAAGCAATACTTTTTGCAGTAGATGAGTTATGGGAAAACAGATAATGATTCATGAAAAAATCCTACTTGCACACAGTTGGATGATCATGGAGATCATTGACATGATCTGTGTGTGCATGTGAGTTTATTTATGGAATCAATATATGGATTGGGATATTCTTTTTAGGTCTGTAAAGTGTGTGTGCTGCTTTTATTCATTAGCACCTCCAAAGGATTAATTGCCATCAGGCATGTAGGTGGAATTCTTGGCAGAGACCAAGAAATGCAATAGGTTTGATGACAACCAATGATCTGCCAAAACCTTGTCAGAAGAAGAAGCTAGTTTCGCTGTCACTCACCCACCCCTTTAAATTCAAATGCAGATGCTTCCAGGGGGCGTATGGCATCCATCCAGATCAGCATTTGAAATGGAGAGCTCCTAATACTGTATATATAGATAGAGCAGTGCTGTGGCTGTGCCTGTTGCCCGATATTTAAGGTGAGAGGAAAGAGTGAGAAATTAAATAGAGCTAGAAGGATATGGGTTGCTCTGGCCTTTCTCCAATGGTGATAATATGACAATGAAGACTTGGTGTGGATGGTGGCTGTCATGTGTTATTCAGCAGGACCTCTCACTAGGGAAACTGGTGACAAGAATTAGCTGTAGGTCTGTGAGCCCTCTGAGAGCTGTTATGGGAAATCCTGGATTTACAAGGACTTTGCTGTGGTACATCATGCAAGTCTAGGAGGTGCAGAGCCCTTATGCATGAGTGAGAACAGCATAGTCAGTATCAGGTTCTTATTCCCTGATGAAGAAACAAAGATGCTGACAACTGATGAAGCCAGAAAGGGCCTATAAAACCTCTGGTCTAACCTTGGAGGCAATGCTTTTGCCTGCTTGTCTGCTAGCTCCAGATATTTCTGGGAAATTAAAGCTCTTGCAGGACTCTTCAGAAAAGCCCATTGTAAATAAATAAATAAATAATATGGCTAGGAACTGTCAGCATATTAAGTATGTATACTGCTATGAATGACAGGTCAGCTGTGGCTGAAAACTTGCCTATATGGTATCTGTAGAATGAATATCTGACATATGAGGAACACCTGTAGTGACTTACCATAAGGAACACTACATAAACAATAAAAAATTTTCTTTCTCCACCAGAATCTTAGAAACTATGTCACCTGAGATCAAACAAAGAGCAAATAAGATTTACTCTTTGCTTTTGTGGTGTTAAGTTTTGTTGCTGTGAAAACATTAATATATTTATCAGGGAGTGTAGTGATAGGACAAGGGGTAATGGCTTTAATATTAAAAAAAAAAAAAAAAAGTGGGGGGGGAGAAAGGTAGATTTAGATTAGATACAGGAAGAAAATCTTATTATGAGGGTGGTGGGACACTTTGAACAGGTTGTCCAGAGAGCTGCGGATGCCCCACTCCTGGAGGTGTTCAGGGCCAGGCTGGATGGGGCTTTGGGCAACCTGGTCTAGTGGGTGGCATCCCTGCCCATGGCAGGGGGTTTGGAACTAGATGAGCTTTAAGGTTCCTCCCAACCCCAACTGTTCTATGATTCTATGTTTGTTACAGTTAGTGTGTTTGCTCTAGGGGCATATTTCAAATATATGCAGTTCATAAGATGGACCTGGGTAACATTGCTTGTTTACAGCTATATGTCCTCTTATGCAGGAGTTGAAGAAACTTGCCTGATACATGACAGGGAGCCTTCTTTACAACTTTTTCATGTTATTCTAAGAACAAGTTTAATTCCTTAGCTAGCTGTGTAGAGCAGGTCTTAACCAGCTGTGAGAAGGCCTATGCTGATGTCATTGAGGTGAATTAGAGGGGTCCTTTGAGTATGGCTCAAGTTCCCTTTATATTCCAGAACCAAAGGAATCCTCTACTGGTGCTGGGTTTCTTGATTGCATACCTTTCCGGTAACCTCAGATGAACCCCCCCCCCCCCCCCCCCCCCCCCCATGTCTTTTTGCTGTGGTTGAGCAGGAAGGAGGGAGAGGTGCTAATTCCACTGGAATGTGGCATTTATCACCTGCTGTGTTCCAGTGGAATTAGAGGGGTTGCTACTTCATGCAGTATTTGATTCAATATATTCTGTAGTCTGTTGTATGGCTTAGGGTTAGCTGTAAGAATTCGATACAGAAGTACATGAACTCTCTGTAGTTGATTCTTTATTCTTAAAAAGTGTGGGGGGGAGGGGGAGTGGAAGGGAGACTGGCAGTGAAGAAGAGGAGACTGAAAGTAGGCTACCTGTAAAAATACCATTTTTACACAATGCAAAAATTTGCATATTCCACTAGCTGCTGTACTTTAGAAGTCTTTTCGTTAAAATAATATTGTAACTTAAGTGTCTCATCAGGCTGTTGTGAAACCAATAATGCTTGTTAATTGCTTTGACAGCTTCATAAAAGGTGTTATGAAAGTAATAGTTATTTCAGTTCTGCTTTATTTTCCTTATTACAGTTGTGCTCAGGAATTGGAACATCTACTTTTATCAAATGGTGGGTGGTATCCACTTCAGTTTTTGACTGTTTCCCCAAGTCACAGACTGACATTAGAATAACAAATAAAGAAGAAACATAAATGGGTCACCCTACATTTAATTTCCCAGTGTCACAAGAACAACTCATTTAAATATATATATATATATACACTGCACATGTAATTAGCATGATTAGGCAACAAGTTCTACAGGTTAGTGAGAAATTTTGGGGTCAAACTGAGCTACCTTCTAGCATGTTTCATGAGGCTCCTTGCCAAGTAATGTAGTCCTGGCATTTTTAGTGATAAACTCTCCTACAGTGAATAGTACTTATTTTGTAGTTATTTAGGAAGAGTGAAACTTGATTTCTGGGGGGGGGGGGGGGGGCACTGGCTGTCTGACAGTCTGTGGAACAGTTTTTCTGGAATTCTACAGAAATATAGTTTATTTCTTTATATATGCCCTTTTCTTTATGTTCACATCTTGAATTTCATTAAAAGTTTGCTTTACAGAACTACTTGTTTCTGCTCTCAATATATGGTAATTATAGTATTTGCTATCACGATGTTATATAGTCACCAAATGTACAGTACACTTTGAAAGGGAAGGAGTTGGCCCATGGTTTATTACTACTAAGATAAACAGATAACAAGCAGTCTCAGTGTGTCCCCTGTTCTCCCAGCTGTGGTCAGGAAGAACTCTCTCCTTACAGAAGAGTTCATCATAGTTACGTATGTTACCAGAATTTTATTTCTACCTCTGAAGAACTGCAAGCTTCTCTTAAGCAAAGCCACTTGCTGAGAGAGGACACCCAACTAACAGGAACATAGAAGTGCTTTGGTACTGCAGTATTTTTCTTCCTACAACTGTATCATTAATCTGGCAGTATTTAGGTGGAGAATTTAATTGAAACTTGTTACATGTACTGCAGTTTGTTTTTCAAGTCCAGAGTGACTACATTATCTTGTGATGCTTGTGAATGTTATGACACTGATAGTAGTAGGTGGAATTAAAATTGCTTTAAAGGCAAGGTTTCAGCCTGAGCATGGTGCTGCTAAGAGATAAAGATATGAAACTTTTATGTTCGTTTGGGATTCATTATTGTCCTTTGGGTAATATTTGTAACTTCACATTACTTGATCAATCATCAGTCGATATAAATGTAATCTGTATGTAGGCCAATGACCTCAGGATTTTGGAACCCTCTGTACAATTGTTCTGTGTTTTCCCTGGTGATCTACCCCAAAGACCTTAGGAGATGTTGCTCTTGGGGAACTAACCTTGACTATAGCTCTCTTCTCCTTTTGTTGTGTAATGACTTTGTCCAGTGGATTTGCATGACACGGCTTTTGCTAGACTTATACTACTGGAATTTTCTCCCTTCAAAGAGGAGCTCACTGGAGCAGAAGTATTTGGGTGACAGAGTATTCATTAAAAAAAAAAAAAATTAAAAATAAAACATCTTCAGAACTTTTTGCCTTCCCTTCCCCTCCCCCCTACCCCTTTGATTTGGAAATGTAGTAACTAGATCTGAGGTAAACACCACAGCTCATGATGTTGTCAGGCTGACTACTTAAAAAATGAAAAATAAAAATCCATACTCTATCCCTTTCTTGAAATCAATATTGACATACTTAGGTCATTTCCTAGGGAATTTGTCTGACAGCTCATAAAAATTCCCAATAAATAATTTTCTACGTCCTCTCTAGGTAGCCTTTCCAGTGTTTCACAGCCATTATAAATGGATATTTAGGGAACTTTCCTGCGAATTTAGCAAAATTCTCCCTCAGCTACTCTAAGTATATATGGAAAACATTGATCACTCCATATAACTGTTTTGTACATATTTGAAGCCTGTCATCATGCTTCTGCTCCTCTTTCCTCAGTCTCCTACAGAATAAACAAGACCAGTTTCTTCATCCTTTTCTCGTGCTAGTCATTCCTCTGGTCTCCTAACTTGTATTGATGGTTCCTGCAGCATGGTTCTGAAAGCTTGACTCAATTCTACCTTTGAGGCCTCACCAGAACTGAGAAGAGCAGCACAATTACTCTTATAAGCCAAAACTGTTGAACCAAAAAATGGTTTCTTCAAATATTATGATGCTATCGATTTTGTATCAGTGTAGGCTCAAGTTGATAGTGAGGACCAGTGAAAATATATTTTATTTTTAATTACAGAGGGTAAGTAAGCAATTAAGTTAAAGTTCAGTTTGAAGAAATTATGACCAAATCTCCTTAAATCTTTCTGTGGTCAAGTGAAATAGGTGGATGTGCTGTATTCCAGGACACAGAATGAGATGCAAGAATGTACTTCCCTCATATGTAATTTTACATTCCTGAAGGAAATGAATTCCACAAGTTGCCATTTTTTTTTGGTGTTTGCTATAAATAGATGTTACAAGTTCCCAGACATAAAACACATCTGAGCATACCCACAAGCTTGTTTGATGAAACTTCTGCATTCATATATGTATAATAAACTACAGAAGGATTTTTTTTCTTATAAAAGATAAGAGTAACTGTGTAACTTACTTTTTACTGTCTTTGAAATTATTGCAGTGCTTTTGAAAGGAAAAAAGGAACAAAGTAAAAGGGATGTTTATAGACTATTTAAAAGAGCTGGATTTTCCAGTTGTGCAGAGCACGTTTTTGATGAAAAGGCTGTTTGTTGATCACCTAATTTTATATCTGAGGAGAGTCAGCATTAATTTATGGTATTATTTAATAGGAAATGATTTAGAGCATGATGTCAGGTTCCTATTCTTTTTAAAGCTCAGAGGCAGCTTCTCAAACTTTAAATTTAGGCTTCTGAATCTAAATTTAGGGATGTTAAATCTTTGCATTTTTTTAAGGTAATCTAAGCTACCCAGTGATGAGTGTGGATGTTTGTGGAAGCTGCATGTTCTTATCTTATTACAAGAGGCCTATTTTAAAGTGCCTGAAAGTAGATATTGGTCTGCCAGATATGAACAAAACACTAGGAGCTGTTTCAAAAATTTCATTTACTTACACAGTGTTTGTTCTTGCAAGTTCAACACATTTATGGAAGTGAAGGATAAAACATAGGATCTCCATTTTAGCAGTATCTTAATTCAGGGATATACTCAAGTACATGCCTACCAACAAGCAAATAGTAATATGAGCACCTTTTCCTGGAAGATATGCTGTCCTGAACTCAGGTCTACAAAAGTATATTATGAGCAGGCTATCCCAATGTGCCAAAAGATGAGGTAGTGGGGAAGAAGACTGGCCTGCCTGAACAGAGACTTTTGGCTAGAGCTCAGGAAGAAAAAGTTTATGACCTTTGGAAGAAGGGCAGGCCACTCAGGAGAACAACAATGTTTTGAGTTTATGCAGGCAGAAAATTAGAAGGGCCAATGCCCATCTGGAAATTAATCTGGCTACTGCTATTAAAGACAATAAAAAATACTTCTATAAATACATTAGCAACATAAGAAAGACAAAGTAGAATCCCCATTCATTACTGGATGTGGGGGGAAACAGTGGCAAAGGATGACCAAAAAGTCTGAGGTACTTAATGCCTTCCTTGCCTCAGGCTTTAGTACTAAGACCTGTTGTTCTCTGGGTACTTGGCCCTCTGAGCTGGAAGATAGGAATTGGTAGCAGAATGAAGCCGCCATAATCAAAGAGGAAATGGTTAGTGACTTGCTACACCACTTAGGTGTACACAAGTCTGTGGAGCCATATGGGATCCGTCCAGTGATGCTGAAGGAGTTGGAAGAAGCGCTCAGCCACTTTCCATCATTTATCATCAGTCCTGGCTACCTGGGGATTCCCCAGTTTGATTGGTGGCTAGCAAATGTGACATCCATTTATAAGAAGGGCCAGAAGGAGGATCTGGGAAACTACAGGCCTTATCAGCCTGACCTTTGAGCAAGGGAATTTAAGGAGATGATCATCTTGATTGCTATCATGCAGCACATACAGGGCAACCAGCTGATCAGGGCCAGTCAGCATGCCTTTATTAAAAGCAGGTCCTGCTTGACTATCCTGACCTATAACAAGGTGACCTGATTAGTGGATGAGGGAAAGGTTGTGGCTGTCTACATAGACTTTAGTAAAGCTTTTGACACTGTTTCCCGCAGCATTCTCCTGGAGAAACCTGCTGCTCATGGCTTGGGTGGGTGTACACTTTGCTGGGTAAAGAACTGGATGAGTAGCTAGGCCCAAAGAGTTGTGAATGTAGTTAAATCCAGTTGGTGACTGGTCACAAGTGGTGTCCCACAGACCTCAGTACTGGGGCCAGTTCTCTTTAATATCTTTGTCAATGATCTGGACAAGAGGATCGAGGGCACCCAGTAAGTTTGCAGACAACACCAAGTTGGGCATGAGTGTTAATCTGCTTGAAGGCAGGAAGGCTCAACAGATGGATCTGGATAGGCTAGGTTGATGAACTTCATGCAGCTGGCCTTTGCTCAATGAGGCTAAGTGCTGGGTCCTGCACCTGGGACATAACAACCTCACACAGTGCTACGGGCTGGGGAAAGAGCAGCTGGAAAACTGCCTGGTGGAAAAGGAGCTGGGGGTATTGGTTGCTAGGTGGTTGAATATATGCCAGCAGTGTGTTCAGTTGGCCAAAAGGGTTACCAACAGTATCCTGGCTTGTATTAGAAACAGCCAGCCAACAGGACTAGTAAAGTGATTGTCCCTCTGTACTCAGCTCTGGTGAGGCCCCACCTCAAATACTGTGTTCAGTTTTGGGCCCCTCGCTACAAGATAAACATCAAGGTGCTGGAGAACACCCAAAGAAGTGCAACAAAGCTTGTGAAGGGTCTAGAGAACAAGTTTTAGGAGGACTAGTTGAAGGAACTGGGATTATTTAACTTTTTTTTTTTAAAAAAAAAGGGGGGGGGGGGGGAAGGGAGATCTTAGTACTCTCTACAGCTATCTCAAAGGAGGTTGTAGTGAGGTGGCAGTCTGTCTCTTTTCCCAAGCAACAAGTCATAGGACATGAGGAAATGTCCTTGAGTTACACCAGAGGAGGTGTGGGTTGGGTATTAAAAAACATTTATTTTCTCAGAGGGTTGTGAAGTATTGGAAAAGTTTGCCCAGAGAAGTAGAGTTACCATCCCTGAATATATTCAAAAGGTGTGTAGATATGGTGCTTAGGGACATGTGTTAGTAGCAGACTTGGCAGTGCTAGGTTAACAGGTGGACTTGATGATCTTAGAGGTGTTTTCCAATCTAAATGATTCTATGGTAGAAAACAGCATCTTTAATGTTAGTGGCAAAGTGGCTTCATTGCAATCACCATGATTTATTTAGGTATGTTATCTCATGTGCACAAATATAATCATGTTATCTGCCTCTTTCACCTGTTGCTTATTAAAACTATTTTAGAATTTCTCAAGCCTTCCTTTTTTGACTATTATAAAGACTAGGAGAATAATGCTGTCTCCCCTCTGTTCTCCAGTCCTCCACATAGAGTAGAAAAGAGCAGAGGTGTTCTTCAACAATGGTTTCTTCGTATTGAAATCTTTTCTTTTTTTTGGGGGGGGGGGTCATTTTTTATTTTTATTTTTTTTACTTTTTCTGCTTGGGGTGTGTGGGGAACAGCATTGCCAAGAAACTTTGCCTTGGCACAGCTTTATCAAAACCACGCGTGATCCATTTCCACTAGAGCATGACAGGATGAAAAAGGTTCCTTTGCTGTGTTTGTGCTGTGATTATGGAGAGCTCTCCATCAGGAATGAAGAAGAGAACTTATGCTTCACCTGAACGAGAACCATTTTAAAAATGGTGCTGCAGAGGTCTCAGGCAGAGTTCTGAAGTTGTATCAAGGTCTCTGGGAGTGAAAGGTATATTTAAAGAAAGGAGAAAAATGTGGCTGACAGTTCAGGTGTACCAAAGAATGTATATTTGTTGAAAGGATTTTTTTTTTCATTTGTCCTTAATATGTTGTTGTTCCATGTTTCTCTTTCTATGAATCACTCAGTAACAGTAAACAAATTTACAGAAGTGACCAGATATTACTCACCTTCTTTCCTGATGCAGGTAGCTGCATGGGTGGATAGGTGAAGGTCAGTATATCTGTAGATATGGATATATTTTTCAGTGTATCCTCTTAGCTGACTAGAGTTTTCCTTCTAATCCCTGAACAGATCTACCACACACAGCCTGGGGGGAATCGTTACCCAGACATTCACAACATGACTCAAAATATAATCCCAATAAAGCAGACAGTTTCAAATGGTGTAGTACACCTTTCAGATGGATGACTCACCTGGGCATAGGCCTGCATGACTATTCTGTATTGTTCACACCACGCATATTAAGATAAAAGCATTGGAAAGTGAAAAGGTATTTTCTTTTCCCCACTCCAAAGGACAAAGCACAACCATATTTTTTATTATTATTATTAGCAAATAGTAGTACAAACATACTGTGGTTCAGAGGTGTGAAGTGTCAAAGTAGAAAACATACCATCTCTGAACATGGAAGAACCCAGGCAGCAAATCACTGTTTAATTCTGATGGAACTCTACTAAAGTCTTGACCTGTTGTTAATACTTCTTCACATTATGTCTGTCTCTTCCTCTAATTGCTGTTCTATAGCAGTTATTTTCAACAAAATCAGTCCTGTGGTGTGGACTGTTCTAGTCAGATTCTCTTCTATACTTAAACACTTTTCATCATTTCCCTGCCTCCTCTGTTTTTGTGTGGCTTTGTGCTCTGTTTCTCTATTGTAATGCTGATTAAGATAGAAGCCTATTAAACTTTTAAGTAACTATTGGAGCAATGTTTTAGGAGACTTCAGACTGTGTTGGTTCAGCCTTTAAAAAAAAAAAAAAAAAAAAATCTTGGGTTTGTGCTCTGGCTTCAAATATCCTTTCAGATGTCAGGACTATAAAGATGGGTTGATCAGTCTAATATTCACTCCTCAAGTGGTGACAGGGCAGGAGAAGAAACTCACTTACTGTTAGTGTGTGTATCTAGGAAATTTTCATGCAGATTTTGGCACAACTAGACTGTCACCTCTTCCAAACTTCCCCAGAGGTTCTTATGTAGAAAATGTCTTCATCTTCCAACTTGTTTTTGTGAAGACTTTTGGGGGTCCTTTTGAGTAATATGCACATCATTTAAAATTAAAATTATTTACTATATGTCTGATTAAATCAGTGCTTTAATGCTTCTTGGATGCTGCTTGTCACAGAGGGTGTGTAGAATGCTTCTGGATTTGTTTGCTCTAAATGGGATTTTTTCAGATGGTCTAAGTAGTTATAATGTACAGTCAGCATTGGTTTAAGACTTGATTATGTCTTAAGATGACTTTTCTAGCTTCAGACTTGTGTTGAGGTTAAATCTTGCATGTAAGATGCTAGCAATAAGCCTGTCTGATGTGAGTGCAGCAAGTTTACATATAAGATGTTAACACAGACTCTGTATAAGCCATAACTGTCTGAAGTTCATACAACTTTCCATTCAATAATGAATAGGGTGCTGATAAAGCCCCAGATTTCTTAAGATTACAGCCTTGGTGAGTAAATGCTATGTACAACCTGTCAAGTTATGCATGTTTGCTTTTATAAATGTAGATGATATATAAATCCATTATCAGCGATTTGTAGAATCACTGTGTTGAAACCATGTCACCAATGCCAAATCTTGACATATTATTGGAATACAATATTTCCTTCCAAAAGTATTCATGTAATGATCCCCGAAGACAGAGTAACAGGTTGTCCTAAAATCCTGATTAAAAAATAAATAAATAAATAAAAAATCTTATATCCATTAAATAAGCTATCTTAAACTTATCATGAAGTCATTATTCATAACTTCAAAGTGATTTGTAATCCATTAGAAGGTGAGAATGGGCAGAAAAACATGTAAAAGATGGTTCTTGATTATTCTACTTTTACATACAGTACAGTTCTCAGCAATAATGAATATATTAACCAAACAAATGAAACGTTGATTACTCTCTGAAGTATTCTGACAGCATACTTCCTGAATTCCATTGTGGGGTAAGTGGCTGCTCAACCCCTAGCCAGTGGCTAGGTTCGGTTATTTATGGAGATACAGCTCAAGTAGCTTTTTTTTTTTTTTTTTTTTTTTAGTGCACTTAGCTTTGTTTTTGTTGTAAGAACATCATTGCTGGTATTAAAACTTAATATAGTTTATACAATAAAAGCCTTGTAAAACTAAAACATGGTGCAGCTTTGATTGCATTTCATGTGGTTTAACATGTTTGAGATAATTATTTTAAGAAGTTTTTAACATTTTATTAAATGCAGACATTTATAAATGTTTCACAACTAAAAGTTGTGTTTGGCTGATGTGAGGTCTGAAACTAAATCAGCCTGGTTATGCTTTATTAACAAAGAAAACTTCATATTTATGGTACTCTGTGTAAAGTTTTATCACACATTGATAGGGAATATGTTCTTAGCAATGTCTTCAGTGACTAGAGCTGCAGGCTGTAGCCCACCCCTTCCTGGAGAGTCATGAAATGAGCTGTTGCAGCATGAAAGTTCAGCCTCTCTGCTGCAGAAACCTCCCTATGAGCTATTTAGAGTCACTGTCGCTGGCACATCTGCCTTGGCATTATCATCTATGTGGCTTGTAGAGGAGCCACATGGGAAGGTTTTCAGTTTTGGCTATTTTTCTTATGGAAAGCTGAAGAGAAATCTATGGTCTTTAAGGTGTCTGTCATGAAGAGCAGAGGCTAGTGTTAGTGTGTTTTTTTTTTTTTTCTTCTTTTTTTTTTTTTTTTTTTTTTTCCCTGAGTTAACCACTATGGTGACATGTTAGGAGCAGTATAGAGGATATAGAAATTGTGGTAATGGAGGTCACTTCTAAAAAGACTTGTGATCCAAATGTAGTAACTGGAGGATTTTTGTTGCCTTTGCAGCTAGCAGTGATTTTTAAGGCTGGCTTGATTTATTTTTGTTCCTGTCCTGGAGATCCCAAGAGCAACCCCTATTGGGACACCTCTGAGAAGTCCTGAAGAACAATACTGATGCCCGATAAAGACAATGCATTCAGGGGAGAATGGTACAGGCACACCACACTCCAGACACACCATTATCTAGAGAGACATTATCTTGTCTCTCTCTCTGCTGGCTCAATGAGGAAAAGATGAAGATTTTACCACACTTCTAGAGGCAGAGAGGTGATGAAAAGTGTATGCAATGGTTTTCTTACTTGCCTTCTTAAAAATTAAGGAATTGATCATTTTATAATGAGTAAATAGGAAGCATCAAAATAAGAAACACTTCTTAGAACCATGTCTTGTGCTATTACTTTTCTTTTTAAGCTGTTAGCTCCTTTAAGGCACTTTCAGTAGCTGATAGATTATTCATGCTTGATTAATTGTCATGAAGAAATAGCCTGTGAGGAAAGCACCCAGTATTGATTGGAGTTTTCATTGAAAATGCAGAGAAAAGTTTTCATTTTTTTTCCCTCTCTCCCCTGAATGCATTGGGAACTTTCCATGCTTTGGGTCAGAAAAAGATCACAACCAATTTATTATTTTTTCATTTTAATGAAGCTGATCTCTTTTCCCAGAATATGCACTGTGCAGTCCACTGATTTGGACAGGAAAATCTGTCCTTGTTAAGAAAAATAGTGAATAATACAGAGCTGTCAGAATATTTTTGGATGTGGGCTATGTTTTTGTTTTTGGTTTAGCTGGAAATGCTACATTAACTTTGCCTCGGGACACTAATTAAAAAACTGGCCATTAATTGCTGGTAATAAGGAAATTGTCAGCAGTCATTGTTTCCTTAAACTGCCTAAATTCAAGAGGACATGCTTAGAAGAAAGTATCTCTATGAAAAATCCTTGTCTTCTTCCCCTTAACTAGGGAAAGCAAGTGAATGAAAAGGACCTTAGGACTACTTATTTTCTGGTACTGTTAGTTTGTTAAGCCACGGAAGCTTGTCTAGAAATGACCAGTAATGTGATACTGGAGTAAGATGTTTTCTTGGTAACACCCCTTGCATTTGACTGGAAAGAAAGCTTACTAGAAATTCATTAGAACGTGATTTCATTTGTGAAGATTGAAATGAATGGTAGCCATCTACTTATTTCTTGTCTGTCTTCACTTGCTCATGCAATAAATGGAATAACGATAGATATGCATGGTGACGTTACAGCCAGCAATAATGTTTGTTGCCATTTATTCCCCAGGTGAAATTGGGCTGAAATTGGAGTAAGTATCTTAGGCCCCAGGGCACTTGGATAGAGGTTATGGTGGTTAGATTTAAAGGTGGAAAAGTATTCCACTAAGGAAAGATGACAGTAATTTTCAGGGAGTTTACAGACAATTTCTGTCATCTTGTATTCTAGAAGCTTACACTAGCTGTATTTTTCACAATTCCTTATTCTCAGAAAATATGTGGAAAAGGATATAATTGCAGAGCAAACTGATTCTGGAGATTTAGTAGTGGGCTTTCATATTCTATAGGTTATATAGAGATTTTTTTTTAACAGTGATTTCTAATTTTAAAAAAGTCTTATATTCTGCTAATTTATTTGCTTTCCTGATGTTGAACTGAGGAGTAAATGCCCCTCTTTTTACTTACCTTTACTTAGATTTCTAAAAAGAGAAAGCAATTTGTGTAAAAAAATGTGTATCTTTATGCCCTGAATCCTTGTTGTTTTACCTACTGCACTTCCAGAAGGCATCTGGGTATTATAGAGAAGATTGCATTTCAGGATCTTGAATATAGTTTTGATGAATCTCAACCTTTTTTTCATTTTGGCTTTCAATTTAAGGTGCACATAAGGAAAGAAGTGTTACTTACAAAAGCTTCCCCAGATTAGACATACCTGATAGAAAATGTAAACCACAGGGAAGAGGAAATGCTGAGAATAAATCTCAAAGATTTTTCTGTTAAAGGACTGTGCATTCATCTCCATTAAGCTGTATTTGCTTAAATGAGTGCTGAAAAACAATAGTTGCTTTTGAAGAATGTGAGTCATGCATCATCATAACTGCAGCAACAAAGACGCAGCAGCAGCAACAATAGTATTTCCCTATGTTATTTGTGAAAATCAGGCCAACCTAATTCAGTGAGGCTTTAAGCACGAAGAGGCATGGCAGTAGATGAAAGTATGTGGTTGTGTTAGACTCTACAGGAAGGACTGACTGTAAAACCTTATTTTGAAAGAGATTACCAAGTGTCTCTGTCAAACCTTGTGTCTTTAACATGGATTGGGAGAATAGAGAATGTGCCTCACCAAATTTGTAGGTGATAGTAAGATGGAAAGAGCAGGGATCCTAGGCTGGAGAATTGGATTAGATTTCAAAATTATCTTCATATAATACTGGTGGTACCTCTTTAAAACAGCACAAATCAAGTCAGTGAAAGCAAGTCTAGCTCCTGTCCCCAGAGGGAGAATATATCTGATCATCTACAGAGACATGATGGACAAGAACTGGCTCAGCAGCAGTTTTATGAGACTGCTGTAGCTGTTGTAGCTTACAAACTGAACATGAGCCAAAAATATATTGGGGGGGGGGTAGGGGAGGCAGGGGCAGGGGCAGGTGTAGTTGTATAAGGGTATTTGGGCAAAATATCTCATGGAAGAGAGATGACCGAACTCTTGTACTGTGCTAGGCATGCCACAGCAAGGAACAAGTTGGAGGACTGTACTGAGTTTTGGAGCTTGCCCTCCCAAAATGATAAGATTCACTGGAGAGGATCCAGTGGGAAACAAATGACTAAAGGCACTCCCAGTAATAGACTGTTATGTTACTTTAGGGCTTACTTAGTCTAAAGCAGAGAAGAGTAAGGAAGGATGTGCATTGAAAGATGGCAAACTGCTAAGAAATCTTTTGTTAATATGTCTGCATAAGGAGAAATGAGTTTATAATGCATAGAGAAATATGGAAGTGAGATGGTAGAAAATATTATCTGACAGTAATGATAGTGATTATTTACTATATACTGGTGAAACGTTCATGTCTGTAGGCACTATGGATGGATTTTCAGTGGTAATGTTGAATGAACATCTGTCAAGAAAGGCATAAGAATAATTTTTTTTTGAGCTGTTGTAGATTCATAGGTGTAGTGTTGACTGGATCAAGGGACTGAGGGAGCTCTTGGTGTCCCTTTCAGCCCTATGGTTATTCTTTGTAGTAACATGTTGCTAAGTCGAATCAGCTGGGATAAAAACTATTTCTTCATTGGACTTGAACTGTTTTTTTTTTTTTTTTTTTTTTTTTTTTTTTTAACAGTTTTAATAGCTTCAGTTATTGCATAATGATATAATCAAATGATAGCATGGGGAGGACAAAGGGTTTATGTTGCAGGATCACACTTAAGCTCCATTCTGGAGTTTGGACTCCATTAGAGTTATAGTAAAGAGATGATTGTGCCTCCAAAAGCTTAAAATCTAAATGAATAACAAGCAACAACATGTGGATGAAGCAAATTGGTAGAAATGAATAGTGGGAGGATGAACTCATTTACCATTAGTTATCACCCAATTCATCTCTTCTTGGCTGAGTGTTACTGGCTGTCAGAATCTGGTAGGCCTTGTGGAAGAAGCAAGCCTTAAGGTGGGATGAAATCCAAATTAAATAGCTTGTTATTTTGAGCTAGACATATTCGAAACTTATTAAATGTTTAGGGGAATTTCAGGGAATTTTAGGGAGGAGGGATTGGTGGGTTAGGCTCATTAGCTGGATGAGTTCCTGTGGAAAACCATTTCCAATACAGAAAAGGGAGTAGTGGGTGGGAATTTAATTCCTTTTTGTGCTTGCTGAGGAATGGTCCCACCCTTGCTGCAAAGCTATATTGGTCAGTAAGTTGCTGAAATACACCTGTGTGGTGCATGTTCTCCCTGAATGTGCTGTTTATGTAGAGACTGAGGCTTAGGTGTGCACTGATTAAGGTTAATGCACCTGTTTTCCCATACACAGTTAATGAAGCCTGTGTAAACCAGGTAAACAGGTAAACCTCAGAAGTCTTTGAATCAACAAGAATCAAGTCTGAAACCAAAGTGCAGCCTTGAAAAAGTCTTGTCAGCTTTTTTTTAATCTTTCTAAAATATTTGTTCACTTTGAAGGATTTTGGAGATCGGTGAAATACCTTTTAGAATTTTAAAATTAAGAACTGGACATTGTTATCAATAAAACTATGAAAACCTATAGCTAAGTAATATGTACCCAATAAACATTAATTTTGTATGTGGTAAACTGTATTTTTCTTTCCACTTTTAGAATTTACGTTATTTTCATTTCATTTGTTTTTCTTTGGGCTATTTTAAAATCCTTGGGAGCTAATCGTGACAGGTTGTACATGAAAAGAATTGCATTGGAATAGGATTTACCATATTTTTCCCATGCCACAAGTATACGAATTCCTGCTTACATAAGAAAATATTTGAACATAAAAAGCGATAATTTGGAATTGGATTGTGCAGCATGAATCATGAGACAAAATCTCATTAGTGATCTAAAAAATATTCTGGTGTTCCTGCCACAGTGTTTTCATAAAACATTTTTTTTTTTTTTTTAAAAGGAATTACTCAGAAGGTAATAATAAAAGAAACCAAAAGGAAACTAAATCCCAAAGTTGCAACTTGCTTTTGCATTACGTTAAGCTAAATTCTGTGGCAAGGAACAATATATTATACAGAAGAGGGCCTGGGGTAGATGAAATCTGTTTACCTTTCCTCTGACATAGATTCCAAAGTCCTTTTCTTCTACAACTTAAAGACATGCCTTCCTCCCACCCCCCTAAAAAAAATAAACCCTACTGTACTGTCTCAGTCTCCTTTATCCCATATATGGATATGAATGGAATTCTTGGTATAAAAGGCTAGTGGAATCAAGTCATTTGCTCTCTTCATACTGATTTTTAAAGCCAAGAAAGCTAAAGTTATTCAAATTCCCAGGTCCTTTATGTTGATTGTGAATATCATAGGCTGCAACTATTATTTTTTAATTTGTGTTCCTGGGCTGAAACTAACAGTCTGTTTTCACCTTTCAGTCATCTCTTTTTTTTGGGGGGGGGGAAACCCTGCACTATTCTCATTGTGAAGGCAATGGGTTCACAGGGACAGCAAGTCTCACCTGTGTTACCAGGAAAATGTTGCAAAAGATGTTGCAAAAGAGCATTTGCAAAACTCTGATGGGACACTTGTTGAAACTGAGGAGGGCCAAAAAGGAATTTGGCCATTTTTCTGGGAAAAAGAATTGCCCTTTTCAACATGATGTAACATGCATCTAATTTAAAATGTATTGTAAAATAAAAAAAAATACTGCTGTAAAGACCAAAACATTAAAAAAAAAAAAAAAAAAAAAAAAGATTAAGTGTTTGGCTATCTTGAGCTGACTGGTTATCTTAATGTGATAGAAATGGTAACTTCAATCCTTTTGTTATTTGGCTTTGAAGCTATTCAAAAGAGGATGGCTCCTTGCAACTGGAATTATATGTATGCTATGGTCTTAGGTGTAAGATTTGACAGAGTTTTTCCAATTGACAATAATGGGTTAAATAAGAAGTCAAAATGTTCAACTTGGTTTTGAATTTACTAAAATTATTTTTAAAACCAATTATCCGTTTGGCAACTTTGGACAAATTAATATTAAAAAACCTCTCAGAATTGACTTTTTTAAAGTGATAACATTTTCATGTCAATAGATTGGAATAAATTTTGTTTTTATTTCTTATATTTCTTATATATTTCTTATATTTATCTCTTGGAGATGTATTGAAAAACTGAAGTATCAGAACAATTTGATATTTTAAACATCCTAGGAAAAATGGGAAATCTGTTTTCTGCTCTTATGTGCAGAGGCACAAACCTATAGCCATATTAGACATTTATTGCAACTAGGTGCTATACTTATTAGGTATTATTTTACCTATTAGGTACAAATAAGTATCTGAAATGAGGCAGAGTGATTACTGTTTAGCAAGCGTCTCAGAGCCAGGTCTAACAAAAAGCTACTGTCCTGATAGCAAACATGTTGGTTTGTCAACTTATATTGCAATTCCTGTGGATCACCTTTCTATAGGGGCGTTACATATGGAGGATATCAGAAAGTTCCTGAGGGTGCCCAAAGGTCCTTTTGATTCCCCTTGCTTTTTGCAGAGAGGGTGGGCAGTCAGCAGATTGCTTCTCAACTTTTTTTTATTTTGGTTGCATTGTCTGTGAAGATATTTTCTAGTGTATTCTCCCAAGTAACTTTTGAATCCACTTGCTTGATTCAGGCAGATTTGACAGAGGAACTGTGTTGCTGGTTCCCTGCCAGCATTCTCAAAAGGGGAAAGATAAAGATAATGGTATGAGTTTTCCCATAGCACACACCGGAAGCACAGGACACAGACCATGTGAAACACCTCAACTGGGGCAGGGAAAAATTATTTGGCATTTACAGTTTTCTAAGTAACTATTTTATTTTATTTTTTTTTTCCACAAGAAATATGTGGAATATATATATAGTACAAGGAATAGTGCTAGTGAATCCTTGTGTGTTCATAAACTAGTTGTTTCAACCATTCATTTTTCTCCTCCTCCTTTCATGTCCCTTAGTCTCCTGTGTAAGCCTCTTTGCACAAAAATATTTTCCAAAGTTGTGTTTTTTTTTTTTTTTTTTTTTTTTTTTTTTTTTTTTTTTTTTTTTTTTCCAGAGGCACCTGGCAGGAGCAGGGATGCTGCACAGGGAACGTAGTGGAAACACTGTGGTGGAGTGAGGTGCCTGTGTGGGCAGAAGGTATGAGCACAGTACACAGCTAAGGATATCCCAGCCTGCCACGGGATGCAGGGCTGGCGATGAGGGTCCTTGTGCCAGCAGGCAGTGCAATGCTAAGGACTTTACTTTGGAACAGCTGTATCCAGTCTTTCCTACACTTTAATCATTTTAGATATTGTGTCATGAAGCCAGGGGGAGTGCTTCTGGCAGAGTCTATAGATTAACTGTTTACTGAGCTGTGTAGGAAGGACTGAAGTGGTGGAAAGAGAGGCTTACAACAAAACCTCCCCCTCTGTGCACTGCACAGAGGCATTTGAGCTACCCCGGTCCAGCCTTATGCACTATTTCCATTAGACAAAGGTGGCCTAGAACAGCTCTGGAGGTTGAGCTGCTGAAAATAGAGGCTTGGCTCTATTTCTCAACAATTTCATTGATGAATTCTCAACAATTGCATTGATTTTAGATTTTTCAGCTGATGTGGGTGGAAGATTCAGGACATTAATCCAAAGATTTTCTCAAACTGTTGCAGATCTTGGAAACAGAGTTTGGCTAGAAATGTATTTGCGGGGGGCAGGGGAGGGGTAGGGAAGGGAAGGCAACTTTGTAGAACTCAAATCCAGTTCAAGCTCTCAAATGTCCTCCAAAATTTAGAGGTATTTGGATCAAGATTTTTGGTTACAGTCCATCTCTAATTTTTACCAAGTGTTTCAGACTTCCAAATCCCCTTTCCCTCATACTTTTCTGATTGTATTTTGACTGTTTCCCTTCTTATTCTTGTCTGTTTAAAAATGTCAGGCGGGGTTTTACTAGGGATTTCTATTACTCTATTTGTCTTGTCATCTGTTCATTTTATTTTTCCCTCTTCTCTTTTAATCTGACACTTATGTTCCACAAATGTTACTCTAAGGAATAAACATCAGTACACTTTCACCTGTAATTTCACTACAGTATCTGCTTCTTACCATACATTAAAACATTTTCTTCTCTATGTTATTAAGAAGTGTGCAGAGCTTTTTTATTTTTTTTTATTTTTATTTTTTATTTTTCTATATATATATCTTCAAAATATCCAAATGCATTCATGTAGAAGTTGGAGTTATCTTGAACTATTTCTCTTGAATTTGGTAGCTCTGGTCACAGTAAGGATGACAAGAAAAATAGTCTGAAATAAGCTTCTGGCAAGTTGGGTTTCAACTGTACTTAGTATTTTGACTCTATGTATGTAAAAAAGTCTGTTTAAAATTGAGTTCAGTTCATTAATCAATAGTTTTATTGCATGTAAAAGCCATGAATCAACCCAGATAGATGGCTAGAAAAAATATTGGTCTTTCTATTCTATGTTTTAGTAACAGTCTAAGCATTGCGAAGACAAAAGTCACTGTAGTGAAGACCATAGGAATTTCCGTTAATGTATTGGTGTAACTTTTGTATGATAGCTATGGATATAAAACATAATAAAGAAACACTTTTGTGGGGTTGTCTATAGGAAATATGGTGTATGAATGAGCCTAGGGACAACACAATTGTAACAATAGGGAAGTAAAAAATGGGCTAATGGGTCTTTCATTCAGACAGAGCAACAACTTCAATACTAATGAGAGTGTCCAATTTTATATAGATGTGTGTGTCTATGTGTAATGGATGCTTCCCTGGCACTGGGCAAAATGCCTGCATTATTGTTGTCAAGATTTTGAGATGGTGTATATTGCTACTGAAAAAATAAGTTACTTTTAACTCTAAATGCTAGAAAAATTTGGATGTCTGTTCCTTCTCAAAAAGTCGTGAGAATCATCATCTCTTTAAAACTTAACATTAAAAAATCACAGGAGGTGAAATACAGAAGTGTGAAATAAGTCTTTCACCTTCTTTCACAGAGGTGAAATAAGTCTTTAACGGTTTGTAGTCTGAATATCACTTTTTGCTTGTAATCACACTAGTACAAGGTTATATTAGCACAGATTTTGGTTATGTTATGTACACCACTTAGCACAATGATCCAAATTCGCATGAAATCTTCCATTTTCAGCAGTGGAAATTATGTACAGAAACTTTTCCTTTGCTTCCAAAGACTATTAATAACCTTGTATGGCCAAGTACTCAGATAGTAGGAAGTACCATCATGTGAGGCTGCCAGCATGAATTTAGGTATTTGTATTGATGAAGTTTTATTCAATCACACAGTCCTATGCTTCTCTTCTTCTGCAGAATCGTTGCATTATTTAGGTAATGGGATAATGTTCCTGGTTACCAATTAATCACATTTTTTATTGTTGTTCTAATCACATTTTTTATTGTTGTTCATGTGGTGGTTTTACTGTGCTAGGTAGCTGAACACCACAACTGCTCTCTCACTCCCCCTCCTCAGATGAGAAGGGAAAGAAGTAAAGGAAAGAACAACTCACGGGTTGAGATAAGGATAATTTAATTAAAGAGAAAAAATAATATTAAGGAAATATATTAATTATACAATTCAACTAAAAGGAAAAAAGAGAAAAGAGAAGAGGGAGGGGCAAAGGGAATAACAAAACAAAACAAGTAAAGGCTATGTGGAAGTGCAGAGGAAAGAAATTACTCTCTGCTTCCCACAAATGAGCGATGCTTGACCATGTCCTTGAAGCAGGGCCTCGAGGTGTTTGGGAGGAGGACAGATGTTTTTTGCAACGAGAGCCCACCCCTCGCCTCTTCTTCCTTTTTCCACCTTTTATTGCTGAGTGTGACATCATATGGTATGGAATATCCCTTTGGTTGGTTTAGGTCAGCTGCCCTGGTGATGTTTCTTTCTCACTTTTTCGCCCACCCCCTAGGAGAGTTAAAGAAAGTCCTGATGCTGTGCCAGCACTTCTCAGCAGCAGACACAACACCAGTGTGATACCACTGCTGTTCTAGCTACAAGTGCAGAGTGCAGCACTATGTGGGCTGCTGCAGGGAGAGTTAACATCCCAGCCAGACCCAGTACAGTTCACAGTGCAGACCTGACTCATTTCCTACATTCATACTGTACTTCAAATACTGAATTTTTAATTTCCTCAAATGTGGGGTTTGGTTTGTTAATTTGTTTTTAATTTTTATCACTGCATTTTCAAATTTCTTCAAGAACTTTTCATTCATATGAGTAAAATGAAGGAAGTGTTATCTCAGGTTTGCATTCTGGAAACCGATGTGCAAGAAAGATTAGGTTAAATGTATCCATTCATTTTAAGGAAACTTGAGATGCCCAGGATCTGATTTCTTTTCCAAGTTTTATTTTTCCAAATTAGCTTTATCTATGCAATGCAGGATAGCTGTGGCCATAAATGACCAGCACTTAGATAATTCAAAAATCAGCATTCAAGTTAGGCATCCAGAAATTAGTTAAACAGAACTTGTATCATGTAGCTTCTCAGGGATAGTTACATGGCTTAACTGATATTTCAAAGACCTACAATTTGAGTGGAGCTATAGGAAGAAGGCTTATTAAACTCCTGTTTTGTCAAAAGTAATATAAAAAAATTTCTACTCATCTCTAAAAATTACACTCTTGGAGATAGCCAACCTCTTGTTATTGAAATGAACTACAATATATAATTCAGCTCATAAAGGAACATAGTAAACAATTAAAATGTTTGCAATTTTTGAAGGTCAAAAGCAAAGGAAAATAGTCTTATATAAGAGACTGCACTGAGCAAATGTTAATAGGAGGGGCTCTGATTGTGATAACTTGGTTAAACAGTGAGCTTCTGAGATAAACTAATCTCAACAGCAATAATGAGCATAAAGAGACCAATGGTTTATACTGCAAGTATGAAGAGAGAAAAGGGGTGCTACTGTGCTCAGTCAGAAGGGATGGTCGCTGTGTTCAGGCAGAAAGGAGTCAACCAGCCACTGAGCCAGCTCCTGTGTCTTTGCATAGGCCTGCAAAACTTCTCTGCCGGTTGATAATTGATCTGCTCACAGGGATTATAGCATTATGTGCAGGAGCATTTGGGGATCGCAGGTCAGCAAGTAGATTCCTTAAAGGAAAACAAAGTTTGCTTCAGGTCTGGGAGGTTTCCTAGGAGGAAAAATAGCATTCAAAAATACTACATTTATTTGTTCCTTGTTAATTTTATGTCAGATAATCTTGATTCACAAATATAATTGTGCTGATTTTTTTTTTCTTTTAGCATTGAGCTGATGCGTACGGCAAATAAAAATAAAAAATAAATATAAAAAACAACCCCCTAATAAAGCTGGAATCTTTCTTCTTCCTATTGACTTGGTTGCACAGGAGTTCCCAGGGCTGACTTGTGTTTGCACAGAACCCACACTCAAGAGGGTGCACAAATACAAGCCATTGCAAAGCTGGAAGAAAAGCCATTTGTGGGCAGGAAGGCTCAAATCCAGTGTATCCTCTCCACCCTGCTTAGAACTTCAGGGAGGCAAAAGCAGTGTAAATTTAGGCTTGCCTCTCATCTGCAGACCAAAGCTTGACTGTGAAGGGGGCCTGTTGAATATGGTGCCAATTTCATTCTTGGTTTTAAGTTACTTCATTGAGAGTGGTGGTAAACTGGAGGGGGGTGGATGAATATTCCTGTTTTCTCATGTTTCAGTGGGGTCATCAGCTAATTTAATTTGTCTGTTTCCCTCCCCTCACACACATGTACCCCGGCAGCCATTCAGCCAAGCAAGAGCAGAACTTTGTCTGCTTCAGCAATGATTTCCATGTCTAAAGTCAGTTGTAAACTTAGGTGAAATCTCATTGTCAACGGTGCTTTACTGTGTAATGATGAATTTCTAAAGGAAAGTCAATTTTGGAAGAAAGTATGCATTTTTTTTTTTCTATAGACAAGGTCTTTTTTTTTTTTTTTTGAGTGGAAAAAGATGGATTTTAAAAGTCAGGGGGTTAAGAACAGCAACATCTTTAGAAAAGGCAGTAAAAACAAATTAAACTATACTTCTACTCCAATGGGAGAAAATGTGATTTTTATTTTATATTTTTTTAAAAAAAAAACTATGTAAAGAAAAAGTCATTGTTTGCTGGGGAGAGATCTGAAAATAATAATAATAAAAAAAAACTTAAAACAATTAGCTTAAGTCTAGATTTGTTCCTGTTGTCTGGAGTTGTGAACCTGAAAACATTTAAGAATATGAAAAATGTCAGGCACGTAATGTCAAGAATCACAGAATTTCTAGGTTGGAAGAGACCTCAAGATCATCGAGTCTAACCTAACACTAACAGTCCCCACTAAACCATATCCCTTAGCTCTACATCTAAATGTCTTTTAAAGACCTCCAGGGAGGGCGACTCCACCACTTCCCTGGGCAGCCCATTACAATGTCTAACAACCCTTTCAGTAAAGAAGTTCTTCCTAACATCCAACCTAAAACTCCCCTGGCACAACTTAAGCCCATTCCCCCTCGTCCTGTCACCAGGCACGTGGGAGAACAGACCAACCCCCACCTCACTACAGCCTCCCTTGAGGTACCTATAGAGAGCGATAAGGTCGCCCCTGAGCCTCCTTTTCTCCAGGCTGAACAAGCCCAGCTCCCTCAGCTGCTCCTCATAGGACTTGTTCTCCAGACCCCTCACCAGCTTCATCACCCTTCTCTGGACTCGCTCAAGCACCTCCACGTCCTTCTTGTAGCGAGGGCCCGCCTCACCAGAACCGAGTACAGGGGGACGATCACCTCCCTAGCCATGCTGGCCACACTGTTTCTTATACAAGCCAGGATGCTGTTGGCCTTCTTGGCCACCTGAGCACACTGCTGGCTCATATTCAGCCGACTATCAACCATCACTCCCAGGTCCTTCTCTGCCTGGCAGCTCTCCAACCACTCATCTCCCAGCCTGTAGCTCTGCTTGGGGTTATTGCGCCCCAGGTGCAGGACCCGGCACTTGGCCTTGTTGAACTTCATGCAGTTGAACTCAGCCCATCAGTGCAGCCTATCCAGATCCTCCTGCAGAGCCTTCCTACCCTCGAGCGGATCGACACACGCACTTAACTTGGTGTCGTCTGCAAACTTACTGAGGGTGCACTCAATGCCCTCATCTAGATCATCAATGAAGATATTGAAGAGGACCAGCCCCAGCACCGAGCCCTGGGGGACGTCATTAGTGACCGGCCTCCAACTGGATTTGACTCCATTCACCACGACTCTTTGGGCCCGGCCATCCAGCCAGTTTCTAACCCAACGAAGTGTACAGCAGTCCAAGCCATGAGCAGCCAGTTTCTTGAGGAGAATGCTGTGGGAGACGGTGTCAAAAGCCTTGCTGAAGTCAAGGTAGACCACATCCACAGCCTTTCCCTCATCCACCTAGCGCATCACTTTGTCATAGAAGGAGATCAGGTTCGTCAAGCAGGACCTGCCTTTCATAAACCCATGCTGACTGGGCCTGATCGCCTGCTTGCCCTGCAAGTGCTGCTTGATGACTCTCAAGATAATCTGCTCCATGAGCTTCTCTGGCACTGAGGTCAAACTGACAGGCCTGTAGTTTCCCAGGTCAGTCCTCTGGCCCTTCTTGTAGATGGGCGTCACATTTGCTAGCCGCCAGTCAACTGGGACCTCCCCCAATAGCCAGGACTGTTGATAAATTATGGTAAGCGCCTTGGCCAGCACCTCTGCCAGTTCTTTCAGTACAGGTATTTCACATAAATAGCACCATATTGTTATACATTGACTACCCAAACAGCACAGCTGAAAAATGTTTTACTAAAGAATCTACTTGAGGACATATTTTCCACAGTATCTAGCTCTATATAACTACTATATAGCTGTAGTGTATAGCAGTATATAGCTGAGGTGTTTCCCTCATACCCAGTGTTACCATCAGCAGTTTGGCTTTGTGGTGCTATGTGTCAGTTTGCTATTTAAATTCAATGGGTGATCCTTTGATATTTCCAGGCTTACAGTCTCCTGAGACTGTGGTGTCTCCCTGGAGTTTCTCAACAGCAGCTAACATATTCCATCTCAAAGTAGACTGGTATTGCTTTTACCTCCTCTAAGCGGAGATAGGAGTATGGATCTTGGTTTCAATAGAGACCATTTTCCAGAGTTTGAGTAACTCATACCTTAGGCATGTTTGAAGTTCATCTACCTTATGAAGGTGTGCAATGTACATTTTGTGCGTGTCCCACTTCTGAATGTCTTAATTTGGAACAGATCCCAAGATAACATTTGCTCAAAATTAAATGTATATTTTCTTCATATAGCACAAATGTAACAATCTGTGATTAATGAGCAGCTTTTCACAAGAATTAATATAATTCCAAAGTTCTAACCATTAAGTATAATCACTAAGGAATGTATGAATAAATAAACAAAGCCTGAAGCCCACTTTATTCTACTCCATTTGTAAAAACTACAACTCTAAATGCCTGACCATACATGTTTTTTGTGAATTTTTGGCAGGTGTTCAGTTACTTATGGTCATAATAAAGGCAATTAAAACTTTACAAATAAAAACAGAGGTGTGTGGTTAAGTCACTTGCATTTAGTACTTTCAGGAAAGGATGACTAGCTGCTGGAGACTTTATAAAAACTCTTATCAATTGTGGAATACAACGTAGCAAGTCAAATGTAGGGGGAATACCACACAGATTGTGAGCTTTAGTTGAAGGCATTATCACAAAGGTCTAGGCTTAAAATGCATGGTCAACGTTAATTCTGGAAGCTATCCAAATGCTTGCCTGTCTATTAAAGATCTTCATTAATTATATTCAATTTACAACTTTTACAATTGCCAGCATCTGCAGGCCTTCTCCAGGTAATGTGATGCAAACAAACCTAATGAAGCTGACAGGACACTAATTTACAGTACTGATCAGCTTGATATTATTTTCCTCGCAGACCTACTGTGCTTAGGGAGTCACTGACAGCACAATATCAGCAAGTCATTGGTCAGTTCCTGCCTGGATGCTTCTGCTGAGGGCTGAACTTCCCCTTTCATCCCTAAACAAGATTTCTTGTAAAGCAGGGTCATGCTGTGATTCACTGTGTGGTGGGGATCGTAGTGTGACTCACTCATCTCCAGTCCTCATTTGGTCATATCATATCAAGGAGTGAAGGAACAGGTGTGGTTAGAGAATGGAAGAAGAGCCAGGAGTTCCATCTGCCCTGGTGGCAGATGAACTGTATGACCAACTGAAAATCAAATTACCTCCTTGCAGTTCACTGAACTTGAGAGACTGAATGCGCAGTGTTCCAAAACGAAAAGCTGAACCTGTGGTGAACTGCCTTGTATAAGGGAGTCATATAAAGGCAAAAAAAAAAAAAAAAAAAGCTATTTTGTTCTTGGAAAGTGTGTTTGTTTGTTTGTTTGTTTGTTTTACTTTTGGAATTGGAGGAGGTTGTTCTTTTAAATTGACACTCCAGAAGCTCTTCCTGGCAAAAGGGCATAGATTTCACAAAAAGATTGTTGTGTTAGTGAAGGGCTGTATCAGGACCTAGGAAATAGTTCTTCATGACATGGATGAGGAAGAAATCAATTCCTGTGGTTCATAACTTTTCTTTCTAACTTTTGATGTTTCGGTTAGTGAGACCCTGTATTCAGCTGCTCTTAGTTCAGGGTTTGCAAGAAACAATGCAACAAATCTCTTTCACTCATTCCTAGACTTTCACCATTCATGCTTTAAGTCTCTGTAAGATATTATTTAGTTTCCATTCATTTTCTATCATAACTCATAGTTTAAGGTTTTTAAAAATAATTCTCCTGGCCAAGTGCAGATTGCTAACTCTTACATAATGCTCCACTGATGCAGTAACAAGATTTTTCCAGCATTGCTGAATGGGTTATTGTTAACATTTCAGAGAGGATATGCATTTTGAACTGTGACTCCAGAATAACTGGGTTAAAATATTGAGGTAGTATTGCTAAAATGCCATCTTGATATTTCACGAGTTTAATTTTTCTTAGGTTGAACATCTGTTTCTGCTGGGGTATAAGTTTCTCATTCATAATTTTAATCCCATGAACCACTGAAACTAGCCCCATCTTGGTTTGAATGATATACCTGCTTCTTGCTAGTACAGGCATCATTGGCACTGTTTCAGCAGTTATGCTCAAAGGTTTAGCTGGAACATTTCAGCACACTCAACAGAAAGTATCTGCCAGGGGTTTGACATTTGTTCACCAGTATATTTTGATGGTCCTGAGTATTTAAGAATTAATAAGTTTCATAACAACCTGTACTGATTCCTTGATTTGGCAGGTATGTCAGTCTGTATTGTGAAACTTTCCAGTGTTTGCTTTATGAAAATGTTACTGCTAAGTGAGGGATTCATCAGCTTGACTTTATAACAAGTCCTAGGCTCAAGTGAGATTTATTCTTCCTTTCATAATTCATCTCTATTTACAACTTGAACACTACCTTATGATCTTTAACTAGTCATTCTCATTCCTTTAGAGATTAAATCACAAGTCAAATTTCTCACATTTAAATGTATTTGATTCCAAACCAAATTTTTTATTCTTGTAAGGGACTTACCTATCTGTGGGCTTGCCTTTTATGTTCAGGTAAACCAAAAGCATGATGAGTGAAAGGCCATATAAATTGTAGCGGTGAAAAATCTCAGCAGACAAAATCATATTAAATGATTGTTTTTTACTTGTCTGGACAACTATTGTTTGTCTACACTGGACTATTTTTTCTTTATTCAGGCTTCAATTACCTGAGTGCCAATTTACTCAAGTCAGTTAACATATTTCTACAAGCTAGTCTGGGTAGATTTATGTCAGGGTAAGAATTCTTGTGCTCCAAGTAAGTAAGGTCCAAGGGTTAAAAATAATAATAATAATAATAATAAAAAGAAAAGAATAAAGGTTGAGTGTCTCAGACAAATATCTATTCTATCTTTAAAATAAAGTTGTAACAGATGATGTTAATTGGCAGTAAGCTAACCCATTTACTGGCATATTCTCTAGGACCACATCTACACTAGGAAAGAAAGCTTTTTTAATGTATTAAAGAAAGAAAAAGAAAGTATTTTCTCCAGCGAAGGGTAAGCTATTCTAGGTATATACCCAAAGTCATGTTATATACCCCAAATTAAGTTACTACATATAAGCAAATGGATGTCAGTTTTCCAGAGCAGATTAAACTTATTTTTCTTTATGCAAATTAATAATAGTACCCATTTAATGTGTCTTATGTCTAACGTGACGAAGGGTGCATGTTTGGAGTATAGAGAAAGGAATGTCAATTTCTAAAAGTCACTGAATTGTAACTATAGTTAGATACAACAACTTGGTTATAGTCAGTATAGCATTGCATAGACCTACTGGGAGGGTTCATGAATTGGTGCATATAAAGGTCTTTGACATCAGTTCTCTGCTGCTGAGACTAATGAAAGAAGATCTTGCCATTTGTTGGGGCTACAATTTGTCCTGTGTGGTGCAAGTTCAAGACAACTCCTGCAGCGGGGTAAGAGAGAAAAAATACATTAACAGATTGTTAACACTGAACACTTCTTTCCTTTCTTTAGAAGTGGCAAGGTAAGATTATTCCATACAGGAGGTACAAGTTTCAGGTTTAAAGCAGCTGAAGAGCTCTGGTGCTATGAAGCTGAAAGAGCTACCTGGAGTTTGAGAGGCAGAAAAGGACAAGAGAGAAACAGGCAGAGCATACGGTTAAGATATTGCAATGTATACCCACTTTACTGGCTTTTTCTGTAGCTTCATGAATTAAAACCTTACTGAGGGAAGTACATGGGCATCTGTGTGGCTTCAGCTACTAATCTTCCATTGTCAATAGTGGGAGAGAGTAGAAAAATGAGCAATAAATTCAAGTCCTGAAAGAAAGATCTGTTGATTATATGGTGACTTATGTCAAGTTTACCATACATCAGCAACCTAAGCTGACCATTACCACCATGGGACAAGCTACAAGGATTCACTTGAGTTTGGGGTCCATCATCACTACTGAATGTTTTCACAGATTGAAGTGCTTTTTGAGGACTTAAAATCTTTTTCAAGTTTCAGGGTGAAGAATTCTGGGCTCAACTCCCTGAGGTTAGTTCCTAAGTCCCTGTCAAGAAGTTACATTTTCAGTGTGATTATTATCCTCTGTTCACAGGGTTGGGTCATTTATATTATTTTTATATTATATTATTTTATTTTATATTATTTATATATATTTTCCTTTGCTAACAAGTGTAGATGCTCCATACTTAGAATTCGGAGTTTTGGAATTGAGCTGAAAAGTACCATAAAAACACTGCATCCATGCAGCTTTACAGTTTTCAGGGAATAATGTCTCACCCTGAGAAGAAGGGACTCTGGAATTCACTGGCATCATCAACCTACATTTGGGGTGATGTTCTGACACTTACACCTTTCATGGGTAGGTGTCGTGGTTGCTTTCCAACCATGAGATGCTGTTTCTACTGGCCAGGCCTCATGTGCAGCAGCAGAACAGTGTGGTGAGCTGACATTGCTCATGTCTGCACTGCATTTGGCACATGGGTTGTGCAGAGGGCAGCTGCCTCCAGTCTCTTTACTCTCTTTGTTAGCTAAGTAGTGAATTCAATAATAATAATAATTTTTTAAAAAATAACGACAAGGGGGAGGGGAGGAACTAGATGAGAGAATTTTGTGAAGCAGCAGCCCTTCACACTCAATTCTGTTTTTATCGTGTTTTCTCCTAGTGACAAGGCTGCAGTTTGTCCTTTTAGTTGGCATTCAGGGAAGGATATTTAGTAAGGGACTTTTTCTTCTGTGCTATTGACATCCGTGACAATTTAAGGCTGAGCTATAGAACTGAGCTTTCCTTTACAAAAGCAGATTAAAAACAGTGAATGGCTTAGTCAGCAAACCACAGTTACTTGGTCCACAAAGAAGTCGAGTACAATTCAAGCAAGCTATCCACAGCCTTGGACACCTGATCATATGAGTCCGGGAAGTGTAAAAATCAATGTTCCAAAACAGAAGAATCGAGCTGTGATCAATGGAGCACTGTGCAAAGTTTGGCTCATCTAGCCCTGAAAATTCTGTCTGAAAAACTCTCTTATGCTCTGAAATGGAGAAACTGAAGATGCACTGTAGAAGAGGCTGGTGGGCAGTTTTCTGTGGAAAGGAATTATACCTGTAACTGCTTTGCTCTGGATTCCAGTTAAGAAGAAATACTGGTTCCATCCATGCTGTTAGTATGTTAGAGAATTTTTGGGCCTGGGCTTCCCATGATGAAATTCTTTTATGGCATCTAAATTCGTAGGATTTTTTTTTTTTTTTTTTTTTTTTTTTTTTTGAGCTATGGGATTTCTGCTTCACATCATTAAAGCAAGCAATTGAAGGGCAGGTGTCTCGGAAGGATGTCACAATGTTTTCATTAAGCTCAATTTGAGGCTGTTCAGACTTCTCGTTTTTTTTGTTTGTTTGTTTTTTTTTTTTTTTTTTTTTTTTTTTTT
>CM021732.1:59150786-59304849 GCA_011075105.1 Heteronetta atricapilla | reverse complement strand
TTTTTTTTTTTTTTTTTTTTTTTTTTTTTTTTTTTTTTTTCTTCTTCTTCTCTCCGGGTCAATTCTGATTATTAATCCTGGCTTTAGACAAAGTGGCTCTTGTGCCAAGTCTTTTCTACCTATTTTTGCAATCACAATGGTAACATTCTTCATATTCTTTGTTGTTTGAGATATCAGTGAAAATTCTGCTTTTGAGCCTACAGCATAAAAAAAAAAAAAAAAAAAAAGTCAAAGCTGTATTAAAGGAACTTTTTATTTCTTTTTCTATCCCCCCCCTCCCCCCCTTTATGGAAGCATCTTTCTGCTTCTTGATTGACGTTGCTGTTCTGGAGGGCAGCCCACACTGCTTGAAAATGATCATTGCAGTGCAGGGATTCATGCTAGATTTCTTCCCAGTTATGCAACACATTGGTTATTTGCCAAAGCAGAATAATCATCATTCACAGGGCCATGGAGAAAAACACCAGACATGTGAGTGCTAACCTGGGGTCCACAGGGAGGCTGATTCAGGGTGGTTACTAGGTCTTTGGGGAACACCCAGAAGGTGCCCAGGTAGGACAACAGAGATGCTGACTAAGCCCAGACCTTCTTATTTATGTTTCTCCTACCCTCAAAAAAAAGTGAAAATGACTTTGGGCCTTGATGGTTCTCAGTTTGCCATATTAAATTGTGGATTATGGATCACAAGTGAAGCCTCAAAGTCCTTGCAGTTGCCGGGGAACCCCCTTCTGATGGAAAGGACTTCAAGAAATTAGCCTGTAGGGAGATGAACAAGGTGCTCTGGAAAGCTCTGCAGCTCCCAGAACATTTTTCATTATTTATGTCACTGTTTGGAAGGGTGCTCTAGAATAATATTAAGGATAAATGAATCCCTAAAATTAGATATGTGAGGTGTTGGATTTTGTTTGTTTGTTTACTTTCTATGTACATAACATGGTAACATAGATAAAGGAATACTTATGAGAAATCCAGAAAAGCCCAAAGAAAACTAACTGTTTGGACAGAGGTCCAAATTAAATTCTTAAAATTATTTTTGTAGCTGGAGAAAACATTGGTTATGACAGGTAAGATTTTGTGGGGTCCTTTCTCCTCCTGAAAAAGAAGGTAGACCATACCTTTTTAATACCCAATGAAAGCAGTAAGTTGAGTCTGTATGTCAAATTTCTCATGCCCTAGATCTTGTAATTGATACCACAATTAAGCTTCTCATCTGGTGATATTCACGCTGTAAGGTGTCAATTTTCTACATGATTTTGCTGTTAAATGATATGGGGATAAGTAAAAGTCTGACATAAGTAACCAGATTCCTTAAAGGTATGCTTTTACTGATAATCTTTGATCACAGGATGAATTGTACTGTGTATTCTCTAACTTTCAGACAAAGAATGAGGAACCTTCTTTTAAACAGAAAAAGGAATTATGTTTTAATTACAGCATTGTAACTGGCACTGTCTTGCTGAGTAAGGCCTCAAGGCATTTCTCTATGAAACCAAAGTTAAAAATAGTCTCTCACCTCCTTTCCAGCATTCCTTTAGGTTAGATTCATAGATGTGTGACAATATGAAGACTGGGTTTTCTTTGACCTTTATATAATAAAGACAAGCATAGATTTACCTGGGGGAAACTCGGAACTGCTTCCTCCTCATATTCCTGCCTCTAAGTCATTGGCAAGATGCGTCATCCTAGTTTGACACTGTGGTTTACTCTAGTTCCATCAGTATTGTGTATGAACTCCTCCCAGTGTGGAGTATGCCCCCATACGCATGTCCCTGAAAAGAAGGAGAGTGTTGTCAGCTCCTTCAGCCGCCTTTTCATATGTCTCAGCAAGTTAATGGTGTCAGCTTGGTCTTATTGTGGGGCATGCTCTTTACAGAGCAGGACAACATAATGCAATTCTGGAAGCAAAAATATCTCCTTGTTTCTGGTTTATTGTTCTTTTAGAAATCAGAAATATTTAGATAATTGTCATTCCATATCCTATGTGCCCTGTCTCAGCACTGAGAACACTTTTACTTCTTCCTGATCTCTCTTGAGAAAGTGTCTTTCTTCATCTATTAGTATTCCTAACGAGGTGGCTTCAAAAATAATATGTTTTTGGTCTTTGAAGGTTTGGAGCATGTGCTAAGAGACAGATGGTTCCTCTTTCAGGAAAAAAAATGCAGTGCTTATATACTGATACACCTTTCTTGCTCATCTTGCCTGTCCAAAGATAAGCATTCTGGACTTTCTACTTTTATGGGGCTTACATCCTTGCTAAAAAGGGTGAGGCTCACCTGAGATGGTCTTCAGAGTCAGGAACCTTCACATTCTTTTCCCACCAGAGGGAAACTGGACAGATAGGTATGGACTTGGAAATGTTTGTGCACATTTGTTTCCCACAGAAAGGGAAACTTCAGTGCAACTGTCCCTGATTTCTTGCAGCTTACACTTTTCAACTGTGGTCTGAGGCAAGGAGCTTACCTTTTTTCCCCTGATGTTTTCCAGCCATGGTTTTCTGTACCAACCACCATCAGAGCTGGTGACATGTTTCATGGCAATTTGTTCCAATTGAAGATACATAGCTGTTTCTGCTTTGTAAGGAGGTAGTCCCTTTTCCCCTGCTTTAACAGACTGCTGGTACAGACTGGACAGTAGCTGAAGGGGAAACCCTGCTGTCTGTATTCAATACATGGATAAGACCATGCCTTTTACTCTCATGGTTATTGCAGTAAGTTGAGGTTGTCACCAGCTGAACTCATCTGTTACCCAGTGGTCTTCTGTATCCTGACAGTACAAGGGATTCACTGTGCATTAACAGTAACCAGTTCCAAACAAGAAAGTTACATTTCTCAGTTTGTTTTTAGCTCTATCCAATTGTGTTCTTTCTTCTGGAACTTCGGTTGCATTGTTCTGCCCGTTGTCTCCTGCCTATCTGACAGCTTTGTGGAGCTGGAAGATAGAACTATTCAGATTGGAAGAAGCCATAATTTAATTCCTGCATTTCTAGAGAAAAAGAAAAATATCCCATTCTGGCAGCAAGGTGCAGGGAGTTGGCAGAGTACGAACACATTCAGTCAGTTCCCCAACTCAGCTGGAGGGCAATTCCATTAATCCAAACTTTCTGTGATGCATAAACACTCTCCTTGCTCTGCAGTAACCCTTTGTCTTGCATTCCTCTCTCTTTACCCTATCTGACTTTCTCTACCCAACTTCTGGATCTCTTATTACTTCTGTGTTGCTCAGTTTTTGAAGTCACGTATTTTTAATTGGGGCCTTTCTCTCCTCCCCACTTGTTCCCAGTGTCCCCTCCTTCGCAACAGGACTCTGTGCACAGTCCAATGTCCTCTCTGCTGAACAGCCTGGTATCTTCTGGAAAGAGAAAGCAAGCTTCTTTGCCTGAGCTTTGTGTGCTAATGGACTGATGCCACAGCACAGAACTAAGATGCTCCTCCTGTCTCTGTTCTTTCTCCCAAATTTAGGTAGTATATAATTATATATATTTATTTATTTATAATATATTATATTTTATTATTTATATATATATTTATTTCTCTACTTTTTAATGAAAAGTACTTTCCTAGTGAAGTGCATGAGAAAATCTTGTTCACAGTCCTTGCTTCTTCATGCAAGGAGTAGAGCATCTTCCTCACTTTGCTTCTCTCCACAGTACCTCAAGTTGTATCATAGGGTTTAACTTACAGGTCAAGATCAAAAACTTGATCTCACTTCCTGAGATCAAGTTTTCTTCCTGAGACTGTGGTCAATGACTCAATGTATATACATCTCTGCTTTCTTTTGCATATGTAAATGACCTAAGGACTTACAATTGTTGATTTTTTTTGAACTAAAAACGAAATATGTTAACTTCTGTTAAACTATAATGAAAATGTTTCCTTTCTTATTTCATATTCCTTTTATTCCTAGCTTAATGATCTTCCTCCTCAGTTTTTACTCTCATCAGGATGCCTATCACAATGAGCATAGAGTCTTCACTACCCTGCCATCTCACTACTTTTTCTCAGGCATGTAACTGTTCCTTCTCTAGAAATCCATATTATACAACACAACTTGGAAAGAACGAATCTTTCTCATAGAGCCACAAATTCACGTCATCCCCTTCTTATCACTCTTGCCATTAAGCATTTGAAAATATTATAAAAGTGTGATTTTATTTATTTGTTTATTTATTTATTTTTAATGGGGGAGAGAGGGCAAGGGGAGCTGTATGTTTTGTTTTGTCATGTATAGTGTTTGCTTTGAGAGGGACATTGTCAATTTCCATTTACATTCAAGTATCAGTTTGCCACTATTTCAGATGCTCTAGATGCAAACACAAAGCTAGACCATTTAAGTTTGTATTTGTAATACAGCAGGCAATGCAAATAGCTTTTTGGGTCTTGAGTGTTTATATATGGGGAAAAGCAAGATGATAGGCAGACAATACTATCATGGCAGTCCATCTGTATCTGTCTTGACAGAAATGAGTAATATCTCATGCAGATATTTTGATACTGGGACAAAGCTACTGGCGAATATCATTTGAATTGTTCTGGGGAGTGTAGAAATGGTTGGGAAGCTAGCCAAAGTTCATATTTTGCACCATGTAAATATCAGCTCTGTTAAACCAAGTCTTTGGATAATGTTAAGCCCTATTCCTTAGCAAATGAAGACACTAAATTTTAAAGCAAATTGGTGAAGAGTTAAGAAATGTTTTTCTGGTGTGCTTATATTAACTTCTTATATGAACAGGTGTGCTTATATGAACTTCTTAGATGGCAAAGGCTGAAACAAATATCTCCCACTTTCCAAAATTTTCTTGGACTTTCTTGCTCTTTTGCTGAACAAGAGAATAAAGATTATGCTGGAAAAGATTTTGGAAATGAGTTTTATCATTATTTTTTTTTTTTTCTGGAATATATACTGAAAAAAATAGTATTTGTTGACTCAAACATTTCTTCTAGATCTTTTGTCCTATCCTAGTTGATAGTTATAGGAAAGTATGGGAGTGGAGTTATTATAGCAGCTTTGCTTGGTGTATTTTCTGACATGTCTGCTTTACATCTGTGGTGGTAGGTCTTTCTTAACAAGCAGTGTTTATAGGTAGATCTGATGATAACTCCCACTTCCTCAACCTTCTTGAGGTAAGTTGGTCCTATGCTACCCTGGACATCTTCCAGTTTTCATGTGTTTTAGAGCCTGAAGTAATATAACCAACAACAATTTAGATTCACATCAGATATTATTCATATTAGTCCAACATTTCAGAGACACTTTGTGCTATTCTCTGCCCCAAAAGATTCAGGTGAGCCCTGTCTCTGTTAGCCTTTAACATTTTTTTTTTTTTTTCATTTCTATACTAAGCAGATACCTAGCTGTGAAATATATGAAATGAAGCAGATCATATCCAAAATGACCCTCTAAGCATTACAACACCTTTTGGACATAATCCTCTGGGGCAGAAAGTTTCTCAGGGGCTGCTTTATCCACAGCAGACCTATGCTTGATGTAATTTGTTCACAGAATGGTTGGAGTTGGAAGGTAACTGGAGGTCATCTGGTCCAACAGCCCTGCTCAAGCATTGCTACCTTAGAGACAGTTGCCCAGGACCATGTTCAGGCAGCTTTTGAAGGGCTTCTGAAGGTCTCCAAGGAGGGCTACTTCACAACCTCTCCAGGCAACCTGTGTTAGTGCTTGGTCACCTACACTGTAGAAAAGTGTTCCCTGATGTTCACAGGGAACCTTCTGTGTTTCAGCTGGTGCCCATTGCCCCTTGCCCTGTCACTGGCCACCACTGAAAGGAGTCTAGTTCTGTCATCTCCTGGGGTACAATGATAGTTACTGTCTTCCCACTATAAGTCATACCACTGATCCCCACCCTCCGCATTAATTTTCAGCCAATTTTTAGCCCACCTCACTGCCTGCTCATTCAGCCTATGCTTCACCATTTTTCCTATGAGGATTATATCAAGGGAGGATCTTGTGTCAAAAGAGTTCATGGAGTAAAGGTAGACACAATCCACTACTTTCCCCTCAACTACCAGTCATTTCATTGTAGAATCCTGTGTTGGTCAAGCATGACTTCCCATTGGTGAATCCATAATGGCTACTCCTCATCACCTTCATGTCCTTCATGTGCCTGGAACTAATTTCCAGCAATAATTGTGCCATCACTTTCTTAAGGATCAAGGTGAGGCCAACTGGCTTGTAGTTCTCTTGGTCCTACTTGCCCTTTTTGAAGGCAGAAATGACATTAGCTTTCCACTGGCAATTGTCTCAATGTTCTTGATTGCTCAACGATAACCAAGAGTGTCCTCAGAATGACATCTGCCAGATCCCTCAGCACTTGTGTATGCAATCCATCAGGGTCTATGGATTTATGTACATACAACTTGCTTGAATACTCCCCAACCTGGTTCTCTTCCACTAACAGTTTGTCTTTGCCTCTGAATTTATCCCTAGATTGGGAACTGGCATGCCTGACTGTAAAGACTGTCTTTACTGAAGACTGAGTCAAATAAATCATTCAGTACCTCAGCATTTTCCCTGTGTCACCAGGGCCCCTTCCCCATTAAGTAGTAGGCCCACACTTTCCTTGGTCTTCCTTTTGTTAATTGTACATACTTACAGAAGCTCTTCTTGTTGCCTTTGACATCCCGGATTCAACTTCAGGTGGACTTTTGCTTTTTCTAATCCCATATCTGCATGCTTGGACACTTTTGTGTACTTTTCATGTATGTCTTTTGTGTACTTGTTCATCCATGCAGGCCTCCTGGCATTTTTAATAGACTTCCATGACCAGGATGGACTGTTGTTGAGTTTGGAGGGGATGAACCTAGAATATCAATAAACTTTCTTAAACCACTCTTCCCTCTAGGGCCTTATCCCATGGCAGATCTCTGAGTGGTCAGTCTCAGGGCTGGCTCTGATTTTAGCCATTGCCAAGATAATGCAACCTGCCTTGAAGAAGTGATTTGGGACTCTTTCATATTGTTTGACCTTTTAGCCCTTAAATGAAGGGTATGTTCAAGTGTGAGATTGTCACCTCTATACTCTTCTGATGCTGCTCAGGTCACACAAGGACATGGGATTACACAGAGACACTGTCTAGAACACATCTATGCCCCCATGAATTAACGGTTTGTAAGGCAGGTCCATATGTGCAGGGTAGGGTAAGGAGAAGAAAGGCAAAGAGGAAATGAGCAGTAGAGTTGCAGTGTAAATAACCCCTTACACAGCTATTGGCTATCCCAATATCAAATGAAATACAGCTGGTACCTTAGAGGTGGGAGCTTAGCTCATTTTTTCTTGTTTTCTTGGCTTAAAAACTTACATTCATTTAGAAACACCACTTATTTCTTCTTCTGAATCACCCTGATATAAATTTTTGTCATAAAGCCGTCTGAACCTTGCTTACAAATTAGAATCAAATCTGTTTTATTTTATTTTTTTTCCAAGTTTCTTCTAAACCAGAAGTAATGAAAGTCATCTTATGTGGTCTGTTTTCCTAGCACTTTAACAGAAGGCTAGAAATAGCAGAAATTTGAGAAGAATCTTTTTCATAAGTACTTTCTATGTAAGTATCTCCATACATGAGTTTTTTGTATCAGAAAATAGTAAGGAAATATACTAGGAATGCCGCTAACTTCAATTCTTCACTTTCTAGTAACTACTCTCTATGACAGGATTCAGATTTATAGATCTGAAAGTGAAGTCTAGTTCAAAGATTGCTAGCTCTATTCCAAACAATACTATTTTAGAGGTTTCAGATAAAAGTGTTTATTTTGTACTCATTTCAGAGTCTGAAGATCTTTAAAATCTGAATGATATTCCTATTCTCATCCTACCTGAATTTAACATCTGCTTCTTTAAAGTTCATCATTCATAGCAGTGCTGGGATGTAATGTCTCTTTTTACTGGAAATCTCAATATTATCAACAACAGAAGGTTATGATCAAGTAAAATCAATTCAGCATTAAATCTGGATTTCTTGGCTTTAGTGGTTTAAGACGCACAGAAATTCTGTCTGATTCAGAAAGAATTTTTTCATTGATCTGAATTAAATGACCCAGGGAATTAATTTTCAGAGAAAAGAATGGGGTATTATTAGCATGAGATCTTCCAGTGCTTTGAATAAGTGAGTGAAAACGTTATTTCAACTTGATATTGTATGTGCAACTGGATCGCAACTACTTTTTGTAATATAGTCAAAGCCATAGAGTACTGATGAAATGAACTGTAACTGATTTTCTGGGATACATAATGAAAAAACAGCCCCTGTAGAATTGGAACTGTTCAGATGCTCACTGGAAAGCTCTGTTAATCATGATTAATAACAGAGGCTGAATTTTCTGAATTCAGACCTCTTCCAAGACAGTACCAATTTCCAGTTGCTCTGATATATCTGCCCTGGCTTGGTCAAAACTAGGCTTCCCATGAAGACTGCTGGGAGTGAGTAGAGCCAAAGTTTTCTCCTTTGGTCAGCTGTCCTTTAACAACCTATGAGAGCAGACACTGTCTAACTCAATTATTTGTGACCTGGGACTGATTTAATTCAATTCCACAATGGCAGAGAACCAAGTGCTGGAGACCAACAAACCATTATTCCTAACTGAAAAAAATACCCTTGTGTGGTATTATTATTGAGGAGGGCTAGGGCCTGATTTCTGTGCTGAGTAGCAAAGAGTCTGGCATGAATTTGGTCTGGATTCATTCAATCAATGATGCTGGCAAACTACAGAAGTTGTTGCCAATGGAGTCTCATGAAGTGAAATGTAAAGGTCAATTAGTTTCATATACAGGATTTCAAATCTGATTTACTCACTCTTAAGGATCTATGTGAGTTCTTTCAGGGTAAAGAGGATTTCTTCATGAGACTGGTATATGTATAATGTATTGGTTGTGGAAAAACACTAGCAGCTGTAAAAGTTGAATGGATTTTAGGCACCATATGATCTAGCTGAGGGATAAATTTTCTACCAAATGCAAATGGAATTACATTAGGAAAAAAAACAACTCTGAACATGTTAATGGTAATAAGCCTGCCATTTATTATTACAGCATGTTTCATTTTAAATAGGGATTGATGTGGGAGAAGTGAAATAAACCAGTAGGAACATATCTAGGCTACTAAACATTTTTCAGCCTGTCAAATCCAAATAAAATGGTGGATGATCAAAAAATAAAAATAAAAAATCAGGTACTTTTGCATCATTAAATTCAAAATTACAATTATATCCATGCAAATTTAACATCTACTTAATAAATGAAAAGAGAGGAACATTTTCTAGTTTTTTAAGTGTTTGCGCTACACCTTTTTTTTTTTTTTTTTTTTTTTTTTTGTAGTTTCATGATAGAGTTTGAATTACTTCTTGATGCTGTTGAAAACTGATGCAGTCTTAAATAAAAGAAGCTGTTAGTCCTGGAGTTTCCTTAACCTAAGTAGAAAGTGAATAATACGTGAGATATGGCCTACCTTCCTGGGGCACACTGTTATACACAAGGCTCCCACTTCTACAATTTAACTATCTGATCACAGTCCTAGTCCTGTCCATTCAGAAAAGCATTTTAAATATGTATTCAATTGGTACTGACTTCATATATGCAACTGGGTGTTTTGCCAAATAGAATCAGATCGCTTGAGGCAGATCTGAAGGATTTGATCCTGCATTCATTGATATCATCAGAAGTTCTTCTTCTGACTTCACTAGTGAACAAATTCTAAAACATATATTAACAGGGGTATGAGTTCATTTATGGCCTTCATTAAAAAAAAAAAAAAAGGAAAAAAAAGAAAATAAAGTTTTTTTTTAAGCAGATGTTGGCTTTTTTTATACATGAGCTTAAAACAGTGGTTAACCATCAACATATTAACATTGTAATATGAGTATTAAGGGCTGATGAAATTGAATTTCACCATTAGATGCTTTGCACTTTCTTTTAGTGCAATTTTTGAGAACATTCCAAACTATCAAATAGCTTATGGGTGGTCTTATTTACACAGAGCATGGCTGTGGTTCACAGCTATGGTAGCTGTGAAAAAAATTTGGTGAAGCTTGTTGCACATCAGTGAAAAGTAAATCAAATATTAGTAAAATCTTCTTAAGAGACAATACATTTAATTTCTGAAATATTTTCACCATTATAACTAAATAATAATAAACTCTAGAAATCTCAGATTCTTCATCAACCCAATTCCACTGAATCGGGCAGTATGAGAGTTAGTGATTATGTGGTTTGACCCTCATATGGTACATCAATCATGTCAATGTTCTTTCCCTTTGCATCCAAATAAAACCACTACTTCCCACACAACATGTCATTACCATCACAATAGGATCTGCTTCGTAATAGCATTTGGAAAGGATTCTTCACTTTAAAGCACTGTTTGAAATCAAAGCTTCCTTCCTGTTGCAACTTAGCTTTAAAACAGACTTCTAGTGATCCTCGCAAATACAATTCTCTTCTTCTTTACCCTTCTCAGTTCTGATTCCATTCACTACTTTTTGGGCTATTTTTCTTAATGGAAAACCAGAAAAGAGGTTTTATAGATCTTGAAATAATATTAACTTCTGAATTTCAGAGGGGGGGAAAAGAAGAATTTTCCAAGTGACATTTGCCTGTGATTTTGAAACCTCCATAGTATGTCCTTTAATTGGAACCATTCAACAAACTGCAACAATCTCCAACCTCTGTCCAAATGACTAACTTGAATAAGAATTAAACCAAGAAATGCTGCTTTCACAAAGTAACATTATAAATATTTGACAAAGTTAAGTTGAAAAAAAGAGGAAAAACTCAAACACTCTAACTCCACCTATTGCGGTAAACAGTAGCAAATGGTATTCACTTAGTCTTTGCTGTTTGCCAACAAATTGGGCAATGATTCCTTTTCTTTCCTTTTAATTTTAAATACTGAGTCATTAATTGCTAAGATTTGTTCTCTCTCTCATATTCAAAGGCTAATGTTGTAAAAGAAGATAGTTTTTATGTTTTGATCTTTTAGTATACACTGCTGCTGTTTTTTGGCTGTTATCTAACCAAGATTATTAAAAGTGCACCCATCACTGTGTCATGTGGGAGGTCCACATAACATAATGGAAATACTTATCTTTCTTAATTAAAAAGGATAAATATTTTCTTCCTTTCTCATCTGACAGCTGTTCTCCTAAGAAGGATAAAATCCCCACTGGGCTTTTGGGACAATCTAGCTGGGGAACCATTCATTTATTAGGAGGAAGAGGGCATGCCCAAAAACATGTAACTTCTGTCATGTTTTAAAGCTGTGTCAGTCTGATTCGCAGATGGAGTGGACTCTGCAGGTCAGGGCCCTCTTTTGAGAATATCCAGCCTCTCTGTATTCACATAAAGCTTCCCCACCATACTTACATGCTATAGCACAGCAGAGGAAATAGACGGGTTAGGATAGTACTGTTAATTTTCATGTCTCTGTGTTAAAACTGCAAGATTGTCTTGCAAATGGAATGTGAATCAGTCTGGTCAGCTGTCATTGATATGCTTTCTTCACTTACTTTTTACTTGAATTTTAATGCTGATTTTTTTTTCTTGTGTACATCCTAGCAGTGCCCAGATTGCTGGATGTTAGGCAAATTAGGATTGGTGAAAGCATAGACTGCTATATCAAGGTCCATAACTGAAAAAGATGTGTGCCATGACAAGATGGTCTTGCAGATCAAAAGGGATTGCAGGTTTACATCATGTGGCTTGGCACACAAAAGCCGTATCAAGTTGTGTTTAGAAATAGCTGATGCTCTTTACTACCTCTCTGCTTCCATAAATATGTACTCATCGACCTGCCTTCATGCCAGCGCATACTTTTTTTTTTTTTTTTTTTTTTTTTGGTAATGTCTTTCTAGATATGTCTATCTTCATGTAACAAAAGTAAAGACTCAGAAGAGGCAACAGCACTGTCTTTAGAACTAGTTCTGTCATTCCTGACAGCTATGCTGATTTCTTTATTTAGGACTAGGCTGGTGCTTTCTATAACCAAGTAAACCTGAATGGAATTACTGCATCCTCATGTTTATCAAACAATGGTTTGGTGTAATTTCTAATAAAGATGATTTCTATGTGTGTGACCATAGTTATCCAAAATGGCTGAGACCCTTTGACATTACTTCTCTAACAAAGAAATTAAAAGGGAGTTTTTTCAGGAATTCATTGTTAGCTATGAGTGTCTTTGCTATACCAGAAAAGCTTTTTATGACTACATGCATGAAGCCTAAGAATAGGAGAGACCTTCCCAATGTCTCCCTGAGACCATCATATGCTGTAGGCTGGTGGGCCCCTGTGGTCCCTCGTGACCCTGTGGGTCTAGTGGTAGGAGTTCTCTGTCAGCATCTCCTGGAGAAGCAGGGAGAGCTGACCAGGTCTAAATAAATATCATTCACACACATGGTCTTTTTTAGGGTGCTTCTACTGAGTCAGTTAAGCTTTGTCATAAATATAGTTATGGTCTCTTGGCAAAATGTGTAAGCAACCCTTCTGTCCCTAATGGGTCAGTCAAGTTATTCATTACACCCTGGGACAGAGGATCCTTTAGCAAAAAAAAGATAGTTGAGAGATCTGTATGGAAGAGAAAGGTTGTGTTTAGGAAATCTCTGTTGTTGCCAGAGTATAGAAGCTCTATGTCATTATAGCCTCTTAGAAAGTGCTGACAACACTGTGAATTTACACTGGGAAGTGTAAATGTGCAACCTTCAAACTTGTAGACTTATAGGGCTAAGAATCACACTAAGTAGGAAAGAAAGGCAGCAATTAGCTGGAGTAATTAATGAATCCAACCAGTGTGAATGACCAGGGGCCAGCACTGTTACTGGCAGCAAGCTAATAGGCAGCTTGGCTAGTGGGTGCTGGTGGGGAGTGTACTCCAGAGCAGCCCCTGGGACTGTTTGACAAACAGCATGGTAAAAACATCACTGTGGAGTGATGGTCTAAGGGATTATGCTGGAAGAGCATTAGAAGCAAAACACTCTCTTTAAATACATGATAGGGCATTACACCTGGGAAAAAGATGATGTGCTGTTAGGGGCAATCAGATGAATTTGCCCCTTTGTTGAAATCTGGGATGTGAAACAGTGAACACGCTGGACAAAGAGATATTTCAACAGTTTTAGGACAGAGGCTGTTGCTAGCATGCTCTGGGGAAAATATAGTATTGCCCATTGGATTTTTTTAGGTTTTCCTAATCCATTTCCAAAACGTTTTTATTCTCTTCCAGTATACTTAGATGCAGAGCTTATGGATATGGTTTAGTGGGGACTGTTAGTGTTAGGTCAGAGGTTGGACTCGATGATCTTGAGGTCTCTTCCAACCTAGAAATTCTGTGATTCTGTGATACTTCTCTTTATTGAAAACCATTTGTTTAACTTACTGCTTATACGTGGGGAAGTATGGCTCACTGAGCAGCATAGCAATATAATTTGATTGCCAGACTGCTGGATAAAGGTTTGAGTGTTTTATTTTGAACCTTTTGAAACTCGGTTGCTGTTGCCACAGCCCTGCTACTTGTTGATCAGTGTCTGACAGAAAGGTTAAGTCTGTGAAAGAACAAGTCAACAGTGGAGGGTGAGTTGGATAGGTTGCACCTCTTGCTGTTTTTCATGAAAGTTGCCTTGCATGGATGGGCTGGCAGGGAAAAAATAACTGACTTGGAAAAGGGGGCAAGCAGGGAGGTGACAGTTTGCTGACAGTGCTTAGTAATTCCAGGTATTCAGGACAAGACCAAATTGAAGAAGGATCTGACAAGAATGAGTGACTGATTAATAAAATAGAAGATTAAATTCAGTGTAGGTAGAAAGGAAATTATGTTCACTGTGAAGAAAAAATATTATCTTCACATTAATTTAAGGACAGTTGGAGGAAAGACATTAGGATAGTCAGACCTTTGGTTTAACCTAGTATATCTTCTCTTGTACATTTTCCCCCTCTTCTAAGCAATAGCAGTTTTACAAAAGCTTTCCCTTTACAATTTGTAAGCCATGGGAATGCACAGCAATTCAAAATAAATAAATCTGCTCTTGGGACTGTAAGGAATCTCACAAGCTTCAAAAGGACCTCACAGAAAAGCTTGTGCAAACCGGTCTCTCTGAGTAGAACCTACTTTTAGTCTCTTCTGTGTGAGTGTCTTTGAAGAGACAAAGTTGGGCTTGGTGTAAGACGTTTCCATGTCATGCATCTTAGCACTTCTCTACAGGAATTCATACAATTCTTCTTCCTCCTACGTTTAGAGAGTGGAGGGAAAGAGAAGTGTTTAATCTGCAGAGAAATGCTGTGGGATACAGGTTACCTAGGTCTCTTCAGGTCTTTGTCATTTGAAAGTCAAAGAGCACTTGGAAAAAAAAACAAAAACAAAAACAAAAACAAAAACAAACAAACAAACAAAAAAAAAAACACAAAAAAACAGAAGTCAGCCCAAAAGCCACATTGTTTTCTTGGTTCAGAAGGTTTATAAGCCCTGTGGAGTGCAGTAGCTAAGGCAGGGGATATCACTTACACTGGCTTGATTCTGGCCTGGTCAAGGAGGGGTTTGTATGGTTTGTGCTTCTCTGTGCTTATATTTTAGGATTCTCAGTTTAGTCTGGGTTGGAAAATTTGGGCTAGGCTCGCTACTCTTAGAGTACTCCAAACATTTCAAATGTCCTATCTTGAGTACCATTTCCTTTCTCTAGATAATGTTTTTTTTTTTTTTTCATTTTTTTTTTCCTTTCCTAGATACAAAATTTAGCATGAGCATCCTCGTTGCAGACCACTAATATATTTTATACTTAAAAATATTTTATAGCATTTTTAACAACAGCAATTAATTCTATGGTATAGAACACTTCATGAATTATTGCAGTCAGGAAGTGCTACACAACTTTAATATATGACTAAATTTTCCAGGCACTTTTCTGAAATGCTCCAATGCTTTAAAACCATTAGTGGGATATGGTAATTTTCTTCATGGTTCTCTTACATAGTTACATTTTTTTTTTTTAAAGTGTACCTGCTGTTTCTTTTTGTTGTTGTTATTTTCGTTTTTGCAGGGCAGTAACAGGAATTTCACTACATGGTGAACTAAAATCAGCTTAGCATTTAGTTCAGTAAATGTTTCTTTTGTACCATTAGCTTTTATTGATGCCAGTTTGTATCTGATGGAGATAAAAAAAATCACAACAAGTGGAAATGTGTTTCTAATTGTAGTGAGAATCTGAACTGGCTTCAAGTTCAATGTTTATGCGATATAAATTATTAGAGAGGTTAAGGCATTGCCAGTACCTGAACTTTCTAGTATTGCATGGAAATTTAGCTAAAGCATACTGTGAGTTGAATCTTTCCTGTGTCCATATGTACACACATGACAAGCTACTGGGATAAAGTTGATTCTGAACCCAGAAAGTTAATCAAGATACAGTTGTATGGTTATAGAGATGTTGGAGTAAGTAGTGCTTGAGAAGCTTTCACGTCTTGTGGCGTGTTGCATCCTCGTCCTGGAAACACTCTGCGTGCTCAGTTGCACAAACAAATATTTGTGGGATTGCCCTGCAAATGGATCACTGAAAGTTTTCAAGTTAAAACCATTTTCCTTTATTTGGATGTAGTAGAGAATAAGGCAGAAAGACTTGTGCGGTATTTCACAATAAAACTCAGAACAATTTTCTCCTGAATTGAGTATTACGACAAGAAAACCCTGATACTAAGTCACATACAAATGTTTAGCCAAAATGTAAACAAATTGGTACACTTAAAAATGTTTCAGGTGGTGGAAGGACAGTCTTCCAAATAGAGTTTGAAGGGACTATTTATTCTCTGAATGCCAATGGGCATTCAGAAAGACCATGAAGAATGAGTCTGATTACTGCCTGAAAATGAGAAATTGTAATGTTTATCTCATAGAGATGTTGTGAGGTCTAAAAATTATTCTCTGCAGAATCCTGTCCCATTTGGGGCAGAGGATACGTTAGGTTTGAAGCTAATTGGTTTTGAAATGTGTAGCCTTTGCCATACGTCTTGGATCTAGCTCCTACAGACTTGGACTTCTCCAGCACTTGGGTCTGATCAAAGGGATAATAAAATAAGATTTGGTCAAAGGGTTTCAACTGGTTAATTTGAAGAATAATTAGTTGTAATTAACATCTATTAAATCTGTTTGATTTGTTGCACTTTTTTTCTCTTTGTATATGTGTCTGAAAGATTTCTATTTTCTATTTATGTGTACTTATTTCCTATGACTGTCTTTTAAAGCATTTTTGTTACTGCTTCTAAGCAGATGCTTTATTTTATAAGTGTTTCTCTTTCAAAATGGAGAAATACTGTCTGAATTTGACAAGCATCATTTGTTGTTGTAAGGGCTTAAATTTCATAAGCAATGCTGTTGCTGAAAAAGTAATTTTGATATAACAAACTTAGCTGAACCTCCTATGTTGGGAGATGCCTGCAGTATGTTGCTATTTTACTGCTATTCCTTGACGAAGTAGCAGAAATATATTTAAAATTATTGTAAGATAATGATATTGAAATTTGACTGAAGAAGAAGTGAAGTGTTTGAATTATGCTGTTAATGGCAGCATATCGTGTTAGGAATAGCAGTTGAAATGAAAAATGGAATTGTCAGAAAATAACATATCCAGTAAACTAAAAAAACCTTGTGAACTCTGTTTGAATACTGGTATGTATGCCACCATGTATGGACCCTTTATGAATACTTTTTCTGAGATGATTGTTGTTGACTGACTTGTCAGTCTAGCCCAGCAGAAGAGACCTTGCATGGGAAGAAATCTTTTTAAGTAAGACTCTGCAAGGTATGTTATGTTACCATGTATGTGTAACTGCCCAGCTGTGCTGAACTCATCATGCGCCACTGTATAAAGTGACTAGCTCTTTCTATGAGTGGGGGCAGTGTACCTTTTTTTTTTTTTTTTTTTTTTTCTGCCAAGTTTGCCTAAATCCTTTGAATTTAAAGGGAAGAGAGTTATCAATTGTTACGCTGTATATTTACTAGTAAATCTTCTCATTTACTCACAGACAATACATAAGTACCTAGTTTCTTATTCTTGCATGTAATCTCAATAATCTCAAATAAGAGGAAACTTTAACCCTTAATGTAAATCTACCAGCTACAGGAAAGATAGAGGCAAAGCAAATTTTCTTGTTGTTGTTGTTTAAAACTAAGATGCAAAGGTAATAGCAAAAGTGAAGAAAGAAAGAAACTGTAAAAACTGTTGTAATGGATGTTGTTGTACTCGTGTATTTGTTGATATCAACATTATTTAAAATATTTAAAGCAAGTGAGCTGATTTAAAGTGAGGGAAGAATTAAGAAAGTGCTTTTAGAATTAACTAGATTTGAATGCATTGTCTATAAAAAAATTTTTACCTCTTCCACTGTATAAGTGGGTAGCTTTATACAAATCAATGCATCATTCTGAGCCAGAGATCTCCATTTCAACAACAGAGATAACATTGCCTTATTTCCACACATCTATCTTCTTTGATTTTTTTTATGTTTTGTTTTTAGTAGCCCGTCCTGGGCCATAATCTTTTCTTTCAGTGTGAATACGCAGAACCTGCACAGAGAGACTCTGATGAAGACTGACACCTCTAAGTGTTAATGCAACATGAAAAATAAACACTGATTATTTGCATATTTCTCATCCCCTTCAAAATATAGTTTAAATTATGCCTTTCTACGTTAGTGGACTTTTATTTAATGGGTATGGTTGCAATTTAAAAGGCTGAATAATGTAGCAAAATTTTATGTACTGAAATTTATTTTGTTTTTTAATCTGTTTTTATTTTTTTACTGAGATGTTAAGGGAGCTAGTCAACAGAAGGTGTGACACAGAAGCAGTTATTTACACTTAGATATAGGCCTTTGGGGATGCTACCCAGGCCACTCTAAATTCAATGACAAAGCTTTCTGCTTTCATGGAGCCTCTTGGACAAGGATCACATTTATGACATTCTAGTTCAAATGTGACAAGGAAAGCCATTTCAACCATCATTCAGAAAGAGAGAAAAATATTAGATGTATCAAAAATGTATCTTTATTTATAACAGTGAAAGCCCACAGTAATTTTACATTTTAAGTATTTTCCTTCTGTTCCAAAGAACATTTAGTGAGAACGTGCAGTTTCAGCTGTATGTTAAGAGATAATTCACTGAGATGAAGTATTGTTGTGTTTTGTAGTGAGCTCACTTGCTCTTAAGACAAGGGATTAATATGTATTACCTAGACAAGATCAAGCTTTTATGTGTAGTATTTCTGTTTTTCAATGAGGTGGGGGGACGTTTCCAAAGTAGTTTGCTTCTTGTGCTACAGCAGACAGCAGCAAGAGTTACAAGAGCTATCGACCATATTTAGCAAAAAGCCATCAAGTTCCTTCTGTCTGTGTCCTTAACAACTGCTGCAAAAATCACTCATTAAACAGAGCTCCAGAGAATATGAGCATCATCCAAGTAGATCTCATATTCTCTTTTCAGCTTGGAGAGTAACCCAAGAGATATCCTGTCTCCATGTTTGCCTTGCTTCTAACTATAGCCAAGGCATGCAAAGGGACCTTTATCGGATGTAGAAAGAGGTCAGTATGTCCTTTTGGCTAAAATAAGGTGCATCATCATCAGATTATCTAATATGACCTTGTTCTAGGGTTATATCTTATACACGTATATTCACATATACACATAAAAGATAAACCCCCTAAAGGTTCACATAATGATATAGCAAAGTTATCAATGATTAAGGTGTATGCCTTTGGTTTTAATAAAGTAAGCAGTTGATATCAAGTATTCAAAAAGATTATTTTCTATCACAAAATGAGAGAGGGGAAGAAAACTTTGTTCCAATCAGGAAGTAACAACTAAATTCAGCTTTGAATTCATCTTCAAGCTTAGAAAGAGAGGAGAGAAGCAAGGATGTTTTCATGTGTGTCAGATTTTTAAGCTAAGGTCTCCTACACTTGCTTTATGTGAGTACTAAATAACACTGTATTTTATAAATTAAGTAGGTGGACACAATGATAAGAAATTATTAACTGGCAGTTGGCAGGTGTGCCTTAAATATGATGGAGAAGTAGAAACAATGTAAGTCTCCTGCTAAATTTCACAACTCAAGCATGTAAGTGTGCACATGGACAAAATTAGTTGTTAAATAGAAAAGTAGTAAAAGAATATAATGTTATAAAATGTGTTGACTAATTTAATTTGCTTTCCATTCCATTTTATTCTCTGGGCTACCAAACAAAATCATGCCCACCCTTTGAGAAGTTTATGATCAGTGAATGACACAAAGCAAGTGGGACAAGGGCAAAAGTGCAGTTATGATTTTGAGTACATGATCAATTATGTAATACTTGATGGGATAATTTGTGGTGACAAATACAAGTAACACTTTAGCTTTCAGGGAGTTGGAAAACAGTGTGAGATGGAACTAGTTATTCATTCAAAGCAACTACCATGGGTAAAAATGTTAGAGGTGCAAGAAAAACTAAATGTGTATGGCTGGTCTCTTACTTTTCTTGCCCTTAACAGAGAAAGCAGGAGGAAAGGGCATGTGCATTACATGTAAATATTTGGCCATTGAAGTGACTGCTTCTAGAGATTTCTAGACACAAAAACATCTTGGTGGCTTTGAATTTAAGCTGTTGTGAAAGTGCAATGTTTCAGTTGTTCCCTTCCCCAAACACTTACAGAATACAGTAAGAAAGCAAGCTTTCTCTTCTCATTACTAGTAGGACCTTTATTTTAGTTTCTACCTTGTATTTGATTCAATGTTGTTTTGTTTTCTTTTTTCTTTTTTTGGATGAATTTAAGAAGTATTTTGATTCAAATTAACTTGGGTGGTTTTTTTGCTAAAAAGGGGAACGACAGAGGGGAGTTGGGGGGGAAAGAAAGAAGCAAAATATTTTGTTTTCTCAAGCCTTTAAAATCTTTTTGATTGAACACTGGGAATTTTCTAAACAAAGATGTCACTTTGAAAGGAAAACAGATGAGTTCATTTCAAAAAAAGTTTAAGCTTTTCTGAAATTAAAAAGTCCCCTATAATAAATTTACTACAATCATAATAAAACTTGTCTAATAATAAAACTTTTTTTTTTTTTTTTTTTTTTTTTTTTTTTTTTAAGCAAAACGTAATAGAGCACTCAAAACCTTCTCTATTTCTGTTTGGTTTTAGTTTCAAGTCCTGGCAGACAATACCTCTTTTTTTTTTGTTGTTGTTGTTTTTCTTTTTCTAATCTCATTGTTCTACAAAGTTTCCTTACCCTTTCTTTTTCTCCCTTTCATCTTCCTTTTGTATTTGAGCTCTACTTTTTTCCATGTTGCTTCTTGTAAATGCAAGTTATCAAATAAAATCAATGAAGGTATTAAAGCAACCACAGAAAATTCAGCAGGGCTATAACAGATACAGCTCTGTGTTAGGTTCCTCCTTCACCTCAAGCCCTCCTTGAGTTGCAGTGAGAATATGGTGACTCAGAAAGGACTTCTGGAAGGTCATTTGCAGGGTAAACCAAAGGAACCAGTTAATGAGCAAGTAATATCTTTCTTGAAATCACCTCAATTGCATTGCTTCCATTGTATTCAGCATACTACTAGTGTCTTTGTCATCTATACAATACTCTACTGTCCTTTCCCACCATACCAAGTTTACATCCTGACAAGCAGTACAGACACTTGAATCTTTGCCCTTCATAAGCTGAAGAGGGTGGAAGTACGTATTTCTGCTCTCTGTAAAGATTTCTGTGCTATGCTACATATCTGCTACTTTGGGAACACCCAAATCTAACCATGGTTCAAAGAGAGAACCCGTCATACTCTCCTGTTTCCCCATGTTTTCTGTTGGGCTGCACTACCCTGTGCCTCAGGACTTCAATGCTCTCTTCATGCTGGTTAGGTGTGACTCTAGCAGAGATTCCTGTGATATGTGACTGTGTGAGGTTTGATATATGCAAGAAGGTGACATGAAAATAGTTGGAATTCAAGCATGGTGTGAAGAAGAGGTATAGTACAGAGCCAAAGCAAGACAGTTAAATAGAAGGGTTTTACACTGTTGTTGTGGGTACTTATTTCGGTTTGTTTTCCTCTCCTTGGTACAGTGATTTAACTCAGACCCTGGAAACATGGCAGAAAAGAGTTCATAATCTGCGGGAATTACATCCCTCATTTCCTCACTCCTTTCCTAGTTTGTAGAAAGTCTGTCCATGTAAAGTATGATAACACCACATCCTTGAAAAATAAAGATGCTTTCAATATTAAAGGTAATATAATAATAAAAGATAAGGATTAATTATGATTTTTATTTTTTATGATAAAGATGGTGTAAAATGAGGATGCAGCATTAAGGCTGTGTCCTTTTAAAATTCAGTATGACTTTCCCAGAAAGTTTCATTGAATTTGGGATCTATTTATGTATTTTTCAATTCTGAATCTCCTGACTGCCCAAATGGAGCTTTAGGAGCCTACACGTAAGCTCCTGTTTATTAATAGCTTGGTCTTAATTTACAATATTATTGGATTGTTGTAGTCAAGAGCTCCATTGTTTTGATTAGGATGGAAGTTGGGATCAAAAAGCAGCCTTAGGAGAGAAACTAGAAGGCTTGTTGTTTAGCCTCATAAACTGAAGGCTGAAGGGAAATATATAGTAGATCTATATAAATGCGTAGCAGATATGAATGCTAGGGTCAGAGAAGGGGTACTTAAGCTAAGGGGCACTGCTGGCCCAGAAAGAAAAGGATATTAACGGACTAAATTTAGGCAGGAAAACGCTACTCTGATGGTAAGAATATTTTTCTCACAAGGTGGAATTGCCTTCAGTGGTTGCAAAAAGACTGAGCCAAATCCAATTCAGAGGTAAAGTCTGATGAGTTTCTGAATTGGGTTTTATAATTAACTTGCATTAGGAGAGGTCTGCTTTGGATGCATTTTTTTTTTTTTTTCCTTTTTTTTTTTTAAAAGCCAAACATTTGAAAATGAAGAACTTAAATTATTTTTATTTAGAATATGATATTTGGAGATTGATGTAATAATTACATGAATGAAAATTTTACTAAAAAGAATACATTATTTGGAGTTTGTTTCTGGCAACAGATAAAAATGAGTCTTGACTGTATGATGTGTCCTGTATTGCTACATTCTTGTATGATGTTTCTAGATATAACTAGTAAGCTATTGAAGGACGTATATTAACAAAATACAAAGGACCCTTATGTTCCTTTCAATACTTCATGTACTTTATTAAAAATAGAATCTTGTTATGACACAACCTCTTAGATGTGTTGTAATCCTATGTGGTTTGTGGTCATAGTTTAGTAGCTTTGGATTTCTGCCTCAGGTGAAATGAAACAGTTAGTCTAGGTGTCACAAATGCTACCCTGTTTCCAAACAAAGATTGGCTTCCTGTGCTTCTCACCTTGAAATGTTCGGAGATGTGACCTTTCTGCACCTGTTTGTTTCAGACAATGATTTTTCTGGTACACCACATCATTTAACATAGGATTTGCTTTTTACCTTCCAGAAGTAAAGTATATGATATTCCATGCACTGCCCAACAATCCTTTATTCATGAGTCAGACATTTGTATTTCTCTGGACTCAGCTGCATTGTTTTTATATCAGCATCTGATGTGTAACCATTCATGTTCTAAGGTCTCTGCTGTAGACAAAGCTTGATTAACTTGCACAAGATATTTCTTTTTCCTGCTTTGTAAGCTTTAATAGCATTGCATCATTTTATATAAGCAGTGACCTGTAAAAATCCATGAATTGTGTTGAAAGCTAGATTATCGGAATATAGAAGTTCTAATGAAAATTTGCCACTCTGGACAGTGCAAAGCTGTTGAAAAAAGCTTTTATAGGAATTTATGCCTGGGTCAGGGGAAAGTTTAAGCAATGTACAGATGATAGCTATGGAAACAATATCTACATTTGTCTACATGGTCATGAGGAAGATAAATAATGAACAAACCGTACAAAATAATTGTACAAGTTGTGCTGAAGCTGAGGTAAAACAAATCCACTAAGAAAAAGACAGAGAGCTAAAGGTTTACTGGCAGCTGCATACTTGTTTCTGTTTAAAGTTTGTGCAGTGAATATAATATTAGCCAAGGGTTGGGTTGCACATCTGCCTTGACCCTAATGCTACAGGCTCCAATATAAACGTTAAAAATCTATTTCATGCCTTCCAGCGTAGCACACAAAGTCCATTGCTCTCTCAAATGGTTTTAGTAAGTACAATTGCCCTTGCTTACAACATCTTTAGCTTTCAATTTTCCCTCCTTCTGCTCTGACTTGTCAGTTACCAGCAATTTTTTGTGTGTGTTTAAATGAAGGGAGCTGGATTAAATATAGGGAGAGTGTCCAGACTGTGTAAAAGTTTTACCTGCAGCTTTATTTGAGATGGAATGAGACTTGAGGGCTAAGGCAATACACAGAGAGTACTAGGGGTAGAAACTAGTAACAACCTTTAAACTTTGTAGTTTAGCTTTGGTCAACTGGCGAACCAAACCACGTTTTCCATATTAAGCTTTTTAATATTTATTTCTCCATTATTGTATATTAAGGCTTGGGAGAATTGAGCAATGAGATTTTGCAAATAATTTAATTGTTAAACCTTATGCGATAAACTACTTCATTGCTTTAGCTTGGATGTGTGGGACATATTTATCTAAATAAGTCAGAAAGTAAAAGATATTCAATCAGTGTAACAAAAAAATGTGTTGTTTGTAGAATGAAAATAATTCTTTCTTCTGGGCCTCAGTAAGAAAGGTGAAAAGCAAGGCTGAAGCACCACAGCTTACTTTTTATGTGACAGCTTGTGGGGTTGTTTGCTTATGACTATAGCAGTCTTGGACAAGGACAGTTCCCCCTTCTCTGAGGGGTTTCAAACTTACTCTTACTTCTATGGGGGGAGCGGGGCAGCAGGCAACTCCCAGCTTTATGCTTTTTTTTTGGTGGTCTTCTAACTGTTTTAATATCTGTAAATTATTCAAAATAATTTCTGATTTAAAAAATGACTCTACAATAGTGATTGGACACTTACATAAGTATGCATAAGAATGAATATCAAAGTTTGAAATCACCATCATGTTCACCTGAATAGCTGCCCTGGCTGTGGGCTCATGTGTCCTTCAGAAAAGAACAACTGTCTGTGTTTCGTTGTAGCTGACTGGCCAAATCCACTTTCCCCCAGCTACCAACTATAGGGTTAAAAAAATGTTAGCATCTATGTTTTTGTGGGGTAGTGATGGATGAGAATGAGTGGTCCACCAGAAACACCCAGAAAAATCAAAATCGACTGATTTCTGAACAAAGGTCTTTGACGAATTTGAGCTGAATTTGTGAAAGTTTCATGCTGAAACTCCATTTCATGGCAATTTTACATTTTGTGTTTAAGTTTTGCTTAGCTCTTATTTTTGTGAAGATCAAAGCAGACCCTAATGTTGCTCATTCAGTCATCATCCTGCACATATGTAGAGAATTGTCTTTTTATATAGGTGGCCAAATCAGCCTACTAAAAATGTTCTCCTATGTGCAGTTGTTCTCTAAAGGTAATTTTCTGGATGATCTCTGACAAAGTATAAATTTGTGAAGAGAAAATTTTATAGTTCACTGGTAATCATAATAGCAGAACTCTTGTTCCAGGAATGAGGGCTTAATTACCTTCTGAAATTCCAAAAAAAATTAGACTGACTACAGTATATTTTACATCATGTGCTAAAGTTATTTTAAGATATGAGCAATTTAAATCTTTTTTAATAAAAGCTTTTTGCATGGCACTTTAGGAAATCTGTATATAAGTGGGTTTACTGAATCACTTTCTTGGCATTTATTCAGGGGATGCAAATCCTGTTAACTGGCAGCTATATATAGGTGTCATAAATTCACAACCATAATTTAATTAACCTATTTTTTTCTTTTTAGAAATCTCTTTAAAAGAAAATAATATTGAATTCTGTGCATCTTCTTTGTGGTAATTTTAAACAGGGTTAATTTACAATCCCTGGGCATAGGCTTTCTTATATCAGTCTTCAAAAGTTTGATCGATTTAAATTATTGCCCTCCATTTAACAATGAAAACATTTTTTAAAAAAGATACATTTTTAACTTTTGTTGTTTACACTCATGAAAAGATTGAGAAACAACAGACTTCACTGGTTGTGGTGGAGATAATAATAATTAAAAAGTCATAATAAGTTGTGGAGTATTGTGAAAAGTTTCATTGCTTGTAGTGCTTCATAAAGTACAGTCTTTCAAGGGCTTGATCCTGGTCCATTCAAACTGATGGAAGATCTTCAATTAAATGAAAAACAGCACTGACACAAGTTAAAATGAAGGTGGGAACTGGAGTGCCACTTTATATTCTGCCTCAGCAGAAATTAAATCAATTGCCTGCTGAAGGAAACTGTTTACATTTACTGACTAAATTTTAATTTTAAAGCATGTGAAAAGGAATATTTTAAGTTCTAGTGAAAATAACCCGTCTTGCATCTACCTGAGTTTAATCTTCATATGCCTCTGTCACTGTGGGATGTATGCTCACAGGTTTCCTGTTTGTATATTAATTTCTTATCTATTTACCTGTGGATTGTTAGTGACTAATAAGTCTTGTAAGACCAGGTAGTGCTGCCTTGCACACAATTACAATAAAAAATAAATTGCTCCAGGAATGATACCTAAGGTGCATGCTTCCTGAAAACTTTGGCTTTAATTCTCTAGCATTTAGCAAACTTTTTGAAATAGAGATATCAAGTAGTTCACGTAACAGTGAGTAAGCATAAAAATGGTTTTAAGACCGTGTTAGGCAACACAAGAGCATATTGCTTCTCACTGGTGTGGGTTGACCTTGGCCATCTGCCAGCTGCCCACCCAGCCCCTCTCTCACCTACTCTGTAGGACAGGAGGAAGAAAATAAGATGGAAAAAACTCTCATGGATCTGATAGAGACAGGGAGAGCACTTACTGCAGTCACTGCCATGGGGAAAATGATTTTTCTCACTTATTTCCTTACTGCTGGGCAGTGTTTTACCCTTTCCAGAGTGGGGTATCTCCAGCCTCACCTCACAGGGCAGCCTGGCAGGGCCCTGCCACTGCCTGGGCACTTGTCAAGAAATATGTTTGATGCTGTAGCTGAAAGTAATTTTACTTGTGTAGTTTTCTACATGTCGCCCTCTTTCTTTCTGTCCCCTTTCCGTTCCCTCGTTAATCAGAGTCTGTCAGACTAACAGTGCTGTCTTTCCATACAGCATTTGAAAAATTTTGTTCAGTCCTATCTTATGAACTCTTCCGTTCCTTTCTGCAGATTTTAATGTGGCTTCCAACAGCAGTTTATTGTACATGTAGCTTTGCCTGAAATGACTAAGCTAACAGTGGATTTTCTATTCTCTATCACTTTTGTAACATTTCGTTTTTAGTGATTTTATTCTACTGTGGGCTGTTGTCTTACAGGAGTATTTTCTCAGTTGGATTTTGAGCATACTCTGAGAAATGGGCTCATATGTTGGGTAGAAGTATCTTGGTTTCTCTTATGGATCCTCCCTGGTCTGGCAGTCTCTCTCATATTATTGCTTCAGCATGGTTTTCTAAATCAACAGCCACATAACTCCCATGCAGATTTGTGTACTGTTGCAAGACGGAGGAATACAGCTGTCTCCAGTTCTCTAGGTTGCTAGCATGAAATGCAAAGTATAATTGATTTCTTGTCAAAGATGACATGGCTAAACATGGATTTTATAGGTATTTGTGCACCGTAAATGGCCTGGGGATTTCTAATGATTGTGGCAATTACTGTGAGAAAAATCTAAACAAATTTTATCTGTTAGAAAAATGAACCCGCAGGTGCGGTTTGGTTTTGAAGGGGCCTATTTGAAGGTGTTTCGTCCATCCCTAATGGCAGGGTACCACTGCCAGCCAGCACTTTGACCTTGGGCTTTTGCTGTTTGTCAATGGACATCTGCCACTGTTTCCTGATCTGTGGCATGGGAAGGATATTCTGTGTGGGTGGTTGCAGGGACTGCTAAGGAGCCATATAAATGTTCATTAAGTATTAAAACAACTCTTTAGTGGAGTCAGGCTAGTGGTAATAAGTAGAATAATTTACGATTGGATGGTGCTTGTTGTGGTAAAAAAAAAAAAAAAATCTTGTATGTTTTCTTATTAAACTTATCAAAGGTCTCTGTTTTTCTGGTAATGTCTGCAGATATGTATGTATGCTTGCATACAGTGCTGACTCTGACACTAAGCTTTTCACAGAAACACAGAACAGCTGAGGTTGGAAAGGATCTTTGGAGGTCATCTGGTCCTTTCCCACACCTGAGCAGGGACACCTAAAGCAGGTTGCCCAGGGCCATATCCAGGTGGCTTTTGAAGATCTCCAAGGAGGGAGACCCCACAAGTTCTCTGGGCAACCTGTGCCAGTCCTTGATCACCTGCACATTACAAAAGTGTTTCCTGATGTTCAGAGGGAACCTCCTGCATTTCAGCTGGTGCCCATTGCCTCTTTTCCTGACACTAGACATAACTGAAAAGGGCCTTGCTCCAGACTCTTTGCACCCTCCCTTCAGATATATATATACATTGCTGAGATTTCCCTGAGCCTCCTCTTCTTCAGGCTGAACAATCCTAGCTCTGTCAACCTATCCTCATAGAAGAGGTTCTCCAGTCCCTTCATCATCTTTGTGGCCCTCTTTCCAATATGCCCATGTCTGTCTTGTACTGGGAAGCCCAGAACTGGATCCAGTACTTGAGGTGTGGCCTCCCCAGTACCAAGCAGAGGGGAAGGATCACCTCCCTTGACCTGCTGACAATATTTTGCCTAATGCAGCCCAGGATACTGTTAGTCTTTGTGGCAAAGGCACGTTGCTGGCTTATGGTCTTGGAGACAAGGAGTCTTTACTAATGAACTTATCTAAGGATTGGTGAATGACATGCATTGATCTTGACTTGAAATTAATCCAAGGAAATAGCAGAATGATGTTTTGAAGTATTTTTCTCCTTAAGATACCTACTATGCTATATATTTAAGAGCAGGAGATAAAAAAGTGGATTAGGCAAGTGACAGGGGGATAACAAAACCTTATTAACAAACACCATTTGGACTTAAAAAAATAAAATAAAATGCTTTTTCCAGCTTTTATTTATGTACAATGTAAATAAAGAGGTTAAAGAGTGTTTTACGGATGCTATGAATCTAAATGTTGAAGTACCTGATTTAGCTTAAAAGCTGCACTGGAACACTTTAGTTATGATAAGCTGGCTGTTTATCAACAGCAGAGACTTTTACTCCTTCAATCTGAAACAAACGGGGAAAGTAGCTGGTTATGGGCTTCTCGCAGAGTAGGTTAGCCAGTTTCAAGACCTTTGTTGAAACAGGTGAACTGCTCCTGGTAGCATCGCTTGGTCCTTTGAATATAGCTAGAATGTCTCCATATTGCAGTGAAAAATATATATATTTTTTAAATATTTAGGAGGACTTGAGGGCTTGATTATTTGGAATACAAAAGTACCTGATCCTCAGAACAGAACACTTCACTTTTTGTAGAACTTAAAGATGAGGATCTAAAAACCATCAGACATTTAAATGTCCTACAAGAGTATTCAGACTTACAATAAGAAGTTAGAAAAATGCTTTGAAAGTGGTCACTGTATCATTAGATCACTTCTTGTTCTTAGAGGTTTAGACTGGGCTGTCTGAGGTTAGCCTGGAATGTATGGGGTCACGAGGAAACTTCTCCAGGATGGGACAGCTCATACTTTGATGATTTATTGACAAAGTTTTGCAAAATCTCTTTCTGGATCAGGTGAGACTGCTCACTGTTGAAGACAGAATATCATTGTATGTGGATGAGCTCTCCTCTAGCATGAGAGCTCTTTTTTTCCTTTAATGAGCAAAACAGGGTAACTGAAAGAAGTGGGCTTTGGGGAGTTTTGGGTGAGATGCAGACAAGGACTGGTACTGCAGAGATTTTTGTATTAGCTTCTGGACTGAAAACATCTGCTAAGGCTTGCTGGTTTTTTTTGTTGTTGTTGTTTGTTTGTTTTTCTTACTTACAAGTTATCTCACTGCTGCCTATATTCCACACTCCCCACACCCCTGAAACTTTTTATCAGTAATTTTCTATGCCCACTATAGAACTTTAATATGCATTCAATGTAAGGCTTTGACAAAGTCACTTGTCATGTAAATCAGATACAGCTGTTTCTTAAATCCAGTCATTATTGTCTTCTTGTTTGCCAGTAATTACCTTGTTTACATGAAATACTGTATTCTGACATTGTGCCCCTAAGTACACTAAGAAAGTGTTTCTATTAGCTTTCTATAGCTTTTTTTTTTTTTTTTTTTTTTTTTTTTTTTTTCCTGGTTGTCCTACTTTTGTCTAAATAAGTAATGTAGGAATTACATTTTCTTTACTTTTCATCATCAGTATTCCCACTGGTTTAAGAAAGTTTTTGATCTTTTTACATTGTTGGCATCCCTTGATGTCTGCTTCTGAAGGTTTGATATCAGGTATCTCTCATGCATTCTAGAGTCTTGTTGATCACAACATACGATGCCAAAAGTTCGTATTCTGCCTGACTGTAATTTCTCTTTTCCTTCCGCTCCTGCTCCTTGGGAGACGTATATCTATTTCTGTCATTTAATCTTTGTTTGTTTGTTTGTTTGTAACAGTTAGTCAAAGAATTAATGTAAGGGATCTTTTTTCAACAAACTACCCCAATCTCTGTCAGAGGCCTTCTTGTCTCCAGCTGCAACATAGATCTAGAGTATTTTTTTGAATATCCTGCATCTTTGAAAAGGTGGTGTTTAATTTATGTATTTGTTCTGTGTTACTTAAGTCTGTTACATAATATCATTAGCAAGGTCATCTTGTTCTATTCCTGGCCTCAGTACAGTAAAACACTTAAGCACATCTTTATCTTTTCCCAAGTAAGTACTCCTATCGTCTCTGACATTTTGTTGTCTTCCTGTGAAAAGGTATCTACTTTCTCACTAAAATTTTGTTTATTTGGCAGATTCAGTTGCATGCTGCCTTCCTTTTGCAAATAGAGAATTTCTTAATCTTGAAGGGTATCTGTCATGAGAAAAGCAAATTGATTTCTATATGGTCAAGTTTCTTCTCTGAGAATGGAAACAGGTGAGTCAAACTATACACAAATCAAAGTCTGTTGGGAACATAACTTTGCTCTGCTTGTAGTAGTAATCTGTCTCACAAGCTACTGAATTCTTTTGCGCTGTGCACATCATGTCCTAATTTGGTGTGATATTTTTTTCCTTGTAAACCTTTCATTCCAAATTTTATGTTTTCATTGCAATGAAAGTGAGGCATAGTATGAAATTTCAGATGCAAGAGTAGGTTTTATGTCAGCTTAATGTCAGCTTTCCCATGAACTTACATACCATAGTAAGATTTTTTAAAACTGGAAGAAAATTTCCTATTCTTCTCCCTTCCCCATGCCTTTTGGGGCAACAGTTTCTGTTTCCCATACTGTGTAAGGTCAGTTCATGTTGTCTGACTGCTACAATTATTTCTTTTTGCAAAAATGATGGTAAAATGTTAAATAATTGTAAGATTAATCAACTTATGGAGCTTAACAGCCTCTGTATCATCTAAAGATTAGTTTTTCACCATGCATTTCACATTTCAAAGATGTTTTTCTAATGTTTCTATCTTGTCTCCTAAAGTATAAAACAAATCCATTCTGAATGATGGTGGATGAAAAACAACACTTGTATTTACAGCATAACCATTTAAAAGATTTTCTATTGGCTTATGGACTTTAATTTAGCTTTAGAAGCTGGTGAGAGAAACATTACGAACTATGCTATTTTCTGGATAAGCAGAGACATGGAAGTGCATGTGCTAGCTAATGTTAACAAAGGCAACTGTGCGATATTCACCAGATAACTTAGGTTAAGACATCTGGTCATCTTGTACTTCCCAGTGTGGTTTTGCTATTCAGCTCTGGTAGTGCTGTAGGTATCTGCTCCAAAGCTGTAAAACTGCACAAAGTGCAAGTGAAGAAGAAACTGGCCCCAGAAGAGGAAGAAAAGAATGTGTCAGATTTTTTTTTCACAATATTATGCTAGTTTGAATAATAGTTTTGCTTACGTTGAAGTAACTTGAAATTAAAAGTTCATTCTAAGAAATAAATGTGTTTTTTTGTTTGTTTGTTTTTGTTGTTGTTGTTGTTGTTTGTTTTGTTTTTCCTTCAGCATTGTATGCCCTGATGACATAATGATTAGTACAAGTTCCTAATAAACAGTGATTTGATCATGATATATATTGACCCTTTAAAATTTTTTTAATTTGGTAAATTGGGATACCAGCTGTATTACTGAATCTTCAGGACAAATTGTCATCAGCCTATGACATTCTCAGTTTCCACTGTTCCCACTGTGCCACTTAAACACCTGTCAGAGGTTTTGGTTAAGGATCATGAATGAAAACACCCTATTGATTCAGGCAAGTTTCCAGAATTCAAAACTCTGCAAGAATGTTGTGTCACTTCGAATGATAAAGAATGCCAACTGTATTTAGTTTCTGTGAGCAATCCTTGCCAGGGTATGAGTAATGCCATGTTGTACATTCTGCATTTTGTGTTCCAAATTCCATGCTCTGCATTTATTGTTCCAAGTCATGAATTCTGGACATGATGCAGTTGAAATAAATTTTACACAGTTTCATTACCTTTTTTCGCCTTGGTGATTCTCAATTTGAAGACCAAGTTAATTTTGATGAAGCACACAACAAGTTCAGTACAGTTGAGAAGAAAATTGTGTTTCTCTAGCTGTGCCACAATTCCAGCTTTGATACAAGATACAGGTGAGCTTTTAAAAGCTTTGAATGAGAATTAATGCAAAGCTTAGCATAAAACCTGCCCTAAGTATGACTCTGATACCATTCCATTTGGGCTTCAGTAAACACACAAGTGTAAATAGCATAAATTAGTGTTTGAAATGTCTGAAGTAATCTTGTTCATCCTCTTATTAAATAAGTTGGCTGTGGACGATCCATCAGTTTAAATGATAGCACAAAAGGTCCTACAGCTATAAACCAAACTATTTTGGCTTGCTTCTTGGGTGGCTGCTTATTGTTTTACAAGACAATAGGAATTGTCATAGTGTTTTGGATTATTTTCATAAATTTATTGAATATTTATTGTCAGGATTACTCCAGTTTTGTATTTTGAAGCTTGATACTACTTACATTTTTAAGAAATCCCCTGGTATTTTTTCAGTTTTCCGTGACTTTTCCTAACCACTCTCTTTCAAAATCCTTTTAATTTTTATTTGTGTACTGAGTAAACAATCTGGAAGTCATTGATAGACATTAAAAATGGAACCCCACAATGTTATTAAAAAAAGAAAAAAATAAATAAATATAAAAAAGGGCGACAGACACTACTATCTTGTCTGTTTGACATACTTTTCTAAAATTTCCCACAATTACTGGCTCAATTTCAGCTCTGCTGGTGGTAGAAAATTTAGAAATGCTAGTAGACACAGGGCACTGATGTGAGCTGGTGTGTCTTTAGTTAACAGAAACACAGACACAATTGATACAACTCCCAGGAAATTAAACTACTAGCTCTTATGTTGACAACAGCTTCAAGAGGGAGGTTGTCCTTCTTTTCCACTTTAAGAACAAGTCTTGATGTTTGCTCTTACTCTCCAGTACAAAAGAAGTACTTCAGAAGTGTGTTAAAACATAAATACATATATATAATATATATGCATAACATATGTTAGGGGTAAAAACAGTGAATAGTCATAATGCAAGGCTTAATGTAGCGTGTTGTTTTTGTTCCCTAACAGAATATGCAGCAATAACTAGTTCTTTATGTATCTGCATGCAGGTTACTGGAAAGCATGAGAAAATAACTTGCAAGTAGTTTTTATAATTTTGTAAAAAAATCTATTATACAAATATATCACTATACACATTGCCATAATCTGTAATTTGGCAGGGCAACTTCACCCTTAGGTGACTAGATTCAGTAGATACATAAAAGGCAAGGAAGTATTTGGAACCATACAAATCATTAAGTTTTCAATAGCACAGAATTTTCTGTTTCTAGAGAAATCAGCATGTTTTGATTGGAGATCATGCTGTAGCTTTAAAACCTGCTCAAGTTGCTCTCTGATTATTTTTAAACAGAAAAAGATATTCCAGAACATTACTCAAATGAATCTTTGTTTCAGAAGTTCTGTCCTTGCCCTTTTAAAACAGACACTTTTACCAGAATAAACGTGTTTTCACCTCTGTAGTTTATTCCTTTAAGAAAAAAAAAAAAAAAAAGGCACTTTATTTCCTGTGTTTGTAGACATAGATGAGGTTTTAATAACTATAATATACCAGTAACTGGTGGGTGTACTGAAGTAAAGTTTTGTCTAAAAACTTATCTGGTAGCAAACTAGAATTGCATGCTGAATGAAGTTAGTACAGTATAAAATATTGGCCTGGAGCATCTTTACATATGCTGAGTTATGTTAGTTCTTGATAATGCTTTGATTGTTTCTGCATCAGCATCAAACAGAGCTTTGCCAGGAATTCACCATGTTGAGTAGTGGGGTTAACATTTATTTATGTACTGAAGTCATTTCCTGAAGATATTTTCAAACATGTTATTATTATTTTATCAACTTTCCATTGTATCATCATGATAGTTTTGGTTAGGGAGGTGGCATGTCACAAAAAGAGAAAGAAGTGTGAACTTGAGTCTGACTGGTGAACTCTAATTTTTCGTTTTTGCACATTACCAGTTTTTCTTAGATGTTAATATTGCTTGGTGCCCATTGTAATGGATAAACTGCTTTTATTTCATTCCCAATTGCTTCATAGTAAGTTAAGACAAAAGAGAGGAGAGCCCTTACTAGGTGTCTTGAGAGAGGCACAACAACTGGGATATTCAAATGATCTCTATAGAAGTGACATTTAGAAGTTCTGTGCTGGGAGAGGTTAACAGAGCTGTAGCTGCCCATTCTGTAGCTGCCCTTTGGGGATCTCTCAGCTTTAGGTGACTTCCCCACTGACTTTTGGTAGAACTGTTCTCCATCTTTGTTTTGTTCTGTGCCACCCAGAACAAGAATTCCCTTACGTGTTTTTTGTTTGTTTGTTTGTTTTGTTTTTGTTTGTTTGTTTTTAATTTAATTTAATTTTATTCTATTTGCATTTCCCTGGGACAACACCTATGGAGAGATTAAACTATTTCTTTTCCTTCTTTGCAAAGCATTTTGTTTACATATTTCAATTTTGTGGCTTATTTTAATATATTTCTGGCTATATATATTTTTTTCTTTGGCTTTCTGAGGGTGTCGTTAGAATAGCGTTACACATCATACAGTGAGAAATACTGATTTCAGAGTTATCTTACTAGAATTAAGTTTTTGTTTGTTTTTGATAAAACATCATTGAGTATATACAATTATTATAGACGGTAAGGTTGGAACAGAGACCCCCAGATGAAGACCTACTTTGCTCCTTCTCAAATCCAGCTAGTTGAAGACACATGGCTGCCAGGCCCTCATGATTATTCCAACTTAAAACTTCACAGTACGACAGATCACATAACAAGAAAATGACTGTGCAGCTGCATGTCCCATCTTGTCCCCATGATGAATCTAAGGATAAATGATAGAAACACTAACTTAATCAAATGGCATTACACTAGGATTTGCAAAGAAAAAAAAAATAGAAGTTCACTAATCCATTACTGTGGGGTATTTAATATTTCTTGGCTGGAAGTGCTTTAAAACAGGGATAAGAAAATGATGAATATGAAAACTTTCTGGAAAAGATCCAGGAAGCCAGGTATTGTTATGCTTGCCTTTAGTGATGAAGCATTTTAGAGACAGGTCAAATTCCTCCTAGAATTAATTGCATTAGTGGTCACAAAACATCTGGAGAAACACAATATATCTAGGAACACTCTGAATAGCTTGTTTTCAGAAGGCTTGTCTGTATAGCATGGTTTGGTATTTATACAAACACAATGTGTTTGTTGTTTTTTTTTTTTTTTTCAAAGCAGTATCTGGACTTGGGCAAGAGGTGTAGAAAGGTATTTGACAGAGTGTCATCCATTTTTATATAGCACTGATACTCTGTCAGAGAAAAAGGATGGTTTTGAATGGAGAAATTATGTCATATCTGATTATGGGTCGTTTGTAATGGGAAAGGATTTCTAGTGTAGATAGGTCAAACAAAAAGATTTCTGAAAATCTATGTTATGGTTTCTACCTTGAATGATTTAATGTTAGCAGATGAACTATAAGTAGGTCAGTGTTGGAAGGTTTGTTTTTTTTTTTTTTTTTTTTTTGGTTGGTTGGTTATTTTTTGTTAATCTGGGTAATTCTTGTTCAGTTTGTGAATCAGTTATTTTGTTTCCCTTAGGGAAAATGAGACTGCAGTGAAATACTCCATTTAGCTTTACTGCAGAAGTCAGCTCAAAATGCAGTGCTCTTTGGGTCAGAAAGAGTGGAACATGCATATGTTATTTTACACAAGGTTTCATGCTTTACACTGTTCTTGTATTAGAGTATTGGAGCTAGAAGCTCTAATACCTGAAATAACCTTTGTTATCGTGTGTACTGAAAATCACTTTACTTATGAAGTAAATTTGTAATAGGTAAAGTTGTATACTAGAAAAACAGTGTTTATATTGGCTTGGCTATTGCATTTTCATTGGGTATTTGATGAGAAAGGTGGCAAGAGTTTGACTGTTGCAGCAAAACTTGTAATCCATCCAAGAACTAGCTGGAAATCTTTGACTTCTGGTGTCTAAATTTAGCTTTGAAAGAGGGTCCCAACTTTTGCAAGGAATTATGTGGTTGCATATAAGAATTACTGGGTATGGGCTCACCATCTCTGCACTTGCTCAATATATTTATAGGCAATGTAGGTTTATGTTCATATCTTTCCATTGCTCATCTGCAATTCAGGGATAGCAAATGCTTAGGACGGAGCTTAGCACTAAACTGCTGCTTTTAAGCCATTATGCTGAGTTGGAGTCTGTTTCTTCTGGATTGTCTACCTTTTCAGCCTCATACTGCTAACAAGATTATGCAACCTTGTCCCCTGATGGTTTGGGTTAGGCAACTGAAAAGAGTGCTGAGTTCTGCGGGTTAAGTAATGTTTGTTTTTTTGTTGCTTTAGAGTACAAAGGAAATGTTAGGAGTAGAAGTATTAATTTAATATTTCCCGATATGTCTCTCTTGCAAACATGACTGGTGCTATTGTTAGGACTGTCTGCCTCCTGTTATATTTGTATTTCTGCAAGTCCAAGAAGGAAGAACAGCTCTGACATATAAAAACTGTGTGGAAGTGTACTTAGATGAGAAATTATACTTTCTTAACAATGATGGACTTGATAGGTGTGTCAACTTTTTTGTCAATTAAGGTATAAGGTCCTTAGCTGAGGATTGTGATTCAAGGAAAGAATTTGTTTTCAAAGTATTTCCTCACATGTAATGTTTCTTGGTAAATATTAAATGTTCTAGAAATATGACAATTTAAATTAGTACTTGTGCACCACGTACTATAACCAAGTGACTACTGGGTACCAAAAGGTCCCTTTAACCTGAGTGGACATTTTTTTTTTTTTGTTAGCAGTACTATCAAAATATCTTTGTGCTTTTTTGACTTACCAGTCTTAAATAATAGTTTCAGACATTTAAGGCTCCACTCTGTGTCTTACAAGGGCAACCAATACCTGTCTAATTTTGTGTTAAAGACCCCTTTTGTTGCATTCATTTTGTGGTATTACTTTTATTAGCAATAGACATAATTCAGGATGCACTCTATCACCACTTAAGATGGAGACAGCAACAACAGCACCACTTCACCGTAAGCAAAAATCTTTTCAAATCTATCAAGTGTTTGAGCAGACAAAAGAGCTTGGATCACTTTCAGTCTCATTTAACGAGACTTGTTTTGATTATAGAATGCTTTCGCTATTACTACACATTTGCCTGGCACAGTTGGCATATGACATCATTTTACAAAAGCTTGGGTTTCTTTAGAGCATTTCAGCCTTAGGCTGCTGTTCTTAGAACTGAAGAAGGAGCATTATTTTTTCACCAACTGAAGAAGATATCTTTAAGTTAGAGCCAATAAAAATAAGTTGATAATGCAGAACTATTCCCAAGTAATGACCACAAAGCAGCAGTCACCTAATGAAGACTTATTCATATTGACCCCTGCTGTATTTCTGGTGACCTCATGACAATACCAAAAATTTTCCAAATCCCTCATGCTGGAAAAAATAGAATAGAATTTCTGGTAATACCCCCTTCCCTTTTCCCCCCCACCCCCTCCACCCCCCAATTTTCACTTATAAAAACATATTGTTCTTAGAAAAAAATGCAGGGGAATGTTGGAATGTTTTTCTTTCTTGTATATGCTCTATAGAATGTTTACCATAGATTAAACTCTGCATAGAATGTACACTTTAGATTAAATTCAATGGAAGGTCAATATAATATAAGAAACTGTCAGGTCTGTTAATTAATAATGAAGACACTTAAGTAAGCCTTGATGTCTGAGTTTGACAGGCATATTTTATATATAAATAGAGCAGCAATATCTTATGTCACTGATATCTATTAGCATTTTTTTTATTTCTTGAAGTACAGCAAGGTATGGTGAAATAGGTCTGTAGTGATTCTTTAGGAGAGCAGAATAGGAAGGGTATTCTCAATGCCATTTTTGTAATGAGCGTATATTCTATGCCTCTCCCAGTATTTGGGCTTATTTGCTTTTGTCTCCAATCAGTTTTGTGGCTTGAAGAAAAAAATAACCTTAGCTTAATGAGCCATAAAGCATTCTTAGCATAATGTAGCTACAATGTTATGACTGGCTGTCTGAAGTTAAAGTTTTATCACAACCTCACAATTCATTGAGTTTTGAGAAACAGACTAAAATTTTACAACTTGGTCTTTGTCCACTTTCAATTTTTTCCTCAGTTTTTAGGGTGATTGAGTTTGGGTTTGGATGTTTTGACATCATCAGCATAGAGTGCTTGATATAATTAAAATAAACAAATATAGATGTACCTCTATGATATATTTCTACATTACTGTGAGGCCTACAGAAGCTTTTTGGTGATCTATAAGCTAAGTTTATCTCTTTGTTAATTTCAATGTAGGTAGACCGTATTTTTATTTTATGGCAAAACCAATTAAGATTAGTTAAGCTTGGTGTATATTTATATTAATTATCTTTAGAAACCTTGTCAGTTTACCACCATTTGGTGACTTTTCTCATGGTAGTTTCAGCAATTACTTAGTTTATTCAATTAGTAGTTGGTAATACTAAGTATTTGACATAAGAAGTCTAATTTTCTCAGAACCATTAAGAAAATATTCTGATCTGAGTGAATTTCTGAAATCTTAATATATCATCAAATCCAGTATTCTGATGACATTTGAGGCAATTTTTAGCACACTTGAGTTTTCTTACTTGTGTAAAGATGCCTTTGTGTTTCTCCATTTTTATGTACATAATTCAAAAAGCTACAGCCTTTTAACCATATTAAGCACATTACAGAAGTTATAACTTATGATTTATTAAATCAATGCATAGGTTGTATATTTCCACCCCAGGCGCTGGAGTTGGCACCTAGAGTCCAGAACCTCATTGGATGAGTGTGAATGCTATTCAATACCATTTTACATTTGGCAGTTTTAGCCTTCTGTTTTTATAAGGTTCAATAACATTTTGTTTTCTTAAGCTTTGGATTTGCATGCCTTCAGAAAGAGAACCTCATTTTCTATTTTAGAAAAATCTCTCTGCAGTGTCTAAAGGGAGCATCTACATGACAAAAATTAAACAGTGGAACTGTAGTCATCTTTATCACACTAATCCCTCCCCAGGGATTAGACTGTATTTATTCTAGTGTCTGAAGTCTTTCAGCATATTTAATATGAGTAGATTCATATTATCTTTAATTATACTATTTAAGCCCTGTTCAATTTAATGCTCAGATAAGTCATGTTCTTCAAGAACCATTTATATGTCCAGGGTGAGAAGTTAGTAGGATAACGTCACTGACAGTCATAGTAGATCTGATTTAGCTCTATTAGCGTGACATATTGAAACCTCATTAAATTTCTCTGTTAAACCCAGGGATGCCAGCATTTTCAGTTGGTGAAAGCTGCATGCTGTAACCAGCTGTGTTTTTTAATTCAGGGAGGCCTTAGCACAGGCATGAGACACAAACATGAGCATCCTATCCTGTTTGTGTTCACATCATAGTGCCAGAAGGTTGGTGGAGGTTTAATGTGATGATATTTTGGAAGGGCTACCTGCATTTCAGGTGGCTGCCCTAAGGCTTTTAAAGTGCTGTTAGGCTTTTATTCCTCCAACAAATCCGATACAATGCCACAGACCAGGTATGGGTGCTGTGTGTTTCATATAGTTAGCTGTTTTGAAATATTTTACCAAAATATCATAATTTAAAAAACAACAATGACTGTGTTCTCTAAATGGTATTATTAATGCATACGTAGCATTCTGTAAACATTAAGAGTTTTGGTTTATAGGTATGAAATATACCCTGTGTCCAATATCATTTAATTTAGTTTATTCTGGAATGGCAAAGGTCTTGTGAGTGTTCATCCTGAATTAACCACTTCTCATATTTCTCCTGGGAAGCAGTGGTGCAGGAATTCCCTTAAGGAATACGGAGGAAAAGAAACCATTAGGGGACTCTGTTGGGTAGGTGTTCAGGGGTTCTGGATTAATCCGAATGGACACTAATTGGCCTGAAATGTTCAGCTACATTCTCTTAATGCCGTTTTACAAGCAATAAACATGGGAGTTGAGCGGAGCGGCTGTAGAAGAAAGAAAGACAAAGCAAAAAAACTGCAAACCACATTTCTGTGTTTTTCTCAAGCTCCCTGCCGTTCCTTTGGGTTGGCACAAGTCCTCTGTCTCTCTCACTCATTGTAACCACTCTTCTTCCTGGAGGATGAGGAGCCAGCGTAGGCTTGCTGTTTTTCATTAGTGCCCACTCTGGAATGTCTTTGAACTCTGGCAGGGCACTTTCATGGAGGCACTGTGAGGAAGAGGGGCAGTGTGGGTACAGGCCTAGTCTGGCACTCCAGAGTGTACCTTCTCACAGGTGTTATCTCTATTTTGTGCAGAAAGAGAACCAAACCACAGATTTTGAGAAATCTGACTAAAACATTCGCATAAGAAGCTGACTTAAAAATGATGATTTGTCAAAGCTGCTGTTAATGGGAGCATATATTTCAAAGAATGCAGAGCTGGAACATGTTCCTCCTTCTCAGTAAGGGTATCTTGGGTTTTGATCTAAGAAAAATGATATAGCTAGTGCAATAGCAGATGTAGCTGGTGCAAGAGGAGAGGTATCTGTTCAGAACATGGGAGGTTCACATCTCCTATCTGCGAGGTGTCAGGCAAGTCCTCACACCATTATATCCTTGTCTTTCCTTGGGTAGAGCTATTTTGCTTCACAGGCAAAATTCAATTTATTGGAAAGCTCTAACTGGATCTTGCACAGGACTTTGTCAAGTTATTCCCTATCTCCACTAGTATTTAATGATCTGAAATTGAACATGTATATGCACGCTAGATGCATCATGATGCCACTTACAAACACCATCCTAATTCTCCCCACCAGTTAGCAAGTGTGGTGTGCTTTCTGCAGTGAAAATCCTTTCTTCTCAGCCCATAACAGCACAATTCTACAGCCTGTGATTGTAGTTATAGCTTGGTTTCTGGCAGCTCAGCAGCCTCTGCAGATGCTACATTACACGGTGCAGATCTGCACTTAAAGAACCAAGTCTCATCATATGTAGTATCCTTATAGTTCTTCCACACCTAGTGGGAATGCCTCTTTATTATAGGCTTTCTAGTTTTTAGCCTCCATTCTAAAGAAAAGGAATTTTAGAGAATGACTTTTTCTCCCTGAGGAAATTATGAATTTACTTCAAAAGGAATTGTAATAAAAGTAGATCTCACTCCTTTCAGATTGAAGACCCATGTTGAAAGATTCACAGGAATATAAGTAAATTTTGCAAGATTGTTAGAAAATTGCCATTTTCATCCAGTGGTAGACCACTGCTTTTTTGAATCACTGTCTTTGGTTTGCTAGTGGATCAAGATATTCTCTGATTCATACTGTAGGATTGTTTTTTTTGTTTTGTTTTGTTTTGTTTTTGGCTAATAATTACAGAATTTCAGGGTTAAAAGGGAGAATGAGAGATCACCTAGTCCATCTCCTGCCCCAAGACAGAATGAGCTAATCCTGACAGATGTTTGTCTAACCTGTTCCAAAACTTAAAGTAATTCTTTAAGGCCCCTAGGCAATCTATTACAGAGCCTCACTGCCCTTACTCCTGGGTATTTTTCACTAATGTTTAAAAAACTTCTTTTCTGCCATTAATCCCATCACTTCTTGTCACTATGGATATGAGAAGCAGATTGCTAGCTTGCCTTCTGCAGTAGTCTTTTTTTTTTTTTTTTAGCTTAAAAATCATATCATGTCTTTTCTGTTGTATTTTGTCTAGATAAAGTTCCAGTTCTTTCAGTCTTCCCTTGCAGTTAATGTTTTCTACAGATCATTCATATTGTCATCCCATAGAATTTTTAGCCAATTAATGAGTTTCTCCTTCCCCCCCCCGCCTCTTCTTTCCATTTGGTCAGAATTTTTTCTAACACTCAGTTTGAATGCATTTTTCTCTCCTAGAAAATCAGTTCTTCTAAAACTCCTGTTCATACTTGGCCTGTGATTACAATGATGGATAAAGACAACACATAGCTAGCTTGTACTGATACAGTGCCTTTTTTTGTTAAGAAACATCACTGGAGGCAATGACAAGTATTTTTCATCAATATTTACTTAAGACCAGTGTTGGGATCAGAAGCTGAATTAAACAAGTGACCAAAAATCATTGGTATGTTTCAGTGATGCTTTCCTGTGGACTATATGAAATTCTAGGATGTATTTTTTTTCTAAAGTTTAAAAAGCACAGCAAGAATTGGGCACATTGGAAGACTTACAGAATATTACTTTTATACTGAATTTATACAAAGATATCTGCACTGCTGATATGGTCAAATCACAGAATCACAGAATAGTCTAGGTTGGAAGAGACCTCTAAGATCACCAAGTCCAAATTCCAACCTAACGAGTCCTCCACTAAACTATATCCCTAAACTCTACATCTAGACATCTTTTAAAGACCTGCAGGGATGGTGACTCAACCACTTCCCTGGGCAGCCTATTCCAGTGACTAACAACCCTTTCAGTAAAGAAGTTTTTCTTAATATCCAACCAAAACCTCCCCTGGCACAATTTTAGCCCATTCCCCCTCGTCCTGTCACCAGGCACGTGGGAGAATAGACCAACCCCCACCTCACTACAGCCTCCTTTAAGGTACCTGTAGAGTGTGATAAGGTCACCCCTGAGCCTCCTCTTCTCCAGGCTAAATAGTCTCAGCTCCCTCAGCCACTCCTTGTTAGACTTGTTCTCCAGAACCTTCACCAGCTTCATAGCCCTTCTCTGGACTCGCTCAAGCACCTCGATGTCTTTCTTGTAGTGAGGGGCCCAAAACTGAACACAGTACTCGAGGTGCAGCCTCACCAGGGCTGAGTACAGGGGGACAATCATTTCCCTGGACCTGCTGGCCACACTGCTTCTTATACAAGCCAGGATGCTGTTGGCCTTCTTGGCCGCCTGAGCACACTGCTGACTCATATTCAGCCAACTGGCAACCAATACTCCCAGGTCCTTCTCTGCCTGGCAGCTTTCCAACCACTCATCTCCCAGCCTGTAGCTCTGCTTGGGGTTGTTGTGCCCCAGGTGCAGGACCCGGCACTTGGCCTTGTTGAATTTCATGCAATTGCCTCGGCCCATTGATCCAGCCTATCCAGATCCTTCTGCAGAGCCTTCCTACCCTTGAGCAGATCGACACATGCACCTAATTTGGTGTTGTCTGCAAACTTACTGAGGGTGCACTTGATCCCCTCATACAGATCACCAATAAAGATGTTAAAGAGGACTGGCCCCAGTACCGAGCCCTGGGGGACTCCACTAGTGACCAGCCTTTTAAAATGGCATTTTCCGTTTAGTGGTAGAGCCAGCTAGTGCTGTGGGTCAGGAGAAACCCTGGCAGACACTCTACATGGAAATAATTGTATCCCAGCTAAAAACGGAGGGACTTGTGGCCATTGCATATGCATCCATGGAAGCTAAGCATTTATAGATATCAGAGGGACTGTGAATGACTTGTAATTTTTGGTAAAGTCTTTAACAAGCATTCACCCTAGCAGTAGTCTTAGATTTCCACGACTGTCTGTCCAAAAATATGTCCCTTGGGGAAAATAGTGTTTTGTTTTTTATTCTTAAATTCAGAGTGAAGAGTTCAGTTATTTGTGAAAGACTGTTATTACGTCATCATGTCTTAAGAGTTAAATGATTTAAAGCACTTTACTGTAGCAGAACTTTTTATTTGCACCAACCCTGTCTTCCTTGAAAACAAAAACAATCCAGCTGGGAATCCAGCTTCTAAGCAAATGTTCCTCAGTACAGAAGAATTATTTTTGCTATTACTGCATCTTAAGAAATGCTGTTTTTCTTTGGTTTGGTGTTTTGGTTGCATTTTGTTTGTTTGTTTTGGGGGTTGTTGTTTGTTTGGCTTTTTATTTTTGTCTGTTTTCCTTTTAGAGAATTTAGATGTTGTCATATTCAGGTCTCTGTCATTGTCCGCAGCTAAGTTCTTGAAGGCTAAGTTTGAAGATGTGTGCACCTTGTCTAAAAAGCCAGCTGGGTTGCCACAAATAGTGCCTGTTCTATTTATGACTGCAAAGTAATTACAATGGAATTTAAAGACTCAGTTTATAGATCCAAGACGAGGATCTTCTGTGTACACTAAAAGGATGAATCCTTTCCAGACCACTTCTTATTTGGCTGAAGATGAACTTGAGGAAGCATTTTGGAGTGTCAGCCAAGGCTGCTTTTAGAAAGACCTGGGTGGGATTCATACTGTTGATATCCAAATAAAAAGAGGCCCTGATTTTAATCTCTGCTTGGTTACTTTATTGTAGTTATGAAACCATGAATTAACTTTAAAGCTTTCAGGGATGAAAGGAGACATATAAGCAAGTGCCTGTTATCTTTTTTAGATTCATGGGAAAATATTTTAACCAGTGTCTTAGTGGCTTTGTCTTGTGGACTTGCCTTTTGTTTATTCTGTTTCTGTGTGGTATGCATTTTAGTTCCTTTCCTATGAGAGCAAGAAACTAAACTGTGTGTGTCAGAAAAATATGTACAGGAATGGAAAGGAAGATGGGTATTGGTTTGCAGAGGAGAGAGGGGTTAATCTGTTGTACTTAAGTGAAAGTGTAGCAAATTATTCTCTGCTTAAGGTGAAGCTGAATAGAACTTTTCCAGATAAATGTTACTGATTTTTTTAACTCTTTCAGCTAAATATGTGTTTTCAGAATTCAGTGAAGAAAAACAAACCAAATAGTAAAGAATAAAGATACAATTGTTATGAGGAGTAAGTTTTAGATTATCTAGAAACATTTTAGAATCAAAATACTGCTCTCTTCAGCTTCTTCAGGCATCTCAGCAACCCTTCTCCTCACCCAGAAATCGGATGGATGTCAGCATAATTTGAAGGAAAAATACATTTCATTCTGTATACAGTTTTAACATTTAAAAACAAGCAAAGGTAACTTTAGGACAGGAGAGAAGAATGCTTCCAGAATGTGACAAAGAAAAAAAGTGTATTCTCTAAGCACTGTTTTAAATGATTTGGAGATAGAGGTCTCTTGGCCTTCAAGCCAGAGCATATTTTATTGTCAAGAAAAAAGATATTTGGCTTCATGACTGTGTTAAGCAAAGGTTTATATTTTGGTATCTAAAGAATAAGATATGCTGATATTCTCAAACATATAGTGACAGTCTCTTTCTGTTTTGCTTCTTATGGTAAAATCAAATGGTCTTCCCAGATCTAAGCAGAAGGCAAAACTGGGTCTACCGAGTGATAATCCCATTAAATAGTTAGTTGTGGCTGATAATGGGCAAACAGTACAGGAAAGGGAAAGACTGAGCAATGAGACTACTATGAATTTCACCACTCAAAGAAAACACAGTGAAAAACAGGTTTGTTTCTCATCACCAACATGGAAAATGAGATGCTTCAAAATCCATTCTGCATTCTTTTCATTGTGAAGTTATAATTCTTGAGCAGACATGCGTTATAGTGATGTTATTAAAAATGTACTTTGAAAATCAAATTATTTTCTTAACTTAGCTCTCTTCATGGGTGAAGCATGAACTACACTTTCTACCTCCTTCCGCATGTTTCATCTTTCTTAGTTTTTCTACTGTTATTTATCAGCTGTCATAAATAGGGTATCTATAGGGTAACTATAGAATCAGACAGGGACAAATACAAAAAAAAAAGGCAAAACACAAATCTGGTGTGTCAAAAAGGTAGATTAAGTAGAGTAATGATATACAGTTATAGTGCATGTGACATAAAATGTCAGACCTTGAACAATGGGGTGGAGGGTGTTTATATGCATTTTGTAATGGTTGCATATAGCTGTAGTTCATGTTGGCAAATGGAAGTGGCACCATCTTTGTCGGGAAGCAAATGACTGTTTACACTTAGTCAGAGTCTAGAAAGAACTTGTGTTCATTCTGATGATCTCTGTGTTCCCAGCCCACACTGTTGTGCTTTTTTCTCCCTCCTCAAAGAAGAAAAAGAATGACCAAATTCCATATATCCTAGTGAGCCTCTGCAAATATTATTGCAACTGTGTTGGCAGGGGTGAGAACTGCTTTTTGGGTCAAAGGCTGATAGTTAAACAAATACAGTTATGCCACTGGAAGTGCCTGTCAGTTACTGTAGCACTGACAATTTATTTGGCAGAGAGGGCTGGGGGGAGTGGAGAAGGATAAGACTAATAGCTCTTAATATTGTAAATTATTGAAAACTTTGTCGGATGCAAATATTTCTGGAATAAAGCACACTTGTGTAACTGTTCCATATGAAACTTGTTCTTGTCTAAAGATCAGCGTGAGTTCAAGAATTTTTCAAACTCACTAGAGCCTTTTCTCCTCCTAAATCTATATGGCAGGATTCAGCTCCAATATTCTCTCTCAGCATGGGCAAAATGCTCACTGAAATCAGAAAATAAATAAACTGGACTTCTTAAATGTAACAAGATCTGAAAGAAGGAAATACAGCCATCACCCCTATTTGAGAAAAAAGAAGTTTTCCCCTAAAAGCTTAGCTGAGGTTAAATCATCATTTATTTAATTCAGTTGACATTATTTACTGTTGGCAGCAGCATGTGTGTATGTACCACTGCCCTCCTAGTCAATGGAAGATGTCATAACCATTCAAGTGATTTATCAGTTTATAATTGTTATGCTCTGTAGTAGCTGGAGGCCAAGAGGAAGATAGTAGAGATTCTGCTTTAGCTCAAGTTTTCCCTGTGGAAACATCTCACAGAATGGTAGTAAGAATGAAATCAATGCTTTACTATGGAAATCTAATGGGATTCTCTCATCCAAAAAGTCTATATAATTTACTGGCCATAATCATAATGCTTACATTTTAAAATGCTTTGTAGACTAATACAGAATTGTTCTTACTATGGGATGATTGAGAAACACTACAATTTTTTTTTTTTTTTTTTTTTTTTTTTTTTTTTAAGGAGAGGGTATCATTCACCATTAAATTCTGTAGTATTTCCCTAAAACCATCCAAATACAGTGTTCAAAATTAGCACAAGCTGCAAGTTTGAGGTTTTACAAGGGCAATTGCACTACCATAATCCATCTCTGCCAAATAAAAGATTAGGCAAAAAGAACAGGACTAATCTAAAGCAATCTCAGCTCCATCTACCAAGCCACATGCACAAAAAAAAAACCCTAGGATTAGATGGGTATATTCCTTGGCAAGGTTGTTTCTGTGTTCTGCTCTCCTCTTTATTTCGAAACTGCTGCAGAATTCTGAAAGACTTCACTAATTAAAGCTCTTAAATCCACCTGTAGTTCTTTGGGTTGTAAATGTTACCTTCCATATATGAAAAGAGTGTTAACTGATTAAGGTCTGCCTGAGTCTGCAGATAGCTAGAGTCAGATCTCAAAGCTGCTTCCTTCCTGACACTCTGAAAAAATAATGGTGCACATGGCACTGCTCCCATTATTAATCACTTACTTAACTTGTGGCTAAAATGACAATTTGCATACTTCCCCCGGGGATTAAAATTATCTCTCTTTCTGAGTGCAAAAATCTCCCTTCCCCTTCCCATCTGATCATACATACCATACCCTTTGTCCAGCCTCTCAACCTTTGCACATTCTTAAAGGAAAAATCGGCATTATGTGTTTAGATCTCTTTCTTTTGTGCATTTCCTCTGGTACAAATTGATATGAAGAATTATAATAGTAGAATTGCCTTTATAAAATAAAATGACAAACTTTCAGTCCATACTATTTTTGGACATTAATTCTTTGAACAATTAGAATCAAGTCTTATAGAATTTAGTAGAGAAAGCTAATCTTTCCTGAAAGTATTTCATAGCTTTTTTTCTTTCATACCAAGGATTGCTTGGTCTACAGAGCTTTGTAAAGGGTTAGCATCATAAAAGGAACTGAGGAGGTTGACAAAATATTACTTGATATCTGCTTCAGTCCAGCAAGCAACAAGCTGAATTTCATAGGGAATGAAATAGAAAAATGGTCTGAATTTTCTGAGTAAATGTGAGCAAGTACACACTTCCAGTAGTCAGCAAAATAAAGTTAAATTTTTGTCTTTGTTTCAGTGTAGCTTCCTTTTTCTGTTTAGCTGAATGAACTGCACAACTACCTCTCTGGCACTGAGCTGTACCAGGGTATGCATGTGTTACGCTTAATCATGGTCCATCAGTACTGTTCTTTTTTCCATACCTGATGTACTGTATGTGAGGTGTATGCACACATTTTGCACTGTGCACTTTTGCACTTAGGCAATCTGTGTTTTAACAAAACTAGCAAACTGGTTTCCAAAAAACAGCCTCGGAATACATACACCATTACTGTTGTCATGTCTCAGCTGGGAGCTCTGTGACAGAGGGGTTTTTTAATATGGTTTCAGATCATTACACAGTGGGTCTGATGCCCCGTTCTGAGTTGTAAGTTCTAACTGTGCTTATTCTTGTACAAGTTATACTTTTATAAGCATATGTATACTTGTACAAGTTCTAACTGTACTTGGACAGGGAAGGGAAGGGATGCAAGTAGCTTCGTGCCTGTTTTGCACCCCTCTGAAGTTTGAGGCCATCTGCATAAGTACCCAGCTTTCATGTGAAAACAGAACAGCCTCAGGGACCTCTCTGGCCATTGCCATGGATGGAATGCAATGGCACTCAGAGAATCTGGTCTCTTGTCCTGGACAGGCAGCTTTGTAGAAGAGATCTTGAGGTACATGTTATTACTTATATTATTATTATTATTTTAAGATTTGAAATAAATTCTTTTGGGGCAGGCAATATGTATCTGAAGTTGTTGTTCTGCTCATGTGTTGTAAAAGGACTGGGGCATTCAACACAGAATTAAGCCCAACACATACAGTGACCATTACACACACTTCCCTGCATAAGACAGGAGCTCCTTCTGACAGAGTGTATTTAAATTGGCAAGGAATAAAGACCTATGCATAGGCTATATTTAAATCATATAGCTATTTTTGCTGTATGGATTTTACATCCTATGTTCCCTTACATTTAAATGTCAGTATAATAATAATAGCAGTACAGGAGGCCACCAGATCTATGTAAGCAGCAAAGAGTTAAGTAACAAAGACACTCAAACCGTGGGGAAAAACATAAAGACATGTTGTTGTAGTCTGATGAAGATTACCAGACCACCACAGAAAAGCCCCAAAGCATCCTTCAAACCTCAGGAAAAAATGCACTAAAAAGTTACCATGGGAACAACCAATTTAATGAACCAATAAAAAAAGACAGCTATCTACACCTCAACCAAATTATACAAACAAACAATAAAAACAGAACCGTAAATCAGCTGAACTCTAAAACTACACAGGAAGTGGAAAAAATCTAAAATATTAAACACAGAAATAATAGGAAAAAACAAATCCAAAGCTAAGATAGAAAACAGAAAATACAGATTCTTTATAGTCAACAAACTTGAATATCATAGCGAGGCAAAATGCAAACCTAAGTAAATACTTCAATCTAGATAAATGTTAACTTTTTTCTGTGTTACTTATGTTCATTACTATATTATCAGTGGACTTTGTGTAATCATATACAGGCAGTCTGTTTCATCCACTTTACTGAAATCAGATTATGTTGATTTCATAAGAGCAACTTTTGTCTTGTTAATGAAGAACATTAGATATTAGCATCTAATCTCCTATTTGAAAACACAGAAGATATAGGGTTTTGTTTGAGAGGCTGTCAATCTGTATCTCCTTAGACGTTCGGGTCGCTTTTCACTCAGACTCCTCCAACGTTTGCCTACTTGTTAATAGCAAGCTACATGAAACTGCTAAGTGATGTTATGAGGTGACATATTTGACAAAGCATAAGTAACTTAAAAAGAATTTAGTATCTATTATTACTTGCAAGGCGCAGTTTTCTTACGAGGTTAGAAAGAACAGTTCATGAGGACAAAAAGCTAATAACCTGTAGCTGCAATAGTTTTTAAAGAACTCAAATGTGATAAAAAGATAAGTGAGATTAGGCCTCATAAGATTAATTTTGAAGTTGAATGTATCTTGGAAGTGTTCTGTCTTCCTCTACCAAATGGTTTAATTTGCCAAAAATTTATGGATAGAATGTCAATAAAATTTTATACTGTAAAAAAAAAATAGTACTAATAAAAAATCTTAGCATACTTCAATGTGTTGGAAGCATCCTTCTTTCTATTTTACTTATGAGATAAAATGTAATTTCTCAAATTACTGGAGTCCATTAAGGAAGAACATGACTGTGTGGTCCAAAATCTCAAAGGGATTCTGTTTTATGTTCGGGAAGCAGTTTGTTCATGTTCTCCCAGACAAATATTTGTTACTTAGCCATTAAATCAAAGATGGGTCCAAATAGATTTGAATTCAGACCACTAGAGAATTTTAGGTTGTTTCCTTCCAGAGCTTTGATTTGTGCCCATCTCTAACTTAATGTGAGACTTTTAAACTTCCGATCACTTTACCAGCATTAGTTAAGAGATGGAACTGTGTGAACATTGAATGGGGGGAGATGGGACATTTTTGTTTGAAAGTTTCTATTAATATTCTTTGGCCAGCCTTTGAGTTTGCCTCTTTCCACTTTTTGGCAAGGTCATGGTTCTCACAAATATTTGAACAAGCAGTAGAATTTGCATATGAGAGAACTTATAATGGAAGTGGTTTCTTCTACATTCTTTTGACTTGAAGCTAAGGACAAGTAAACTAATACAACACACATTGTACATTTAACTAGTGGAAAAGATCTGTCTGCATTTAATCTGTTGTCTAGAAGTTGCAAACACCTCTGTTTAGTGAACTGGAGAAATGGAACTTATTTCTGATCATTGTTCCTGCAGCAAGAGGGAAAAAAAAAAAAAATTACTTCTCTGAATCTCTATTTTGAAATTGGGAAACCACATTCCTTGCTGATGGAAAGTAAAAATCCTTCTCTTTTTTTTGGAGGCAATCAGTGATTTAAAATATACCTAGACACATCAAGTAAGTTGGTGATTTGCTTTGGATACCAATTAGTGTCTGTGCCACAACTGGGAATATATCTCAATGTTTCTTGGGATCCCATCCTATGATAACATGTGGAGTTATTCCAAGCAGATCAGGGCCTCCCAGAATAGCCATTGAATATGGGAATCAGTGCAAAGGCTGAGATTTAGCAGCAAACTTACTACAGTTGCAGAGAATATTGTAGCTAGATTTTATTAAACTCATATCACACAGGAGCACTAGGAAGATGTTTGAGGATTTTCTTGGGATGTCCCCATTTCTTTTCAGTCTTAAAAGCTGGAGTTGCAGCTATATGTGATATCTCATAAGAAGGGAGATTCAGAAGAGTGTTGGTCTTTATTTTTGTAGGAATCATTACATCCAGGGGGCTGGAGGTCCTGGAATGGATTTGGAAAAGAAAGGCAGAAAAGCCTTTGATGGCTCAGTGCAAAAGGGATTCTTTATACTTATCGTAGACTCTGAGGGGCTTTTGGAGAAACAGGAGAGTGGGAGAGCACAGATAATGAGGCAAGATTTGAGAGACCAAGGAGGTATTTAGAGAAAAAAAATAAAAAATAATTAAAAAAAAAAGAATGCTGCTATCCATTCTTTTGCACTCATGTTTTTCAGTCTTGTGTTACTCTTTTCCCCATACTTATCTTTTTTCATTTGCCTTTGTGTTTTTCATGTACTCCTTACTGAACATATTGAATATGTTGAATAGGAGTCTTTTCAGCTTCCTCCTTAAAATAGCAGAAAGAGGAAACACTCTGAAAATTTCCTGTCATTCTCATAAAGTTTTGTTGCCCTTGCAGGTCAGTAGCTCATGTTTTTACCAGCTAGTCTGAGTAATGTGGATGGTCTGGCAAAGAGTTAGAAAAGGTTGTGTTGTAGCACTTTCTTTTCTTCATATGAATAGAGGAAGTCCACAGCCATTTGTAGCAAAATAATGCCCACCTTTGCTATAACATCAGCAGTTTGAAATGAATTATCCATGTTTCTATTGTAGGGATATTACTACTGGTGTTAATCTTAAGAAATATAACTGAGAAAAAGACACATCCTCCTCATCCCCTCCCCCCCTTTTTTCCCCATAGATTTTTAGCAGAAATAACATATATTTTAAGTGCCTTGCTCAGAATTCATACTTTTTATTTTGTGCTCTTCTTATGTAGAAATTTGTCTATGTGCAAAGAGCCTGATTTTTGACATGCTGAGGTTAATAGCTCACATGCAGTCTTGCTATGCAATGAAAGGTCATATATAAAGATTTCTGTGTTTCCAGTCATCTCTTTGTGAAGTGCCTCAACTAGGTGATCTTACCAATGTGTTTACTATACCTCCTCGTTTAATCAAGCACTATTTTTCTGAGAAAAGCCCAAATTAGTTTTGAGACAGCAGTCTGTCCATCAAACAAGCCTAGTGTTCTAGTATCTAATTTGTTAGTTAACTTTTTACTCTATCTGCTATCAACTGCAAATCTTTCCTCCCCCACCTCTTTAACCTCTCTAAGATTTGTAACTTACTGATACGGCACCATGGTGATCATGGGGGATGCTTTTTCCCAAAATTTAATACAGACAAATTAAATGAGTGTCTTCTTGAACTGCAGAATAATATTTTTTTTCCATGGCTAAAGATGCATAATCCCTGCATGTTTAACACTACGTGTTCACCATGTTCTGCTTTGTGAATGCATGCTATGAAGTTATCTCTATTTGCAAAGTAATCTCTTTTTGTCAAGAGATTAGTGACATTGGTCTTTCTTGATATGTTACCAGAATTTTAATTGAAAAATGTGGCGTACTTGATAGAAAAATATATATATATATCAAACAGCTGACCAGTAAAGATGTGTTTGTTGTGCGGCTTGTATGGCTTAGTGTGTGGTTGCTAAGGAATGCCTCTTGGAAGATGGATGCCAGGTTTATGAAATTAAAGTTCTTTACCCATTACTGAGTTTGTTCCCTGTTTGTCTGCTTCAGTAGCACGTAGTGAAACTCAAAGTTGTTCTAGTCCTCTTCATTACACGTGTTCTGACTGCTACTGAAAGACATGCATGATTTTAAAACACATGCTACAGTATAGAATCTCAAAATGTAATTGAAAAATCTTTATTTTTGAGGCAACAACAAACAAAAGCAAGCCAAACACCCTGCATTTGTTCCTTTTTATTTGTTTACAAGGATATGATTGTGAAACATTGCTATTAAATTTCTATTAACAAAAATAGATGACAGCTGTGGGTATCATGGACAAAAGTCTGTTCAAAGATTCATTCCTAGGTTGCATGTCATGCTTAAAGCTATAAAGTATAATGACCTTTTCAGAGATCAAAGTCCTTTTTCTCCACCCTCCCAAAGAGATGTTTGAGGTTATATGTGAACTGAACACACTGAGTGAAGTTTTGGTTTCTACCAAAAGTTAGGTAATAGGGAAGCTGAGAATGACAATGACATAGAGGAATAATAGGGACAAGTGAATGGGCAGGTGTCCACATGCACTTTTTCTCATGTACTACCCAGTAGATTAGTTGGTTACCAGTGTATCCTGCCCCTTCCGTGGACTATGTAGTGAGTCTGATGTAAGTGGATTTCATTGTGTGTTATGGTGGATATGAAGCTGGCACAGAGCAAGACTTTGCCCTTGGTCACGTTGTCATGCTTCTTCATTTAGAACAGTGCACTCTCTTGTCTGCACAGAAGCATGACTAACATGACAGCCTTAATGCTTTTAGTCCCTTGGAAAATTTTCTTCTAGGCTGATTCTGGTCAAGTGGTGTAAGCTTGCCAAGGGATAGCCTCTTCACCTAGATGCAAATTCCTGTATCTCCATCAGTGTTGTTACAGTCATTGATAGTACTGACTGCCTATAAAGAATCTTTCCAGAAACATGCTCTTCTGAGGGTATATACTGTGTACTTTGCTTTCCTTTAAACCAGCGGTTTGTCAGAATGTTATGAAGAGCTGATTGGCCTGTCTTTGTCCTCAAATCTGTGTTTGGAATGGCCCACCAAGGTACTGCCACAAATACAGAAAATTATATTCTATTTGATTACCGTTGGCTTGGCACTTTGTCTAGAAAAGGCAGTCTCAAAATATATATCCCAAGCTTGCTGAATGCCTTGTCCTCTTCTGTTACATTAAAAAAAAAAAAAAAAAAAAAAAAAAAGAAAGCATAGCAGGGACCATATAGTGCAATGTTGGTTACCACTTCTTGCTGCCATAAAAGACAGATGCAATTCTCTCAGGCTTTGCTCTTTCACTTGAAGGACCATGGATTCTGCTATGGACTGTTTTAACACTAACAGACGTTTTTTGGATAACCAAGGATTTTCATGAGATTCCAAATCTCAGATTAACTCATTTTATCAAAGTCTTCTGAGAAATAAGTAAGCACTGTGATGAAAAGCAAGACTTTTTGTTTGTTTTTCCTGGATGAAGTTTTGCATAAACCATTCTATGATTTCTGGGGAGGTTTCTGGTGTCTTTGCAGAAGTTTTCTTTCTACAAAATACAAAATCAGTTCAGTAGAAGCTATGACTACAGGAAATTCTTCTTGTCAAATTTTATCAGTCTGATGAAGTGATATTTGTTTCTCTGCTGTCTTTTGTGAATGCTTTAGCATCACTGATTTTGTCTGTAATTGGAAGATCATCCTAAGTGAAGATAGACTTCTTGAGGTATGTGTTCATACCCTATATTGCTGACAGCTGTGCTGACACTGAGCAGATATTGAAAGGTCTAGTTCCAGTGCTGACTTGTACTTTCACAGTCTTTCATCAATATTTTTGCTGAATATCTATGCTTTTAGGTAGCATTGTTCTGTCTCACACTGGTCCAAGAAGAACCTTTAGCTGAGCAGAGAACCAGCACAGGTGGGGTTCATCATCAAAAGCACATGGTACTTCACTACCTGTCTTTCATTCAGCATTATTTGGATTTCCTGGCAAAGCTTTCCGTAAGCCAGCTTCCCAGCAATTCATTCACAGGTTAGTCAGTATAGTGTAATGGAGATCCAATTTCTGTTTGCTGAAGTTGAGTGGCCCCTGATTGTGACTGTAACTGTCCTGATTTTGCTGTATATATTAAGACACTGGTTTGCTTACAAGTGCAGTAGAACATCACAGGGATTTTGTCCTTCTCCACTTAGGATGGCATCATCAGGCATTTCAGCAGTGATATCTTAGCAGCCAGGTTTGGAGGGCTGCAGCTCAAAATGAGGGAAGGATCTATTTTGGGTGGTATTACTCCACTGCAGACACAAAGACTGTGTGGATAAGCACATATATTAATAAGGTTTGAATTCTGGAAGGCACCAGATACTGTGATGATGAGTGCCATACAAATACCTAGAAAAACTGTTTTGGGGGAAGGTAGCCAATATAACACCAGAAGAAATATGAACTTAAAACCTTGTGTTACATGCCATGAAAATTTCACCCTGAAGAGGAAAAAAAAATGTAATAATAATATGCTATCAGCAACTTTAAGTTTTACTCTAACCTAATGGAATTACAGGTCCACATAATAACAATATCTGTCTACCAGAAAATTGATGATACGGCATTAAATAAAATGAGATTAAAAGAGGAGTCAATAAAAAGTACAGGTTAATCAGGAAATAGAGATATCAGCATGCGTTTGGGTCCACCAATGCATTGTCTGAACTGAGGCATCTTCCAGTAAATAGCAGTCTTTGCCATAGTGTTTGGATCAGACTGATAAAGCACTGCAGCATATATATAGGCAAATAGATGGGTATAAGTAAGTTTTCAGTATTGGAGAAGTAATTAAGCTAACTGGTATATCTTGGGTACAAGAATAAAATGACAGTGGAACACAATGTGATAAGTTCCCTTATCTCTGCTTTTGGTCCTATTGTACATTTATACTTGTAGTTCCTCTCTCTGCTTCTCTCTCTCTTTCCCCCTCTTTGGTAACATTGTCCAGATCTTCTCTCCTGCCTGTGCGGCCTCACATTAGGGTATCATATTTTTTTCCTATCTGGTGGCCTGTGGTTTGTCCGTTCCTCTATCACTTGAGTGTTTCTATTTTGGTGCCAACTTATAACATCCCAGACTTCAGATCTTGGGTTTCTAACAGAGATACTGTGCCATGAACCTGTTTTCTTCCATCTGCAATTATAAAATCACCCCTTCTGTTCTCACAAGGTCTCTGTGACAACTGTAGGAATTGTTACATGGAAACTCATACAAGAACGTTATTTAGTGGCTGCATACAATGGCTATAGTTGTATGTAGTATGTAGCAACAAATGATTCATTCCTAATTTCACCTTCTCCTTCCTTCTTGATTTTCACGGCTGAAAATAAAGAGGGCCTGAACCATATAACAAAAGTTAGTGCTCTGAAGGACACCATAAAATGCTCTTCAAAATAACATGGGACATTACTTTGAAGTTCTGCAGAAGTATGGTGAACACAGATTCATAGAGTGAGCTATTTGAAATATACATCACATGAAGTGTTTCCTGCTGATGAAGATATATGTTCCAGAAAGAAAACAGAAGATGATGAGGCAGGATATGGAGAAATTAACTTCAAAAGCAATCAAAAGTTACTTTTGCTAGATGACGGTGTATTTGCACTTAGCTTTTAAAAAAATAAAAACTAAACTTCTAACCAAGTGGAAAAATAAAGGCAGCATAACCTATGGAATGCGTGATTTCTAACAAGAGTAAATGATTCTGTTCAGAATTCTTTCTACATGCATATGCAAACTTTTTACTTAGTGGCTTGGATATTACTGTAATTTTGTTAATGTAGAGAGTGAGGAGAGGGTTAGGAGAAGGATTCATAAGTAACAGAGTGGCATCAGGTAGTGTTGTCATACTGGTTATTTGTATTTTTATGCTATTCCATGCACATACTGTGTTTCTGTTAAAAAACAGAGACTCTCTATTATAAAAGCACATTGGGAAATTGAATTGTCCCCTGGAGCAATGTGGTTATCTTTCATATGAATGTGATCACCAAAGGATTAAGGGAAAACTGCAGGGCTCAAGCTCATTTGTAGAGGGAAGGAGGTGGAGGCCCTGAAATCAAGTTGTGCTGGAGCAGATGGAGACCCATCTACTCAGTGCCAGTGGAGACCTATTCTTTTAGTCTGAGACAAGCTGTAAACCAGTGACTCGCCCTAGACCCTCTGCATGTGCAAGTGAAGGGGAAATGCTGACATGATGGAATATCTTGCTCAGTTATTAGCCATTTAGTTTTGGCAGGCTTGCTGACTGGGAGAAAATCCATTCGGATTTTCTTGCCTCTTTGCCTTGAGGCTTCATTTATCTTGTCTTTGGCAGCAGCATCCATTCTCACATGCAAGTTCTCCAGCTAAGTGGTGCATACTAATTGCACTCACACTGCTGAAGCTTTGAAGTCCCTGTGGAGTACAGCAGTCACATCCCTATTACACATAGGAAAAGGATCTGGACATGCACAGAGATCCTCTGCTGTACTTATGTTCCCTTGTCAAGGGATGATTTAACCCAATTTGCATACAAAATTCATAGCCTTTATTTAAAAGGAACTAGAATTAAAAACCCCGTTTTTCTAGTCTCATCCGTCTGCTGCCTCCATTTTATGGTCAATGGCAAAATAAGAGGGAAAAAGATTAGAGAAAGTAAAAAATGTTAAAGAGATTGATGAGGAAAAAAGTTGAAAGACAGTTGATGAAGGCAATAACATTATAACAAGGGGAAAATATCAATTTTCCCAAAATATGAAAAATAAAAATATGACATTTTCACACACTCACAAAGTGACTGTATAAACCTTATGCTGGAATTTTGATGTATAATGTTTCTCTGTTTCAGACTACAAATGTGCATTTATATATTTTATTTTTCACATGGCAGAATAGTTTCATAGGTTTTTTTCCAACTTTAAGTTGCAGTGTTTTGGTCTTACTGCTTCATGTTATAAAGATTTGTCATTTAACTTCTGCTGTTGTTTTCCTTGGAAGTGATTCTGTTGAAGTGAATATATTACAGTATAACCAAGAAATCACCCTTCTAAGTGTGTTATTAAAAAAAGGAAAGGAACAAAACCCTAAACCATAAAAGCTTTCTGATTGACAAATCCCACTTAGTGTATTTAAAATCAATTATTAATTGAAATCTAGGTAGTAAAAATATTGCCATCAACTCCAAAACATTTATTGAGAATAATACTTTCTTGAGAAGAATGTTTTGTTGTTGTTGTTGTATTTTTGTTTGTTTCTTTCTTTCTTTTTCTGACTGTGAGCAGTCTAAGATTTGTGATACCCTTAATTTTTAATTTCTGCACTTGGCTTTGTAAATAAAGGTGTGATAGATAAGTAGATCGTTATCCTTTAGCAACTTGAACAAGTTTTTGAAACATATTTTTTTTTCAGTTTTCTGATATATATATATATATATGCAGTTAATCCAAATTATCTTTAATTAGTTAGGGATAAATATGGACGTGTATATTTAGATCTGGATTTTTCTGTTGTGGTACTACAAATGCAAAACAAAAATACCATTGAATGAGTGACTTTCACATCCTAAGCAATACATTCAGACTGCATAGGATCCAAAAAATTGTAGGGTATTTTGCTAGTAAACATTTACAAAATGAAATGTGTAGTTCAATTGTCATCTAATTGAATCTATGGCTCTAGCTTATCTGGATTGTTCACAATTGAAGTGTTTTACTTTGGCAACTGTACTCAGGAATCTACGCAGCCTCTCTCTCTCTCAGTCAAGAGACCTGGTCATCTCCTGTCTGTATGCTGAGTGAAGTGAGCATGAAAAGCTTACCGATATTTCTAATGATTGTTTTTTCTAGTGCTGCCATAATACTTAGGTCCAAAGACAGCAGGGAGAAAAGGTTTCACAGTCCCCCAGGGAAGATACTGACTTTATGCTGCTCAAGGAACCAAGGCGTGCCCTAACAAGGCAGTCAGAAATTCTCCTGGTGGAAATGGAATAAATCCAATGGAGTCATCTATATGCTGCACACTTTCCTCACCAAGGCGTGTAGGAGTTGTGTCTGGGCAGACTGGGTACAGTTTCATTCTGTTCCAGAATTAGGAGAGCAGATGGGTGACTTAGAGTCATATTTCCCTCCCATCTCTGATCCTGTACTGAGTCCAGATCAACATCTCTGTTTTTCATCTCATCACCCTCATTCCTTTCTTCTAGCCAGGCTGATTCTTTTCTCTTCTTCCCAGACTCCTCAGGGAGATGCTGCCTTTATTTCAACAAAAGGCTGTTACCAAAAGTTTTCTCTAGGCATTGTGATAAAGGATGAGTGTTGGTCCAAAACTAGGAGGAGGTATGGAGAATTTTTCTTCTTTTTTCCCCTCATATTCAAAGAGAATTGTAGTAGGCTTGTGTTAAAAGCAGAGATTGCTTCTTTGCAACCTATTTTAAGAGGTAGGGGAATAGCTTCTGAGAGTAATCTTGTACCCCAGGGATGACAATACTATCTTGACTGTGAAGAGATGCTCAGTTGAGCAGGGAGTTCTGTCTTCATCGTGCTCACATTATTTTCTTTTTAAGAACCTGCTCTGAAAGGCATTGCTGCTGTTGCTTTTCCAAATTCCTTTGAAGTTTGGGTAGGCTTCTGACTCTGCTTTGATTCCAGATTATTTTTGTGGTTCATGAGGAACTCGAAAATGGTTCTGTGTTCAAATGGCCTTTTTGTCTATTTCCACCTTTTAACAACGATTTTCCAGCTTTTATCATGATGTTTTCATGTTTATGCCGAAGTGTCACGGGGAGAGCTGGTGTTGTTTTCACATAGCCTAATATCTTTTTATTTTGTAAAGCTTATGGAAAACCTAAAGGAAGAAATGCAAATAGGGAATCTACCATTAATCCACGCTTTATCTGTGGAGACTGTTCTTTGTGTTCTTATTGAGTGCTTGCTTTTGTCTGCATTTACGTGGATCTTTTTTTTTTTTTTTTTTTTTTTTTTTTTTTAAGATGTAAATCACTCTTAATACACAGTCTAATTTCCCATCAAATCTATCTAAAATCATGTGCATTACATAGGAACTCTGCCTGGCAGGGCTCTAGAAGTGAAATCTGTTTTAAGATCTAGGTTAAATTTTATATTAAAGTTATGACTAAACAATTTTGCAAACAACCAAAATTTATAACCAAGCTCCCTGCAGGCACTCCAACATTCACTAACATCTTTTACATGCAAAGTTATCTGTGTTGTCTAAAATGAACTATATAAATGCAACTGCAATGTAAGGGCAATGCACTGCATGAGAATGTGTACTTGTACGATCAAAACTGACCTTTACAGCCTTAAACCAGGTCCTTAAAAGTAAGGTTAGGCAAGATTATGTGACCTGGGATATCAATGCTGTTGTTTTCCTCTGGATGCTAAGCATTATCTCTTACCCCTTAGATTTCATTCCTAATTTAACCTCACTATGTGATAGTTTATTGTTTCTGAGACCTGTTGTGTCTAACATACTTTGATGCATGATCACTACCCTGAACTTCCCTTTTAAGGAGACTCATGTCAAGGGTGTATCAAACATGCCTTGTGTCACAGGGGAACGCCAGTGTTGTATGAAGTGGAGCCAAAAGAGTGTAGAAAGGGTCCCACTGACAGAAATCAGGGCTCATTCCCAGCCCCCAACACTGCTTATTTAGTCTAGCAGAATATGAGAGCATATGTACAGACAAACTGGCGTCCCATTACATTCCTCCAGGGTAAATAATTTATCAGGACTGATGCTGATTAAGTATAAATGTGGAGAGTGTCAGAAGTCCAGGTGACACAGTGGTGTGTGCTGCGTTTCGCCTCCAAGGGGTGCAGGTCACGTTTCACCCCTCACATCCTCTTTTGAGGAATGTTTGTAGTGCTTGCATTCTTTTTGTTGTTGTTGTTTGGAAACTAAACTCTTTCAGAAGAAAACAAACTGTTTTTCCTCTCTCAAGATACAGTATCATAGTACACATTGAGTCTTAGAGCATATATTCATTAGGAGATAATTACGTTTGGTTGGATCCTTAAACCACTGATTTTATTAAACCTCTTTATAAATCCTGCCTTTCAGTCCTCCCTCCTGAATCCATTTTATTCCTGAATTTATGTGTCTATTTTAAAAACATTCCAGTTTATTTCTGGCTTAAGTCCACAAGCTTAAGCAACTTGAATCAGAGGTGAATTCTGCTCATTACTTTGTAGTTAGCCAGAGTGATGATAAGCCCCTGGGAAACAGCCGACCATAACCTGGCAGCAGACTCCAGTGCCCTGTTTTTTGAAAGTATTCATGTATGGGTTACTCTACTTAACATCAGGAAGCCAAGTGATTTCAAAGCCCATGTGCTGACTGGGCGGTTCATGTAGGCTGTAGGCTTTAGGCCTCAAGAGGGGCTGCCCAAATGGGAAAAATGCTTAAAATCTGAAGGGCAAAATAACATGAATTGGAGGAAGGTAGTAGGGATTTTTTGTTTTTGTTACCAATGTGCACATGTCTAGGATGAGGTGTTTCTGATTTCCCTGTGGCAATATTTGGACTTAATGGCACTGCTGTGGGACAAGGGACAGAGGTATTTCCAGATTGTTCTGGCTGGCTGGGGTAGAGATTTTGTTCTGGGCTTTCCTGTCCCCAGGAGAATACTTTGTCAAAGTAGCAGAATCAGACTGAGTTTGAAAAGTTCTACATTGTAGAAATATTTAATTCCTCATTGGATGAGAAAGAGGAGGAAGGTTTGAAATTAGATGCACAAGCAGAAGGTAACAGATACTCAAATGACGGATGAGAAAGATTGGAGTGAGCTTCCTGAGCCAATCAATGTTTAATGACAGATAAAATGGGCAAGATTGAGCATTAGCACATTAGGTTTAATAACATGTATTTACAGACCTCACTTGACTGCTCCAAACTTTGCAGTTTTTGGAAATATATCTCCCTCCTCCAAGGTGAGCAGCAAGACCACATACTACAAATGCTATTCCTAAGAGAATATCATTTATATTTTGTTTTGTGAGGAAATTCTGGGCTAGTTTTGGTACCTGAGTCCAGGCTGGGAATTTATAGCTGAGAATCCCATGCTCAGGGAAGCACTCTTTTTTGTTTTTGCTGAAGAATGAGGCATCTGTAAGTTGTGCTCATGTTCCTCTTGTCAGATGGCAATCCTCACTGGACCATATAGGTGCAATACAGGTCCTGAGGCAGCCCCGGAGACTCCAGTAGTTCTCAGGACATCCAAAAACTAGATGTTGCAACACCTGAGATCCTGATGTGGATGTAGCCAAAGTATTCAAGCCACTTTTCCGAATGGATCATTACTGAAAAAAATCACTTGTCTCTTGCACTACTGAAATGGGAAATGCCAACTGCTCTTTAAAATTCCAGGCCTAGAACACTGCATATTGATACAGAGCCTGCCTGAGCTCTGCTGATAGCAGCTCTTTGTCCAACGTACAGGTTAATGAGGTCAGAAGTGTATCCTCTACAGAGAGGGCAAGAAGGTCACAAGAGGAAACTGTAGAAATGCTTTCCTCCATGAAGGGTGTGAACTTCAGCAGGAGTTTGAGCTACTGCTAGGTGTCCAATGAGGTGGGATGTTTGACTCCATGCAAGTCAGCAGGGACAGCTGCTGGAATGCACAGCTGTGGACAAGGATAGAAAGGAGGCTAAAAGTTCTCAGAGCTCCAGTGACCAAGAAGCTTTAGCTTAGTGCTTCCAGGCTCACTTCTGGCACTCTTCATGATGGGGTCTGAGACAACCAAAAGTCAGTCCTGCTCTGGCCAGGAAGGAAAATGCCTCTAATGCATTGAGTATCCTTTGTTACATATGGACTTCCAACAGGATGAAGGGAAGGACATGGTGTTCTTAACAGGTGATACTTGTTAGAAAGTGTGCTAAAATATATGCAAATCTCAAAGGATATGGCCATTTTATAAAGCAAGCAAACTGGAGAAAGCACATGAGTTTTAGTATGGAAAAATTGATAGGACCATCCAAGTGTTCTCCAGCAGAATAAAGTTCATGAAAAATGACTACATGGGCTCTCAGCTATACATGGCATCCCTAGGTCAGATATCAAAAACAGTTCAATGTTTTCTTGCAGAAGAGCAGAGGCACCCCTCCCTTATACTCACAGTCCAGGCATGCTCATACAGCACCTTGGAACTGAAGACTCCAAGTTGCTTTTCTATATCCCCCATAAGCATATTAGAGAGAAATTCAGTGGAGCATGCAGAAGTAAAAATTCCACACTTGTGGGAGAGAAGATGATCAGTTGTTTGCTGGCATGAAAGATTTAGAGTAAGGTAAAACAAAGTCTTTAAACTAACAGGAAGTTAATCAATTGTTAGTGGGAAAAAATGATGTTAGTTAATTCATATAAAACTGTAATCAATATAGAAAAGAAATAATTGACAATTGCACTGGACTGATTGGATTGACTAATATTTTTAATCAGTGTATGTGCTGTTCCCTTTTTTGTTGTTGTATCAAACTGTTGACAGCTATGTTAGGTAAGTATTCCAATACATTGTATAGATGGGAAAGACATAAAAACTTCTCAAAAGATAGCTGGGAAGAATCCTGTTAAATAAATGTAGACATTAGCTTAAAACCACACCAAAAATAATAAATTGATTTAATCTTAATTTTTCCCAAATATTACGCATATTTAAATCTAAAGACCTGATCCTTCACTTTTTGGAAAAATTACTCAAAAATTACCATTTCTTTTGTGAGGTTTAAAATTTTCAAAATATGTTGATGAAAACACTTTTTTTTACTAGTTTTGATTTAAAACAACTTTTTGATTCAAATATAATTTCATCTAGCTTTCTTTAAACATAAATGTCAAAGCAGTATTTATATAAACAACACCATTATTGTTTGAAATTGCTGCAGTAAGTGTTATATTCCATCTGAACATTTTTCCCTATGAAAAGTGTAGGTACCATGTAAGCTGGTGGTTTTCTTTTTTTTTTGTTGTTGTTGTTGTTGTTTTTTTTTTTTTTTTGTGAAATTTAGAATGCTAATAACTTTATCCAGCCTCTGAATTACACAACTGCTGGCTTTATGTCAGTCCCCCTAAGTCAGGTTTTCTTGCTTGATGGGATTTAATTAATCAACATCATTATTTAAGTTTATTGTGAAATGTCTGTTAAATCTGTTAAGTGCTGTAGCTTAAGTGAAGGGTAATGCTATCTAAACTTCAGGATAGAGATAGATATTTAAAAATAACATCTCAGTGAAGGAAAAAATAAACTCAGAACTTGGTTTGGAAATATTTTTTCATTTTTGTGTTTATATATAGAAGCTGTGTTCATCATAGACATAGATGATGGAATGAATACTGGCTTTGCTGTACATCTCTCCTTGACAAGGTAAATAAGAGAGTATTACTTGGAGCTAGTTGTGAAGAGAGTGCAAAGCCCTCTTGGAAGTGGTACAAGGAAGGTCTTTGTACTACACAGGAGTCAGTCTTCTCTGGAAACCTTTTATTATTACCAAACAGTAAACTAACTAGTGTGTGTTCAACATCAGGAGATTCAGTTTGAGTGTTCCTGCCCCTACTTGGAGACTTGCCAGTAGGGGTAACAATTTTAAGTGGTAGACAACTGCAGAGCCATTCAGGCCTGATCCTTTGAGGTCTGCTGTTGAACACAGTGTGTTGTTCATCTATCTGTTATGTGTGGTGTAAGTTAGCTGGGGCTGATACAGCCAGCTTAGCTGATCTACCCTTTCTGTGAGTGGGAGAATAGTAATGAGAGCCTTGCTATTGAGACACAGACAGTTTCCCACGATACTGAAAATTTCGCTATAGTGTGTTGCTAGTTAAAGCAGCCTCTGTCAGTGTTCACCCAACGATAGTACATGCTCTTGGTGTCCTCTCAGAAGTCAATTCAGGGGCCTACTTCTTGTGAAGGACTTGTGATATAAAAGCAGAGCTGTGCTGAATTCAGTATTTGAGTGTATTTGGAATGTTTTTTGGGAAAAAAAAAAAAAAAAAAAAAAGAGAAAACCATGACTCATTCCAAGACAGCCATAAAATGCAGTAATGCCAGAATCATAAATTGTTGTCCATGAATGTATCACCCATCAATTAGACATAGACTTCTGCCAACAGCACTGCCAATAGGAGACGGATTTTTGCCAGTGATTTTTTTAAGGTGGAATATGCTGGTATTTATCACACAACTAAAGCTTTTCACTGGAAAGTTACCTGGGCATTGTTTTAGATTATCTTTTTCCTCCCTCCTCAGCAGTTGTAGAGATTCTGCTGTGGGCCAGTAGCCTTCTTGAATATGCCTTGTGGACATTAGGAGAAATAAAGGAAACAGGCAAGTGAGTTTCCCAGAGGTCTGTACTGAAATGGGAGCACCAGAAAAGAGCATAAAAAAGAAGTCTGTGCTTCAGAAAACTGTTCAGCTTGACATCCCTCATAGAAGATGTTCTGATAAACCCAGAAAAAATGTGTAGTTGCCCCCTCTACTGCCTGAAAAACAATAGAGCTGGATGTCTGGGATGTCTGGCTGAATCACCCTAGTTACAAGCATCAACCTGTGTTTTGCTAAGGTGGGAACAAAATATTAACTGTTAAGTGCTGAAGGGGAAATATTGTTTTAAGGGGTATTGTATGTGGTCACACACACACAAAACAAAACAAACAAACAAAAACTCTTGCAGCCTGTGGTAGTCTGAATGAAGCATGCTGGGGAATTAAGGAAGATGACAATCTTTTAAAGCAGCTGAAACTAAACCATATTTTAATACATAGTCTCTCTTTTAGAAAATATGGTTGTGCTGAGAATAACAAGTGATAACTGTAGGAGGGACAAAAAAAGCAAAGCTGAGAGCTGATGTAAGGATTCCCAGCTTCTTAACTTTATGGATGACATAATTGCTGTCACCACAATCCATCGATGCAAAGAGGCTGGAAGCAAGCTGGCAGGAATACAAATTTTTCAGTGACTTGACTGGTGGAGACGTTTATTTAACTGTCCTTTTGAGCAATGTTAGGACTCATATAGGCTCCCCATAGAACACATACTGTATATCCTCCCTATAAAATATGATGAAGCACAGATCTTTTTGAGCACATTAGCAACCAGATCCAAAACAAGAGGGCTATAATTTTACAGTTACTGTGCACGATCCATTCCCCCGCCCCTTTTTTGGCTGTTACTTTTTAAAGCATGAAATATATCCTGTACTCTAACCCTTCCTGAAAATAATATATTATGAGTGCTTCTGTGTAATGGATGGAACTTTCTAAAGATTTCTGTTATGTTTTTCATCTTTCCAGTCTTTTTCAAACAGTTTTGTGAGCGAGACAAATCAAAATCACTTGAACTGGGACATGGAAAAGGAGGAGCAATAATTTAGTGCACTATATAATATGACTTGAATACTATTAGGACTTTCTGTGGTTTAAACAATACTAACAGTATGCTGGCAACTTTGATTTTGATGCAAGGAAATAGAAGACTGTAAATGCTTTAATTGCCAAAAACAACTTTTTTTCACTGCCGTTGACTGTGATTCAGCACCACCTAAGAGAAGTGGAATGGAAGTCAGGATTCCTGATGTCTCCTCAAGTGCATAACGAGGGGAAACATTGAATGAAATGTGGTGCCATCATCTTGTTATATCACCTCTGGCATTTATGAGAGAATTTGCATGCTCTAGCAGAATGAAGTGAACAGGGGAAACATTATTAAATCTGTGGCACTGGTAGGGCACCAAAACAGGCTTTTTTGTGTGTCTTTTTTTGCATATTTATCCAAGCAAAAAAAAAAAAATAGATAATTTTGAAGTACTTAAGCAAGAAAAAGACCAAAAGAATACAAAACTTTCCTGTCTGATGTACTACATAGCAGTGCTTATGCTCCTAGAAAGTGGGAAGCACTGCTTTGTGGTGGAATCTCCAGAGACTGCTAGTTCCATTTTTACTTCTAACAGTTTTTCAGAGGTCGTAAGCAAATCAGCATTTATTTATTTATTTATTTATTTTACTATGCAGATATTAACAGAGCTTTGTCCCAGAGGCTTGCTGCCTTAGGACCTGTCTCCTTTGGCTGAGGTTGCAATTCCATTTTCTTGGCAGCAGCTAGGAAGACTGTTAAGCTTGTAGAGCATAGGGAACCTACTGTCTTATCCCAAAACAAGCTGCAGAGATGGCATGGCAAATTTATAACTTCTCATGTCTCTTATAGACACCTCCTGTTGAACAGACCTGACATTGATGCATATGAGAAAGGAGTCTGATGAGAGGGCACATCAAAAAATACTCAGTATTTGATGTTTGAAATGACAGGTGGCCATCTGACTGAATCCCCTCCTTGTCACAGACCATGGGGACGATGTCTCACACACTTCAGTAGGTGAAATTTCAAAAGCAAGCCATGTGGTTCTAGTCAGGAGATATTTTGATGCGTTGAGTGAATTACAAAGAACAATCCAGTAGGAATTGGCCTGAAATTCACTCATCTATCATTCAATATGTAACATGTTTTTTACATTATGATTCATGCTGTCACTGCAATTGCTCTAACTATCAACTGATAGCTGACAGTGGGAGCCAACCTAAATCTCAGGATAAACAGGGCTACCTTCATTACTTTCAGAGGAGTTGTGCCTGCTACTCTCCATCAATTAATTTAATTAGCTTTCTGAAATGCCACACAGGTTTTTGTTGCATTTTTGAGAGAAGACAGGGATTTTAAAGGATATGTGAGTCTTTCTTCTGGCTATGTAGCATAAACTAATGAGTATTGTGGTGCAGGGGAAAAAAAAAATATGCTCCTTGAGTGAAATCCCGGTCAGGGCTGGGAGCTCTGCTTCAATGAGGGAAGTTTCACTTTCAAAACCAGCAACCAAAATACGAACAATCTTCTAAGTTGACAATAAAGATAATCAGTTACACATAAAAGATACTGACTCTTTTCATCTTTGCAGAACAACCTGAGATAATTACTTTAACAAAATAGGTGAAATGACAGTTCTCAAAAGTCTGCTCTTTGAACGTCATCGCTACACATTAGTGGTTACTGTGTTTTCGTACCATGCTCTTTTTTTTTTTTTCACACAAAACCGCTGTTACCTGTAGAAAAAAATTTTGGGAGCCCAAAGAACGTAGGATCAGGTAGAAGTTAGGTATGGACATACCAGCTGTGTTTTCTGAACATGATATATCATTCTCATGTTAGTTTCTCATCTTTCTGGCTCAGAGAGTACGCTTTAAGAAAAAGCAGTGTAGCTGGTGTATGTCGCTGGGAAACAGCACAGATGTGTGTTGAGGACAGGCAGTTTGCAGCACTCTGCTGTTTGTTTTCAGAGCATGTGTGCACCATGGAACTGCACACAGGCAATTCAAATGCAAGTGGAAGCCAGCTTCCTGAGCATCCTTGTTGAATTGTAGGGTCTGTTTAACTCTGTAGAAGCTCACAGTGGTAAAGGGCAAAGGTAGTTAGAAATGCCCTTGTCTTTCCTGCAGGTTGCATTTGTTTAAATTCCAGTTCCTAACTGGAATAGTATATAGTATAGTATTATACTATATATAATAGCATAGTATTCTCAGAGCAGTATCTTTTAAAACTTTCCAGTAATATTAATAGGTGATGAGGCTAACCTGTGTCAGTTTTGCATGGCAAAGGATTTCCTTAGTTGAACTTCTAAGTATGTACACCACCATTTTCTATCACTTATCACTACAGAGTATTTGTTGTATAAGAATGATGTCTCTTCATTCCTCCCACAGCTACCTTTCATTCTTTGCCAATCTACATAATGAATTTTGGAGGATGAATGAAGAAGCTCTGTCTGGGTTCTTAATGAAAGCTCCCTTTTTATCTTATCTTCCACCCTCAAAGAAACTTTCTGATAAGTTTGTTTGTTAGAGAGAGTAAAGTGTTTGCTTCAGCTCTGGTTTAATTATGATACAGAACTGTAAAAGAAAAGAAAACAAAACAAAACAAAAGTCATGGAAAATGACGCTTGGTCAGTGCCACAGCCGGAAAAATATTCCTGCTTTTCTACAACTACTCACTTATACCTTGCAATTGACTTCACTCTTTGAGATTGCTTTGTGCATAAAATATAGGAAAATAGTTTACTGGCAGAATATTTGCAAAAAGAGCAAAGTCTGGACTTGGAATTATTCAGCTCAGTTCAGGTTTTAACTATCTAATCTTAATGGAGTTTTCTGCTTAATTTTTGCTTTCCTGTTTGTGGTGCAATACATAAGAAATTCAACAACAAATGTGTGCTCTCTTGTGCTTGTTACCCTATGTGTGTAAGAAAATGATTGTTCCATCCTCTACAAGTTTAAGCTTAAGCCTACACTGTGTCTGGACATCTCTGAGTATGTGTTTTTTCACCAGAATTCCTGTTGAAATGAAAAGACTTTGGAAATTTTTCCAGGATGTCTGAATATCCCAGAGGCAGTGGGTCTGATCAGTCTATGGGGCATGTGGAAAACACATTCAGGCACAGACTTCTGGTCTGTATTTATTCAGTAAACTGGGCTCAAATCACTGATGCAGAACATCACTGATAGGTCCAGCATTTAGGAGGTGCTGTGAATGCACCATTAAGCGTAAAAATAAACTTCCCAACCTATGGGGCTGAAGTGTTGGGGCCACAGTGTGAGACATCACAGCAACTGCAGAAGCACAGTGACTTGCAACAAGTGGTTCAGGAAGAATCTACATCCGGCCAAATAGTGAAATTTATTCATGAGCAGAAAGACAATATAGAGCTTTGAGACTTACTTGAACCCTATTCAGAGGATTGAAGTGATGCATATGCCTTATGCTGGTCCTCCACAGAGGAATGAAATGAATCCGCTGTGAATAGTTTTGAATTGAGAATGAATATTTAAACCACATGGAGACAACTGATGAATAGAAAAAGAGGACAAATTATCAAATTAATTAATATTAGTAGTGAGTGCTTACAAATACTGTTCATGAAGGACTAGACCTTTTATTGCTCTGACTGGGTGGGCCTTTGCTGGTTTGAATTATCTTTGCAAGAAAACAATCATCAAAGAAGGCAAAACATATTTTAAGAAGCCCTTTTAATAGAGCACAACTCAGAATAAAATATTGCTATTGTTTAATACAGCTATCATAGGCACAATTCTGAATATATAAAAGTTAGCCTCTTGGCTTGGAAACAGAGCAGTATCCTATTCCAGAATATTTATTTATTATGAGGATTTACAGTCAAATATAACATATTTGTTCATAACAACCTGGAACATAGCTGCCCCATAAAAGTGGAAGAGGGAGCAGTGAGCCAAACACTAATGGTTGAAGTTTTGTGAAGTTTGTGAAGTACTGAATAAATTATTTATTTATTTTTTAAATCAGTACTATAAATATATGATAAACTCTCAAATGTATAACAAACAAAAACAAATTTAAAAGTTCTATACTGTAGTCCAGAAGATTTTGGTGTTGCCCTAACTACTCTTTTTGAATACCGTAAAACCCCCTCTATTTGAATCACTTTCAGCTCCTTTAATACTTATTACTTTCACTTTTAATTCTGAGGTTTTGTGTAAGGCTTGAAGTCAACGAAGATGTTTTAGGGGTATTTTGAGTAATTTTAAATAATTTTAACATTTGTTGATGAAAAACTTCATGCTTGTATTTCATGAACAAAACATATATCATTTATTAATCATAACCAGAAACTTCTGCAGTATAATATTTGCCCATTCATTCTAATCATAATAATTTCAAGAACCATTATACTTCATTAATAAAGCTTTTGTTCTTGCAATTTGTAAATTCTTGCATCTTAAGGAAGAGGGAAGCTTTGAAGATTTCAAAGTGTTTAAGCATCCTCAGATTATCAGGCCAATGTAGACCAATGGATAAAAAGGCAGCTTTCAATCTTTGGTTTTATGAACTGCATCCAAAAAAAAAAAAAAAAAAATAGTTCCAGATGGAACTATTATGTTTATTTGACTTCATTTCTCAGTAAGTAAGTTATTCAACTCTTGTTCCTGTCTCCTCTCTAGATTTCCCAGCTTTAGTTGTGGTCTGTCTTCCTTGGCTGGCATCTTGTATAGAGTGATTTTATTTCTTCCCCCCACCTCCTCCCAGAATCAATGGTAGTAACTTAGGCCATTAGCCAGTGAGCTCTGAAAATCACAGAAACATTTAGGCTGGAAAAGACATCTAAGATAATCAGGTCAAACTGTTTGATATTGCTCTTAACTGTCCACTGTCAGAATAGCGGTGCTGCCCTAGATACACCTTACTAGTATTAAGTATAAATTTTAAAATGTAGATTATGTTTCCACCTATGCCCATTGGCTATAAAGAGATCTTTCTCCTCCCTCTCAATAGACATTCAGATTATTTTTCCAAGCTTTTTCCAAGATTATTTTTTCCAAGCTTTTAGCTAGATTGTGGGTTTTAATTACTAGCCTTTGGTTTCAATGTACTATAGTGTAATTGTATTAGCTATTGGCATCATCGGCACTTAGAATTTCTCTGTAATAGTATTGCAGTTCATGCAACACAAATCTTCTCAGTTAGGGAAGAGACTCTGACCTGTGAACTAGGAAAAAGTCCACGTGCTGTGGTCTAGAGGGTAGAGATTGCAAATACAGCAAATAAATGGTTCAGAGATAAGAAATGTGCTCCAAAACAATTTTAACTGTTCGAATAGCCCAGAAGATGAAGCAGAGCTGAAGAAGGTAGAAATGTTCACAAAAACTAACCTGAGAGGGAAAGTTGTTGAACCTTCTCAGGGACAGAAGCATGGGAGCTAGCAGGGAATTTACAACTAGCATGTGAATACGAAAAGCCCACAGGGATTTCAGCAGGTAAGAGCAAAAGAGCCAGGATGAAGCATGAAGGTTGGAGCCCTCTCTCTGACTTCCCTGTCAATGATCATCTCATTGCAGACACCTGCATCCCTGCCTGTGGCTTGTGCGTTGCACTCTCCCCAGAGGGACAGATGATATTGTCCCTTCTCTTCATAGGGCCCTTTTATCTCATCTGCTCATTTTATTCTTTTTCCTGTTAGTTACTAACTTGCTTCTTTGCATTACTTTTTTTTTTTTTTTTTTTTTTTTTTTTTTTAACTGTGCCACATTGCACTGTGTTTAACTTCATGCCTTAAGTCACATGCTTTTTTGGCTCTTCTTCCTTTATTGAAAAAAAGTAACATTAGGTTTCTGATAAGCTGATAGACATGTGCCCTGAGTCAGCCATGCTGTGATATTAATCAACCTGTGTTATGCAATGATTACATCTATCAGCACAGCACAAGTTACTCTTCCGCAAATAGTGCAGACTTTCACCTGGTTGTTACCTTATAGCTTTTTCCCCTTTTATTTTCTTCTTTGGGTTTTTGTTCTCATGGTTTTTGGGTTCTCAAGTTGACATTCTGTTGTGAATGTCAAAATCAGATTTACCTTTTAATTTTCTTCTTTATTATATTATTTCTTGGGAAAACTAACAAACAAACAACAAAAATAAATACAAGCTTGTACAGCTGAACTTCCAAATATCCATGATACAACAGACAAAACTTTCTCTCAAATGGTTATAGAAGTTTTCTTTTCTTGTAAATTGCATCATGACTGCTTTGAAACCCAGTGCAAATAATTAAAAAGTGGCAGAACATTTGTTGCAAGACCATCTTTAACATATTAAAATCACTCCTGAAACAATACTGGCTATGGACAAAAGGTAGTGTTTCAAGAAGAAAACACAGAAGAAAATAAAGAATTGGCCTGCCACTCCCAACACATGCATGCACAGGCTGCCGCAATATTTCTGTAGATTGTCCCATCTTGAAATCACCAGAATGCAAAATGCGCACTTGTTTTATTTTCCACATTTGAAGAAGATAGATGATGTCAGAGACTGCCTTGTTAAAAATGACTTTCTGTAACACAAAGTGGATTCAACAAACACGTGAACATAGCTTTAGACATCACATTCACAGGCCAATTTACTGCTGGTGGATATGGGGAGACATGGTACCCTGACTTTGTCTCTGGAATTGTATAGAAATTTATGTATGAACATTGTATGGCAAGAAGGGTTTTCTCTTGTGTGCATAGCAGACACAGTGTTCCAATGCAATGTCCTGCAATTCCTGGTGTAGGACTCCCATAGGTAGATTTATCACTGAAAGTCAGTCACCAGATAGTGACATATAGAATCATTAAGGTTGGAAAAGACCTTCAAGATCATCTGGTCCAACCATCACCCTACTACAAATATCACCTAGTAAACTATGTCCCTAAGCACCATGTCCAACCTTTCCTTGAACACCCCCAGGAATGGTGATGCCACCACCTCCTTGGGCAACCCATTCCAATGCCTGACTGCCTGACTACTCTTTCTGAGAAGAAATGTCTCCTAACTTCTGACCTGAACCCCTTCCCCCCCCCCCCCCCCCCCCCCGTGAAACTTGAGGCCACTCCCTCTTGTCTTATCTTCTTATCTCTAGTTATCTGTAAGAGGAGGCCAATCCCCATCTTCCCACACCTTCCTTTCAGGTAGTTGCAAAGACCAATAAGGTCTCCTCTGAGCCTCCTCTTCTCCAGACTGAACAATCCCAGCTCCTCACAGCACTTGTGTTCCAGGCCCCTCACCAACTTCATAGCCCTTCTCTGGATACACCACAGGGCCTCCATGTCCTTGTACTGAGGGGTCCATAGCTGAACACAGCAGTTGAGGTGCAGCTTCACCAGAGCAGAGTAGAGGCCTGATACAAGCCAGGATATCACTGGCCTTGTTCACCTGGGCATACTGCTGGCTCATGTTCAGAAGAGCATCAACCAACACCCCCAGATCCTTTTCCTTTGCACAACTTTCCAGCCACTCTGCCCCAAATGACCAATAAGGCACCAGAAAAAAAAAAAAAAAAAAAAAAAAAAATCTTCTAGTGTAACAGCAAATCTTAATGTTTTTCACCGGTGGTGTCTTCATGGCCTGATTTAAGTAACTCCTCATGAGGTTCTGACAGGGTAAGAAAAAATATGGGATATGAGATCTGGGATACTAACTGGTGCAAAATAGCTTAATATTTAATTCTCAAAAGTGGAGGTAAAAAAGTCTATAACTATAAGAAGATATAAGGCCTATAACCAGTGAAGTCCAATGTACTATAATTAGAAAAGTCCTGTTACTCATATCTGAGCAATAATATACTTTATTAGCAGCTCCCATAAATTTCTGGACTTCACCTCTTATTGCTTTAAATATATGCATTAATTCTTACTCTTTTCTACATGCTTTTGTATATTTGGCTAGTATTGAAGGTAATGTGAGATTTGGCTTTTTATATGTTTTACAAAAGAAAAACTACCTATTTTCCCCCTTCCCCCATCTAATGCAGTTGTCTGTTGTTATTTATTTTTTCCTCTGTGGAGATATGAGATCAAAGATATCCAATCCACATTAAGGAACTTAACTGGAGATTTTCTACTTGGCAGAAAAGTGTTGTCAGCCAATTAAGAAAATCCTTGAGTTGTAACTCAAGTTGTAACAGATGGAGGAGGAGAACAATATTGTCTTAATACAGTCTAGTTTTACATACCTTTAACACTCTGTGGGGCATTCCCTACATTACATGAAAACCCCAAACACTACAGCAGCTCTTCGGAGAATTCTCTCCTTCACCTACCCTCCAACTGGGCCTTCATCTCTTTACTTGATGCTGTTTTGAAGACAGAAACAAAATCAGCCATTGTGTTCTTACCTTTGCCTTCAGGAGCTGTGGATGTACATGCAAGCCTGGATGGGGCAGCCTCTCTCCCTTTAAGTGTAGACCTGGTGTGTTTCCAACCACATGATTTTTTTCCAGAAGTATAATTTAAAGCTAATTCAGTTCTAGGTCTAGGCTAAAGTTTACACTTATCTTTTTTTTTTTTTTTCTTAAAATTTTTTCTTAAATCTTTTCTTAATTCAACACCTGTTTGCATCTGCAGATGTATGTAAATATTTTATTTTATTGTATTTTTGAGGCAGAGGCAGGGGATGTTTTAAGTTAAGGGAGAGGGAGAGGCAAGGGAAGGAAAGGAAAATGATAATGATGCTGGAATTTTATTTTATTTTTTTAACAAGTCATCCCTTCCTCCCCCTCTCCTCCACCCACCCTCTGTCAATAGTTTTGGATTCATGTAAGTGTAGCAGACTTGACTGATTTAGGCAGGAAAAAATGCATAACACTTTCTCTATAATTTACATTAAAACAAAAATAATATGCCCAAAATAATAGTGTAATACCCAGGATAATTACCCTTTCAAAGGGATATACCTTTGCAGAAATTACTTCATGTGTAAAAACAAAAGGATTTTTTTACAGAACAAACTGCCTGATAGCTTAATATATCCCACACGTAATGACTCCTCTGAAACCTTACAGAATATAGTATAGGCTAAATATGACTTCTGAATGTACTCAAATGAACATTACTGAGGTAGTTATGGAGAGTCCATCACATATCATCTCAGAGTTGGGAGCTATGTTGGTAATTCTGACTGTAAATGCTCATATATTACCATGAACTCAAATTTAATTTGACATGCTAGTCATTGTAATCATACCCAACTGCAAACCAAAAAACTTACCTGTCAGGTACATAATAGAATATATTACAGTTTCTATAATAGATTCCTGTAACTAACGTACTTTTTTATAAGCTCCTCGTGACTACTTTATCTTTGATATGGTGCTATGGTAATCCCCCAGTTATGGGATAAACACAGATAGGATCTCATAGTCATGAAATATGGCTCTCTGATAACCATTTGTGGGAAATGAATCACATTTGCAGACAGTACCATATTTCATTATCTTCTGTGTGTATTCAGTTGGTTAGAATCTAGATGGAAGCTTTAAAATGGTAAAACACAACAACAACAAAAAAAAAAGAAGACAAGCAAGAAAAAAAAAAAAAAAGAACAAATAAACAGCAGAAAATAAATAAATAAATAAATAAATAAAAATACTTAAACTCAGGAAAAATATTCACTTGTCAGACCATTACTGACATGACAGTACTTCACAAGTCCACAAGATAGCTTGCATATATCAGGAGTTGGACTCAGATATCCTTGTGGGATCTTAGTGAATATAACTTGAATGGAGTTGAGATTGTAATAGACAATCAAGGCTGTAATTAGGTTGGGCCAAGACAGACACCATAGCTTTTGCTGCCATACAGAAAAAGAGATTTAGGCCTAGTGGAGACAGGAGAGTAGGACGGAAAAGCCTGGTAAAGGTGAGAATGTAAAAGGGTAACAAGCTTGAAAAATGATAAGAGCGGTCAACATGAAGATACCTGAAGATACCTTTAGCCTAAAGGAATTTCATTTCACTAGTAATGATGTCCAAGAATTGTTGTCATTGTGGGCAGTGTTGAATGTAATTCTGTGCTCCATAAATCAGATGTGATTCCAGCTTTTAGTATAGATCTCTCTCCAGGTTTTCCTAAGAAGAATCAGGGATTGTGTTTCAAACTACAGTATCTCAAAGTTCCCATTTTATTTGTTTGTTTGTTTGTTTGTTTGTTTTTTATTCTTCTTCACCAGTGGAGAGTTTTGTGCTATTATCTCCCATGTGTGGTAGTATTCAAGAAAACTCAGTGCCATTTTTTTCAGTGTTATAATCTAGAAATTTTCTTTTTATATTCTAAATATGTGATGGCTCTGGATACCTCTAATTGGGTAACTAGAAGTCTTCTAGATTTTGAGCACTACCATACTGTAGCTATTTTAGGACTTCTTCTCCTATTTCAGCCAATGGTACCTGGAAATTGCAAAATGAAGCATGTGAGAACAACAGTTTTATTTTAAGCCAAATCAAAAACTTACCTGTTTTTAGTGTTTAATAGGAATTAAGCTGTGAAGATTTTTTTTTCACTGATAGAGTCGAAATAGGTAAGATTTTTTTTTTTTTCCAATATAGTAAATGCTTTGTTAAAACAGTTAAGATGTATCTTCCTAATTATCATCAAATTTCATCTGCTTTGCCTCTCTAATTTCTGTGCATAACAGATGAAACATGCTTAGTAGGTTCTCAGCTGTGTATTTGTTCTTATCTTCATTGTCCTCACATCAGGAACAAAGCGAAAAACCAAATGTAACTGTTGGTGATAGCGATGTTAGTGGCAGGCCCCAGCTTTGGAAGACATTTTGTGGGCCTTCTACATTGTTAAATGCAAGTTCCTGGTTAAATGTTTGTCTGAATTGAAGACAATATTTCAGATATCTGCTGCTGTTTGGTTGTTTTGCCGTTTAAAATTGGTATGAACTGAGGAAAAGTAAGAATTATTATTGGTGATGCTAAGCTATCCTTAGCCTAAAAAAGATGGAGCATATGAGAAGTGCAAACTACAGGCATTTTTCTTTATTCTTTAACTGTCATGTTTCTGCAAAATATATCTATTTTCTAGGAAGACATAAAAACTATATTGTGTGGGTAAATGAACAAAGTCTTGATGGAACCTCTTAAACTTCCTGTTTATTTGATCTTAGTATCTTTCTCATTTGGTTTCCACTATTATTTGAGATTTTTTGGCTGCTGTACAAAATACGGGAACATGTTTTTCTCAGTTAGGGTTAAACGACTATCAAGAATAAATATATGCATATCTTAGATCAAGTTGTTGGTGGGCTATTTTCTGTAACTATTTTTACTGTGATATTTTTTTCTATAATAAGTTTGCTGACAAGTTATTTTTCCCCACAGGAGTAGTAGACTAATGGAAATTAGAGATGGAAAAGACCTATTAGGTCATCTTGTCAATTTTCCTGCCAACACAAGATTGTTCTTTGCAAAGAGTTTTTCAGTATTCCTCACTGCTGAACCATATAAACAGTTAGCATATAAGTTTTCTGATGTAATAGCAGCAGCAGTGAGCAATGAGAATTTACTATTTATTTTTTGTGGGTGCGTGTGGTTAGAAAAAAGCTTGAAAGAAATACAGGGCAACTCTTTACAAAGTAAGGAATATTCAGTGAAGTGGGAGTAGTTTTCTATTAACTTCATTCACAAATTACCAACAATGAGGTAATGATGCTTGATTATTTTTATTTGCAAGACATGATTGTTGCAAGGTTCTGCCTGCATATACAAAATATACACATTGGGCCCCATTCCTCTGGAAATCACACATAAAAACTTCTTACTTAGGAATGTAAGTACCACAGATTGTATTGAGGCTAGTCTTGGGAGTAAGAGTTGTTTGTACAAGTAATACATTTCAGTAAAAATTGTATTAGCTATGAGGAAAAAGTTTTAGCTCTACTGGTTTTATCCATCAGAGAGGTAACTTTGTGAGCTGGGTAGCAAATATGTTTTCTGTTCTGGGAAAACCTTCATGTAATCAAAAATGTTCCCATTGCATAGTGGTGGGGGAAAAACAACAACTTCCAAAGTTTTCCATCTTGCAGAGAGAGTGTGGGTGTACTTGTGCACTAGCACAAACATGCAGACCAACCAACACCCCTGTGCTTGGGGCACATATCCAGCTCTGTGCTATCTTCCAGCAGTCTCATGAGGGCTATTCCAGGGTGGGTCGCTCCCAGGCTCTTCTTTGCAGCTATGGGAGCTTATCCACCAGTGTTAGCTCATTCACATCACCTAATTTTTTATGCAAAGCGGGGCAGCTGCAGTGAGAGCAAGTGCCTACAGGATGGTCTTATATTAAGAGCCTTATGTGAGATGTGAGCAACTATTTAAAAAGGAGCTCTGAAGCCAGGTCTCACATCCCTGGTGAGCACTGTAACCACCTGCAAACCATTGGCTGTCCCTGATCCTTGCACCGCTTTGGATCACAGATTCACACTGAGACTCCAAGGCTGGTTTTTTATAAGAAAATCTAATGATAACTAGTATGTTCCCACAGTGTGTTTCACTTCAATGAATTTGCTCCATTCTTTTCCTTTAAAACTTGTTACACTGAAATATTTTCCACCAGCTCCATTTTTCCAGATTATCAACCTGTAATGTCTTATGCTAACAGCGTGGGAAAGGGTGTTCTAAGACTGAAAGCAACCTACATAGCACTGTTTTGAATCCAGAAACTCTGGTCTGTTCAGAAAAACAAGTTCTGCAATACCAAGAGGCATTAAAAGTACCAAAAAGTCTTGTGGTAGTCCCATTCCTCAGGTGGTATTTCTGGGTATTAAGGTATGCCAGTTTACATGGATTATTAGGAGGAAAAGAAATATTTGAACTTTGCCATGACTAGCTATGCTGTCCTTACAAGAAGTAACAAAGCCATGGATCTGGCTGGGCTGCTGCAGATAGAGTTGTCTATGTGAATATATTCCAACACCAATGTTATAGCCAAATTCATCAAAACAGATTTGCAGCCTTACATATTCACCATTACATGATGTTTCTAAAACAGATCAGGGAAAAACACATTTATCAAACTGAAACCAGTGACTGCACTTCTTCTGTATTGTAACCCCACAGCTGACTGTAAATGCCTCTGTTTCCATCCTGCTTACCACCTGCTGCTCAAATGCTGAACTACATTTATTTCCTGACTTTATTTACTGAAGAAGACCAATACGAGATCATTCACATTATCATTTCTTCAGGTTCTCTTAAAATATACTTACATTTTTGTTACTGGTCATGGTTCTTATTATTAGCTTCTATGGCTTGCGGTGGATTTTGCTTCATAATCTGTACTGTGACATTGAAATATGTAACCATTGAAATATGTGACATTGAAATATGCTGTAACTGCTTTTATTTATTTATTTTTTTGGTGGTGTGTGTGTGCTTGCTTTTGTTTTTACTTTTTCTAAGTACATGACAATAGTTTTAATAATATTAATATATTTTTTTTAGTATAATTTTGTCTGACTTCCAGACGAATATGTATCAAAAGACACAGTGTGCAAAATACATGGTGATCTTCATCTAAAAGTAGTGGATTGCTTGGTATGTAAAAAAACTCAGGAAACTGTGCAAATATTTAACATATTACTTGTTGAGTATAGGATACCTCAGAACTGATACCTTATAAAGAAGACTTCCGAAAAGCAAGAAATACTAAGTGTTGCCTATGGCCTTTATAATTAGGATTTAAAAAAATAAATAAGTAAATAAATATTTTAGCTCTTACTAAGGGCTTTTAACTACTTGATATTTTGAAGGAAGTTTTAAATCTTTGTCTTGCAATGCTGCTTTATCAACAGATATGCATTATCTGCCTCTGGCTGCATATATTGAATTCTGTTGCTTTGCCTCTGGGATCTCTTAAAAAGCTCTCTGAAGAAATCCAACTATAAAAGCAGCCTCTTAGCTCATTTCACTGGTTATTTTTTACTGCTGCTCACCTGCAGGGTCATTTTGAATTCAGTGGGAACTTATCCTTCCATGGAGAAGTGGAAGCTGGTTTCTTTTAAATAGCAGTGCTTGAACACATGCACACACATACTCTGAATGTTGCCTTCAGCAGTTCAGAGTACTGGGTAACTATGAATAAATATGAATCCATAGTTTTGTACCACATATTTGTGAAATTGCTAACAGGGATTTTGATAGAGTGGGGAAAGTTAAGATTTGATGAAATGAAGATGGAGGGAAAGGCAACCCTGGGTCCAATGAGTTAACAATGCTAGTAACTGACATACTAATATGACAGATTTCTCAGTTTGTGCCCATTGCCTCTTGTCCAATCACTGGACTCTGAAAAGAGGATGGGTTCATCCTCTTTGCATCTTCCCTTCAGGTATTTATATACATTGATATAATACCCCCTGAGCCTTTTCTTCTCCAAGCTGCACAGTGACAGCTCTCTGCGCTTCCTCAGTTGAGAGATACTTCAGCCCCCTAGTGACCCTTCCTGGACATTTTCCCACGTCTATATATCTATTGCTCTCATACTGGAAAGCCCAGAATTGGATTCAGCAGTCCAGATATGGCCTCACCAGTGTTGATCATAAGGAAAGGATCACCTCCCTCAACATTCTGGCAATTCTTTTTCTCACATAGCCCAGGATGCCCCCGCCTTTCTTTGCTGCAAGGTTGCCTCAGCCTGCATGGACAGCTTCTTGCTCACCAGGACCTTGAGTTCCCTCTCAGCAAATCTACTTTCCAGCTGTTTATACCCCAGCATATACAGTTTCCTGGGTTTATTTCTTCCCAGATGCAAGAATTCATATTTTCTTCTGTTGAACTTCATAAGATTCCTCTCAGCCCATTCATTTAGCTTGTTAAGGTTCCTCTGAAAGGCAGCACAACCCTCGGGTGTGTCAGTCACTCTTCCCAATTTCATATAATCTGTGAACTTGCTGATAGTGCACCCTGTTGCAGTCTCCGGGTCATTAATGAAGATGTTGAACAGTACTGACCCCAGTATCAACCCCTGGAGTATACCACTAGTGACTTGCTTCCAGGTGGACTTTGTGCCACTGATCACAAACCTCTGGGCCTGCACATTCAGACAGTTTTTTATCTACTTATCTAACCTGAATTTTGTCAGCTTTGTTATGGGAGACTCTCAAAGGCTTTACTTGAAGTTCGCGTAGACAACATGCACTGGTCTCCCCTTATCCACCAAGCTGGTTACCTCATTATAAAAGTCTATGAGGTTGATCAAACATGATTTCCCCTTTGTAAGTCCACACTAACTACTCCTGATCACCTTTGTGTCTTTCATGTGTTTGGAAATACTTTCCAGGAGGATTTTCTTCATCACTTTCCAGGGACTGAGGTGAATCTGACTGGCATGTAGTTCCCTGGGTCTTCCTTCTCAGTGATGGAAGTGATATTTTCTCTCTTCCAGTCTTCACAAATCTCTCCCAGTCTCCATAACTATTCAAAGATAATTGAGTGCCCTTGCAATGGCATTCTCAGCTCCCCCAGCACTTAGGGTGCAACCTTCCAGGCCCTGAGGACTTATATATGTCCAGTTTAAGGGCTCCCTAACCTTGTTGTCTTTCACTGAGGTGAAGTCTTCCTTGAGACAGACTTTCCCTCTAGTTTTAGGGACAGATGAGAGAGAAATGTCAATACTGCAGTAACATCTCCACCACCCCCATTAGATTTTGCAGCTACTCCCCAGCAGAGCTGGCACATAACAGGGGTGGGACTAAAAACAGGGGTTGATAAATATTTATTATCACTTTTCCTCTGTCAAAGATTTTATTATACACCATTGAAATTTAAGCTGATTAGGATGTGTCATATTTCTCATTTACTCAAGGTAGTCTCTAGAGTAACAGAAATGCAAAGAATTCCTTACATACTATGTAAGGAACATGTCCAGGAAGCAGAAATGAGGTACAAGGGAGATTGTCTATGCAAGTAGAATAGGCCAGAAGGAACTCCAAGGAACATTTCAAACTTCATTGTGAAACAGGTCTTTTACTTTCAGGCTTTGAATAGACTGACTCCTTCTCTTTAAAATCCATGTATATATTTATATAAGATGAAAAGATTTTTCAAGCTGTTTAATATTTCAGAATGCTATTTTGGGGATTGTACGTGCATGTTGTGAATCATGATCTTATATCAGTTCAGGTTTTGTAGTATTGTAGCAGAAGACCTGTAATTTTCTGGTGGTCATTTATTGCATTCAAGATAAGTATCTCAAAGATCTACGTTTAAATTAGTGGAACCCCAATGCAATTAAACCTTAGAACAAAAAGATTTATTATTATTATTATTATTTACAACAGTTGTCTTCCTGAAAGATTCTAAAGCATGTAAAAAGGAAAAACTGGCTAGTAATTACATTGTTGTGGTCCAGACATTTCTGCAAAGTAAAACAGCCTCTGTTGTAACAATACAGCATTAGTGTCCAACTTGAATTACATGTAGAATTTAGGTCGACAGCATAGAGTTTAGTTGAATCATTCAGGACCAAGTCTTGCTTTTCATGCTAATGCAGGTAGTTCTCATGACTTCAGTGTGACTTTTCATGTGATTGAGGTAAATTTAAAAAAATAATCTTTTGAAGATATTTTTTCCTCAATAAGCTTACAAGAGTGTATGTTTTGCTTTTTGTTTGTTTTTCAAATATGTGGCTAGATTTTAGTCCAGCACTTCACTCATTAGATATTTGTAAAGTGTTATTGATACTGCATTTGTGAGAGTAACATATATTCAAGAATAGAAACTGCAAGAGCTAGGATGGATTGCCAAGGTTTGCTCCAAGACCACTTCCTTTCTTTTGAAGGGATTTTCAGGTTCAATAAAAAAAAAAAAAAAAAAAAAAGTAAAATAAAATAAAAGTGTGGTGAGCAAGAGCTTACTTGAAAAGTTTACTAGAATATAAACAAACATGCACTGCAAAAATACAGGATGGCTGTATATGGCTTTCTAGTGGTCTTGAATTTTACCCAGGTCTTAATGAGTGGAAGTGGTTCCTTAACTTGTTCTTTAAATCATATATACACATGACAAAATTCACACATAATAATATATTTACCTCAAAGCTCTAGACTCTGAAGTGCAATTTTGATGGTAATGTACTTCCAAACAGAAAAGACAGTTTCCAACTGAAGTGACAAACTGAATGCTTGAGTTTGTGATGTGCTGAGAAATCTAAATAAAGGTGACTTGTTTTCAAATTACTTTGTTCAGGCAGAAGGCACCTTAGTGACCTTGTTGCTGCTTTGTGCCCAGCACTTCAGAGCGGGACCCGTTATAACTCCTTTGCAAACTCTCCCGCTTCATACTGAGATCCAGAGAAAAGCTTCCTTCAAGGTGAGACTGCAAAGTTGGATCAGCTATATAGTTTCCAAAAAGCTTCAGCCTTCTGCTAGGAAGACCTGCTGACAACTTACCCAAGCATGCTGGATAGGTATTCCCTTACCATTATCATAGTAAGTGTATTTACAAGGTCAGGTTTCTAACAGAGAAGATGAAGTTTATCTGGTGTTGATAATACAGTACGTTTTTTACAGGGAGGTATTGGATTTCAGTATTCCCCTTTCCACCTGCATTATCTTTTACAGATACCAAGTGACAATTGCTTGCTGACATTTTACTGAGGACTGACTGAAAGGATAAACAGTCAAGAGGAAAAATAAAAGGTCTCTTAGAGAGGTAGGGGGGCTAAAAAACAAACATGAAAATCAATCTTGCAGTTGAAGGTTTTCCCTGATATTTGAAAAATGTAAAATACTGGAATTTTACCCCATAGCTCATCTCCTGATCCCAATCTTCTGTTCTTTTGCTTGTTTGGTCTTTTGTTGTCATTGTTTCTTTAAAACCTGGGATGTGTGGCATTATCATATCTCAGGGTCTTGTGAGATCAAACTTAGGGGGATATTTTCTTGACTGTGCAGAGATCTTTCTAGCCTGACAAGGCCAGCTTAAAAAGCCCTGAAATATAAAGGCATTGTCAAGGTTGCAAAAGGTTTCCAGCAGATAAACTTTTAAACTCTGTTTTTGTTTTGTTCTGCTACTTTACTTTACTATGGCAAGATGCCTAGGCTCTTCTTTCACTAAATGTGCAAGTAAAGCTAACTTGGCATTTGCAGGCTCTCTTAAATTTTGGGTTCTGTTCATTGTCAGCCACTAGACACCTTACTAGTGCAATGAACTGAGAGACAAAGAGTGAAAATGAAAATGCTGGCCACAGAGGGAAGCATTTATCCCATCACAACAGCCCTTTGTTTTTCATACATTGGGATGGGGTATCTGGTTAAATGTCTGGCTACAACTAGCCATGACTTTCTCAAGGACAAAACCTGGTGAAATGCAAAGGTGTGCTTAAAGCTCTGGCTGGATGAAATAGAAATGCCCTGGCTGGTGACCACTGCTGCTAGTAAAATCTGTGAAATCCATAGACTCTCTAGTTTTAAAAAAACAAACAAACAAACAAACAAACAAAAAAAAACCTTCCTCTCACAAGACTACTTCATCTCTCCTTCCAATTCTTTAGAAACTAACGTACCCTATAAACTGTACTGTATCTCGATACATGTGGCAATATTCAGTATGGCTGATTTCCAAGGGCAACTTCATGAAAAGATGCATTGTATTTTAAAAGAAGTCAAAAGTTTGTACTAAAGATTTAGTTAGAGTAATAGAGGGACAAAGGTCATCTTCATCTTTCTCAAAAAGAAAAAAAAAAATCGAAACAGCACAACTGAGAAAGTTGTGCACCACCTGTTTTTTTGTATTAATATCATTGTTCATGCTGTAGAGGTCTGTGCAGCTCGCTGATGCCTGAGCCTGGCCCCTCAGCAGAAACTCAGCTCTATAACACCACCAGGCTCAATCTGGTCAGCAGAAGCAACTTCAGTGTCTTGCAGATGCAGCATTTCTGTCTGGTTTTCCCAGGATACAAGGATATTCGCATGCAGGAGCATAGAGGGGAGCTTATTGCAAACCAGAGGGTCATGCTGCCAGACAGTGCTGTGGAGGCAGTGATCCACAATTTTGGGGGGATTGTGCAGAGAGCATTACTTTAAAGCATCACCTCAGCACCCTAGGCAGTGAAGACTGCTCCCTTCCGCTGCACATGATATCACAGGGCCAAGCATCTCTATTCTTCAGGATTTATGTTTTTGACATATCCCTGCCTGGCTCATTGTTTGAGAAGACTCTCAGAACTGTAGGAAGGAATACTTTTGTGCATATGGTATCTGCTTTTGATTTAGGCTCATGTATAATCTTCCTTTCCCACCACTGCTGCTGCTCATTCAAAAGTGTTTTTTGTTTTGTTTTGTTTTGTTTTGTTTTGTTTTGTTTTTTTAAGGGGGAATAGCAGGAGGAACCCAGTAGCAGAACAATTTGCTCCATAAACTATGGCATTACTGAGGACTAAGTTTTACCTCAGCTGCCCACAGCAGCAACCTGTCTCGCTTCCCCTGAGCCCTCCCCAGCCCAGTGTCTCATGTTCCCTTTTTACACCCTTCACACCTGACCTTGTGCCTCCCTCTTTCCCTCCCATCCCTTCTGCATCCTCGCATGCCTGCCAGAGGGGTGTGAGGCTCAGCGCACTGCAGGGTACTCTGCCTGTTGACCCATGGGTGCAGAAGGGCAGGTGGGAAAGAGCCGCTGCAAGCTGCCGAGGGTGTCCCCACAGCAGAGCCATGCGGCCAGGCTCTTCTCCTGCTCTCTCTCCATCCTTGGCTTTCTGGACTTTTGGAGGAGCATGGTATCTTTGAGAGTGCTGCCTTTTCCCAGTCCCATGACACATAGTTCACACCAGCATCTAAGCTCAAAACTGGGAGGAGAGGCAAATGAGAAGAGAGTATAATCATTCAAGCTCATCCCTCCACAGTGCTCAGACTTGCAATGATAGCTTTGCAGAGTAACTGGTGATATGTTTGTGAGTAAGGGGTTAGGTTAACCATTAACAGGGGAGTGAGGGGTTTGGTTCTACCCACTTTATTTTTCTGGGCTGTGCACGTTGCCTCTGCCTCTTACAGCCTGTTCTCTGATGATGGCGAGCAGCACAGCACAGAGCCCTGTTACATTGGAAAGAACAAGTGGTGCTGCACTAGGGTTCCCCTTGGCACTTTTCCAACCCTGTTTCTGCAAGGCTGGACACCTATGAAATTTCCATTACATCAATATAGTAGTTGTTGCAGCAAAACACAGATCATTCAGCGGTGTTACAGAGTTTGTTTGCACTGCCTTTTTCTTTCTTTCTTTCTTTCTTTCTTTCTTTTTTTTTTTTTTTTTTGGTTTGAAAAAATAAGCAAGCTGCATGGAAAGGGTGAACATATACCCAGGAAATAGTTTGCTGAGTTTGCTGATAACATAGGAGCCTTCATGTCTGCTGGGTGGTGCCCTAAGTTTTCTTAACAAAGAAGTGAGTGTTAGTTCTTCAAATAAATGTTACTTTTTGCACTCACATAACTGAGGCTGAGAATTTCCAAGATGAAAACTTGGCTCTTTATTTATTTTTCTTTATTTTTCTTCTTCTTTTTTTTTTTTTTTTTTTTTTTTTTTTTTTAAATGGGGCATAATTTGAGTGGGATCTCCTCTCCCTCCTGCAAAGCCCTACCCCCCACACTGCCCTCCCCACCCTATGAGGATTACAGTATCCCAAAAACTCTCTAGCACTGTGAGCAAAGGAAACACAAATGGCTTTGCATTATGAACCAAACAGAGATTAAGTTATTGGTGGCCTTGAAATAGCTCTTTCTCAACTTCCATTCCCATGAGGTTATCCACATAAAGTTGCTGTTTAGTACAGGGTCAGCATGATGAAATTTATTTGTTGAGTCTCTTTGGTGCCAAAGCTTTTGCCAACAATCTGATCTACCTGATAGTGGTACTATTTCAGAAATGTACAGTCAGTAAAACAAATGCAGTGTCTGTGGAGTTTCAAAGACAGCAGTAATAAGTGGGATCAGGGCAAAGAAATCAAAACAAAAATGCTGCTCCTTTTAATAAAATAAATAAGTACATATAATGATTACTTAAAACATTTACAAGCCATGGAAAAATAGACAATATTACTGTTTTAATTCACATGCCACCCCTTTCCTATAAGTATACGTATTTTTTTTTCATACAGTTCCATCAGTGTACTGTATTCGAATTGTCAAATGACATTGAAAAAAAAAAAGTATGCTGACCTTTAACAGGTAAAAGTTGGTAGTGTTGGAATAAATTGCAAGGAGGCAAGTAAAGGACCAGAGTTAAGGCAGTGTGGACTATGGGTTTTGTACATGGTGTTCATTTTGTTTTTTGTTTTCTTCCATTTACCAAAAAGCCTACAGTACAGTATATCTACATAAATCATTATTGAAATAAAAGTTTAGGAGATGAAATCTTACAGTTTTAAGTACATATGTTGTGAAACTATATATGATTTTACTTAGTCTCCAAACTATAACAAAGGGTTTTTTCACTTTGTTTTCCAAAAACTTAGTTACCAACATCAAATGAAGTGGTGATAATCTCCTTTTTGTTTAGTCATCTGTGAAAAGAGTTTACAGCTATGGTTTCCTTTAAGTCAGTACCACATCAAAATCTGAATGAGTATGGGAGAAGTGAGATTTTCTTAAACTACGGGCAATTCCCAATTTGAATTTTGTAAGAAATCTCTATATGGGTATAGGGATTCCCAGAGAAGCTTTCCACTCATCAGCCTGGTTTTGTTTATGTTGTAGACTAACAGGTGAACCTTGGGAAGAACCCATCACACCCCAGCCCAGGTCTGCAGCTTGGCATGGATCACCTCAGGATGACTGAAAAAACCCTCCACAGCAGCTTCACTGCTCTGACCTCTGCTGTCCTACTGCTATTTAAAGGTAAAGTGATTTGACCATCAAGCTTCTGCTAACATGAAAGTATGGAAGCCAAATTGCTTTTGTGTTCTCAGATTCATGAAATGTGGCATTTGCAATGCAAAGGCCTGTCTTTATTTGTTGTATTGCAAAATAAATGTCTTGCAGGAAGTGAAGTGGGCCGCCTGTGGTTTCAAATCTCTACATGCCCAGTATCCGACACTGGCTGATAAAGTTAAGACAGCTTCTTGGCCACCACAGCTGGTCAGTGAGCTCTAATCTATATGGAAAGAGTGTTTTACCTGCTAGTCTATCTCTGCAACAAGGGCTGCGTCTTCATGACTGCCTGTTGCAGGCGGGCTGCTACAGCAGTCCTGCAAGACAGAGCCATTCCCTGTCCTGTCAGGCCTTGTGGCAGTGCTAAGGAACATAACTGCCTTTACAACTAGCTTCCACTTGCACCCTGTGTGGTGACTGTGGCTACTGCCTGAAAGGCATGCCTTTCCCTTTCTCCCCCCAGCCCGCTGAATGTGGCTACAAGGGATTTTCTTGTATTTGAAGGTCTCAGACAGGCCTTGGAGGCTTTTTGCGCTGTGGTGGCGTTAGGCTAAAGTTAATACAAAACATGTTTAACTGTCAGTGCTCAATGTCTCACTTGTTATAATGAGCAACTGGATGGCAGGATTTCTTTAGTCTTGAGCAATGCAGGCACTAGTTTAAGGAAAGCAGACTCATGGAGGCAATAAATTCACAGTGGTAGTGAGTTGCTTTCTAGCCTTATTGAATGGTCTAGGTCCATGTAAGAGAGTGAGCTGCCTGACCTTTGTCAGGGGTAGCTCTGCATCCCAACTGCTGGTGCTCATGAGTCCCAGTCAGTGCCTTGAGGTATTTCTGCCCTGATTCTTTCTTAACCCACAGGATGGCAAAATTCATCGTTGCCTACACAGCTGAGAAACTTGCAGCTGCCCTTTTATAAGGCTGCACAAGTTCAGGCATCAGATTTTGGAAATAAGGTGGAGAATGTAAGTGCTTCAAGTGCCTGCAAGGTGTACCATAGCTTTGCTAAAGACAGGTCAGGGGTGAGGGTGGGCCTAACAATCATTGTTCATGCTAGGACTGTTTGTCATGATGACGGTGGAAGGAACAAGTACAGTGTTGTCAGTGTTATTTTAGGAATTTAATCAAGGGCCCTATGCTGGCTCAGTTATAAATAGATAGTATGGATGTCTTTTCAGTTATAATCTCACAGAAATTGCTCTTCCTCCCTTTTTCCTTCTATTTTACTCAATATTCCTTTTATGTACTATTCACTGTGTACTGATTATATTCTAAATGATTTTTCCTCTTTCCATGATGTCTTGATCCATGCTCTCTTGATCGTGATTAGAAACCGATAACACTTTATCCAAACTAGTGGTGTCAGAAGGTTTGTTTGCAAAAAATGTTCATGGTGAATTCACACATCCCTTACTGAAAGAAAGAGATGTCAAGTGCCAAAACTAAATAATTTCAGGATTCCAGTTTTCTATATTTTACCTTACATTAGAGTAATACAGCAATAAATGATTATAAAGATTCCATTAGTCTCTCACAGAATACACAATGGTGGTTCAAGCACATGTCATACAACCCTTCACCCCCTTGTCTTAATGGTGGACTACTTGTTATCTTCTTCTAAGGTTTTGCCCAACCTGTTGTGTGTTGAGTTTCCTGTGCCAAATCCTCTAGGCCTGTTTTCATAATTTACATGATAAGATAAACAGTATTTGTCTACTGAGGAAGGTTAAATTGTTTGTCAATTGTTTTATGCATTATCCATTGCTTAAAATGAGATAGAGACAGATTCAGCAGATGAATAATATCAGAAGTTTATTTTTGTGGAACACATATTGCTGAAGTTTTAAACAAATATTAAATAGTTTGGCATGAAGGCTATTGACTTTTACTGTTTAACTCTCTGACTTCCACTGTGCCTTCAGTAAAGCTCTCTGCAGACGGGCATGTTGCACAGCATCCTGGGCTTGTTCCTGTGCTGAGTCCAGGCTCCGGCTCACCATAAAGTGAAGTATGGACAACAGCAAGCATCCTCGCCTGCCCTGGTCAATGAAGCCAGGGATACAGAAGCAAAGAGTTGGCCCTTGGCAAAGCTGAGGGAAAGGTGCTCTCTCCTCTAACTGGGTTGTAGGCTTTGAAGACAGGCACAAACCACCTGGCACTGCAGGGCCAGGCATGTGCTGGAATTCACAGCCACCCCACATGCAGAGGTGGGAGGTCAGTGGCTGCTGCTTCCTCAACCTGCTGCAGCTTGTCAGGCTTACAGAGAACAGCAGTGGACTGGGACCAGGGCCAGTGTCACCAGAGGGAGCTGGGTGAAGAGGCCATGCATTGTACAGAGGAAAGTTCTGAGAGTCCAAAAGATGAGCTGAATCTGGTGTCAGCACATCAAAAAAATATAAAGTGACAAACCTGATTGTCACCAACACTTGGCAAACAATCCCTCTCTAGTCAGATTAAGTTTTATGAACTTAGTTGTGTTCAAATTCCCTAGAAGTGGAAGGGCAGAAAGTATAAAATAGCATTAATAGCATTAGTATTAAATAGCAATTATAGAATTGGAGTATATTCCTCAGTAATGATAGGAACTCTATGAAAAAGCAGCCCTTCGGAGGGCTAAGTGTGAGGTAGAGGGTGATCTGTTATTTTGTACTTTAGTATGCTCCAGGGGGTAGGAAAATCAGGGTGGAGAATTGTGCCATCAGTATACAAAAGTGCACAACTCTGGAAAATCAGATGTAGGTGACTCTACAGCTTGTGTTTTCCTGGCTGTGCTCAAGTACCTCCCCAGAATGGTAATACATTTAAAAAGGCTTGCACTGAATACTGCATATCCAGGAATTATAGTGTAATTAATTTTCTCTTTGGAATAGTCAACCAGAGTTTGGTACTCAGTACAAAAAAAAATAAAAAAATAAAAATAAAAATAAATTATAACAGTGTTTGGATTTTTCCAACTTCATAAATGCTGATAGGAAGAATTAGTTCAGGAGGATATTGTGCACTTTTCCCATTGAAAGGTTTGACGTGAGTAGTGTGGGGAAGAGAAAATTGGGAAACAGGACAGGATGTGAATTTGAAAACTAGATGGTGACATATTGGGTTATTTAAATCAGAATGAAAAAAAAAAAATGTTAGTTATAAAGTCCAACTCCAGCAGTGAAGAGCTAAATTTCATTCAAAAAAAAAAAAAATAAAAAAAGAAAACATCAAAACAAAACAAAAAACCTTTGCAGCTGTCTGTTGATAATTGATCATTTCAAGTCAGTAGTTTCAAAATATTTAAGAGAGTTTTGCACTTGCCCTGGCAAAAATCAGGTTTTTACTTTGTTGGTATATATCTCACACTGATTTATTGCATTGCAATTATTGTAGCTTGGCATGTATGTAGCTGAAGGCCATATTTAGAATTACAGTGTTTAAATATTTTTCTTTTAATTAATTTTTTGTTAAAATTATTTAGTGTTATTTGGCCTGGATGCTTTTGTGAAAGAAAACTCATTTGTCCTTGTGATATTTCCTGGTAAAAGAATGGTTGGATAAATAAATAAAACAAAACAAAAGGTAAAAAATACTAGCCAAGTTTTCATACTGGTATTCCTTTCTAAGGTCTCATCATATTCAGACTCCCTCTCCAGCCCTGCCATGTTATTGTTGATTTTGTGTTATGAGAACAAGACAAGTGCCTAGAGGTGCTGCAGATACCATAGCTGGATTAAGGAAGCCTGCAAATTGTGGCAGCAATTTCCATTAAAGGGTTTTTAATTATCATATGCATGGATCATGCCAAAAAATGATTGCAAAATATGGATAGTTTGATTTCTGTTTCATGGGTGAATCATAAAATTAGATTCTGGGATTATTATCTTTGAAGAAGAGTAACAGTGATATGCAAACTAACCCTGGATGCTTGCAGTGCTAGTGGTATTTTGATTGGCTAAGAAAAATGGCTGCCGGGACCTTAAAAGTCTAATTTTTTATTATTATTATTTTAGTAGATAGAGGGACTTTCTTCTCATGTGCCAGTTCCATTCTCTTGCAGAAACCAGTTTTTGGAGTCTTTGCAGTAGCAAGACGGAGCCTTCCTCTGAGATGTCTGGTATTTCACTGCCTCACTTTACAAGAAAAATGTAATACATAATGCCTTCAAGGGAAGGTAGTCTCCACCCTAGACTGAAGACGCACACATATCAGCAGGGAGGCAGCTGAGATTTCCCAGAAACCAATCCCTGTATATTATTTCATCCAGTATATAGTCATGGGCAAATACAGCTGGGAAGCTGAGGTATCTTTAAAATTGCATCTTTAAAACTTTTATAACTTTTATTGTTCAAAACAGGACTTCATGGAGACTTTTGCCTCTCTTACCACTGGATGAGTCATGGCTCTTTTTTTTTTTTTTTTCAGTGGGAGAATTTGATTTACTGAGATGTTTTACTCTATCACAAAACTTTTGAAATGCTAGGGATGTAAATTTAAGGATTATATTGTCAGGGTTTTGTCAGTTAGCCTTAGGTTGGGTCCTGTTAAAAGGTTTTAAATGCTTCACAACTGCTGTGCCACAGCAGAGGAAAACAGAACCATGGCTGGAGTAAAAAGTGTAGTTACAGTTAGAAAAGTGACTGTGTGAAAAAGGCACGTACTCAGTCAACAGATCTGTTCTCTATGTGTATTACCACTTTCCTATGCATGTTTCACTTGCAGGAGTAGTCTGTCATTACTTTTCAGTCCTTTTGCCAGTGGAGTGCCAGCAGGGCTATGAGAGAGCAAAATAGACACTATCCTGTCTCTCATGTCATAAACGAAGTTGTTAGTGAAATCCCAGTTGCAAAATCTTTGTAACTGGCTACAGAGAGGAGACATGGCCAAGAGCATAACACTGGTTAACCTTGCTTCCGTCTCCATTCTCCCCACACACACACAAAATGAAACAAAACAAAACAAACCCCAGCCCAAAACCAAGAACATATACCATCTTTTTGGTTTCAAACTGAATAAATTTGATCTGGAAGTCATTGAAAACAGTAAACATGAAACCCTACTGTGACATATTTACAGAGTGATATATTCAGAAGATGACTGCACTTAAATAAGTTCAAAGACTAGTAATCAAAAACAAATACGGTTAATTCATCTTCCAGAAGGGAAAAAAAAAAAAAAAAAAGTAGCTGAATAAGTAGCTGAATCTTGCATTTTAGGGGTTGGATGGATCCTGGTATATAAGCAGTGGTGAATAGATAAATAAGATGCTGTCAATGAATATGAAGTGGAAAAAATAGCATTAGAACAAAAGCCGTACATGAGCAAAAAGCCTGAAGCAAATTATCTTCTGTTGGCATCCACTGTTCATATTATTACTATCCTAGGAAAACTAAGCAGAGCCTCTCCTCTTCTCTTTTCTCCTCCTTAGGCTGCCTTAAGAGTTCATAGCATAGTAATGAACGAATCATAATGCCAGAATTCAACCCTAGGACTTTTCCACTGCTTCAAATGGCCAGCCAAGCTGGGGTTGCAAACTACTTTTTCATAAGGCATTTTTCTCATACATAGTTCTGACCTGCTCTGTCTCACTGAGTAGGGTGAGTGGGTACACGTTTCTGCAGTCCCAAATGTAAGTAGGTGTGCTCCTTTTGGGGCTGTCTACAGTTACTGATGTCAGGTAAGAATTTAGTCCCTTGCATTCCTGTGAACTGTGAGCTGTAGCAGAGGTGGCGTGTAGGAGGGTGAAAATTCTCTCTCTGGAAATTTCCAAATGAATTTCCACATGTGGAAAGGCTGGAAGAGGCTGTAAATTGGAGAAACTTGCATTCACTTAAGCACTTTTAATCTTTCTTCTAAATCCATTTCTATATCCTATTAGATGATAAAATTCAAAAGCCTCTTCCCTATGCTGACATGCTACTAGTTTATCAACAAGTGTATTTTGGAGTCGATGGGGAAGGGAGACTTACTAGCAAATTTGATTAATAACTTTCATCTTTCTTGCTTTAGAAATTATTACTCTTCAGTTGCCATGTGTTCTTTCCTACAATATTTCACTTGCACTTGTTCTGCTTTCTTCCTGGGATGGGAGTCTCAGTGGAAACTACTATGCCATGTAAATAATATACACATGGCAGTCTATTATTTTGTATGGTTATTAATCCCTTTGGAGTTGAGAGCTTTCTGGTTTCCCTTAATGTAAAATCCATAAGCATGTTCCCATACAGAAAATAAAATAAAATAAAATAAAAAGTCATGCTTTTCAAACTTATATTTCATAACGCTTAGAAAATATATTCTCTGAGATTGCCTAAGAAATTCTAAGAATCTTAAAAGCTTGTTGATAAACCTTGAAATGCAGATTAGGATTCAGATATACAGGCTTAACTTTTTAACTTTGTAAACCATACTAAGAGATATTTAAAAAACTCATGAAACTCTTATTGTTTCTAAGTTTATTGTGAATTAATGAAGGCTTGAAGAAATCAGCTTTAATTGGAGATATCCCCAGAACAACTGTACTTCTCAGCAACATGGAGATACCAAGGTGGGAATAGGACTCAAGCTATCTTGGAGTACAAAAGAGGAGTTCCCAAGGCCTCATATCTGCTCATAGCCTTACTAGGCTTACCAATTCTTCACAAGAAAAGTAGACTTGTTAATTCTTCACAAAGCTGCCATGGTAGAAATGTGTGTGTGTGTACAATCAGAATTTACATGGACTTGGAGTTTTCCTGAAAAGAGGTCTAAGTCTAATTTCGTACATACACAAAATAGTATTTTCAAATCACTGTAATTATGCCAAATCAAAATAAAATTGTACTGATCAAAGAACTTCACTGTGGGCTCTTTTCAGTCCAGTTTCCTATTTTCTAGCTTCTTCTAGGAGAACTCACCATTATAAGATGGAAATGAGTTTGTTGTGGTTTTATTTATTTATTTTTTCTTCTTGTAGGGTGGAATTCTTCTCTTTCTCCCTATATTTCCTCTCCCTTTTTGTTTGCAGTGGCTGAACTGTTCAGACTAAAAAAAAATTTCAGAGGCTAAGAAAATAAAATCCTAAGTGATAGCTGTCTGAGAAATCACAAAACAAGAAGCTGTGCCGTTGACTTCCATTACCAGTTTTCAGACATTTCCCTTTTCTGTAGTTTAAGAATCATAAAGAACACATTTTCCACGACCATTATTAGTTAAGTTTGACAATATTTCCCTGGAAAAAGTAACCTGGGAGAATCACAATGAGAAGACTGAAAAACAGAAAACTACCCAGCCCAGTAATGGTCATTGGAAAAAAAAAAAAAAAAAAAAAAAGAAAAGAAAAGAAAAAAAAAAAAAGCATGACTTCCATAAGGTTGAACAGTAAATATGCAGGATGTACAATTTTCTACTTCATGTACTATTACCCCTTAATTCTTATTTTGCAAACATAGAGGTGATTGTTGGGAGGCCTGGGTCCCCCACTGTCTCTCTTGTCCCATGCAGCCCCAAGCCCTGTATTTTCTACAGCTAGGGAGAAGTGGGCAGGGCATGGGGTGCAAAAGCCAGAGTGCTCAGCAGCCTTGTTGCTTCAATTCCAAAGAAGCAGTTAATTTAGACAATGAAATGGGCATGGGAGACTGACAGCTCTCCTTCTCCCCCAGAGGCTATTCCTGCGGCAGTCACAAGGTACTCTTGTGGGTAACCTGCCCTGTTCTACTGCGTCCAACACACTGGTATATCGGCTTGGGGCTATTGTATCATCAGGACTTGACAGGCTACCGTGAACATACCTGGCAATCTGTTCAATGACACATCTACAGCATGCTGAATCCAACCCAAGAAAATTAGCTGGGAAGCTGAACACCAAACACATTCTCAGGACTTCAAGACCAGGAGACAAACACCTGGGTGCAAGAAGCGTCCCATTTCCCAGAAGTGTGAAAGCCATGTTCAAGCTGCTGGCCATGGTCTTTGTAAACACTGCACTTTGCATCCCTGAGTTTCACAAAGATCACACAGTAGCCAACACCACAATAAATCTTAAATACCAAATAAATGTGTGGTTTACCTCCCAAGGTCTCTCCCCTAGTCTTATTATCACCTACAATGGGGCTAGTGTTACAAAAACAGTCAATGTTGGCTAAGTCACTTGAGTGCCATAAAGAAAAATGTTTCCCTCCCTGGATTATAACTGAAAGGGTTTGGGAGGTTTGAGAATTTATTTATTTTTATTAAAATTGTGGTAAAATCATAAATGGTCCTTAAGGTAGCAGTAGCTCCTATGTGATAATGTGTAAGCCATTAGCTGTGAACAAACAAAAAGGAGACTGAAAAAGTTTTAGAAGAGTACTTACTGTTCTCGTCAATCAGGCTTTTAAATGTCTGCTTGTTTGTTTGGATTTCTTTCACATTGTTTAACCTATCTTATGATGAGGTAGATAATTCTGAAAATACCATCATAACACCTGCTCTAGTATAAGTGTACGTGCCTTGCCCATGGACACATACTCACTTTTCTATTGGAAGAAACAGTATGAATTCTTCACTGACCTTCTGGAATTTTGCAATTTTCTTTTCTACAGCATGAGATCTTCAGGAAAGCTTCCTTGGGGAATATTTTCCCCTATTCTCCTTCCCTCCTTTGCTACTTCACATACCTTCTGGTAAATTGAATTTTGGTAATTTTGCATGGCCACTCTTCTCATACTCTCAGTTTATACTCAGTTTTTTCATTCCAACACTCCCATGTTCTCCAATGCTCATGCAGGCAGGCTGGAGTTATTCATTTTTATTGGGTTACTAAGCACACCACCGAGGATGTTTACCAAGGAAGGAAAACCTGACATGAACCTAATAGATGAAGAGAGAACTGGTCCCAGATTTTTTAAGAGAGTCTGGAGGGGTTTATATGCCAGAATTTCATCTCTGGTGAACAATGCACTGAGCTTTAATTGATTTCTGCACAACGTCTTAGACTGATGAAAGGGACACTTCCCAAAGAAAAGCACCCATCAAAGCTTTCACATATGTATGCATAAACAGCCTTGGCATGATTGCAGTGAGACTTCAGATCCTGCTCCAGTTCCGTGTTGAACTCCAATTATCTGTTTTTTACCAAATCCCATCTCCTGTGATAATCATGATATCAGTCAGCTACACCCTGATTAATATTCCTTACCTTAAACTGTATCTGAAACAGGTTTTGAGTAACACAGGGAAAAAGTCCAGTTTCATGCTCAAGTAATATTAGTGACTTAAAGCAGATTTGTGGAAAGCTAAATTTTAGCTTTTAGGCTGCAGTGGATGCCTTCTTATTGAACTGGATAGAAATTAATTACCCTATATTCACTTTTATTTTATTTTATTTTTGAGAGAGAGAGACAAGGGCTTAATAAATGTGTTTTATCTCTGTTGTGTTATAGCTGTCTGTATGTAAGACTGTGCTCTGATTAATATGTATTACAGCATCTTCTGACCCACCCCCTCACTGTTATAGATTTCTGAGTTTTATTTTAATTTGCTTATCCTTTTGAGGAGATAAGAACTAAGTACCTGATCTGTCTGTATCTGTCCACTTCTTGCTCCCCCATCTTTCACCCTTCCTGCTACACTTTTTGACATTTAACTCCTGGTCACATCTAACCAGACTGGGCAAAGGAATAATGGTCTCAAAGATGGGTCTGTCCATGCAGATGTGTGAGCGTGATAAGCTGAACTGGGCAGCAAGCCCTGAAAACAGTGAGGATGAAGAAGGAGGAGCAGGCACTAGAACCACTGTCTGGCAGGGCTTCAGGCCCTGGTACCGCTCTGGAAAAGCAGCAGGACATGCTGCTGATACAGAACATGTGATGGATAGGACACACTGTCTAGGGTGTGAATGAGAAAATAGGAGGGAAGTGGGTTAATGCAGGGGAGGAGCTTCAAGGGAATGAAAGGAACGGAATGAAAGGGATACATCTGTAGAAAGCAGGTTCCATTAGTTCAGATGCATGAGAATGACTTAAAAGTATCTCTCAAATTTAATTCAGTCCTAAGTACTTCAAAGAAATATTTTTCCAAGCCATTCAATTGCTGTTTCTTCCCTTTGTGCACTGATATCTTTCTTTTCATTAATTTTCATTCACCCATATGAAGGTTATTAGCATAATCAAGTACTGTTGCTCAGTGTTTCCATCTCACTCCTATGTTTTACTGTCAACAAGAAAAATAGTAGAATTCAAAACAGATCAGTTTTGGGGGGGATTAATTATCTATTAATTTATGTTTATGTCCATGTCTTTATTCTTCAAATCTACAATAAAATGAATAAATGAATAAAATGAAGAGATTTTCATCCAGGACAAATTTTCATGGTGCCATTATACTTAAGTTAATGATTGTACACTCTGGATGTGAGAAGGGTATTGTTGTTTGTGAAACCGTCACCCTTACTGATGACCGTTATTCATTGAGTGTTAGTGTACCAGAATGACTGGAATCTGATGTTCACTTTAATGCATAAATCTATTTCTCTATCTGAACATTTCAGAACTTCATGTCATTTCTACTAAAATGGCATTTTTTTTTTTATTTTTTTTTTTAGAATCACAGAATTGTAGCATATTTTGGCCTGGATGGGACCTTAAAGGTCATCTAATTCCAACCCCTCTGCCATGGGCAGGAACACCTACCACTAGACCAGGTTGTGCAGATTGTTCTTTCTTTTCTGGTAGAAGTCTTTCTTGTAGTCTTTCTTTTTACTTTCTTGTACATTATGAAGTATTTTATGCAGTGAAAATAAAATAAAATAAAATAAAATTAAATTAAATTAAATTAAAATAAAATAAAATACCTCAAAGAGCATCATTGCTCTATTTCCTAATCTAGGCATAGTAGAAGTTATTTAACTAGAAAAGAAAAGGAAAGGAAAGAAAATTAAAAGAAAAAAAAAAAAAAAAGAGGAAAGAAAAGAAAAGGAAAGAAAAGACAAATTCCTTAGCTGCAACAAGTGACTTATTTTTTCCTTTTTACTGAGTGACTGTACTAGTTTTACTGTACTGAATAGACTTAGAAAAATCTCAGTGTTCCAAATGGCTATCAGTAAGCAACCTAAGTTTCAAATGCAGGCTAGTTATGTAAAGTGTGACATTGAGTCATACTTGGGGTACCCAGTTTAAAGCATTCTCAAAGAAGCAGGTTTTTTGGAAGGTATTTTCTCTTAGCAGTTCTCTGTCCTCTGCAAATCAAGCATAAGACACTAGCTATTTTGAAAATTAAACCAGTGTTTCCAGTTGCAGCTGGAAGCAGAATTCTCAAAAAGTTCACAGAAGAGCTAGCATTTTTGAGATTTGTTTTGCTGGATGTTGCAGGATCAGGATGTTCTATCTCCTCATAAACAACTGATCTGGGGGAGTTTTTTTCCAAAGTAAGTTTTTAATTCCAAGATTTATTTTTTTTTTTCCACATGTATGCTAATCTTTGTGTGAGGTAATGGAGAGACTGCAAGGAAAAAAAAATCATATCATTCATTAGGTAACTACTTCCAGAGCAGATAGGTCATCCTCATTGCTGGAGCCCTACTTTAATGCAGTGGAACACTGTTTTATTCTGTGCAGCATGATTGTGTGGTGTTTATTCAGTCCCTGTGTGTCCACATGAGTTTGACGCTAATCGGCTGTAATTGCATAATTCACAGATGAGTACTGAGAAATCCTCTACTTGTCTAGCAAAGACCTTCTGCATTGCTGGGCTCTGTAGTTTCAGGCCATCATTCTTGCCATCCTTGGTCTTTCACAATCCCATCAGTTTGGCAAATGTCCAAAATGTATTTAGTCATGAACTCATTACTGATACAACAGGCAACACAGTGCATGAAACACCATGCTGCCCACAGCATTCCTAAATAATATGTTCTGGAATGCTTATCTTAAATTCCATCTTGTTATTACTTTGGCACATTTAAATAAGTGGACTTGTCAACAAATAACAATCAGAAACAACGGGCAACGTTTAATTCATGTTATGTCATTGTCCTCCAGATTTCATTTTCCATATGTGAAAAGCATTCAATTCCTAGGGAAATAAGAAAGATGGAAGAAATAATATAGTTTTATTATCATTTGACAGCAATTTATGTTTTTTGATGACTAAAGGAGGCAGTGATACAAATCTAACACAGCAGTATTATGATAGTCAAGACCAGTAGTTTCTACCCCGTATATCACCTATGAGTCACTGCCTGATCTTAATCAAGTTGCTGCTTGCCACCATTTCCTTGACCCCCACTTGTCAAAACCACTTACAAAATCAGCAAGATGTGGCCCTCCAGGATTTCAGAGGGAAAAATTAAGAAGCTCTCATGGAAAGTATGTTTATGATGTCGCTGTGCTTTTTTGTATTCTTTTGTAAAGTATAGAAAACAATCTTTACTCGAATAACCATTTTGAAACTCCTGTTGTTAATTGAAAGAGTTACAGAAACAGAATGTCTGTAATAAGAACTGATGTGCTCTTCAAATACATCGCTAAAAAAGCAGGGTATTGAAAGAGTGCTTGTTTTCTTTGTGTGTGAAAAGAAGCAGAAATGTATATTACAAACTGTGACCGTGACATTTTAATATGATTTAGAGATTTAAAGATTTAAGTGAGATTAAAGATCTAAGATTTAAAATGAGCCTTCATCATATTTTATGCTTTAGGAAGCAGCTTATCCAGTCATAGGATGTGTGTGTGGGGGAAGACTGTGGGAGGGGGTGTGTGCACAGCTGAGGGCCTTCTGCAAAAAGCAAGAGCTTTTTCTTGGTTTGCAGGGTTTTAAAGAATATAGTGTGGGTTTAAGGTTTTGGGTTTGAATCCATACAGGAACATCTACTCTGGGCACTGGGAAAGGCACTAGAAGAGTTAAGTATAACCTTGAATATGGTATAGTGAAAGAGCAGGCATGAGTGGGTAGTAGATAAGACAGAGGCAATACTGCTGATGGTGTGTGATGTGGAGTGTCATCAATTATAAGATAAATAAATAAAACAGGCACTCTGTGAGCTATCCCTCTTGTTCTGTGATTAGGAGTTATCTCCAGGTGCAAAAATATTAGAAGCAGGGGCTATTCTGGTATATCTAAATAGATGCTATATTGTGATACCTCCAAATATACTCTTCAGAAATTAAAAATAGTGTAAAATAATTTATTATTATGAGGGTGCTGTTGCTGCTCACAGAGGCAATCACCTGCTTTGTGTTGGAATTTAAGTGTTCCTGTGTTGCTGTACTTGAGATTTTGCTTCCAAGTGATAGCAATTCTGCTGCACTGAATCTCTATTTATGGCCAGTCCACTGCTGAAAGGAAGACTGACATATTCAGCTATGCTGGGTATTTCCCATTGTAACAGCCTACTGTTTCCATAGAAATTCTTCAAACTGTTTTAATAGAATGTGGGTAAAAAAGAGGAGTTTTGTTGACACATTTATTCTTTCTGCCAGGTTTTTAACGATCATATTGATGTCTTCAATATTCTCTACTTTTGAAAAACAAACACAAAAAAAATGCAGAAAACATACATGCTGTTTTCAGCATGTATGGCACATTCACCATCCATTTCCAGAACCCTCAAGTTCATTTTTTCCCTTCTCTTTTTTCTTCTCCCCACTACCACTTCACCCCACCATCATTCTGTCCCTGAAAGCCCTCTTCTACATAAAATTAGCACTACAGTGGTGACAGAAAGCCCTTAAATGAGATACTGAGCATGTTATGATTCATCAGAAACTCTCTATGTCTCTGAATCAAATTACTTACTAAATGGTGGCTGCGTTATGTGCAGAGTGAGATGTGAGTAACCCATGCCACACATTGTCAGAACTTTTGGAGCCTGCTGGAGATACCCACGTTGAGCTGAATACATTTTGTTTTAAGGGGGTGTTGATTTAAATGTTGGATGATTCACTGCCTCCTGCTGTCTCCTGCAGTGTGGGCATAATACTCATACATTTGAATGCATTTTTAATCTGTTTCATTTAATGTCCATCCTCCTCCTCTTTGCCACTGCACGATACCAGTTACCTTGTGAAATGTTCCAGCTACTCTGTTTCATACTTGCTCCTAGTCAGGCTCCAAAGTTGTACTCCAGCCTCCCAGGGCATCATAATTCTAGCCTTGGACATCTTTGCTATTCCCATAAGATATTATTATGGAATATATAATATTCACACGCATATATGCGTGTGAATCCTTCTCTTGCCTTGCCTGGGTTTGCTCAGTTCACAAACACACACACACACACACACACACACACACACAAAAAAAAAAAAAAAAAAAAAAAAAGGATTAGCTGTCTGTTCCTGTTTAATATGAAGAGAAATAGATAATGATGGCAATGACACATATTAACTTCTTTTGCAATCAAGAGTTCTGACTTTTGAAATTAAGTTTTTGGTGAGTCTGGTGAGACTTCTTTAAAAGCAGATCTAATTCTTAACCACAGCAACAAAATTACTGAGTGACTTGGAAGTGTTCATAAACCTGAAAGGTAATTTGAGTTCTCCTAGCTCAGAGTGAGTGGGTTCTCATTTTTTGTACCCATTATGTAACTTGTGAGAGTTCAAGCTGGTAACCAGCTAAGCACAAATTCCTTGGTCTGCCAGGCCATATGATGTGAAGCCCTACAGCCAGTGAAATAGGAGGAGGGAAATTCCTTAACAAAGTATGTAATTGTTTGTCCTAAAATACCTTATCTAAACAATTTTTTTTTTCTGATTTTGGACTGCCTTCAATCACTAAGCATTCTACACATTTTAAGATGAGTTTCTGGGTATCTCAGTATAGGTATTTAGTGTCTGCATAGATATTTCCTATAGGTCCTGGGTTATATCCCCCAGCTCTTTGCCAATGTCTCAGAAAACACATTGCATTTGAACATTACTGAATGCCTTACGCATCTGAATCCCATCCCTTATTACTCTTGAGCCAACATAAAGTTTCCCTCACTAAACACTTTCTAAATTAGATAAATACAGGACTCCTTCACTGGAACTTCAAATGACTCATGGCATGAAGCTGCTTCTAGTGCTTGGATTCCATTTTCCCTGGAGTGAATAAGACCCTTTTTATAGCGTGGGTATAGCAGGATCACAAATGCTTTGGATCCTGAACACTTCTTTGATTATTCTGTATGATTTTCAGTTATCAGAATGAATTGCTGCAATTAGAACATAAACCCTTCTGGCCACAGAGATTGGCTTCTGCCTATCAGTTGCTAAATTCTGTACAGTGTATGTCAGAGACCAAAACTGCATCTGACAGCCAGTGATGAGGAGTGCTCTGTGCATGTCCCCGGAAAGAGAAGATGTTAATGTCTTTCTATCACTTGACTAAGGTGTAGCAATTGCTGGGGGAATTCCACAGTGGTAACAAGCTGCAAGACAGTATGCAGTCATTGTGTAAATAGCACCTTCATAGCACTCATTGAGGGTTTTCTCCATATGGCTTGCTTTGGGTGCTCAGCAACAACAAATAAATGTATGGACTGCTGTTTAATTGCTGGTAAACTAAATAGATTTCTGGGGTGAACAAACTGGAGAAAACACAAAGTAAGAAAGACAAAAAAAAAAAAACTAAAACAAACAAAAAACACTTGGGCGATAATTGGGAGTAGAAAGTCAGTGGAAGAGACTGACTGATGCAGTTCTAGAGAAGGATAAATATGCTGTGATTTCTTATCAGGACAATCCAGCAAATCTATGCAACTTTTACATTAAGAAAACTGAGAAGCAAATTAGTAGGTAAATGATAAATGACTGTAGTATTGCACCTCTGTTCTTGTTAAAGTAGTTGCTACCCATTTATATATTAACCAGCACAATCTTGTCTTGTACATGAACCCATGCATGCAGCCTTTTTAAGCTCTTAATATCACAATGGTCAATGAATGGCAGCAAATAAACGGTACTGTACGCATGGGTGGTTATGAGAGCCTTTGAAAACCCATCTAGGGTCTTCTGAGTTCTCTTACAGTTTTTCTGCCACTAAAATTCTTTGTTTAGGAGATAGAAACAAATCATTAAATTAAATGCAGCTTCATCAAGATGTGACAGAGTATAATGAAGTTAATAGTGATTTGGATTAAGGAAATTTTGATACTGATATTTTTGCTCTGACTGTTGGCATATATTGAATGACTGGATAATTCCTTTGCAATGAATAATGGATCATTTTGTCTAGCACACTGTAACATTATGCAAATAGATTAAGTGCAGCAGCAGTACAAACATTTTTATTCCCTCTTGTTACATTTGGCCTGTGCTGAATTAGGAAATGTTGAATTCAGAGAAGAGGGAATAGGATAGTCCTGTGTCACAGATTTTTGTAACAGCTTAGCCATTAAGTGCATACCTAATAAAGAAGTGGTATTACTTCTTGTCAGATTTTCTGCATTTAGTCAGAACAGCATGGTGTGCAAATTTTGCTGTCTGTTGCTGTTTAAGCAAAATTAAGCTTACATTTAGTATCAATGTGTGAAGTTGGTTCAGCTGAACTACAAACACCACTATAGTTACACAAGTCTAATGCCTCCTAACACACACTGTGAATCTGTATGTGCCATTAATTTTGCTATGCCTTAGTTAATGTTGCTGTAGAACTTACACTATAATGCTTACCAGAATGACTACTGAAAAGTGTTTTTATTTGTCAAGTGAAAACACACAATAGAAATGTGGAGGATTGTTGAATTGTACAAAAATATTGGGAGAGGGTATTGATTTATCTGTATTGCCTGGGGAAATAAGGTAAATGCACAATTTCAAATGATCTATCCAGAAATGAATAGAAAGAAATAAAGCCTGACCCCAAAAAGCCTGCAGATGAAGACTGTAATTCAGAAGCTCTGATGAGTGTCAGTAGTGAGTATACTGTGAACGTGCAAAACTTTCATGCCTCTACTCTCATATTCACAGTGTGGGCACTCAAGCTTGATTGAAGCTATTCCCCACAGAAAGTGAGAAGAATGGATCCAACCACTAACTGAGATAATTAGATCCTTCCCTACACTGTTTTATTGACTTAAACATTTAACTGACCACATAAATAAGTTTTGCCAAATATGAAAAAATGGCTTTGCCTGTGAATTTGATGGTTAGCTAAATCATGCTTACTTACAGCTAAATGCAGCATATACGTTTTCCTATGTGGAACATCACAAAATTCTGAGGGCCTTGCATGGAACAACTGTGATTTAGGCATGTTGCACTCTGCCACCCAAATCAAAGGTGCTGGAGCTGCAGCACTGTTGAAAACAAGCAGATAGGCAAGTTAAGTACATCATCTGTGTGCCATGCTAAGAATAGCAATGCTGCAGCTCTATTAGGTGAGGTGAAGACTCAGCAGCTAGAAGGAATATAGGTTAAAAAAATCATTAGGGGAGGAAGGAGCTAGAGAGAGAGCAAGAAGATAGGAATTGGGAAATTGTACTGCTTTCTGAAGGAAAGAATACCTGTGTTTGCATAGAACAGGTCGATAGTTGACTTCCAAATTCATCATTCTCTGATTTCTCCTCAAACAGCACAGTAAGAGATCAATTACATGTTCACAGCTGTAAAGGATGTGAATCCTGTACTGGAAGGGATGGAAGAGAAACACGGGATGAGTTCTGTTCCAAAGAAACCATAGCACTGAAGAGATACCCAACCCTGTAGTACAGGTGTCACTCTTCCAGGAGTGGCAAGGGACTGAAGTCCTTGCTGCTAAGAGCTTAGTGTTTGAGAAAGGCTTTGGAAATGGACTAGTAAACTTTGTGTTTGAAATAATACTTAACTGAGTACTGTTCATTGAATTGGAGGCACTGCCACCACCCTGGGCATCTCTTCCTATGCTGGGCAGTGCTGGAAAGGCTGCTGGGGGTGGGGGAAAGGCTGTTGTTATCCGTTCCCAAAGGGCACTGTCTCTTCAGAGACTACCTGGAAGATCTTCCAAGGAGTTTATTGCTTTCAGATGCTGTTGCTCACTCTTTAGCACAACTTTGTCCCTTACAGATGTAATTAAGTCCTTATCAAGCTTTGTATACTACAAGGGGCCAATACTATTTTAAGAACCTTTTCCCTTGTGTTGAATCCTAGGCTCTACACGTACCTCAGTCTGGCTGCAGGAAATCTGTGGCCTCCTCTGACTGCAAACCAGCTTCACTCTCTTAATCATCTCTTTGCTCTTCTGAGATCACTATACCTAAACTTTGCAGCAAGCAGTTATTTTAAATAGATCTGACATGGAGAGCAGCACAAGTTGCAGCAGATTATATTCTCCACGTTTATTGTGGGCTACTGCGAATACATTAGCTTTCCACTATTAGTATCAAATACATATTTGTGCTTTACTTGTTTTGCTTGCCTTGGAGTGGCTGATTTATGTGTTTTAAACAGTTAGTGTAAACAAATGTAGTACATGAGACCTTTTCCACTACTTGTGAAACCCCTCCCAAGTCCATCTGTCCTTTGCAATCATTCCAAGTCACAGAAAGGGATGCGTAGATGGTTTTTTGGTTTTGTTTTGTTGTTGTTTTGCTTTATTGTTGTTTTGTTTTGTTTGGGGGGCTTTGTTTTAAGATTATATTTTACCCATTAAATTATACTGGAAATTCTTAGTTTTATATAAATCATCGAGTTTGAATAATTTTTAACCTGTTCCCTAAAAATTAAAAATGAGAAAAAAATGCTTTATGTACAGTTGCACTGTTACACAGTTTTCTGAAGAACATCTGAAGTAGACATCATAAGGGAATGCAGTGCTTCTTGAGCTGAATTAATTTGTGGGAAGAATAAGGAAATAAACAAGAACTGAAAATTGGGCAACACCTTGCTTTTTTTCAGTAACTCATGATATCAAAAAAGCAGAACAACAAATTCCTTTTTACTCCCCTCATCATCTTCTTTTCCTCACCCTCCAAATTTGACCCCTCCCCAGCAATTAAAAAAAAAAGAGAGTTTTTTAGGTATGTATAATTCAACAAGTGAGCAAGCTTGGCTTTATAGTGTAAGAATTACACTTGTTTAGGAAATGGAACACTTTGCACTCAGATGATTCCCAGTTCCATTCTGAAATTAATAATTTACATAGCAAAACCTACTCAAAATTTCAAATATTTTAATCAGAGAGTTGCAGCCATGATTAAATGGTTATTGAAAATGTGGGCCTTTTTCCCATCAAAATTTTAATGCTGATGTTTTCATCAGCATTTCATCAGTGGCTTTGCCACTTTTTTTCAACAGATCTAATGGCATTTTATTTAAAATGAAATGAAACAGCAAATTCATGACTACTTGATGGACTGTTAAAAATAAATTAATGGGTTATCTCAGCTGTTTGGGATTTTGAAGTTCAGGGTATTTTTCTTCTGCGTGTGTATGTGTGTTTAGCATGAGCATAGTAGATCCCTGTTAAGGCCATGATTTAGTACGGAACTAGTGACATTTTGGTGATGAAATCTGGGCACCATTTAAATTAATACAATTTTGTCATTGCTGTGGATGAGACATCATTCTTAAATACATTCTTACACAACTAAGTTGTGTAGTGTCCTCGTGTGATACTATAGTATTGGTTCTTTACCACTTACAGAGTGGCATTTCAATACTTAAACATGAATTAACTTGCAGTTTGTTTTTACTGTATGTTCAAAGATGCAATGTAGAAGGTCTATTTATTGATAACAATTTAGGACAACTGAATTGAAATACTGTATATTTATGGAGAGAGTTTTTTGACATTTCTTTATATCTAAATAACATGCTAGGAAATACAGTCACTTTTCCCTGCAGATAAATAATAGAAGTGCAAATAACAATGTTGGGAATTGTTCTAAACAAGTGTTTACAGTATACTCCTTGTTCTGCAAATCTCTAGTTAATATGATTTTAGTGATACTTCTAGCTTCATTTTTTTTCACATAATGCTATAATTTAACAAAGCTTGGAAATGTAGAGGGGGCATTAGAAGAATTATATAAATAACTAAAGAGATGAATAGAGAAGAGGGAAAGAACTCTTTAAAGTATCCGGGGGGGGGGGGGGGGGGAGAGAGAGAGAATCCACATTCAGTTTAATTTTTAAGGTGAGATATTAATTTGTTCTTAATTTATCCACACTAATACAACCTTCCCTATTCGGTTCATCATCTCCTGATGAATAATACATGAATAAATATCTCTACCTATATACTCTGTGAATGCAGAAGTAGTTTATAATTCCCTAGAAAGGTTTTATTAATAGTACAGTGTTAACCTCCTTGGATTGAGTCATAATTAATTGTTACTGTATATTTGTGAAACCCAAGGGAATAAAGACAAGAGGAGGCAGAAGACAGGGAAAAAATGGAATTGGTTGCATTAGAAGAATAAATTCTTTTTAGTCTGAGCAGGAAGCTGATAATACTTGCTAATGTAGTCATTCTTTAAAATAATCTTTCAGATGATTCAGTTAGAAGTCTTCATTGTGCTCTAGCAATTAAGAGAAACCACACAAATTTCTGGATGAAAGTTCAGTGGAAAGTGATTTATAATATCCAGAAATCTCTGTGATAGCACACTAAGTTTTCCATTGATTGGTTTCAACCCTCATATTCCCTTTTCATTTTCAAAGTATATTTAGTATTACGGAGGAGCTAGAGAGTGGGTGAGTTTGACATATTATCCATTTGTTGCCTCACAACTTATTAAACAGAAATATGTCAATTTAAAACAAATAAATAAATAAATAAATCTCATCCATAACATTAAATTGTGTGATACACACCCCATTAACCTTATGCTTCAGGCTGTCTACAAAAAGCCTTTATAGAAACATGGGCACAGCAGGTCAGTAACAGGACCAAGATTGCAACCTGAATATGCAAAATATCAGTCCAAGTTCCTGTATTTCCTGCAGCAGTGTGCAGACTTCGTGGGTGATAAAACCCAGGGGGAGCTCTGGCAGTGAGGCAAAGGGAATTCTCCTCTGATTATAGCTGCATGGATTGGTCAGGGGAAAAATTCCAATAAACAGTGGAAAGCACCAATAAATAAATACTAATGTAATGCTCTGAACTTTTCTGAACCCTGACAGTGGCAATTCATTCCCAAAGAATACCTATTTGTCATTCCACCCACTGCTGTGCTATAGCCAACACTGAAAACATATTAGGAAAGTGTATGTAATGTTCAAGGCATCTTCAGAAGTAGGAAAATCCAGACTGGGTTGCTCAACCACCTTTTCTACCAAAACACCAGCTGGAGAGGAGCTCCTAATTATTTGGAACTCAATGTGCTAGTATGAGCTTGAACAGATGAAGACTACACTGAGCCAAACTGCCCTTTCACACCACCTTTATGCTGGTATAACATCATACACTTAAACACCATTTAGCGACAGATGAGTGGGTCTGCATATCCGCACACAGTGCACAAAAGGAAATAAAAACTTCTCCTTTAAAGTGGTATGTGGGAACTGTTGTGGACAGGAGAAGGAAGGGAAACACAATATATAAGGTGTTTAGAAAAAAAGAAAGCAAGCTCAGAGGGGAGGAGGAAGGCAGCTCACGAGGGGAAGAGTCCTCCCATGTGTGTTTCTTACTACCTAGTGCCTGTAGTATGCAGCAAACACAGAAAAGTACTACAGTACTTGCAGTTGGTGATTTATCATTCCTGTGCTATGTTATGTACAGGTTAAACTGCATAAGTACCAAAAGCACATACTGTAAGTAATTACATTTGCTCAGGAAGCTGCAGAGATTTTGGCAGGCACCTTAAAATTAACACAGATACATGGACTTTTGAGCGGTACAGACTAATTTTGCTCTTTGTGAGAGAAACACTCACTCTATTATCTCTCAACGCTGTGAAGTGATTTTTGCAAGACTTTTCATGGAATCTATTTGAGGAAATAGGAATTAAAAATATATCTTTCATGAATTGTTTCACTTTTCCTTTAGCCCACTCTAGCACAGCTCACTGGATTGTACCACTTCACTAGATTAGTATAGCTCTAGGCAAAATCTCAACTCAGAGAGTATGTATATTACCCCTGAAACTCCTAATAATAATATTGTAACATAACTTATCAGTCTTCATATTTTCAGCCAGAAAAGCTGAATCAGACCACTTCATTAGCAGAACACAATCATGAACCTCTGAAGTGTAAATTAAATCTCTCCTTGCTGTCTTAATCTGGCTCGGCAAGCTATAGAAGGAGTGTTATCAAACCATTTCTTTACTCTGCAGAGCAGCACTACTCTTTGGAAGATCTCCAGCAGATGCAGAAACAGGCCCTTGGGGCATGACTCTCTGCAGCTCTTGCTGCTTTCCTCCAAGTGATATGGTGTCAGAAGGGGGGACCGTGCATAGGTAGAGTTTGGCTTGCCTCTAAGTTCCCCTGGGAAGAAGTCCTCTCTACTCCAAGATGCCTAGGAATGAAAGCCCAAGTTCAATTCCTCTTGTTGTTAAATCCCTGCCCCATCAATGGGAAGCTAAAAGAATGGACAACAAACAGTAGACATGGGATGTTATTGTGGGCTTTTTTTCTTTCTTTTTATTTTTTTATTTTAGGCACTGTAAATAAAAATACAGCAATACAATCTCAGTGCTATAAGCCTGACAGCATTGTTTAGTGTATTTGTTGAGTTACATAGAAATAGTATAGACAATGCATTGAATATCCTATTCAGGGCTTAGACTTTATGCCAAGAAAAATATATTATGATACATAGGTCTACAAGGAAGCTTGAACTATCAAGCAGGCTATAGCATGTCATGCATTTCAGTTTGTAAAACTGGCATTTTTAATGAAAAGATGTCACTTTAATTTAGAGCTTAAGCAGAGGACATACGCAAATATTTTCCAATTCATTAGGCCACAGGCCCAAAGCATGGAAATAAATTCTTCTGATGAGTCCTGTCACCACATTGTAATTCCAACACTGCCATTTTCCGAAATTAAGCAGACCAGTGCCACCCTTTGCTCTACTAATGTAGCTCCAGATGCTTCCTGAGAGTTTCCCAGGGCTGGCTGTGAAGCTGCAACCTAGTGGGAACCATCACACAGGAGGCACATAGGGGAATGTAAGGGGTGCTTTGCCCTGAGTAACTGGTTTGAGATAAGTTATGAGCTCATGAATCAGGAAAGCAAGCTATTTTCAGTTCATGCTCTCTGCGAGGTTCTCTTCTAGATGCCCACTCATATAAACAGAATGATTCTGCTTTTATAGCACTGGAACGAGGGCAAGGTTTAAAAATCTGAATATAAGATGTGGAAACAACCTCAATGTAAGGATCAAAAAAGAAGAAACTTGCAAAATAAGTGCTGCAGCTTCTGTGTATTTAGGAGGGAGGAGTTCTATCATGTGCTGCCTGTTGGAGGGGTTTCCCTTCTTTATAGTGCCAACTGGCAAACCTCTTACTGAAACTTCTGTGTCAGTTTTCAATATTACTACCAAAAATCAGTTGGCTGTTGTAATCCTTTTGTTTAGAAAATTGTGTTCCACTGTAGAACAAAAGATTTACGTAATCTGCAAAAACATGTCAGTTTGTAGAAAATGCATAGAGTTTGATTTTTTTGTTGTTGTTGACATTATCCTTTCAGCCATTTGTATTTATAAAGATGCAAAATCTCTTTGTGCAGCTTGCCTGGTGATTGCATTCAGGTTAGACATTTAAAACCAAATATTGTTAAGCTCCAGCACAGATGCTTAATGGTAGCTGAAGATTATCTCTTGTGATGCAAAGTGGTAACAGGGGTGGGCACACACTTTCTGCATTTTTCCTCTGTTTTTATGAAACAATGGATTGTGAATTGGAGAACATTTTGTTTAGCATAAATTGTGCAATAAATGGTTCACCTAAGCAAAATGGAGCACACAGCTCCAAACAACAAAGATTAAGAATATTTTTGATGTTTTTCAGATCTGGCTAATAATTATACAATGAATGGTGTCTTTGTTTCAGCCTCTTATAGATACAGTATCTGTTTGCAGGCATTTGGGAAAATTAGACTTTTTCTTTTATTTCTGCCAAGATACTAGGTTAAAAGGGAAACCCATGTGATGCAGATCTGAGCATCATCCTCCTTTCTACTGTCCAGCTGCCTTAACCTTGGTGTCAGTTCAGTCATTTTCTAGCAATATTGATAGAAATGCTTCTTATTTCATATTAGTAAAGGAACTTAAATGAAGAGGAAATAAGAAATTTTGATGCAACAATTAAAGTGTCCCGGAGAGTCAATTTGCTATTAACATTCTTCCAATGGACTTAAACTGCATCCATAAAAATAATGCCATATACACATTCTTTTTTTCATTTCCTGTATTTTAGCAATCAATAATATAAAAAAGACTTTGCAAAAAATCTGAAAATTTGAGTGTATGTTGCAAGTAACTTCTCTTCCCTTCTTAGGAAATGAAAGTAAGCTTACATATACGAGTATTGTTTCCCACTATCTTTTAGTAAAAACAGTTCAGATCTGGTTGTTGATAAGAATTTTCAGAACAACAGTGATAGCAGTAGTTTCTTCTTTGTTCCAGTCAAGGGAGACTTTTTCTAAGGGTTTTTCACAGAAGTTTTTTAACCGTCTCCTTAATTTCAGTGCCGTGGCATTAGAGACATAAGCAACAAGGCTGTGTTCCAGTAGTTACCTATGCCATATTAAAAAATACAGTTAGCATCCTCATAATTACTTTGACTACAGGTCTAAATACAAACACCACCCCCACTAGATCCATCAGAAAATATTGAAAATTCAGTCAATCAGAATATGTTAGCTAGCCAACGGTAGAATAGTCACTCAACTTTACACTGGGTAGTCTAGTATTCTTAGTTACCTGTTGATATAGAAGCACTTCCCTATGGCTCCTGGTTAGCAGGATTCTTATGTGTATGCCCAATTCTTGTCATCTGTATTCTCATCAATATTAGGGAAAGTATGCAAAGCTTTAAAGCTTTGCACTTTGAATGCTGAGTCAGATGTGTACACCATAAACCAGTGGAAGTATTTATACTGAAGGTAATAAGAAGTAGATGAGAATTCAAGGTACAGCGATATATTGGGGATCCAGATTTGTCTTAACTGTGTGTGACCTGAATATGGCTATATTTTTTATTTTGTTCAACTCTTTTGCAAAAGACTTGGTTAGCTGTGCTAATATATTTTTTTAGTAGGAACAGTTTCAAGGAAGGAGATCTTTAATTATTCCCTTTTAGAGCAGTAAATAGGTACTTCCATCACGGAATGAGGAATGTCTGGTTTTGTTTGGTTATATTTTTCTAGCCCTTGGCCAACATACAATCTCAAATATGCATATGTATTATGTAGAGTGATTAGAGTTTACTTGGTAGAAAGCATGAGTTATATATTCAGTTTTGCCACCAAAAAAAAAAAAAAATCCTTTGTTCCAAATGAATGTCCACATTTCCGCTATGCCGATCTGGCTAAAAAGGCACATGATTCCCTATAATTTATTATTATTATTTATGATTATTTTTTTTTTCTTTCATATTTCTTTGATAGTTTGTGGAGAAGCTTTGCCATTTTCTAATTTTAAATACTTCCTGGGATAAACTAATGGGATGCAAAAAGGAAGTTTGTCTTATGCACTAGCCAAAAATAAACATAACTGGAAGTTTGTGGAAGGACATCTTGTTGGTCTGGGTCTGGATCTGGATTTGTAGTTGTTGCTATTGTGATGGTGTCTCCTGCAGCGTCAAGAAAGTAGGTGGAATGGGGCAGGTGATGTAGCTAATTGCCTTCATGGTTATCATGTCTAATATATTAGTTTTTTATATCAAGACTCAGGATCATTAGGAGTTTGGAAAGAGTATTTAGTGGGAAGAATAGCCTAGAAGGAATGCCACTGTAGTAAGCACTGCATAAAATCTAAAGATAAGCAAAAGAGCTTAAATTTCTGAACTCATACTTTGCAGAACTGAGAGCAGTAGTTACTATTTGTCTGGGATCTGCTTGGGTCACCGAAATTGTGTACCCACAATCTGCTTGCAGACTAAATTGTCATTGCCTTTTATCTAATAGACAGTAGAATGGAAATTTTAGGCCACCACAGCTAAGTTTGCTTGCTTATATTCACTGAGGTGATTTCCCATCATGTGATATGAAGTGGTTGATCGTTTCACATCCTTTTTAACCTCCTTTCATTGTTGCTAATAAATAAAGTGGTGATTCACTCATATTGAGGACTTCATCTTCATTTTACACATTTCGAAGTTGCTTCTCAGCTCTCTTTCTCTCTCCTTAGACAATCAATATAGATGATTTGAAATCAGATCATCTTCTAGATGTTGCAGATGCATTTGGGAATCCCCAGTGTAACAGAATCTTGCAGAACTTAACTTCAGAGCCTTCTTCCCTACCCAGGTGCCCACACATGCACCTCCTCCCATTAGCCTCCACCAAATATCTGCTTGTGCCACAATTTGGCAACAAATATTCATTCTACAGTTTCCGCTAGGAATGTACTGTTTAAACTTTTTTTCTAATGGGTGGGTTATGGTTTCCTATTTTTATGAATGCCACTGTATGGCCATGATCCTGAAGAACATTGCTTAGATCATACCATTTTTTGAAGAACATTCCTAATAAATTCTGCTTAAGACCTTTACAAGCAACTCCTTGTTTACTCAGAAATTGTGTGTAAAGTTAAATTCTGCTGGCATTATTTTTTTAAATCTCTTTAGTTACCTGTTACTTACAGTTAGTATTCTTACTAACAGCTTATAGCAATGAATGTAATCAGTCCCAATTATTATAAAATCACACTTCTCAAGTACTTGCTCATTCAGTTTTAAGATTACATTAGCAGAATATGAAGTATCATACAGTTAAGCTGAATATCCTATCCCCTGAACTGCTGGTTATTTGGAAATATTTAGGAAGTAGGGGTCTAGTTCTCTCTGTTCTTCCACTTCTTCACTCTCTCCACAACCACCCAATCTCCTCTTCTAGATCTGGTTTTGACTAATCATTTCTCTTGAAGACTTTAGTTTGGATTCCCTTTCTCCCTTTTTTTCTTTTCCTTCTTTTTTTAATTTTAGCTTTTGTGCTTCTGACACATGTTCTATTAATAACTGTCTACTTCTTTTCATATTTTTTTAATGAAATCCATCTTGCACTACTCTACAGGAGTATCCAGCGCTTGTGACATTTTGACTTATGAGATAATGAGCAGTAACAGAGGTAGTAGAAGAAACAGCCCCAAGGAAAACAACTGGAAATAGGAGCAAAAACATGCAATGAACTGAACAACTGACCATCCTCCCCACCCGCTGCCCCCAACCTGAGCATTTAGACAGGGAGAAGCAGAGCTAATTCAAAACTGCAGTTAAACAAATAATCCGTGGAAGATAAAAAACAGCCCTTTGAAGTTATAAAATATAACTTATGTTCTCTTGTTATCCTTTTCTGGCTATCTTGGAGGCAATTCTTTCTGTTCATTGGAAATGGCCAGTCTGTATATTTTGGTACATGAATTACTGGCAGCTATGTCTTATATAGTTATTTAACTGGAGAAAAAGGTTAACTGAGTAATTGAATATAATATAATTCTCCAGTGATAGTAAACACAGTGGCCCATAGGCCCCAGCTAAGAGGAAGAATTGACCTTAAAAGCTGTTTTACAGTGTTGGCATAAGAGTGTGGTCTAGCAGATGCTGGCCTCTGCTTTTTATGTTCAGAGGAGGAGAAACAATGAAGCGTCATGTTATCTAGTATGAAAATAGTCTAATGCAATTTAACTCAGAATAGTTTGATCCTAGTGAACAGAAGTCAGGTCAGATCAATCTGAGACCAAACATTTTTTCACAAGCCCACCTCAAAATGTTAAAGCTGCCTTTGCCCTCACAAGGGTATGTTGAGGATTAATGTCCTGTCAGCACTTTGAAAATGTAAAGTGCTAAGTATATATTATTATAACCCTTTCCATTTATTACTTTTATTGATGGTCTCGTGGTTTCCATGACGTTATGTTGATTTGCATGGGATTTTCCTGCAGTGTGCATTTCATCTCATGAAGAGTAAGAAAAAAAAAAAAAAAAAAAAAAAGTTCTTTTTGGGCCTTGTGCCTTGTTGGATATCCTCCAGTACTGGGGGACTTGTTTATGACCCACTATCTCTGTGCCGTGAAAGCCTTACTGCAATACATTATGCAGCTGTTTGTTTTCAACTTTGTTTTCTCAACTGTATAAGCCTCTGCTGCTACTGAGATCAGCATGCTGCTTCTGACTGACTCCTAAGAGGTGCCTGAGCAAAAAGCAGGCTCTTACCACCCACTAAACTCCTCAAGTTTTTTACAGTAGGTGCCTTTTTCTGATAGCTGCTTCAGTGTGTTCAAGGAGCAGGGCTGAAACCAGGTCTGTCAATCTCTGGCAATCAGGGAATATCTTGCTTGCTGAAGTTTAGTCCAGTTTTTTCTGCCTCTTCTGGCACTAGCCTTACAGCCAGACCTCCTGGTGGCCGAGATTTCTGAGGAAAATTCCAAACTTTATTTCAAAATTCTAGATTTACAGTTTGGCTCAGTTACATGTCTGTCTAATTCCCAGCCAAGTCCCCAGGCGGCATTTACTTTTGGAGCAGTTTGCCTCCTCAGCTCTGCTTTCCTGCAGGCTTCAGGGATCAAGTTAGTCCAAAAAAAGCCAAAGGCATATGAAACCACGTGTGCCTTTTGCTTCCTCCTCTGTTGAGAGTCTCAGCAGGCAGGTTGGCCCCAGTCTGTCAACAATATTCCTGTGGCTGACAGCCTCGGCCAGGTGGGTTTTCCTTGGACCCCATCTCTTCTAAAGAAAAGATATAGAGAGGGTTGGAAACCACAGCTGCAGGACAGCCAGCCCCTCTCTCACACAGATGGCCACATGACAGGACACAAGCACAGCAGGTTGTGCCCAAACACTTGGTTGAAATGCAGCACACTGCACACATATCAAATCCGTCCTGTCTGCTTATCACACCTCCAACAACATCTTGAGGATCTCCATCACCTGCCATGCTTTTAGCTGTACCTCTTCCTATGCTCACCCTCACAGGCCCAGGGATCATGGAGGTGGACAAAGACAGAACATGTTGCAAAAGGTCTTGGAGCTGTCATCTCTTGTAATTTTTCAAATTCCTGGGTGAATCATACCTTGAGTGACACCTCCAGGGGAAACATAGCCTCACCTTTCCCTCTTGAAATATAGGGGTTTTCATGTAATAGAGAACAGTGAATGAACGTAGGTTGGACAGACCTCTGGGGTGTCACCTAGTCCAACCTCCTCTTCAGAGCAGGGATAACATGGAAGTTAGGTATGGTTTCTGAAGAATGACTCCAGGTGAGATTTGAATATCCTCAAAGATGGATTCCCCAAGCTCTCTGGGCACTTGGTTCATACTACACCACCTCATGATGAAGAATTACTTTTTAAAACCAGGCAAAACTTGCTGGATTGTGTAAGCATTGTCTCTTGTCCTTTTGCTTTGCATCTCTGAAAAGCATCTGACTTCATCTTGTCTATATGGTTCATTAGCTAGTATCCAACCTCAACATTTTTCTAGAGCTTCTCAGCTTAGTTTTGGTCTGATGTTCAGCTTGAAATGGCAAAGAGATGAGGAAAGAAAAACAAAATGCTTATGATGCAGTCAACAATGTACAACGTTTTGTTTAGCACCTTTGTGTAATGAAGCAGGAGAGATCAACATTGAAACAGCAAGCCCACAGATATGCTGATTCCTGTAGACAGACAGCTCTTCATTTCTACCAAAGCAATTCCTTCTCTTAGTAGGAGAAAAACCAGCTGTCCAAACTGGAGATAGGTGTAAAATATTGTAGCTCCTTATAATGTTGACAAAAATAATAATAATAAAAAAATCAAATGGCAGAAGGCTCAAACATTATACAACTAAGCTTTGACATTTGTAGCTCCTTCATCTCTACAGGAAAAATAGGAGGGTTTCCATGACATACCTGAAAGACAAAAGTTATCCAGATTATGTGTCTAGTGTACAGATATCCAGATTATGAGTCTAGTCTGATGTACCCCACTATTGAGCTGTGATTCCAGACTGCTAAGAATTGGTGCCCATGTTACTGGTCCCAGCTTGCAGCCATAGCTACTTCCAGTAGCTTGTCCCTCTCCTGTGTCAATTCCACATACTGGTGATGTTGGGATGAACAGAAACCAAGACACTGTGGTAAAGTGCTGGCAAAAAGGATCCTCTTCAGCAGAACATTTTTAGTATCAGAAGGAGAAGGCAGTCAGCAGGGCAATGACTGCTCAGAACACAATTCACTGCAATCTTTGGGCAATGCCTCATCCACAGAAATCTGGTATCTTGTCAGGACATTCAGAGTGCCTGACATAGTTTTCATTCAGAGTCAGCTGACCATTCAGGTTTATCTCCAGGAGGAAGTGACCTGCTTTTGATAGAAAAAAATGTCCTATCTTTGTGTGTACTGTCTGCTAGGAGAGAAGATAAAACACCAAGACTTCTACAGAAGAATTGCATGCAGAGAGAGCTTTCTTGCATAGCTTTGTGGGCTGGCGATTGACCTCTTAGGCTATTAGAATAGTGAACAAGAAGAATCATGCAACCTGTCTGCATCTCGTGACCACAGAGATGAGTTGTTAAATGATACAAAGTTCAGGAAGTTTCTTGTCTGTGTGTTCATGCATGATGTTTTCCATCTTTCTTCAGCATACTTCTGAAATTGTAAAGAAACACAGAAGTGATGTTGTTTATGCAATGCTGTCTCTGGTGCTGTGACTCTTAGGCCAGGTTAAAAAAAAAAAAAAAAAAAAAAAAAAACTTTAAACTTAGAAGAGCCAAAGGAAAGAGGAAGAACCATATTCCCTTCAGCACCAGACAGACTTAATGTGTAAACAAAGTAGTTATTTCTCTATGGATCCCAGAAGAAAAATCAAGTAGACATTTTTGGTTTTGTTTCTCTGGCTGATTCTAAAGATATTGTTTAACTAACAAATTATATTGGTGAAACCAATCTATTGGGATGAATTCTACATAAACAAACACAAATGCTCAAAGAGTAGGCTCAGAACTATGTAAAAATTCTGTTACTATGTTAAAGAAAAGGAAAATATCAACAACCTACAACATTAAAACCGGTATCCTTAGGACATTGTCTTTGTGTATCAAAACCTACAATATCAAAAAACACAACATTTGAACTTACTTTACTGCCTAGAGTGAGACCTCACAAGAGATTATACTGTATTTCATGTGCTTTAAAACATATTTCCTAACAAGACTATGCCATGCATTTTTAATTCTGACACTTAATCCTCACAGCTGTCATATTATTTGTAAATTTACTACTGGAGAAATATTTCTTGAATTTATTTAAATATCTACGTTCAGTCTTTTGCAGGACTATAAATTTTGGGACAGCCACGTCTCACAATGTAAGATGTGATAGGAAGTCAGCTGGCCATGAACACATTAAACACTTTTAATACTATGTGAAGGTCAAGACCACTTTATATTTTTAACATTGTTCCCTCTTTTCACATTTTACTTCTTTTTCCCCATAGATTTTCATACAATCTACCTTGGTTATACACATATAAAAACAAAGAAACAAAACAAACAAAATTCTCATTTCCACCCCAGGGATGTGTGAAAATACAATTATTAAGATTTATGCATCCTAGCATGAAGAGAATATTTATCCATGTGCATTTTACCATTTTATTATTTTAAGAAATAAGATTCTCAAATTTTACCTTTCACTGGAAACAAATCCTAAATAAAAATAGACATTGATGTCCAAGGGCTGACGTTAGTTCTGGAGCAGAAGCATTAGTTTGTGCTTTTTCCTCATGTTGCTGAAATAGAGTTGACATGATTCATGACCTAGGAAAATATATATTTTAGCCCAACTATGTTGATTACATCAACCAGAGGGAACTTTGGGAGGAAGGGAATCCTCTGTGTCAATGTTTGAAAGGTCGAATTTTGTGCCTATATTTCCAGCAGGTTGAAAAAAATAATAATAAAATAAAAAAATAAAAATAAAAACCTTTGGAATGCACTTGTATGTCATGCTATTTAATTGTAATACATTTTCAGCTGACCAAAGATTAATTTTACTGTATTCCTCTGTGGCAAAGGGCTAAGATCTCACTGTCCCAAATCACTCAGAAGTAGTCAAAGTAGTCATCCTAACCATCTAAACCCAATGAATTTATTTCTTTAAAATGTAACTTTGCTAAAAGTTAATAAAAATATTGGGTCCTTGAAAAAGTTCATTCACACTCTGGACTTTAAATAGAATGTAAATCTTTGAGTGTATTCTCAGGTTCTTGCGCTATTGGAACAGTGATTTTAAGCTTCTATCTTACCCATTCAATATAGGATAAAATAAAGTGGTAAATGAAAATCAGACCTTCTGCTTTATGGACTATGTAAAAACATTGGATTTGGAGAATGAAAGTGACATATGACAAATGTGAATGAAATTACAAAACCATCATATGCAGTGCAACTTAATTTGCTATTTCATTCTCGAGGGAATACAAGCAGTGCAACAGTGCAGACTGTCAAATCTGGATTATAAAATAAATGACATTAAATGGAGAGGGTAACACTTGCCATTATTTCTGCTTTTGCTATATTTGTTCAGTCTCTGGAGAATGATCAAATCTCCTTCCAAATAATAAAATCTTTCAAACAAAATAGCTTCACTATATGTGCCTGAATATGCCAAGATAGATCAAGTGCTTTATAAAGGAGACACAGAAGTTCAGTATATCTTTCCTTTCGCTTTACACATTGGAATGGCCCCAAGTTATAGGATCATAGACATGGAAAAGACCTATTAAATTATGTGTTTCCTTGCCAGTGAAAGTGTACTCTCAGTATGTAGTATTTTCCACCTCAGACTATTAGGCATCTATACCTTCACTTGAAGACTCTATTCCATGGCACAATAAAATCAGTGTTAGGAATTTTCCCTATTGCCCAGCCTAAAAGTGAGTTACTTCATTTCTATTGCCTTACTCACACCTGTGAGCCACCCTTTTCTGTCCTTCCTTCTTGAGAGTTCAACCTTCAAATTCTCGTAAATTGTCATCATATATACTCCAACCTCTTCAAAGTCAACCAAGTGCAAAAGAAAAGTGAGACATCTGTTTCTCAGCTGACCTTATGGACAGACTGTTATAGTTACTATAGGTGATTTTTTCTCATCATGTCTGAACTGGCCTTCTATGAAAGGAATTCATTCCTTTCACAATTTTTTTTTTTTTAATTGCATCAATTCACAGCTGTTTGGCCCAGATGTTGTCTTTCTCACTGTGTTCCCCAACACTTAGATGACTAAGTACAGTTGTTCTACACCTGAATTTATTTCAATAGGATTGCATATTTGGCTTTAGAAATTACTCAAGAGATGTGTTTCTTTCATGGAAGTATGCTACCTCATTTAACATCAGCTCCACTTCCTCTGTTCATGGGAGTGGAATTAACTTAGCAAGCAGTAGTGATCGTGTAATGTGCTGAGCTGGAAGACGTTTCCCCACAACTTCATCTAGCATATGTACTTCCATGGGCTTTAAAATCTGTTTTTCAAATGGTGCCTTCAGTCACTGTTTTGTTCTTTCTTTTCGTACCTGAACTTAATCTATCAAAATGCTTTCCTTTAAGCTCTTCATGGTAGGTAAAAGGGACTGTAATCAAATGGTAAACTAAGACATTTGAAAAGTGCAAAGAAGATAAAGGCAGACCTCCTAAATCCCCCGTTTGGAGAAGGGCTGTGCAGTTAATTTAAAAAATAAAACAAAATAAAAATAAATTAAATAAATTAAATAAAAATAAATAAAAATAAAAGGGGAGAGGAAGCCACCACTAGCTTGCATGAGAGTTTGTGGGATGGCTGCCCATTGTTAAATTAAGTTCATCCATTCATTTCCAAGTATTTTCACCACACTACTTGCTCTACTTTTTGCAGTGGATACCAGCCAGGTTAAGGATTTACAGCCTTCTATGGCTGCTCTTGCCAACACATAGATCTTGAGAAGGTGTTCAGCATGTATAAAAGAGCTTTAAAATAAAACTTGTTTGCTGTAGGCATTCACTGCTCTCTTTTTCTTTCCTTTCTCTCTCTGTTCCCCACCCCCCACCCACCCCCCCACCTTAATTTGTCCACGGACTTGGCTTCTTTGTTCTTTCATGACTAATACTACCATCTGTGACATTACATATCAAGATAGAAATGCAATATATTAAGTACAGGAAAACTTGGAATGTTTGAGCTCATCCAAGCATTTGTTGCTTAAAGCTCCAGTGTTATTTGTACCACCTGAAGCATCCCAAAGTTTCTAAAAACACATTACAATTAATCAGCAGGTTTCTGTGTTGTTATTGAAATGAAGATATAAGACCTTATTGGAGCTGCCTCCTTGAAAACAATCTCAACAACTTGCTTGCAGTTTTATTTCTCACTGAGGGCTCATAAAAAGAGCGTTCACTTTTATGGTGTTAGCCTAACTGCCTCTGAGGGCTGTTCACTTTGGGAACTCCCCAATTCACTTTTCTGTCAGGATGCCATATGCTACAAGGGAAACGTGAGTCCCACATCAGATGTCTGACCACTGCCTGTGTGAGTTATGCTCTTGTGCAGCAGGCCCTAAACCAGGCAGGACTATAAGCAAGTGCTCATCTCTGCCAGCTTCTGCTCTTCCAAGGATGGGGAAGAAGCAGCAGGTGGGGAAAGAAATGTAACAAGTGAAAAACATATTGAAATGGACACATCCCAAGACATAAGATCAAAATCAGAATGGAGGTCTCTCCTCCTTCTGCTTCTCATATAGCTCTAGACAGATCCAAATCTTATTTGTCTAAAAGCATTGCAGTAACCACCAAGATCTGATATTCTGAGAGACAGTTCTTTCCCCTCCCTTTGCTGATTCTTCAGACAACGAGTTGCTTCACCGTTTATCTCAAAACCTGTACTCATCTGCAGACATCAGCCTGTCCAGCTTTTTTCTATATTAATAATTTTCCACTTCAGATTCCAGTACCTGTATGTAGAACTGAATATTGTATAACTGTACGCTCAACACAACATCTTATTTGTATTACTGTATTTTACTTTTTAGAAGAAGAGGATTAGGAGTGTTTCTATATTTCCCTATTGGAATAAGACTGTCCTATCCTTTCTAGATCCAGTTTGTCCATCAGCACAAGTGGGGTGGAAGCAAGCTTCCTCCCCTTGTCTGCTCAGTCTGCAGCACCCACAGCTCCTGAGGGCTGAGCAGTCTTTGACTTTGGTCCTCAAAGTGATGTGCCATTGGGTTGAGCTTCTGTTGAAGCGATGATGGGAGAGGGAACACTAATCACCTGTCATTATGGTGGATCCAAAGCTGTTGCTTTTCCTCTGTTCCCAAGCTAGATGCAGAGGCAGAAAGGAAGGTTTGACTTTTACATTAACTTAATTTACTTTGATTTGAACTTAGGCTAGGAAAGCACAGAGATGTGCTCTGTATTTAGGAAAACATGTAAACTAACCCTGCTAGAACATTTTTTGCTGTGTTTTGATGCACAAAATATGTGTGGGTATGTGTATTAGAATGTAATATTTGTATATTATTTTTAATTCTCTTATGTCTGGACATTTATAAGTCTTATTACCTGTCCTACATAACAAATATTCTGCTAGTTACCTGGTGAAAAAAAGCAAATAAATATAATTATTCTTTCTGCACATCATGGTAATGAGAGACACTACAGAAGACAGATATGGAAAGAACTATGGTGATGTTACTATTTTGATTCTCAGTTATGATTAAACATGATGATAGATTTAGAAAAATGTGTAACAGTGGTATTATTCAGAGGAAGGAGAAGGTCAACTGGAGCAAGGAGGAAACTGGAGTGAAAGGAAGAAAAAGGTAAAGAGAGGGAAAGATTAGGTAGCAGGGAAAGGGAAAATATCTGCTTCAACAGAAATCTCCTCAGCTTTTGCCATGGGCCTGCAATCAACCCTGTAGGGGCAAAATGTTTGTTAGTGGTGATAGCACGGACCTGTGTTTCACATGGGTACTGGGTCTTTTATGACCTCTGTGTTGGTATGTTATGTGGTGCATCGCTATTGTAGGGTAAATGATCTTCCTCTAAAAAGGAATTCAAAGGTAAAAATGTTGAGACTAGACATAGACATGTGCACACTTGCATGTGTGCTCAGAGTGCACACTTGACACTCAACAGGAATATCTGTCTGTGGAGTTGTATTTTTGTATATTGCATACATGTGTGTAGTTTACTGTAGTCCTTGCATTACCATAAGAGAGACATAGTACTGTAGAAAATGTCTCCAACATTCGGTTTATTTATGTTATTCATATCCTTTTCTTGTAGCTGCTGGTTCAAAACCTCTAGTGTAAGGGAATTACTGATGGTGTAGCTATGGATGACTGAAGAAGATGGATGGGTAACCTCTGGTATCCACCTGTGTGACCCAAAACCATCTTTGGGCACAGGGCATGAGTAAAGATGGTATCAGCTTCTGTTTCCATGCTGACTTCATCAGGGTGACAGGATCACAACGAGGTCCATGGCACCTCACCAGCTGGGATCTCACCCAAGGAGAAGGGGCTGGGTGCTTCATTCAGCAAGGCTAAGCCCTCTGTCCTTGATTGTTTTCTGCCCCACCTCTGCCCCTACCCCACAGACATGGGCACCTCAGGGCCCAGGTGCTGCCTGTGGGAGATGGCAGATGAGCCACAGAGTCTTTTTCCTCGATTGCCATTGCTCCTGGCCCCAGGCGCCCCTGGGGCAGCAGCAGCCCCTGTGGAGACAGACTGGGGAAGACAGGTGCTGTTCCCACAACCAGAGCCCGGCTCCCAGGGGGTGAAAACGGAGGTCAGAAAGTTAGCAAAGGTCAGCCAAGTAACGCTGGCTCTTCCTAATCCTCTTTTCCACCCACAGCCCCTTGAAACTCTCCTGATTCCTCCCAGTACAGTGTCTGGGGGAGTTGCTCTACTCCTGCAGAACTGAATTTATTTTGCTTGCTTCCAAACTATGCTTCTGCAGAGTCTCAAGTCAGCTTTTTCAGCTGGTGTCGAGCAACATGCAGGAGAGATGTGGCTCTATTGCACTGGTTTGTTTTTCTTTTCCTTTCTTTCTTTTTCTTTTTTTTTAAAAAAAAAAAAAAACTTTTTTTTTAAAAAAAAAAAAAAATTTTTTTTTTAAAAAAAAAAAAAAAAACACTTTTTTTTCAGTTTTACTATTTTGACAGGAAATCTCACTCCCTTTTCGCTTACATAAGGATAAAGTAACTGTGAAAACAAATACAGTTACTTATTTACGTGTGTAAAACTGAAAGGACAGTTTTGCTGATCAAGTTGTTTCTATCTGATCTGAAGACTAGAGCTGCGTAAAGTATTTATTTATTTGTATTTGTATGCTGGCCAAACCAAAAAATCAACAATGATAAAAACATTTCTTTTGGTCCACCCAGAATGAAAATCTGTCAGTTTTCTTGCCAAACAGCAACAAACACACAAATTTGAAAGAAATGTCATTTCAGGCCAGAAGACATTTAATTTAGGCTTTTTAACATTCATTGAAACTGGATATAGGTGAATTTCAAAAGAAGCCCTGATTGCAAAATGAGAAGTGGAAAGTTTGTTTTGAAAACATCAGTATGATCTTTTTTGACATAACGTTTGTTCTGACCCAAGAGTTTCATTTTGCTCTAAGAAAGACTGTTCCAGGTAAGGAAATAAGAGTAGCCTTTTTGACATCGATGATGCTTCTTTACAGAGAAGGGAAAGGTTAAAAAATGGTTAACTAGCAATCATCTTAGATATAGCTGGAGAACGTACTTTTTATTTTTGGCTTTGTACAAAGCATCTAGGCATTAAACCAAATTAAAATACATAGGCTATAGTGTCAAGGGAAAATTTTATCCAAACAAAATTTAAATAAATTCATGCATCTTACTAGGTTAAAAAATCAAACAAACAAATAATTTTGCACATATGTAATTGTCTCAACATTTTGTCATTTCTCTTCCGCTTTTAAAACAATAAAACCCAAATGTGGATAAAATCATCTTACTCTTCCCACTCAAAGTGAACAACTTTTTCCAAGTTCTTATGCTGAAAAAATGTGTTTCTTAGGAATTAATGATTAAAACTATATAGAATAAGTGTTTTAGTGCTCTAGTTAAGCAAAAATAAACAACTGCATTAGCTAATCTGAGTTCAAATAAACAGATGCATAAGCAGGGCTATTTCAAAGCAATGCAGAGCTGAACAGAGACCATTAACACTCAAAACACTTCATAAGGTTCAACCATAGTTAACCTCTTCAAAACAAAATGTGCCTAGATCTTGTATGGCTGCAGTGAAGGAGTGAGGAGTAACACCCCTGCACAGTGGCAAGCTCTAACTGCAAACTCTCCAAGCACGTACACTGGTACAGAAGGCGTCTCACATGAACTTAATTTCATAGATGAAGAGAACAAAAAATATGGTCTTATTTATTGCTCACTGCAGCTAGCAATGCTGACCAGAAATGTCAGTTTCCAGTGCTCTTCTGAGTTTTAACAAAGTATCTAAATTTCCAGGAGCTTTAGCTCCCATGTTCCAGAAAAGACCCTTTGGAGATGTTCCCCAATTTTTATGACATTGTTTATGTGTGTTTGTGAATAAGTGATTTTTTAAAAAAAAAAAAAAAAATAATGGTTTGTTGGAAAATCTTGGCTATCTACACAGCTTGGTAATGGGTAGAAAGCACAAAATGTGTGCTTTGGTGCGTCATGGATTTTAAAATAGGTCTCTCTCCATTGTCCCAGATCAGGGGACTGTTTCTATAAGAAAACTGCTACATTTTCAGGCCACAAAATCTGAGGTTCATATTTGGTAAATTTACTTTGAATTTACTATGTGTGGAAGGCAGTTAAATACAGAACCATTTGAAGTAGCAAAGGACTAAAAGTGTTACAAATAGGTCTCAAAACACACAAGAAATATAAAAGGGACTCATTGGGTGCAATGGTGCTGATATCCAGATAAGAAACAAAAGATATGCCAAAGTCTTCATTCAAGCACTGTTTTGAAAATGTTATAAATTCAAAACAGCATGGATTACATTGTATGAATTTTTGATTGGATCAGCTTTCTCAGTAGCTCTGTAAAATACTTCTAAATTTTTTGTTTACTGAAGGAACGGGAGAGACATTTAAAGCTTTTTGAAAAGCAACCAAACAATAATTTGTTCCTCAGAAGTCCACCCCAGGTTTTACACAGACTTTGGGACAAGCCAGAATAGGATTTTGGCATTTTAGCTAGCACCATGTGATTACATATAGGAGCTTAGACATGATCAGTAAGGGTTCTAGTTGCAGAAGTCACTATTAAAACCTTTACAATTGCCATTTGAACATAATTAACATTACCACACAATTTACAGTATTCCCCACACTATGAATGCTGCTGTAAAGATAATTAGGTAAAAGTTAGAATTGTAACTATTTTAATTTGTGTATTCCTTAGTATGGAGTCTCAATGCTGTGATTTAAGGAATTCCCAGAAACTACAGAAACAGCAGGAAGCTTTGCATGGGAAAGGAAGAATAAGAAGATTTCTTTTAAAAGCTCCTTAAAGCTTTGTTAAACCTACAGAAATCCTCTGTAGTCTAAATTATTATACCCTAAATAAACTATACTAAAACTGCAAGTTTACATATTTACATATTACAAATACTTATTTTTTACTCTATAGAAATGTCTGTTTCTTTGTTTAGAAGGATTCCACTTGGAAAATTCAATTTCAGCATGTGATCATAATAGCTGTAAGAACTGCTGACATTTCTGGGGTCAGGTCTTTTGAACAGGCTTTCACATTTGCCAGTTTTTAAAAATATGTCCTAGTGTCAGAAAAGCCCAGCTGTGCTGAAATGATAAACGTGACTAGGGAAACCTCAGACTGTGGGTGAATGCGTCAAAGCACAGGAACAAAACTTGATTTTTCAGGCAAGGGGAGAGCAGCACTCCTGGCACTGTAGAGACTTCCTGAATTTTTTTTGGTGGGTACTCACCTGCTTCCAAAATGCAGGCACAGGGTATGGCTACACCAGACCATGAAGCCAGGAGCTACCTCAGTCGAGATGTGGTATCTTTGCATCACCCCACAGCCTGCAGTGTAGACAAGTCCTGAGTGTGTCTGAGCTGTATAAATATAACCACAAGCTAAACAGTCCCATTGTTCAATACAGATTTCCACTGTGCTTGGAAACTGAATTATAAATGCCTTTTCATAAAAACATCCTAAGGGTAATAGATGCCTAAAATACATCGGCTCCATTATCAAGGAGTAGATTATCCCAGCTGAATACACATTATCAGAGTTTCCTGATTTGTATATAATCTACATTCTTAACATTTTCCTGGAGTGTTGTGAGTTTGGGTTAGTAGGACTTACTGTACTCTCAGCTTTGAAAGATGAATGGGCCTATCAGTCGAACAGCATAATAAATTTGTTAGGCTATGTATGTCGAGCTCCACCTCTCCCTCGTTCTTCATCATGTATAATGTAGCCTAATACAATATGACAGCTGTTACCAGAAAAATGGTGCAGCAGCCATAAAAAAGTGATTTATTCCCTATTACTGAAGCAGATAAAATTAAGAGGCTGGTGTTTGGGAGAGCAGCTAAGAAGCAAAATGTGAAATACAGCATACATATGGATGTTGTATTCCTATGTATGTATTCCTATATTCATGAAATATAGGAAGCTGTAAAATGCTTAGGGTGACAGTGAAATTCTCCCTGGATATCCACCACAAGGTCAGACTAATAAAGGAGGTAATTGGTGGTGATGGTTGTAGATGTTCAGAATTGCCTACATGTCACAGCTGTTTACACTGGAGTATCAGAAGCATGTTAAATGCATCTCCTGACATGAACCCAAAGATCTGTACTACCAAACAACATACAAATGCCTAATTTAAGGTGGCAGCTGGCAGAAAGAACAACATATCAAGCAGGAAAGTTATTGTTAGCAGCCACAGTGTAGAGAGGAAACTGTGGGATGGGAGAAATAATGTGAGCCTGATTCCTGGCTTCATTTTTCTGCTGGTGTAAATCTACCTACTTAAGGCTACAGTCATGGATTAGGGACTTCTCCCTGGATGCTGAAAATATGAGCATCAGGGAAAATTCTGTATTTGGCTTACAATGTGCCTAGTGTAAGTAAATGTGATCATGTAACATCTTGCCAGTTTTGCCACTGAATGATGTAACACATTAGTCTGAGACACAGTGAATTATAACCACGTCAGATCACTCTTTGCTTTCTGTTCACCATAATGTGTACATATACTATAAACACACATATGTCTATGTGCGTATATACTCAGGCTGCTGCTAAGTGTGATGTTTTTGATTCAGTGGGTGGCACTCTTTTTCTGAATCAGTACTAAATGAGTTCTTCCCCCATGGTACTTGATGAATAGTGGAATATGGTCAGGTCAGAGAGGTTAATAGCTCTACTTCTGTGGAAAGTGCCACGGGATCTCTCTTAGCAAGCAGCAAGAACCTCACATTAAATACCATCTGAAAGAGAGTCCTTGCCCTGCTCAGAGTCACAGGCTGGGGTGTTGCAGTAATATAGAAATAGGAGGAACTGTGCTATGTATTTAACTAACTGAGTTGCCCTGCCCCCATATATATTTACTGGATGTAGTAAAACTTTGCTTGTGCAAAGTAATAAAATAATGACCAATGATACTGTGGATAGAAAGACCCTAGAGCAGCTTTTTTGCTTTTTTGCATTTTGTCTTGAAGAAATAAGATTTTTACCTGGTATCGTGTTCATGTCTTCAGATAATCTGGGATGAGATCTTTCAACTTTTTACTGTCTTACTTTGGGTGCAATAATCATTGAATAAGTTAGAGCAAGAGAGACCTATGGGAAAAACAAACAAACAAACAAACAAACAAAAAAAAAAACACTTGTCTTGGACAACAATTCCATCAGGGACAGGCTACACAGTCTTGGTTCCTATGCCTTATATGTCCTGAGTGGCTTTTTAGCCACTGAATAACAGGGATAGAGTAGAGGCTATTTTAACAGGAAGTTTTATGTTTGCATCATGTCCATGGCAAAGTGAGACAGCTAGGAGGTATTTTGTGAAGCCATGTTGAGCTTTTGCCCCTGGCAACTCAGTGTGGCTAGAAGCTCAGGGGCTGCACACGGACAGCTGTACGGGCTCCTGTGAGATGACAGCCAGTAAAATTTAGCCACCCAAGAAATTTGGATGACTACAGAATTAAGTACAGCTTTTGCAAATGCCAGCAATGCCTCAAGATTGCCCTACAGAGGCATTTGTAACCACAGAGTATTTCTGTACCTAACTGTAGAGATCTAGTAGGTCACCGCTACCACATTGGATTTTTCATTCACAATCCAAATCACATCCAGGTCCTCTGCTAACCAGTTCCCAAGGGCATTCATGACGCATTGACCTCTTGCATGCTGCTGACCAGTTTCTTCAGGGTTCAGCTTCATACATGGCTCCTCTTCCCTCCCCAGCATTTCTCTCCAACACACAAGGGAGACCCTTTTACATGTGCACAGGAACCCAAACCTAGCTAGCCCACTGGTGGTGGCTTCTGGCTCCACAAACCACTTGGGGACTGACGTACCAATCCCCAATCCATGTTCAAGTCTTAAAAGAGCATATATGAATTTCTGCAGCACTGCTGTGTGCCTGGGGGAAGGAGTATTGCTTCATGCTAGGACAAACAGGCTTGGTGCCTCATGCCAAGGAGCCCATGCTGCTTCTCTGCTCATGTCTAGCTTTGGCTCTGCCCCAAGCACAGGTCCCAGGGAGCCTGGAGCTGCTAAATGTGGCAAAATGTTTTAAGAATGCTCTTGGGCAGCTAAAGCAAGAGGGCCAAAGGAATGAGAAACATTCACCTTGCTCTGTGGGAATTCATTGTGAAAAGACTTAGCAAGGACAGCGGGATTCGTCCCGCTGCCTTTGGAGGACTGAGATGCCTCATAATTGTGTCCCTTTTTACTGCAAATATTTTCACAAGCTACATGATTAAATTCTATTGTGTAATTAATGTACTTTACTATCAAATATAAACTTTTTCATCAGTTTCCCTGCAATCTCACTATTACAAAACACAAAATAGAGCATGTAGGTTTTTTGGTAAAAAAATATTTTTAAGTCCTTCTTTTAGTCAATACTGAATTAATACTATGTTTGTCCTAAACACTGTTCACTCCTTCGTTGTCTCCTAAAAAGTGTGATTGTTTCAGATGTCCAAGCTAGATGTTCAGACTACGGCCAAGCATACAGTAGTTTGTCAGATAATAAGATCTCATATTTGTATGGTATGTTACGTGAATAGACTCCAGAAACTGAGTGCAAACCATGTTAGGAATCATTTCAGCTGTCATTGCTTAGTGGTATTTAAGGTGAAACGAGGCAATTTCTAAATAGCACAAAGAAAGATTGCATAATAATTTAGGTCAAAAAGTGAATAACATGTCACGTAACCAAGATGAAAAATGTAGAACAGCAAATACTGTGCATCACTGTCATCATTCAAGATCCTTGACTAACCGCTTGTTGCAGTCCAAGTAAAGAAAAATGTTAGCACTGCTGCCAGAAAGGGTTTCTGCAAAAAGGAAGTTTAATGGCAAAGGATGTATTGTATTTTGATGGGCACTGTCTAAAACATGTTTAGAGATGCAAAGTGCAATGACTGTAGGTATATTGGAAAGCTAAAAAACATAATCTGTCTCGAAGTGTAACAGCTTTAATAACTTCAATAGAAAAAAGTGATCTTGCCCATTACTGGAAGCTTTTTAGCCCCATTATAATAGGACATTTGATATCAGAAATTGAAGCAGTGCAGGCAGTTTGAAGTAGGCTATACTTCTTTGTGTCTCCTTTCTGGAGTGGTTTTGCAGCATGCATGGGTTAAAGCAAAGGGTTGTGTGCATGGATTTGGTTGTGTGAAATCTCCATCATTTCTTTTTTATCCTAAATCATACAAAAGTGTTACAAAACCCAGCAAATTCTACCAAATACTCCTAATCATAAGGAATTATGGTGAACTTGTTATTCTATATAATGTTTTTACTGAGCCATCTTTTTTTTTTTTTTTATTAAGTGGATGTTACATATCAGCTTGGCTGTGTGTGCTGTTGAAAGAGTCTATGTATCTAGCTATTATCTTTTGGTGGCCACCTGTGATTTGTTTTGTGCCCTTCCAACTTTACATAGAAATCCTTTACATTTTAACAACTGTCTCAGTAGATGCAAGGTTTCCTTTGGGGAATGCACCACTGCCACCTTGTTTACAAAGACTACTCATTGAACTACGTGTAATTCCGCATCTAGGGAGGTAAATATTAATTTTTATAAACAGCTTTAGTTCCAGTTCATAATTGTTATGCTGGTCTTCAAAGGTTTTTTGTTCTGTTTGCTGTACCTTTACTTCTCCAGCCTGCTGTCTCTTTACTCTCTGGTGTGATAACTGTACAGACATTCATTGCCAGGATCAGGCTGAGAAGTAGATTTGTGTTCTTTCAACGCCAGAGCTTTCTTCAACATCACCCTCAACAGAATCACAGAATCACAGAATCATCTAGATTGGAAGAGACCTCCAAGATCACCTAGTCCAACATCTGACCTAACACTAACAAGTCCTCCTGTAAACCATATCACTAAGCTCTACATCTAAATGTCTTTTAAAGACCTTCAGGGACTCAACGACTTCCCTGGGCAGCCCATTCCAATGCCTAACAACCCTTTTGGTAAAAATGTTCTTCCTAATATCCAACCTAAACCTCACGTGGCACAACTTTAGCCCATTCCCATCCCCCCTCCCCCCCCCCAAAAAAAAAAAAAAAAAGATGCACTCACACAACCCCTGAGAATCTGAAAAAGCTGTTTATTGCCAGGAAATCTTGCAGATAAGCCTGCAGGATGTCCATGGTGTTTGGTGGCTCCAAGCTAATGCTTGCGATGGAGCCTGAGCAACAAGTATGGGGCTTGCCAGGCACTTCTGCAATGCTGTTGGTGCTCTCAGATGGCAGAGCACAAAGACATGCCACAGTAGTCCCAAGTGGGACTACTAGCAGAGGTGGATCCACTTCCATCCATCCATTCCTCCACATTTGGTGGATCCAGCTCCATGGGCTCCATGGTGTTGGGCAGAAGGCTAAGCCAGTCTTTGCCCGGGACTGCCCAAACAGGGTGTCTTCCATCAGGAATGTTTTCAGGCCAGGGTGCCAAATCAGTGGGTCATCGAGTTCTACACCTTGGTCCCATGCCACTGTCGGCTTGATTTTCATGCATGGGTCCAACGCTGCTGTCTGGTTTACGGCCATTACTGGGTCCTGCACTATGCTCCGGACTGTGGGCATGCCTCTGCTCCCAGTGGCTATCTGCCTGATGTTCCCACCATTGCCCCACGTCACTATTGCTCCTATAGTAAGGCCCAGGCTCCCTGTCTCGGGGTGTTTGAGGGGCCAGCCTGTTCCCCGGGTTGTTGCAGCGCTGATGGTACTGCCTGTATGCGTCTGTGGGCTGGGTGCCAGAGGTCCCTTGGACACTGGTGTCTCTTGTGCCTTTGGTGGATCCCTCCACCATTGACACATCTTCTGGTCAGGTGCATTCCTTCTTTATGCTTCACCGGACTGCACTGCTGTCCTCGCACACCAAGGAGGCCTGCCACTCACCTTGCTGCTTCTAGTCTTCTTCCTGTTGTGCAAGCTGGCAGTCAGAGGGCCTAGATGCTCAGCGAATGGTGGGCCAGCTGCAGGGGTCCTGTTTTATAGGGCCCGCAGCAAAGGCATGGCAGTGGTGGCCACTGTGACCTCAGCAAGCCTCTGCGATGGAGCGGCCCATGCATGGCCAAAGGCGGCTGTGCTGGGAGTGGCCTGGAAGATGCTCTCACATGGACAAGGAGGAGGGTTGGAGGGGGGGCTGAGGGCCCCTTTTCTGGGGCTGGATCCCCCAGGCCATTTGGCTTGCCTGAGAGAAAGGCTGCCCCTTGGCCACAGGGACTGCCATGCACCTCCCATCCTGTCCCCTGGGTTTACTTTTAACACTGTTTTTTAGGTAATTTTATTATATTCTTTATGGAAAAGAACTGAAGCAAGGTGCATCTTCAGCCCTAATTCACATGTGTGCTTTGTGCTCTGAGTGAAGTATTCCTTTCTCACATCACATCTAATCCAAATCTCCCCTCCATCTGTTTAAAGCTGTTATTCCTGGTTCCATGGCTATGGTTCCTGATAGAGTCCCTCTCCAGCTTTCTTCTAGGCCTATTTTATGGGTAAGGTTAGGTGGCAGAAAAGCAGGACCTAGCAAACTGCAGCCTTATCTACCTTGTTCCACACATTCCACATGACATTTTCCAACTCAGGTTTACGGCCTGGCTCTAGCCTCTCATCAGTGTAACAGAATCATTAAGGTTGGAAAAGACCTTCAGGGTCATCTGGTCCAACCATCACCCTGCTACCAATGTCACCCACTAAACCACATCCCTGTGCACCAGCTCCAACCTTTTCTTTGAACACCCCCAGGGATAGTGACACCACCACTTCCCTGGGCAACCCATTCCATTGCCTGACTGCTCTTTCTGAGAAGAAATGTCTTCTACTTGTTTTAATTGTTGCAGAGCAGTGTTTACACTGAGTCAAGGACTTATCAGCTTCTCATACTGCCCTGTATGCGAGGAGGGTGGGGGTGCAGCAGAAGCTGGGAGGGGACAGAAGGAGTACAGAAGCAGGATAGGTGACCCAAACTGGCCAAAGGGGTATTCTGTACCATATGGCATCATGCTGGACAATTAATGTGGGGTGGCTGACTGGCGGATGGGAGGGGTACCAGCTGCTCAGGGCTAGGCTGGGCATCTGCTTCTTTCTTCATTTTCTACATGACAACCACAGGCTCACCAATTCTGCTCTGGCAGTTCTTCACTCTTCCTTCTAAATGGGTTCTGCTGTGCCATGTTCACATGTCACTTTGGCAGCTCTGCACTTGGTGTTTTCCCAAGCAGCATCATAATCTAGGGCATGGCACCACAACCCTTTCTGCTGGTTGCAAGAAGGGAAAGAGAAGTGGTTCACTAGCATAATAACTAACATAATCACTCCTGGGCCAGAACAGCCTCGCAGCAAACCAAAATCAGGGAATTTCATCAACAGACAGATCTGAGTCATAGTTCCTCTGTTCTCTGCTGTCTGAAACTACCCAGGCTTGGGTCTGAACTCCAGGAAGATTTCTGAAGAGTGTCATGTCTGCACTTACATACCTTTTTGCTCAGGTGGTAGCTGTTTTCAAGTCCTCTTTAGAGAAGGATATTTCTGCCTTTGGTTATTCTGGGGTTTGCTATGTCCTGATTTCAGTTATAATTGCCTACATCAGAAATACTCCTCATGCTTAACTCCATCCCATCTCCAGATCTCCTCTGATTTCCCTGAGACCAGGTCTGACTCACTTTGCCTATACCTAGTCTTTAAAATCAGATCTGTTCTTTTTCTCTTTAAAACTGTCATTAAGCTCTACTGTACATTAAAGTGATTAAAGTGTCGTATTACTTTAAAAAGAGAGCGTAAAAATGTCATTTCAGGGTTCTATATTTGTCTGACAGTTTTTTTTCTGTTGCAGAATTACTCATTTTATAAGTTAAAAAGCTGTCTTTCTGAACACCTAGCCCTGCAAAATGCACAGAGTGTTATGATTTGAGCTATTGACACACACCATCAGATCCTGCACCACTGGCCATGTTATGTGGGAAAGCCTCTGTTTGTGCCACCCAGTCTTCTTCAAGCCATGCCCTTGGTGATACTGCCAGGCCCTTTGCATTGTGTGAGCTTGTCACAGGTCTGAACAATCACCTTACTGAGGAAAATCTACACCACAAAATAAAATGCAGCTCCAGTTTGGGCTTAGAATGGCAGGAGAAAGAAGTGTTGGTAACAGCAAAACTGTATGTTGGAGGTCATTCTCTGGGGGCCAGCCTTGAGGCACAGCACTTTCATAGCACAGAGATCTGGTCACCATTCCACTAAGTGCACCAGGCAAGCCTTAATTTGATCTCAAAGGAGTGTCTAAGAAATTTAAAGCAGTACCTCTCAGTTTTGCAGAAATTGTGTTTGTTTGGCTGCCGTGGCAGGAAATGTGTTGATCAAGGTTCATAGACAGCAGCTGGCTGAGGAAGGGGTTAACTGAAAATGGTGGATGTAGCACATTATGGCACCAAGCAAACTTCCACATCTCCTTGCAGTCAAAGGTCTGTCTTTCATTTTCTTCTATAAAATGTATCAAACAATTTGGCATAAAAAGTACAACTTTTGTCATATTGAGAATAACAACGTGTTATAAGACAAAGGAACAAAGGCTGGAAGTTGAGGGAAATTAAAAAAAAAAAAAAAAAAAAGAAAAAAAAAAAAAAAAAATGAAGATGTGAAACAGTTGTGTTTAGTTGGGGGCGGGGGGGAGGGAGAAAAACTTCTTGTTTCCCATTCCTCCTTGCCATTTTTTTTAATATACTTGAAAATGCAACATTTGGAAAAATCTACGTGTCTATATTTAGGTCCTGTGTTACTTTACTCTGCATTGCTTTATCACGCTCTAGTCATCCATACATCATTTTGTAGAAAGTGTATGTGTATGTGGCAGGCTGATGCATGTCTTATTTTATAAATATTTATTACCCACTGGTGTGTTCCTGTCTTTGAAGTTACATCCACTTCTCATTTTTGGTCTATTTTCTATCCTTTTCCTACTAAGAAAAATATTGCCAAACAATTGTGTTTATGTGGAAATAACATGAAAACTATTTTAATTTTTTTAGCCTCATCTTAGTTTTAGTTTGCCTTGCTGCCCCTCAGCTTTTCCTTTCTTTTTAGATAGAGTAGGCCAGGAATAATTATGTAAACAGCAGAAATCTCTCTTGCTGTTGCTTGAATTTAGCAGGGAAAACCTGGCCATTCATCACCCATCGGGCTGTCTCCCTGGGGATGCATGGAGCTTGAGCAATTAAAAGAGACTTGAACTTGAGCTTGAAGGCAATAGTGAGTGGCTTTTGAAGAACACTTGGAGATAATCATCACAGGCTGTAGCTACTCAGCCATGAGAATTATACTGGTTTGTGTTTTAACAGGAAGGGATCTTTAAAAAAATGTATTAAAAAAATCAAAATAACTGTCTGCATCAGGAGGATAACCAAGCTGTCCAATCTGCTGCAGCATCACTGTATTTTTGTCTTGTGGTGTTGGGTGACCTCTGTGTACACCTGGGATCAATGTCTGTTCATGTCCCGATCCTCCATGTCATTCTACCAGAAGCATGGATTTATACTGAGACAAAAGTGACAGAACTAATGGGGAGTCAACAACAAGCAACACAATGCCATAAAAATAATGTTCTTAATGCCATAAAAATATTCTTCCTCCCTCAATCTGTCCCTGTAAGGGACTTGTATGAGGAGAGTCTGAGTGAACTGGACTTTCTCAGCATGGAGGAGAGAAATCAAGAGGGAGGCCTGACTGCTATCTTCAGCTATCTAATGGGAGGTTTTTGTTTCACCCTCAAGTCTGTCATTCCCTTTCAATACTCCAAAACATTTGTCTACATTTTCCAGGTATACCAATAAGCAACAAACCCTGTCTTGCCTAGTAATCCGTAATGTTCACTTTACTTTTCTTACTGATGATAAAAACTGTGTTATAACACTCAAGTCTCCTACCTGAGGGGCAGCTCATTTCTGTGCATGCAAGTCGATTGTTTCCTCCTACATGTCATGTGTTACCTGTCTTACTTTATCAATGCTGAGTTCCAGCTGCCGTTTTGTTATTTTGTGAAGTTCTTCAGCAATTTTTTGCAATCATCCATGTCTATTTTAATTAACTTCATATGTCAGAAAACTTGGTCATCTGACTTTTCATCCTGTTTTTCAGATTTTTAACCTCATAGCCCATACCTGAATGCAGAGCTGGACACCAATGACACCTCTCCATTTCTTTCATCTCTTCTCACAATAACTATTAATTGTATGTGTTGATTTCTTTATCCCATGATAAAGGTAATTCTCTAGGAAATTTTAGTGAGGGTCTTTGTAAATACTACTTGGAAAATCCAAGCTGACTATATCAATGTTATTCCTTGTTGATCACTTCAGAGAAATGTAACAGGTTTTCCATCAACAAAGCACACATTGACTGGTCCTTCATTTATCTTATTTGAACTTTTAACTCATTCTTAGCTATTATGGATTTTGTAGAGTACTCAGATTCTTTTCTAATTTTCTGTATTGTGTTTCTATAATTAACTTGCTGGTGTTTCTATTGTTTTCTACTTTTCTCACTTAAATATGACTTTATCCTGCTGATCCACCACACTAGCTCTTCAGGTCTTTTTTCAATACCGTGCCTTTAATACAGTATCCTGAAATAGTCTGCAAGGTGTTTTGGAAACCCTTTTAGTTCCTTGAAGTTTTCATAGGGCTTTACAGTTTCTTTTTCTGAAATCAGACTGCACTGCAATGGAAGTAGGCAGATAGGAAGATGGACAAGTATGTTGTTTCTGTAACAGACCTAGGTGTAGTATAGCTCAGTTTCAAAGTAATATTTTAGTAATAGATTCTTGAGCCAGGTTCTACATGGTAGTTTGCTGTTTCTCAAGTGGAGAAGCTGCTCACTGAAAAGGTCCTTTGTGATAGCAAAAAATTTCATCTCTGCATCATGACCAGATGTGACAGCGACTGCATGGGAGTAACTGAAACCCTCCCCATTAATACATTTCCTCTCCCTGCAGTCCCTCTGCTCTTCCCCAGGTGCTGCAGACCTTCTTGGTACCATGCTGAGTGGTTGGCAGGGCAGGTCTGGTGCTGGGCTTCTCTTCTGGGGCCTGGAGTTTCTTTCAATAGGGAATGTATTTTAGTTGTTATAATTAACTTATCTGGTTCCTCTCCTTCCTGCCCAGACATGTGGGGGTGGTATAAAACTCCCATGCTTGAGAATATTTTCTTAGGATATGGAAATATGAATGGAGAAGTGAGGCTTGGAGCCTAAGCCTAGAGCCAATTTTGCCACAACAGCTGTGTACAAATGACCAGGCTATCCACTGAAAGCATGAGAAAGGAGTAGGATTTGCACGAAAAGGTATGCATTTGAAAGCATGTCAGATTTGAACCTGATTCATACCAAGGTAATTTGCCAGTGCTGGCACAGGCCTGAATTGCTTCTGAGGGTTGGGTCATGTGTTATAAATTAAAAAAAAAATAATAATAATAAAAAAATCATAGTTTGATTTGTCACTAATTTATCAATTTGTCTGCCTGGACTTCAGATAGGTTAGTGGCATTCCGTGCATTCTCAGAGTGGTAAAAGGAATGAGTGTATGATGCCTGAATGTGGTGCCACATCTTCTTCCTGCATTGCCCTACTTCTGAGGCAGACATGACCCCAGGAAGGGTGGTATCAGTGAAGTGGGAGACACACAGCTTATCTGAGAAGAGCTAAGAAGATTTAAATCTTAAAACGGGTTTCTTACATAGAAAGATCTAGTGAAACTACATTCTGTACCTAGAAAATTTTCTACCTCTACCACAATTTAGGTTATCTTTATGTTTTTTCAACATTATGCAACTCTGATTGCTCTCATACATGGCTCATTAAAGTGTCCATGTCATCTCCATCTTACTCGTTGCACTTTTATACTCAGTGATTTTACTGAAATGATAGGACTTCGCTTTACTTTCAACTAAGATGTCCAGGTCTGCAATACCTTTCTGACTTCATTAAGATCAAGCCCAGGACTATAAACTGCATCCTAATGCAGCCATGAGAGGCATTCTTGTGTACACAAAGCTTGTGGAGGAGCAGTCTGCTCAAAAGCCCCTCAAGGGACCTCTGCTCTGCCAACTTTCCTCTGAATGTTTTTCTTGCTTGAATAGAGCTGCTATGTTGTTTTTGTCTGCTGTTATATGAAATTGTGGAGACCATAACTCTGGTGATACACATTTCTATCTTCTCAGAGTCAGAGAAACTTTTTCATGCAGTAGAGACTGGATGATTCAGATGTGTAAAATACTTGTTATGCTTCTTCCAGATGTGGTGTTGTAATGTGTACAATGAATTTGCAGCTGCATCTGTAAGCCGCAGTGTTGCTGTTCAAAGCAAGACTGCGCTGCAATGGAGGTAGGATCCCCTTCCCTCTCACAGCCCTCATAAGGAAATGATGCATAGGTAGTGTCAACTCATGCGCACCTTCCTTCCAACCCTTCCACCTCAAGTGTTGGGAGTTGCTGGTTATCAGAAGGGAAAGGGAAAGCTTGCCATTCAGTTAAGTCTGTCCTGAAGGGAGTTTTGGGGATGCTTTAGCAGCTGATGATTTTCTGTGCTGTTTTACCAGTCGATGCAATTCCAACAAAGCTGATGAGTAGACAGTAGAAATGTGAACAAATGGTGACAGTGTTTGAGATGACTACATAACTCTTTTGAAACCAAGGAAGGCCCAGAGGTTGTAGCAGCAGGGTGGCAGGTATCTGCAAGCCAATGGATTTGATCACCATAGTGATAACAGTGCCATATTTCTAACAGCAGCGTAAGAGAGGATAGTGACCCTGAGCCCTGGGTAGTACTTTAAATCAGCCTGTGGTTATATTTCAGGGAGACAGCCAAACTTAAGTAAGAAAGGGATCACAGAGGGCAGCCACTGAGACTACCAAAACATGGGCATTGTTAGCCCTGTGACAAGCCTGAAAAAAAAACATGATATGCAGAGATTAGCACAGCAATTCAACAACCCAAGCAGCAACATGAAAATCCACCTCAAAGGTAGGAAATGCACACTGAGTAGAATCATAGAATCATAGAATCATAGAATATCCTGAGTTGGAAGGGACCCTTAAGGATCATCAAGTCCAACTCTTGACACCGCACACAGGTCTACCCAAAAGTTCAGACCATGTGACTAAGTGCACAGTCCAATCTCTTCTTAAACTCAGTCAGGCTCGGTGCAGTGACCACTTCCCTGGGGAGTCTGTTCCAGTGTGCAACCACTCTCTCTGTGAAGAACCCCCTCCTGATGTCAAGCCTAAACTTCCCCTGCCTCAGCTTAACCCCGTTCCCACGGGTCCTGTCGCTGGTGTTAATGGAGAAAAGGTCTCCTGCCTCTCGACACCCCCTTACGAGGAAGTTGTAGACTGCGATGAGGTCTCCCCTCAGCCTCCTCTTCTCCAGGCTGAACAGGCCCAGTGCCCTCAGCCGTTCCTCGTACGTCTTCCCCTCCAGGCCTTTCACCATCTTCGTAGCCCTCCTCTGGACACTCTCCAACAGTTTCATGTCCTTTTTATACTGTGGTGCCCAGAACTGCACACAGTACTCGAGGTGAGGCCGCACCAGCGCAGAGTAGAGCGGGAGTAGACACTATCTGTTTCACAAAATCATTTGGTGTTATCTGCTTTTGTCTGTATATTATTAGCATGGTCTAATTTGGGGCAGTTTTTGTGTTTCTTGGGGGGGGGGGGATTCTTGTTTCCTGATTCTCAGCTCACTGGAATGTAGCAGGAGTCCATTTATCACCCTAGGAATGCAAAGACTGGTGAAAACCCCTCATAAGTACACTTTACTTTCAAATACAAGAGTACTCAGATGATTTCTCACTCTGGCTGCCTGTGAACTGATTATAAATGAGCACATGTGAACTGACAGTTTTGCAATTTTGTCTGGGTAATGCAAATTCTCTTTTTATCAGGGTAAGCATCTAATTCTGGGTTATTCAAGGGAATTGTGGTGATGGTAGATGAACCCCGAACAGCCTGCAGGCAGAGGGGAGCTGACACTGGCTGTGGCATTGGTACTGTCTCTGTTTCTTAAGAAGGGAACAACCTAAAATTGCATTACATGTAGGACTGTGAGCCTGAGTGCAGAGTTAGGATGGTGACACCAAAAAGAAAGGCATTGCATTGCTTGATCCAAAGAGACACCCACATTTCACCTCTGGTATTTTCTTTTATTTCCCCAGGTCCCATGTATTTCCCAACCAGGAATGCATATTAAGGGACGATTACACAATGCTTGGTGAGACTCCCTTTATTTATTTCACTTGTGTTGTTGCTTTTGTTGTATAAGAAAGAGCAATATAACAAACAGAACAAAGTAAAATAAAATAGTAGCTGACCCAAACATTTTTAACACATTGAAACCCTCTTTCAAATGCAAAGACGCTTGCTTGTTTGCTTGCTTTCTGTCCTTTCTTTGCATTGATTTGTACAAGCAATTTCTCGGTGAGCCAAATACATCTCTGGAGTAACTTCACTGAAGTCACCAGACTTACACCAGAGGTGGTTTTGGTCCTCTGTCCTGGGTAAATACAGTAGGAATAAATTGGTCACGCAGGCAGGGTGTCTGGCAGTAAGTGCACTGAGTGGTCCTGGCAAACCAATAAGAAAGGTCTAAAATAGAAATCCCAAACATGTCTTTTATTTAACACAGGGCCTAAAAGTCTACCGAGAGCTGCTGAATACTGCCCACTAACTGTACAAAGTATAGGTAGCATGCCTTCCAAATATCAAAATACCAGACGGAATGCCGTGAAAATAAATAACTTCTAATATAAACAAATGAGAACATATCAAACTGTTACCTCTTTAAACATAATGTAAATAAAAAAAATACCAGTCCTTCTACACAATAAATATTAAGAAACCATTGACATAGTTGAAATGTACTCATATAAATTAACAACTTTAATTACATTAGCTGAACAGACATTGGTTAAAGCACTGCATGTAGTATGCAAAATAATAATAACAATAATAATAATAATAATATCAACAACAAAACACAAAATGATAAAAACAAAATAGGCTTCATAATATCTTGGCTTTCATAATTTATATATATATATGTATATACATATATATATAGTTGTGTGTGTATATATATTGTAGATATATATATAATATGTATATATACATACATATATATATCTTCAACCCATCGTCAATGTATTGTTTCTGAAAGTATTTAAATATAAAGAAACCCATTGAGAATTAACACAGATTCACTGTATCTCAAAAAATAAATAACTATATAACCCAGAAGTGTTGTTCGTTTCTGCCTATGAAAACATTGCTTATAATTGTTCATGAAAGGTCAAATTACAGTTTTCATTACTCTAACTGAAAACCTTTTTACTCCACATGTAATGCAATGAGAGCAGATGGGGAGTAAAGCTCTTCAGTGTCAGAAAGCTAGCATCTGATTCTTACTCTGATGCACTGTATTGACATGAGGTTTAACTTAAAGGAATTACTAATTTCCATCACCTCTCTTCTACCTATGCTCCAGAAATAGATTCTTCTCACTTTATTCATGCTGACTGGTGACTTTCTAGGAAAGGAGACCCTCTGGAATCAACAGCATTGCTTACAGAGTAAGGCACTATTCCATGAGTAACTATAGTCCATAAAAATTCTCATTTTGCACATAGACATTACAGATGCCTGAACTTCTCTAATTCAGAGATATTGCTGCTAGCCTCTGCATGGCCTTGTGGTGTCACAGTTATATGAACCTGATGACTTGAATCTCAACTAAATACAAAAGAGTAGGTATTTACAACAGAGTCCTAGTTTCAAACAATGTGGTAAAAGGCTATTTCTATTCAAGTCAATGACAAAACTCCCATTTCATTCAGTTCTGCAGTTTCAGGCCCTAGATCTGTATTCTGCTGTGACATATAAGTGCAGAATAATTATAAGCATCTGTTAGCATTTCCTTTTGCTAAACCCCAAGATTACAAATATATTCAGCCCTCCCAAAGAAACATCTTAATGTGCACTTCTGCCAGTTTCTTAGGCCTTGGATACAGTGAGCATCTGACATGAAGAGGGGGAAAGACCACCGAATGTCATCAGCTCTGAAACAAGAAGATTGTGGACGTACTAAACAAGTACATTTCTGTGATCAAATATATACTGAATATGCATTTTCAATATAAAAGGGAAAGGGGTTACACAGAAAGGAATGTGTTAGTAGTTAAAAACTTTTTTTTTTTCTTTTTGGTATAGTAGTACCTGAAGGGAGAAGTAATTTTCGAGACTGCATGCCCTTGAACAACTGTTTAAATGTGGTAACAATTTCTAATGCTATTTTAAGTACATGCAGATTTAATTAAACCAAATTATCAGGGGTGGGGTGTTTTGCTGGAATCAGTCAGTCTTGATTAACATCCCGATTTCTTATTTTATTTTATCATATAGTTTTTCATTTCCCCTTGCTTTAAATAACTCTGACCACAAATCAAAACCCCATGACTGAATCTAGAGATCAGAGGGAGAAACCTTTAAAATTTGTGAATAGCATAAACACACAAATGAAAGCTAAAAAGCAGGACTTAGGAACAGTTATTTCTTGCTTTGAAAAACCTTCTGGTTTTGGTGTACCTATCATGCAACCCACTCACCACATGTAAAAATCCTCTTTTCTTTCCTGACTTGGAAATTGTCTCAGACTAATTTCACGTTTTCCAGGGCCAGCCCCGGTGCACCACATAAAAGCTGGTATCAAACTCAGTATCAGACTTCTTTTAAAGGTTCTGTCAGCTCTGACCAGGAAAACCATTAGCCTAAACTTACACTGCTTACAGTCAGTGGGAGTTTTGCCATTGTCACTTTTGGGCAGGTGCTGGGATTTCAGGACTCCAATGCTCTTAATTAATCACACGTGAGGATAATTTTTGCTAACATGAGCCATCTCACCTGCTTCCCTTGCCACTACATTCAGAGATCAACCATGATAGAAGCAGCCTATTTTTGAACAATTAATTGAATTAAATGTTGTTGGATATGGTGCCACTCATTCAAAATCCGTTCTCTCCCTTCACATTGCCTATAGCACAAGGAACCTGTGGTTCAGCCTGCCTTACTTTAGTCATGTAAATAGTTTTACTCTCTTGTAAGGAGCTCTGTAGGCATCAATGAGCCTGTGGACATAAGTAAGGGTAGAGGGGCAATATGCATCTAATTTTAAGTCCAGGTCCAAAGATCACTGAAATAAAAGGTACTGTCCTTAGTTGTCACAAGTTATGTTCCTGCCACAGCAGTTCCAGAGCCTGGCCCTACTTCTAGAAAAATCGACAACAATTCTACCACTTATTTCAAATGAAGCAGGGTCAGGAACTTGATTTATTTAAATTATAAAGATAGATTATTTGTGCATCTTTTTTTTTTTTTTTTTTTTTTTTTTTTTTTTTTTTTCCCTACTACCATTTGATATCCCTCCCTCTCCCCAGGAAGAAAATACTAAAAAAAAATAAAATAAAATCTGCAATAATTTAAATCAGAAAGCCTTGATATTTTACAGAATATTTTAGTGACAAATTTAGTGTTCACCCAATTGTTACAATTTTTTAATCTTTTTTTTTTTTTTTTGCAAATTGCAAACAAGTCTGTAAAAATGCATTGCATAAAAAGTACATAAATGTATAACCCATGAGCTGTATTATGCAATCTAAATACTGTGGAATAAATTAGATAGAAAACTTAGCTATAAGCATGTATGTTGATATTTATTCAACAGAGGAAAGGGCTTTTTTTTTTCTTTTCTTTCCTTTTTCTTTTTTTTCCTTTTTTTTTTAATCTCTATTGATACATACATATACAGACACACTCCCATGTGCACGTACATCTACACACACAGACACAGAGCAAACACACACACACATACAAACACTTTTGGCTGACAAAAAATGAAGGCCCTGATTACACTGCTTAAACATGGTTCTCGCCATGAAGGTGCTAACACACTATCCCTAGCCAATGTGACTGGGTTAAATTGTGCTATTTTTCTTTTTACTTTTTTTTTTTTTTTAACAGACTGTGCTCTCAGCAAGGTGGGGAGCCATGTTAGTGCTGCTTTTTGTGAGAGGTGTTTTGAAGCTCATCCTGTCAGAAGGCAGCTAACAGGGGCTTGGTCCTGCAAACCTTTGAGAGTCTGAAGATTCAGGCTCAGGGTTATCAAACTCAGTGTAAACAGGGCCTAAAGGTTTCTCCCATTCCCTCTTCTCATCTCCCCCTACCCAAAGATACATGTTGTAACTTCAACATTCTTTTAAATACAACAGCGATATAATTATTTTTTTAAAACCTATCTACCTATGGGTTGGACCCTTCAGGTTAGGTGTTGATACTGAAAATTAGGTTTTACAGGTAACACGCAAACCCATTAAGAGTTGTCGTGCTAGAGGGTGGTGGTTGAGATGGCCAGCTTTTTGCTTAAGACTGCTTTTCAAACAGAAATCCTACAACTGCCATTTTCTTTGTATTTGCAGGGGTGATGGTGGGCATGTCCCAAAGCTGCTTGCAATTTTACATCAATATTTTCTAAGTGTACACCAGCACTTTAGGTTTCTCTCATACAAATACCATTTTGAATACTCATGCTTGTTAGTAACAAACAGGCTTTTAACATACTGTGCTTTGCACGCAAACATTCATTGTTTTAAGAACATTAAAGTGAAGCCAGAAGTGCTTATACCTCGTGTATACATACATATATACATACAGAAATATATACATATATATATATATGTATGTCCCTTGTATAAAGTTGTTTCCCAATGCTGCACAGTTGCTATGCATCAGGGATAAATCTTAAATGTTGTATATGCAAAACAAGTACATTTATGCTTAGATGGACCTTGGATCCAAGCACCTTGGATCCACATCCCAGGGCTTTTGAGGACTTTCTTCAAATTACAATTTTCTGTTCAGCGCAGAATTTGAATTTAACTGATTAGCAGATATACTAGCCTGAATGTAATCAACCCACTGACCCTTAGTTCAAACCATAACTTATTACAGGTGAATGGTACCAACCACAAACAGACTTTTTAGAGGCTCGCACAAATGTCTTTGGTGTATGTGTCTATTCAGTTTAAGGTATAAAATAATAATAATTATAATAATAAAAATAGCTCTTTTGTGTGCTGTAGCAGTTCTTGTATAGCTCACAATAAGTGCAGCTCTCAACCCCTCCCACACCCAACCACCCTCCCTTGCAAATGTTTGTTAAATAAGGATTAGACAGGTCAGACACCATTGTAGTGCAAATAGTAAACGATTAAAAATTTTTTTTACAAAATATAGAAATGTTTGGCTCCAGTATCTGGACAAACATATTCCTTTCAAGTATCTCTCACTGAAGATTTTTTTTAAACAAGTTACTTCCATTTCTTTTTTTTAAAAAAAAAAAGTCTTTTTTTTTTCTTTCTCTTGCAGGTAAACAGTTTCAAACCAACTAGGTTGCATAGTTCTAATGTTTTAAGCACCTTTACAATATGTAACTTTTATTCTTTCATTCATTCTTTTTAATCATTTTTTCTTCATTTTTCTTTTTTCCTTTTTTTTTTTTTTTTGTAAATGTAGTGCAGAAGATGAAGGTGTACACACCTGCACAATATTGTCTCTTTACCAAAGTAAGTATATGTAAGCATGTAGTGTCTGTATGTATAAAGGTATGTATATAAATACATAGCCACATATATATCCACACAAACACTACACACCTACCCTGTTCCTCAGTAAATTTTGGGGGAAAGTGCCAGTGAATGTAGTGTTCATACACATGGCTTTTCAAGGAATTTCAATGACATTTTGGACTTAGTCCAAACTGCTGCAGGTTAGATGAGCTGCTACCGTGGCTTGAATTGATGGGTAAACTAGGGGAGGGAACATAACTCCCCTAGTAATAGCTAACGCTTAACATACTATCTAATAAGATAAGGAGCATACTGAAAGGAAGGGGAAATCCCCAACCCATACCGTCATTCAGACATATATCATTCAAGCCTGGGTTCATGAAGCTTTCTTCCTCTTTATAGCTGTAGTCTTTTTCTATTTTATTTTTTTTTACTTTCCCCTTTTTTGTGTGTGTTGTTGTGTTTTTTGTTTTCTGTTTCTGTTTGGTTTTCTTTTTCGTTATTTTTTTTTTTTTCTTTCTTTTCATTTGCTTGTTCTTGTTTTTATTTCAGATGATTGTTTCATTCAAAAAGGATTTTATACCATGTTAGGTCTTTCCTCTTCTTGGGCTTTTAAAACATTCTCTTCTCAACTTAAAGAGAAGAGTCTTGTGCACATATGTGTCTATGAACAGCCACACTCCTCCACAATCATATTCTGTATATCTTTCTTGATGATGTTCTGGCCATCGTCATAGTACAGCATGGACATGGGCCGCAGCTTGGTGGGCACACAACATGACTTGAGGTTGGCAAAGGGGCTATGGCCCCGCATGCGGTAATGGTTGATGACAGTGGAGTGGAAAGATAATGACGAACCAGATGTGCCTGCTATATGGCTGGGGCACTCTCCTTCGCAGTAGTTGGCATGATAACCTGTAGGTGCAATGATCCAGTCACTCCATCCTATATCCTTGAAGCTGACAAAGAACTGCTTCTTGCAGCAGATGTTGACTTTGCCATCACACTCCAGGCCTCGTCTCCGCCGCCTGTGCTGACGGTCCTCCGAGTGCCGGGCAAGCATCATCAGGAAGGGCCGGTGTGATTGCTCCTTCTCCTCTTCTCCTGGAACTTCTCCAGCATCCTTTTCTTTCCCCTCCCCATCATCTTCCTTTTTCTTCTTCTTACCGAGTAGCACCAGGCTTGCCCCAGTGTCTTGGCACAGGTCACAGGCAATCCGCACGTCCAAGGAGTTCTTGCCTTGGTCCAGGAGTCTCTGGACACTGCTGGAGACAGGAAAGATGTGCCAAGTGCTCTTTCGGGTATCCACTGCCTTTTCTGAAATCAGAGTCTCACTCCTTTCACCTTTCAGCCCTCCATCCTCCGTATCTTCTGCTCCTTCAGAGTTGCCTTTTGGCTGCCGCTGCTGTTGAAACAGGCGGATGGTGACTTTTGTCCTGCTCCGGTTGGCCTTGGAGACCTTCAGGAAGAGCCACACTTCAGCATGTTCCACCACTGATAACTCACTGCCTTCCTTGGAAATCTCAAAGTGCAACGTTTTCTTGGGTGTGCCTGATTTGGTAAATGAAAATAGACAGGAAGAGCTAGTTAGTATGTCAGTTTGCATTCTTTTAAAGAGACCTTATTGTCATTGCAGACATGGAGTTCCCTAGGTTTCCTATTTGGCTCTTTACATTTTTTATGATTCTTCTGTTCTAATTTCTTCACCTAATCCCCTTCTCAGATGCTTTTGTGAAAATTCTTTAGAAAACTACTTGTCTGTTGCTTTCCAGTACCATATTTTAACACTTCCAGTAATGTATTTTAAGTTTTTTGTTATAGCAATGATATCTTTATGTTCATTTATGCATTTATGCAATGCATGGCAAATAAGCATCAGTAGCTGCTAAGAGTTCACTTCCTATTGCTGCCTTTGTGATCACTATTAACTGAAAGGCAGAAATGAGTTTGTGATGACAGTCCATGACTACGTGTATCATACACATTCAAATCTGAGCCTAATAGCTAAAGTTGGGGAGTGAGTTCTTTGGAAATGAGGTGGGAATTAGGTCTGTCCTTTCTCCCTCTGTAAAACACCATTCTTCGTATGCATCTTAAAATGAGTTGTAAATGTCAATTGTCTCAAAAACAAAGAAATACTAACATAAACTCCAGCTTTCAGAGGGTTGCAGAGCTTTGTTGTAAAGAATTGCAGAATTGCATCAGGCAGATTCTTCATCCTGTGAGATGTTAGCTGTAAATCCTGTTCTTAATTTAACACACTGTACTCGCTGTGATTATAGTAACGGTGAATACACTGAAAAAAATGAGCTAAAGAACTGTATAATTATGAGGATGGTTCTCTGGCATAATTGTATCAACTTGCTGAGATGACATGATGGTGATTATGATGGTGAGGGGGTGTTTTTCTGATACAGAGCTCATATCCCTGGCAGAAGCTGGAATGAATAATGAGGGCTGTTTAATGATTTGATCACTGGAGCATGAAAAAGTTAAGAGAGAATGAATTTGCTGTGGGGAAGGGGTATTATTTTTTAAGAGAGGTCCTTTTCTATTTTCTTGACAAAAGAAAAGTCCCCACCAGCATCTTTTGTTCTTTCTCAGGATGGAGACCAGGGGTCACAGATTTGAAACGCACAGATATCTGACCTTACTTGACAGACACAATATTCATAATTACCAGTTTGTCACTGATATTATTCTTGAAGTACCAACAGATGTTGACCTGTTTCTCTGTGCAATGGTTCTGCTTGTCAGGGAAGCAGAATTTTGCACCCTGAAAAGGACAAGTGGTGAAGAAAACTGAAGTGGTAGGAAGCATACAAGAAAAACTGTTCTTGTGGAATCAAGGCTCTCCTCCTTGTTTCCCGTTGCCTCTGAACTCCACCTAATATGACCTCCCTGACTATCTTGCCGCTCCTGGTTTCTAAAATCTGTACACAGGCTGTATTGCCCTTTGAGCTACCTGTTGCTTTCCCCCTCTGTGAAATCCTGGCACTGACACATTCAGCTTTCCCTGGTGGCATTCCCAGGTCAAAGAGAAAGACATGTCTGAATTAGTGTGGCCAAAGGGCACAGCATTTTGTTTTTGTTTTCCCTCTAAGTGAGAGTGTGAAATTGTAGACTTTAACTGTCACTGAGATAGGAAAACACATGGTTTGTGTTAACTGCTTCTCACCGACTTTGCTGATGCCTGTCTCCAGAGCGAGCTCCATTAATTTCTAAGATATCCATGTGAACCCGTGGGACTGTACCTTAGAAAAGGAAGTGGATTATAGAAAAGACAGAGCAAGCTGACCAGTACTGTGGGGAGTGGCAGAGTTTCTGTTTTTCTAGTATTTTTTTAAATGAGAGTCATTCAGTAATGACTGAAGGCTACCACCAGTTTTACCATTCTGGAAGTGAAATCCTGGGTAAGCTGCCAGCTATATTGGAGCAGAGGGTAGCTGATAGGCATTAATCTCTCACCGGCCTGGGTTTCAGAGCATGAGGAGGTATACCATGACATTTCTCCAGTCCAAAGGAAACCTGGTCCAAGAGGCTAGCTACACACTATGTAGGGATGTAATAAAGACCATGCTCTATAAGAATGGTTACTTCTAAGGCCTGTGGGGACCTCTGATACAGCCTGCACCTTCAACCCCCTGACCCTGTCTCACAAACTTATACCATGTTCCTGAGGTACTAGGCTGGACACAGACAGCAGTTCTGGTGCTAGGAGGGATCCTGTGCACGAGCAGATCAGCAGTGCTGGACATGGACGTGGAAAACTGGCCCCATTGTGTGCTCTGAAGAGAGCAGCTGGGGTGTGCAGCCCTGGCCTGACTGGAGAAGAAGCTGTGTGGCCCTTCAGACCAGAAAAGCTGGGCAGCTCTGTGTTACAGAATAACTTAAAGCTGTTAAGTGCTAATGCATGGTATTTCACATTCTGTTATTTCCATTCCAGTGGGAACTGAAAATAGTTACAAACACATCTCCAACAGTAAATATTCATATTATATTATGCACTGGCCCGGAAGTGTACCCATGCAACTACTCTTTTTGACAGATATTACATGAAAGAAACAAGATCTCAAGAACTCTGATAATTGTTTTTTTCATATGCTCCTGAATGTGTGGAAGTTGATTTTTTCCTCATTACTAAAGATATGAGAAAGTGAAAGTACAGAAGTACATCTGCATTGCTTTTTTTCACTGGAGAAAAGTGACTTGGAGCAAGGTAGCATATGACCCATCCTTAAGCAGGGATAACAGCTTCCCTGTCGGTTGTTATTGTACTGGATATTTGTTAGCTACATTTTCACACACAAATGGTCGATTCAGCTTCTAAACAAAGAAGATACAGGAAGCTTATATGAGACTAATATTCCTGAACGACACAAAATACTGAGTCCTCAAACCTGCATAACTAATAAGGGTTTTTAAAACAATTTAAAAAAATCATTCCCTTTCTCAGATCATTTTTAGAAGGAAACTGGGAAAGGTGCAAGGCTGGGGATAAAAAGCATACTTTTATATTAGCAAAAAAAAAAAAAAATAATGAGCTTTTATGAATTCTCTCCACATTCACAATTAGTGTGTTGTGATCACACAGCACAAATGGTATGAATGCTGCAATCTTTGCAAGGTCAATTATGCTCAGACCAGCTCATTTTGAAATTGAGGTTTGGCCTGGGCTAGAACAGAACTGAGATCTCTGGATTGGGCATATGATGATTACACATTCACTTTATAAGAGGATCTTTACATTTCCAAAAGGTTCTGTACTACGATAAAATACATTCTTCAGGTGTTCCAAGACAAAATTCTGCTGTATTTCATTTTCTCCATGTTTTGCTTAGGGATTTAGCAGTCTTTCCTTTCTGGTCTGAGTTAACGACCTTGTTAAAGCTCTTATAAATACATGCTATTCATCTAACTGAAATTAAGAGGAGACCTTCCTGCAAGTTGGGGGTAGTATCACTTCCACAATTACACTCCGTTTATCCCTTTGTCCTGACTTCTCATCTGCCACAACTGATTTGCAAGGGTCTTTTTTCATTTCTAATCATCCTGCTCCTCCTGCCTGACTCCTGTGGAAAGACCCACAGCACAACAGTGGCAATGCCTTCATCACTTCAGTGCTCATATAAACAGCAACAGCAACAGGGTGGATTGTTATCATGGCAGAAAGCAGCTGAAAAAGGAGACGGGGGATTACTTTGGCCCCGTTTGATTGCTTTTCCTCATCTCGCCTTCCAACAGTCTTGGAGAGGCCACCTCTCCGCTTTGCTGCTAGGCAGAAGTCCCTTCCAGGAAGAAGGCTGGAACACCGAGGGAACCCTCTAGTAGCGCTGGGGACACAGCAAACGCCGTGAAAAGTGGTTAAAAATACAAGCCCTATAAAGTAGTGCATATATGGTAAAAGGTTTAATGGAGGGAATTACTGAACGGAAAGAAAGCATGGCATCGGTATATGCAGCAGTAGACTTCACTCGTATCTGTTTTTCTCTTCAGTAGTGCTCGCACACCCTTTTAGGACAGAAACCTTAACCTGCCTGCATAGGTGCCCTGCTCCCTGCCTCCAGAAGGGCTCACACAAGGGACTCTGCCCATTGCCTGGTGCAGGACAGCATGGAGGGCTGGCAGGGCCCAGGCTTTGAGGCTCAGGATCCCTCCAGGCTGCAGCAGGGCAGCCAAAGCTCATTGATTTGCAATTTGCAGCCTGCCTCAAGATCAGGCCCCGTTAGTTCAGGCTATGTGCACATACCAAAGAGGGCTTAAGCTATACAGTTAAGAGGATATTTATTTTTTAATAAAATGCTAACATACTTAAAATGATGTTCCAACCCCCAACCATATGCTGTTAAATAATTAAGACTGATTTTTTTTCAGAATGAAAGTGATTATGCTTCCTGACTTATCATGTGACTTATTCTTAATTTCTCTTAATACGCAGTATTTAAAATTTCCATTCAGAAATGCTCACTGAGTAAGAAGGTGCTGCTACTTTAAATTTCCATTCTTCACCGCTGCTTAATTTTGAACCGTTTTTACGTTATACTGTAAGTGAAGTGTTTTTCCATACAAAGCAAGCTTTTTTTTTTTTTTTTTCCTTTTTTAGTTGCTAACTTTACTACTGCCTATGTTTAGATTTGGGGGAATTTGTGCTTCGTGCCAATCTGTAATTACATTCAAAAGCATCCTTCTCTTCACTTCTCATTTCCGTTCCCCAGGAGACAGAAAAAAAAATAGGTTACTAGAAAGGTTCCTCTAAAGAGAGCAAAGAGAAGAGCATGGTTATTGAGAGATAATTGCTCAAAATGTTTACTAATGAATGACCACTAGAGTCAGATGAATTGTTCAGAGTACAGAATTTATTCAGTGAATTTAGCACTGTTATCGTCTGGCAATTATCCCCTGGGCAGACTGATTATTACAAATGTGTTATTACTGTGATTAGGCAGTGGCCATTTCTGTGAATGCATTTCAGCTTATGGATCACTGACAAATGATTTATTCTAACTATTTACCACCCTGCATATGTGGCTGGTCATCTGGGTTGCACAGTTTTGTTTCTGCTCCCTGACTGGATGACGGTTGCCTCTTGAAAAGGGAGAAGGAATTATGACACAAATAAGAAACACCTTATCTCTATGTTCACATCCCCTTTGCTGCCAGCAAAATGGGATTTTTGTTGTGACAGGAAAAAAAAAAAAAAAAAAAAAAAAAAAAAAAAAAAAA